>CM060959.1:136222012-136897695 GCA_030765055.1 Mantis religiosa
ACTCAAAAACGAAGAGTTGAATAAATAATGGATATTTGAGTTCAATATCTTTTATTAATATGACACGAAGATTTCTTTCATTCGAAATTAAGCTGTACTTAAAAATGTAAATATTTTTATTTTCTTAAAAAAATAGCTAAAACAATAATCTATTTCCAATATTTTATTTGTAAGTAATTCATTGTGAACACGTATTTGGTTGTGTAAGCTAAATTTACAATACATTTGTCAATTGCCCTGCAACATGAAGCAGCCCCTGCCACCTAAGAACACTGACAAGACATATAACCTGATACCAGAAAGACATTGACACAAACGAATAAATATAAATAAATGATACATTTACAAATATAAATAAATGACGTATAACAGAACAGACATATGCCATAATGTTGGCATATACCCTGGACAACCGCAGTGACAAGGCCACTCTACGAAGGTCAGTAAACTCCCTTTGTAACCACTGTAAACAAACATCCTTACTCTATTGTTCGTTTCGTCCTCAAGGAAAATTTGGCGCCTCGGAAACCTACCCATTGTCAAAATCCCATGCGTGCCTCTGACAACAGGCTATAAGATTTCGAAAGATTCGCGAACGCATGTCTTAGAATACATTTTTGCAGGCGGACCGTTAGAGAAAGCGTCTTTGATGCTAGGTCCGAAACTGGAAATTCTCAACACTGATATCAAGTAGGGGGCTACTTAAAAGCCAATAGAAAATTGATGTTTAGTCATATGATTTTGCAAACTCCGAGAAATATCTTGAGTGGGGTTAATTCAAGGGGATGGCGCAAACTAGGTTTTGCTAGTAAGGGCTCTTCGGCCCTGAGTGCTGCGTAAGACGGACGCGTATTCGGCGCCGCCTAAGAACTAAACTCCCGCGCTATGTACAGATACCAAGCGTAATGCTTAATAATCTCTCCAGTGAGAGTTAGCCCAACGAGTAATGTATTGTGCGGACGATAAGTATATCCAATCCGACTACGCAGTGCTACTGCCTCCGTGCCTCACATCGCAGTATAGACAATAACGCTTGACTTAGCAACCACACCGACGACTTCACGGTGGCGAGCGTAGGAGACCAAGGACTACAATAAACTAGTATCGACCAGATTCGAGGTGTCGTCATTAACCTACAACCTGTCAGGACGCACCCACTCCTGAAGTCCAGATGAGAGTCCCCATGCGGGAACTACATGTCACCTCGAACCGACTACAATCTCCCTTTCCTTGACCTCCTCACGCCACCGATCCTTAATTGTGAGGCGTCGAGCACAAGGGAGAGCTCGACGTGGTCCACAACGGGCCGGACCGCCTCAAACAAGTATGGCATAGGTCGTTAATACTTACGGTTCTATTTTTCAATATTTTGCTGTACTAATAGGAAATGACGTAATACCCAACAGAATACTAGCACTTTTTATTTGTTATTGGCTTTTACGTTTTTCCAAGTATTAAAAAAATTAATTGGATAACCATGAACTGTAAGTTGCTTATCAGAACTCGAATGCTTAGGAATTATCGGTCCTGCTGGCTGTATATTTCCAATGTATATTCTCGACCAGATAAGTATTACTTACAAAAGATAAAATAAAATCCCGGTTTCCGGAATCTAGACCAGAACTGTGAATTTTTTTTATTCAATTTTCAAATCAAATTACGTAAAGAAGTTTACCAATTTGGTATATTCAATCAACCTGCTACCTTAACTAAGCCCACAGGCTGCTGGATTCCAGTAACCTTACTAATCTACTGCGACGGAACGTTTGATGTAGTAGTAGTCCCATCTCGATCTAAGCTTTTGCTCAGATCTGGCATCCAAGTTTTGTAGATGCTCTTCGATGTTGCCCAATGTTTCTCCAGTTGATGCAAGAGATGGTCTCAGACTTCAGGGATAGTCTCGGATAGAAGCCTGAGGGCACTAAATTTATGACTACGGGTGAAATAATCTTACGCGTTCGCTCAAATGTTAAATACTTCGATCGATCTTCTATGTCCTGAAAAAATAGGGGTTATATAACTTGAACGCACTACACTTTGAACACACCTTGTAGATATATTCCAAAAATAATCAATCCCAAATCAATCCTAAAATAGTATATAAAATGCGAAAGTAGGCGTCCAGATTTCATTACAAAACTGAAATACATATACAAGTTCTGACTGTGTCTATGGTCAGGAATTTAACGGAAGTTCTCTGCAGTTTGTGAACGATTCTCTCATCTTACACAGGAAACTTGAGGAATTTGCGTAACAAAATGTAATATAATAAATGCAAACGCACTACAATTGGCGAACACAAAGTTAGCTTATGCTGGGTAGATTATTTTTGTAATTGATTTGGATATAAAAATTATTTCAAAAGTTCAAAGCTTCCGTAAGTGCACATTTAAAATAAATATTAAATTTTAACCAAATTTTGCCACAAAATTTAAAATATTATTTGTAAATCCTGCATAGTTTCCTCTTTCTAGTAGTATTACTCGACGGATTTAGAGCCAACTTTCGGGAGACGACCATCTTGGCAAAATGCAACAGTTACTGAGAGCGGTGAGTTAAGAGTCTTCGGCCTTTCCCTCCGAGAGTAGCACGCTTAATTGTGATGCTGGATTTCAGTTCTGCCTTAGAAATGGAAATCCGTCGACTTAAAGAGCACAGATTTATACAGCTTTATAATCAAGTTAAGTAGTTACGTTTCTTTGGCCCAATTAATTTTCTATACTCACACCATCTCCTGACCTGGCATTTAATTTACTGAAAACAGTATTTTGTTCAGTAATGCGAATATTGATAGTGTTTTGTCTTTGTTTATATTTGTGTTGTATCCAGTGATTAATTTGTGGTCATAGCATTTAATAAATTTCCTGATGGTGGGAGAGATGTAGGCTCTCGAAACGTCGATTTGTAATCGTCTTTTCACCTGCCTTGCTTCCCGAGAATAACTTGAACAGGAAGTATTATATTGCAGATGTCCACATATTCTTGAAATAGCCGATGAGAAGGAAGCCAGTGTTTCTGTCGCATTAGTGATTTTGTCTGTAATAAGTGGCATAAAGATATCTCACATATTGTATATTTTTCAAAGTTCACTGAATAAGGATTTCTCTTCATCTAATGATACACTTCCATAAATAAGTTATAATAGCGTGGTCTGAAAAGTTTCCGGCCTACTTAAGATACAAGATATTTTTTCAGAATTTTTTTTTCAACATAATCTCCTTGTAACTCTACGCACTTCTCCCAGCGATGCTCCCATCTCTGTCACCCGTCCAAATAGCGTTTTTCTCTGCAAAATAATTGTTCACCAAGCTGACTGTTCATTTGATGAAAATCTCTGTCCTCCGAGCGCAGTTTTCAGATGAGGGAACAAAAAGAAGTCACTTAATTAATTAATTCAGCTGCCCAAAATTTCACTGTAGTAAATGATTGTGCAGAGTCATCATACAGAGAATCCAAGTCATCTTTAACTTGCGCAGGCATATTGTCTTTCAAAAACAAATATTTAATAACAGCTCGATACTCGATTTTGTCCATTCTCATAAAAACACTCACACAACTCACTCAAACGGCTGTTACATAACAACTGAACGTCCCAAATGACTGAAACGTTGGTGAGTAACTGTTAACAGCTGGACAACGAAATTTACTAGCTTTCATTTACGAGTGCTGCCATCTTCATGTTGAGATCCGAAACTTTACAGACCACCCTCGTAGAAAGGAAAAACACTGTGTAAAACTAACAAATTGTAAACGTCTGGAAGCAACTGTTTAAAAGTCTGTTTTTCTTCGTTTTAACTGGAGCATAAAATGGTTTGTGGTATATTCGTATTTGGTATAAAATTACTTTCTGTGGAACCATGTGGAAACAAAACAGGTAGCTTTTGTTGTGTTATGAAGATGGAAAAGCTGTTGAGAGAGCTTAAAGCAATAGAGAAAGTTAACAGACGTTTGAAGAGATGTTATTCCATTGCTTAGATTCGTTCCATAGAATAAGAACTGTATATCTGATCTATTTGGATTTTAAGAGCTTTCTTTTGGAAAGAAAACGGGCCTTGCTGAAGCAAGGAGTTATTGAAGAACAAAAATGAAACGAATAAACGATACCGAATCCAATAAGGAACCTCGGCTCAATAACACCGAAATGAACGAGATAAAGAAACGCATTAGAGGATGAAATAGCGGAGAAAAGGAACGGAAGAAAAGAGGGATGCAGGAAGAGAGTTGAAGATTGATTGGTTTAGAGAGAAAGAAGAATAGAAGGGGTCGAGAAATTGTAGGTCTTCTGAGAGAAAATAAAGTTAAGGATGAAGGGCAGGGGGGGGGGGAGACAGATGAAGGGAAAAATGACGTATGAGAAAACGGTGAAGAGGTTTGATGTACTGGTGGGGGAGGAAATTATGAACTAAAAACCGTCGGTTCAACTTAATTCTGTTTGTTCTCTTAGAGATGAGAAAGCTGTTTACGTTTTTCTTTTGAGCTGATAGGAGATAAGTTTGTTCCAAATGGCGTAAGCTGTCGGTCGTGATGCTCAACTTTTTTCCCCAACTACTTTGCGTTTCTTTGCACACTGTTTGGTTGTGCAGCACATCCATTTCTGTTTTAGAGGTAACGTAAGTGTTTGCTCTTCCTTTATCGTTATTTCCGAATAAACTGTAACGCATTATTCTTTTATTAATGCTGAAAATGTGGTGCTACTAAAATTAGAACTGTCGGAATTGAAAACAGTTGAAAAAAAATTAGAAGTTCTAACCTAAATTAGCCCGCCTTAGTAGCGTAGATGGTAGCGTGTTTGCCTCACGTTCAACAGGCCCAGAGTTCGAATCTCGGTTAGAGTGAGTTACCTGACTCGGGTTTTTTCCGGGTTTTTCCCTTATCCTGAAAGACGAATGTCGGGAGCTCCAAGCTCCATGGACCCCGGAATCATTTGAGTAGCATTACACCTATTCCATTTATCGTCCGATATGACATAGCATTGGAGGATGTATATTAAAAAATAACCTAAATTAACTCAAACTAAATGAATAATACCTGTAGTGCGATCCATATAAATCTGAACCATTGCAATGGACCATAACTTTTGAACCAATAATAGGACACAGGTACAACTTTGGGAGAATATAATACACAATTGGAAGATTACATTACACTATTTACATCTCAGAGAAAATGTTGGGAGTGTCCTCTACCAGCATCTATGGATCGTTGGTCCCAGTTTCTTTGATACGACTGTAGACACTGAAGTTTATATGGGTATCTTCAAGACATTTGTGGAGTAGCCGGATGATATCGAATTGAGAGAAGGTTATTTCCAGCAAGATGGAGCAACGTGCCATACATCTAATGACACCATGGAACTTGTAACCAGTTTCTTTGATAATGGAATAATCTCAAAAGGTCTGTGGCCCACCATATCCCCTGACCTAACTTCACCGGATTTTTTTTCTTGTGGGGGCATCTAAAAACATAGAGTGTACAAGAATAGGCCACGGACAATTGATGTTCTCAAGAAATCAATTTGAACCGAAATATGTAATATTGGCGAGGATACTCTCCGTAAAACTTCAGAGAATATGATGAGACGAGTGCAAACACATATAGATGCTGGTGGAGACCAATTCCAGCAGGTTCTCTGAGATGCAAATAGTGTAATGTAATCTCCCAATTGTGTATTATATTCTCCCAAAGCTACACGTGTGTCCTATTATTGGTTAAAGAGTTATGGCCTATTGAAATGGTTCAGGCTTAGTATATGGATGGTGCTATATTTTAAGTACATTTTCTGTAAGTAAGCACTATTTTCTACTCCTTGGAATTCTCTAAGCAAGTGCTTTCAGCACTGCTATGTATTCTTGTTCCAGTAAAAAAGCTTAGTCTTTTGGTAATTGATGAACTAAATTGTATGCTTCATACTTCATGTTCATTAACTAATTGAACTTCTTAATGCTGAAAATTATCAGATCGGCTGAGTGTTTTTGGTATTTATTCAAATCTTTTTTATATTCTTTGTAACATTGGTATAGATGTTTAATTTTTTGGCTTTTTTAATACTTTAACATCCTCTAATTTGAGAGACGAAATCAGACAATGAATGAATGAAATGCGTGAAATTGTGCTCAAATGATCCAGGTGCCATGGGGCTTAGTTACCTGACGTTTATCATTTTGAGAATAAGGGAAAATCCCGACACAAACCTTATTCGAGTAACTCATTCTAACCAAGATTCAAAGTGGGACGTATTGAGTATGAGGCGAACACTCTATCCCTATGGAGATTGAGTATGAATTCATGAGTATGAATTTATCTAAAAACGTTCAAATCATGATTATGATGGAGGTAAAATATCTATTACCACATATGAAAAACTGGGTTATTTCCAAAAATATGTTTGCTTCCTTTCAAAACCAAGCTTTCAATAGGATATTTTGACGCTTCTGTATTTTTTCCTGCTACGTACTTTTAGCAAATAGAGGAAATATTGCATTCAATTCAAAAATTTAGTACCGAAAATACATGTTTGGGACTCCCTGAATACAAACAAGACATTTTAGAGAAACGTCCACGCGCGCGCGCGCTCGCGCGTGTATGTGTGTGTGTTTACCTGTCCTGGCAATGAAAGGTGTATGCTAGTCGAAGCCATCCCATAGCGACCAGCTGTTAAAAGATTTGACTCTCGTTTAAGGATATGTATGACTGAAATTTCATCAGCATTTTTAAAAAATCACCTTTTCTTCTTTTTAGTCTATAAAATAGTGTAAGCCTTCCTGAATCCAAAGAATGCTTAAATAGCCTCCGCAAGCCATTTTAAATGCTCTAATCTAGTTTGAGATTACGTGACTGCTAGTGTTAGATATGAATTCTAATTCTTTATCCTTGTTTTCTCGCTATTGAAAATGTCAGAATGTTTCGTCATTGAAGATGTTCCTTGCGTCGCAGTTTTAGTGTTAGACTGATGAAACTTGCTACACACGTTCACAGAGACATAGTGAACAGAAATTGCCCTGAGTTTCATTGCGAGATGCATTTAAGCTTTAAAAATTTCTGGAGCCTAATATTATTGAGACACAAAGAAACCTAGAGAAAATTAAAAAAGAAATGTATATATTGGGAACCTGTTGTTACAATATAAGACCAACATTTAAGTTACTTTGTCCCAAGGGACCTTTTAGGTGACATAACCAAAAATAAATAAATTTGTCAAAATTTTCCAAACTATCAAAGTAATATTTATACAGTTTGGGCTGTATCATATTTGCACTAAGTTACATCTGTGATATAAATCTTAAATAGCTAAGGTTATTAGTTCCGGATTTCAAATGTTCAGTCATAGATGTCGTTAAGCCTGCTATAATTCTTTATACACATTGTACCTATAAGGAGTTCATTACCTAACGTTATGTAAAGGATGGGTTAAAAGTTAGTTAAAAAGACTGACAATGTTATATTATCTAAAACTGAGAAACTTGTTTCTTTTGATATAACTGCCTTATTTGCTAGTATTCCTAGAGAAAAACGTTTAATTTATTTTAAAAAAATTGGTTGAATTCAATAGATTTACTTGAGTACTTAATAGCTGATTTTCTTAAATTTACTGAAATTTGTTTAGATCAAAACTTTTTCACTTTTAATGGTGAATTTTTTCAACAAACTTCTGGCTTAGCAATATGTAATCTTCTTTCACCTTTTCTTGCTGATCTTTTTATGAGTTGTTGTTTTTTTTAAATGCAAGTCACTAAAGCATTCGCTTTAATTTTTAAAGTTTGATATAGATATGTTGATGATATTGTCACGAAGGCGCCATCTACGATCGCGCGGCTTGTTTACACAAAGAGCCGGCAAATAAACAGACGGTTAGTGTATCACAGAGATAAAGGACTTCCCGGCCCAGATAGGGTTTCACGCTTCTGGAAGGTGATAGAATATTCGGATTACGTCATTAGATGCCTTGTTTATTCTAGAAACATCTATTGATTGTACAGCACAGTCTCGAATTATGAATGAGTTATTTAAGGTAGTGACGAGTTGTGAAAGAGGAGTGAGTAAGCAGAGAACAGCTGAGAGAGTTGTTGTTGTTGTTGTTGTTGTTGTTGTTGTTGTTGTTGTTGTTGTTGTAAAGACATGTAACAAGAGTGTTGTCAACAGTGGAAGTTCAGTAAGCTGTTTGTTATTGTCATCGACCTTGGTGCTGCAGATTGTGATAGGTGATGTGGTTCTGTTGCTACGCAGAGTGTTTCCACGCAAATAAAGAACATTTAGAATTTCAGCAAATTGGACTTTTAATTCTACGAACCCACAAAGTCACAATATTTTTGCAATTGTTCCTGAAAAACACATAAACGATGGTTTAAAATTATTAAATTTGCAAGATAAAGCCATAAAATTTACATTAGGAACTGGAGTTAATGGATTTATTCCTCTTCTAGATCTAAAGATAATAACAAATAATGATAAATTAAACTTTTGTATGTATAGGAAGTCTACTCTTATTGATAATTACATAAAAATAAAAATTTTAACCCCTTTTCACATAAATTTGCTGTTTTCAATAGTTTGATTTATAAATTTATAAATATACCCCTGAATAAAGAAGAATTTAGTAAAGAATGTAAACATATTACTAATACTGCTTTAATTAACTGTTTTAATAAAGACTTTATAAATAAAAAGTTGAAAAATTCAAATATCAAAAAGCTGTTAATGATACTTCTACCCTTAAAAATAAAAGACGATTATAATTTTAAGAAATTTACTTTACAACCCTGGGTTAATAAATATTTTCAAAAAAAAATTATAGAGTTTGGTATAGATTTAGTTCTTCAAAATAAATATAGTATTTAAAATGCATTGCATTTCTCTATAAAAGATAGAATTCCTAATAATGAAAAATCTGGTATTTATCAGTTTAATTGTTTCGATTGTTTTATTGGAAAGACAAAACGTAATTTAGAAACCAGAATGAAAGAACATTTTCGTAACATTAGGTATAAACAGACCGATAAATCGGCAGTAGCAGATCATGAGCTAAATCCAGAAGTTAAATTATTAAAACAATTAAATGGTCCGATAGATTTAATGGCTTGGGAAAATATATTCATTTTAAAAAGCAAATATAGCGTAACGAATTTTGAAATACCGGCAGTCGATTATGTTTTTAAATTTGTTTTATGTTCAGATTTTGGTAATACTAAGAAGAACATTTCGACTTCTAGTGTTTAGTAACTATGGCAACTATGGCGACAGCTTTGTTTTTTCAGCTGAAGATGTGTAATGAAATGCGATCCTGGAGAATTTATAAGAATTATCATCATTTCTTATAAGTGAAGTTTTAAGTTACAAATTATTATATGAGTGTTAAAGATTATGTAAAAGCAGCATCAGAGTTTGTTATGTATCATAGTTGTTTGGAATGAAGGGTGTTAGTTTGACGTTTGTAAGAATGTGTAGGTTATGGCTGTTTGTTTGAAGCGGGGAAGTTGGACATGGAAATCAGCGCTCTAATTGATGCGTGATGATAAATTATTGTCGGACTGTAAGGAAATGTCACACAAAATGACGTAGCCTGCTCGCACTTAGCAGCATGTCAGTCAGTCGACAATGTACAGGCTTTGTGCCTCAAACCACCGTGCAGCACAATGATGAATATGGAAATGGACGACAGAGATAGAGAAACTTTATATGCTAAAATTCCATCACTGTCTCTCTCTCTCTCTGCACCATATATATGCAGGGGAGGGGGAGGCGAGCTTTGCTACGAGTGGCCTTTTTTTTCCTTTTTTTTAATGTGGTGTAGGACCGTTCAATGTCCACCACTCGCCCTGCAGGCATGGATACCATATATATGTTTATTGCAATGGAAAACGCTTATTCCAATTATTAATTCATATTCAAACTGGTCCACCATCCCTTCTTCCCCCTCCCCAACCCCATCCCATCATCCCATACACACATACACCATCTCTCTTCTCCGTCAAATAATAATTGACAGGAACGCTTTAAAATGTTCCACTCTATAATTGACTTTTGTATTATGCTTTGCTTTTTTTTTTTTTTTTTTTTTTCCATTCCGAACTGGAGGGTTTATACCGTACAAAAATGAACCCATAAATATTATACACGCGGAGTAGAATGAAAAGTTCGATTGCACTCTTTCTCTCCCTTTTCTGGCCATAAAGGATCGTTTGGAATGTGTTGTCGATAATTGTCTCGTCTTGTCCGCAGCCTCTCAAAGGTACGTTCTTCCAAAAGCCATCGTTCCGGTAATGAAGTTATCGTCTTGTACAACTGACGGACTCGTTCTTTCGGTAAAAATGGCTAAGCATGTAAATGATACCAATAAATCAATCTAAAGATACGGCCACTGTGGCTATTAATTGCAGCTGCAACCCACAATATTAATGTAGCTAATCTATTTATTATTATCGTGCATGTGGTATTTACCCAAAGCAGGTATTTATTACTGAAATAACATTTCATTGATCAACAAAATCTATAATACTCAAAAACTGTTGTTTTACTCATTTATCACCAAACGTGCAAAACGCTAACTGCTGGGAGCACAAGTTATGTGGTGGTTTGTAAATTAATATTCGCTCTATGTTTTATAGTGGCATTAAACACCCCTCGACTAAAACGAACTTGGTAGAAATAAACGTGGCAAAACACACAGGCCTTCTGCTAGCTTGTCTAATGATACTAAAATTTAATTTTAAACTGTGAATATAAACACAGTTAAAGCTCTATAAAACGGAACGCGATCGTTACTACATTTATTTTCCGTTTACACAGCTTTCCGTCTTACGGAGGGTTGTGTTAGAGTACAAAAATATGTAATAGTCCCACAGGTTCACAGTGCAGGAATAATATAGAATGAAGAGTAAATAATAACAATGATTTTAGTTTATCCCCAAGTTTCCCTGTCTGTTCTCAATTTTCCTTTTCCACTCTGCAACTGTCTGCATATCAACATAATTTGCTTCATCACACTCACCATTCAAAACATCCATTGGAAGCTGTCACCGTTGATTTCGCTTAGGCCCCGAGAATTGTAAAACTCTTTTAATATATACGTAAAATATGAAGCTATTAACAGTAAAGCAAACAAATATATACAAATATAACAATTTGTAACTTAAAACTTCACTTATCTTATAAGAAATGATGGTATTTTTAATGAAAAAGAGTTATTTTTTTAAATCAAGGTTTAAAAACGCGTGTAGATTTTTAAAACTATATAAATGATTATATTGCAGATATATAAATTGCGACTCAAGATTTAACTGAAAATAGTAAATCACTGATTAAATTTAAATGTAGCATAATATTAAAATATTTAGATAAATAACCAACCTAAGAGAAATAATAATAAACATATTATTAAATCATTAAATCAAAAAGATTTAATTGTCACTAACGCAGATAAAGGTAATAGAAATTAATTTGATATAAATCCGATTATATTAAAAGAGTAGAACTTTTATTTCAGGGTGAAGATTTCATAAAAATTAATAAAAACCCTCTAAAATCTCTTATTTCAAATTTTAATAAAATGCGTAATGAAGTGAAAATTATATCAAATAAATAAAAACATTTAGTAAAAGTTAGTAACTCTATTTTACCTAGAATTTATGCCCTTCCTAAAATTCCTAAACCTGGAAATAAAATGGAACCTATTGTAAATTGTATAAATTCACCAACTTATAATTTAGCTAAATGGTTACATAAAAATTAGCAATTTTTATGAGTTTGAGAGTTTAAGTATTAAAAATTCTTTTGAATTAGTTAAAAGGATTGACAATGTTATGTTATCTAAAACTGATAAATTTGTTTCTTTTGATGTAACTGTCTTATTTCCTAGTATTTCTAGAGAAAAAACTTTTAATTTATTTAAAAAATTGGTTGAGTTCAATAAATTTACATGAGGATTTAATAGTTGAATTTCTTAAATTTACTGAATTTTGTTTAGATCAAAGGTGTAAAATGAAATCGTGATCCCGGACAATTTATAAGAAAAATATCGCCATTTCTTATAAGTGAAGTTTTAAGTTACAAATTGTTATAGGTTGTATATATTCTTTAAATATGTTTAATAATTTAAAAATCAATATGGACAAGTTAAAATGAATAATAAAGGAAATTTCTAAAATTCAGTAGGTCATGAGATGACGCAACATGTAAACGAAATGATGTGATGCTCAATTTCTTCTCGAGAAGCAAGCCAGGTGAAAAGACGACTAGCAATCGACGTTTCGGGAGTGTGTAACTCTCCCATCATCAGGATACTTATTAAATGTTATAACCACAAATGTATCACTGGATATAACACAAATATAAACAAAGACAAAGCACTATCAATATTTGCATTACTGAACAAAAAACTGTTTTCAGTAAATTAAATGCAATGTGAGGAGATGGCGTGAGTGTAGAAAATTAATAGGATCAAAGAAACGTAACTACTCAACTTGATTATCAAGCTGTATTGTTCTGTGCTGGATTTCAGTTCAGCTCCTCTTGGAAAACGGCCTTAAAATGGAAATCCGTCGCCATAAGAAGCATAGATCAATACAACTTCATAATCGAGTTAAGTAGTTTCGTTTCTTTAACCCAATTAATTTTCTATACTCACGCCATCTCCTGACCTAGCATTTAATTTACTGAAAACAGTCTTTTGTTCAGTAATGCGAATTTTGATAGTGTTTTGTCTTGGTTTATATTTGTGTTATATCCAGTGATACATTTGTGGTTATAACATTTAATAAACATCCTGATGATGGGAGTGATACACACTCCCGAAACGTCCATTTCTAATCGTCTTTTTACCTGACTTGCTGCTCAAGATGAAATTGGGCATATTCGTCGCCAGGAAAGCTTCAGATCTTATTTGAAATGATATGATGTTTTATCATTGGTATTTTGTAAAATGAGATTATCTAATGTGTGACGTGGTTCAGTAAAAATTAAGTTTGATTGGTAGTGATGGTAACGAGCGAATGAAAAGTCAATAATTTTGGTAAAACAGCTGGTAAAGAAGGCGTCTTTTGATGGAAGAACGTTATGGTGAACAGAGGTAAACTCAGTGTCGCGACGAAACCTTGTAAAAGAGTTAATATCAGTTTTCTGTTAATTGTAATCAAGGTATACAATACCATTGTCAAGTTTTGTATAAATAATACAAAATAAATTGAACATCTTGATATTTTTAAAGTAAAATGAATTTATTGATATCGAAGTTTATTTAGAAAATTGATCCTTTCACTCGCGACCACGTCTGAAAATTCAAGAGTTCTCATTGCTCAGACTGAAGCAGATCCGGAGATTTTTTATATGCATCAATACATCAGAGTGCCAGATTGGACCAAGAAGAGTTAGCAACTCATGGGCTTAGTCATCGTCTTCTCGGGGGGCTGAATACAACCCAAAACCCCTGTCAAAACGTGGGACGATATCAGGTGAGAATAATCCCTTTGCAAAGATCTGAAATTGTCCTTGTCAAATTTTCTTGTTGCCTCTAAAGCTTAGTCTGAAGCAATGGTCCAGAATTCCTTTAACATGCACACTAACAAACCACTCGAACAAAGCTCGATTTAGCTCTTCATACTCTGTAGGTTTTGTGATGCATATACCCTTTAACCACCCATCTTTCATTTTTATTTTCTCAAAATCCCATAAATTTGAGTTTACCCACTTTAAACAACACAGTTAATTCTTTAGCTACACTTTTGTTCCTTTTGTGATCTTCAATAATCTTAATTTTTTCCTCCAATGATAATGTTTTGGAACCCATTTTACAGAATTTGGATACACACAGACTAACCAAAGTTCACAGTTTTCTTCCACTCGTACTTGATCACTTGTGACAACGAAACTGAGAATGAACACACTACAAAAGTTATACCCTTACCATGTGTGTTGAAAGAGTTAAAGGTTTGTTTTCCCTTTTCCTCGAAGGATTACAGTTTGACTTTATGGTTCATAGAACTTCGGTGCAAGTGCAGTCGCCCTCAAAATTATTGCACGTGCGTACGTTGTAACCTATTACACATAAAGAAATCTGTTTTAATAAGGTTATTTACGTAAACAGTTCCCGAAGAATATTTCAGTTTTCGCGATAAGCAGTTTCTCGGCTGAGAGTATAATTTTATATGGGAAATAGTTCGGTTCCGAAATTTATTTTCCATTTCTCTAGGTTCCCAGCAAATAAGGGGCCCATTTTTGGCAGGCTTTACTATACTGCAATAATCACATATGTAGATAGAAGGCAAGAAAATCAACAATAAAAATCGTAAATATATTTATTTCAGATTATGTTGAAATATTTTTTCCCCAATTTCAAACAGAAGGGATGGAACTTTGCTCTTCTTCAGGTATTCATCTCACCTTTTAGATCAACAGCAAAAAACAAAATATTATAAAAAATAGTGCAACTTTCTCCATACGTAAAAAAAAGTTATATTACATGAAGTGTTGCCTTTAGCCACGATATGTTCTTCAAACCCCACAAGTAATTCTATAAGTACCTGAGGTATCAGACGTAACAAGGTTCCAAGAGGGGACTTAGCAACCCGACTCGTAGAAGATGTTTTGTATATAATTTGAGGGAAGGATGAGGTGAGCAGAGACATACCATGGTAGGACCTAGGATACGCAACAGTAAAGGGAGGGTCGCTGGAGTTTACGATTGAAACTCCCCAGTGGCAGCTCATAAGACGGCTTCTCTCCGCCCTACATGGCCCGGGACTCGAGACTCGAGACCGCCCCCATTTTACAGATATATTCCCTGCCATGCAACGCCGAGACACCCCCTTGAAAAGCAGGATGTCGAAGTGAAGTTAAATGGAGGGACGGAAAATGTAATTAACCTTCCCAGCATTCGCTAGCAAACCAGAAAAGCCCATAGAGCAGTAAGGTCGGCCGCGGGGATAGAACCCACCACAATTGGCATTAAACTTTTTATTTTTGAGTTATAACTGTTCATAGACGCATAGTTTTCTTTTAATTTACCTCCTCCAAAGTTGTCATATCGGACGATGAATTAAATGGTTGAAATAATGTTCAAGTGAGCCCAGGGTCCATAGAGCTTGGAGTCACCTGACATATTCATCTCTTAGACTACGGCAAACCCTAGAAAGAGACCTTATCAGATAACTGCAGATAACCGTGACTCGAACGTGAGACAGACAAGCCTTGTGCTTCTGCAGATGTGGGTAGTAGTAGTAATAGTAGTAGTAGTAGTAGTAGTAGTAGTAGTAGTAGTAACAACAATAATAATAATAATAATAATAATAATAATAATAATAATAATAATAATAATAATAATAATAATAATAATAATAATAATAATAATAATAATAATAATAATAATAATAATAATAATAATAATAATAATAATAATAATAATAATAATAATAATAATAATAATAATAATAATAATAATAATAATAATAATAATAATAATAATAATAATAATAATAATAATAATAATAATAATAATAATAATAATAATAATAATAATAATAATAATAATAATAATAATAATAATAATAATAATAATAATAATAATAATAATAATAATAATAATAATAATAATAATAATAACAATAACAATAACAATAACAATAACAATAACAATAACAATAACAATAACAATAACAATAACAATAACAATAACAATAACAATAACAATAACAATAACAATAACAATAACAATAATAATAATAATAATAATAATAATAATAATAATAATAATAATAATAATAATAATAATAATAATAATAATAATAATAATAATAATAATAATAATAATAATAATAATAATAATAATAATAATAATAATAATAATAATAATAATAATAATAATAATAATAATAATAATAATAATAATAATAATAATAATAATAATAATAATAATAATAATAATAATAATAATAATAATAATAATAATAATAATAATAATAATAATAATAATAATAATAATAATAATAATAATAATAATAATAATAATAATAATAATAATAATAATAATAATAATAATAATAATAATAATAATAATAATAATTTTGTATGGATAGAGTCAGCATGAAAAATTCAATGCCATGGCCGCGATTTGAACCACGGATCTCCTGGTCTCCGTCCAGTCGTTCTAACCCATTGAGCTACCAAGGCCAAAGTGCCGTCATGATATTAAACTCTCCAGTTGACTCATATTTCCACGGAAAAGCACTAGGGGCTCTCGCATCCGAGATACAGTGTTTGTAGCGTCTTACTATCGTAAGTACTTGAGCCCCAGGCTTCATCATTAAAGCGCTGCTTATAGCCATCATCATATCAGTGCCACCGTGTGCCGAAATGTTGTCCCGTAGAAGTATTTTAATATACCAATAAATCTACTAACATGAGCTGTCTCTTCTAAGTAGGTACACTTAAAATCCATTGATCCGGGCAGGATTTGAACCCGAAACCTTAGTGATCAATATGCCAGCACATAGACATACGCGCAGATGTTTCTTTCTAAAAATGCTCCTTTTAGTTGATAGTACAGAGAAAATAAAAATTGCATAGTTGTTATTGCAGATGTACGAGTGCCGATTGGGTACATTGCACAAAAGTGGAATCCCTCTGGTCACGAGGCACACCTGTTTACATTGCAATATTGGTACTGAGGTCTGTAACTGCGTTACACGGCGTGCAAGATCACCGCTTCTCTAATTCCATTTGGGTATACACACGCGGGGCGGCCTGTCTGCCCTTAGACATCCAAAAGATAAAGGGAGGAGGGAGGGAGAGATAGAGAGGGAAGGATTCAACACCGCCACCACCGCTAAGGTCTAACGTATTTGCTCTGGATAGTACATAACGATATTATGCTAAGAAGCATGGTTTGAATATCTCCAGGGTGGGTTACCAAGATAGCAGCCCTCTCCAGACTTGATTTGGTTACTACTAATGAAGCACATTTAGCGCTTGGTTGATCCCGATTAACTTAAATACATGGGACAAGGTAGTAACATCCCAGTGATATAATTCTCTATTTCCCTTCTCCCTTCTCCTCTTACAATTGCTTGCTTCCGGGGCTTTAAGTCTTGAGAAGTGGTCAGAGGAAATCTTCTCCAACAGTTGTGCGATAAGATTAGTCAAATCTCCCGTTTGATAAACTGGTTAGCTACCGCAACACGTTAGTTGCCAAGGTAAAGTCTTTCAATCTCCTTCAATCCAATTTGCACTTTGCAACAGCATTTCGCGGTTCCCTCGGGACAGATCAATACAGGTGCGTTGACCTTACGATCTTCACTCTTCATTTTTATTGTCACTTTCTATCCCTTTATCCATATCTTAGACATTTCAATAATTAGTTAGAGGGTGTAAAGCAGTTTCGTATTTGAAATTATAATTTTATCCTGATATTTGCAAATAGAGTTTTGGCATCGTTTGAAAGCAGCATTTAAGTTTTGGCATAACACAAATTCCAATTATAAGCATTCTTGATAAACTTAATTGGACAAGGCAAAAATGACATGAATGTTTGTAAACAATATAAATATGATTTTTTGAAAAAAAAAATGCTATCTTCGCCATGCAAATAGCATACTACGCGTGTCATAAACACATCCAAATAAAATCGTTATATATTTCTAACCAATTTACATATAGAAGTAGCAATATTAATAAAACAAAAGTCAAAATAAAACTACTATTGTAAATATGTACAAATATAACAATTTATAACCTAAAACTTCACTTATCTTATAAGAAATGATGATACTTTTCTTATATATTGTCCGGGATCGCGATTTTATGTAAAACTTTTACACATATTCAGCCAGAAACAAAGCTGTCGTCATAGTTACGAACGCTAGATGTTGATATTGTGACTCTGTGGGTTCGTACAATTAAAAGTCCGATCTGCCAAAATTCTAAATGTTATTTCCGTAGCAATACACTGTTCAATTCTCACGTAACAACAATACAGCACCAAGGTCAATGACAATAACAAACAGCTCTCATTTCAACACCAACACAGCTGACTGTTTACAACTCGCAACTCCCTCTTGGCCAATCGTCGCCTCATATAACTTCTAGATGATTCGCAAATAAACCAGAACGCGAACAATCTCTATCAGTCCAGAAGTAGCTAGAAATTTCCATTTATCTCAGTTTGTTTGTTTCGGCAGACCCTTATCTGTCTGTTATCTTTGTCCGCGGGCTCTTGGTTTTCACACTGCCCTCCTATCAGTTTCTTTTGTGTAAACAAGCCACGCGATCGTAGATACCAGTTCGCGACAATATGTTCTTGTTAGTACTACCAAAATCTGAAAATAAAACAAATTTAAAAATAGAATGGACTGCCGGTATTTCAAAATCCATTACGCCCTGTTTGTTTTTTTATTAAATAAATATATTTTCCCAAACCATTAAATCTATCATCTATTTAATCTGTTCCATGAAATAAATCCAGAAGTTAAATTATTAAAACAAGATAGATTTAACGGTTTGGGAAAATATATTTATTTAATAAAAAACAACAAACATCTCGTAATGAATTTTGAAATACCGGCAGTCGATTCTGTTTTTAAATTTGTTTTATTTTCAGATTTTGGTAGTACTAACAAGAACATATTAACATCTAGCGTTCGTAACGATGACGACAGCTTTGTTGTTTCCGGCTGAGGATGTGTAAAAGTTTACATGACAATCGCCATCCCGGACAATTTATAAGAAAAGTATCATCATTTCTTATAAGATAAGTGAAGTTTTAGGTTACAAATTGTTATATTTGTATGTATTTCGTTACTTTAATGTTAATAGCCTCATATTTTACGTAATTATTGCAATATTGGGCTATCTCATATTTGTGGTTTTTGATGTTTTAAAAAGCTATTGGGTTTCTTTGGTTTGACAATGGTATTTACAGGGTACCATGGCTAGAGCTGCGTACACTGCGAGCATGTATCCCTCTTCAGTTGTTAACAATCACAAAATGGAGACAACAGGTTTGAACATAATCCTTCTTAAACATTACTGGAAACAAGATTATAAATCCGCTGCTGCAGCTCGAAGAATATGTGAAGTGGAAGGAGAAGGTGTCGTTAGCGATCGTTCGAACGTTTCAACAATGGAGACGAAAATACTATACTACTCTATTCATTCTTGCAAAAGAAAGAAAAAATAATGTTGATACTCTTTGACAACAGATTCGTAGAGGTCGCAGAAAATGAAACAAGAAGAATTGTGAGCATTTTACTAACGCCAGTCAAGAAAATATTTCGACAGCAAATGCTATTTGTCATTAAAAAGCGTACAGAAAAAACTTATTCAGCAATTCCCAAAATGTATCAACTTGTTAATCAGATTACACTACAATTATCAGGTGGTTTTGGTACATCTACACCAGCCTTGTATCAGACTCACAACCGAAAATATTTCAATATGGGTTCACCCATTGGTAGACCAGCTGCTCTCACTTACGGTTGATGATGGCGTTACACTCAGCTAGTAAGCTTATCGTTGTTTGCCATGCAATCCTCTTCAGGTAGAATACTGACATCTCTTGAAGGGTGCACCAGCATCCAGACGGGACACCGTAGCTGCTATTCTGGTAGCCCTGGAAACCTTGATCGCAGAACTCGTGTTGCAGCCATCGAAGTTGAACAGCGCGCCATCATCTTAGCAGATTCAGAACATAAGTAGAGCAGCTAGTCGTCAGTGAAGATCCAGAACTTACTTTCCTCAGCTTTATCGAAGTCAAACCTACCTGAAGGAACACAGTGCCAACAACACTGTCATTTCTGAGCTAGACCAGCTCTAAGATAGCCACAGCAAACTTGAAGAGCTCATCAGTAACTCCCATTACCATAAAAAATTAAAACAACGTAACCATACAAAGGACGAGGATAATCACCGAGGTAGGTCCGGTGTCTGGTCTACTACATGGCATGAAAGCGTATTGGAAGGACTGTACAACAACTGAGTTGTTTACGCGAGCTTATCGCTCATACACGGCGAGACAGAGTACGTACACTCTATTCAAATGCAATCACAGCATCGTGTCATACATCGGCTAGCGTGAGAAATGATATAACATGATTGAATATTATGACAAGTAGATAGAAGAGGAAATAATTCTTTTGTGTCAAGCGACAAAAGGGTGGCTGCAATGCTAAAGTACATTTGCGTATGTAATAACCAGGGCTAGGAAGTTTGTACCGGTTTCCTTGAGCAGTGTAAGAGCGGCCAGGCATGACTATACCACGCAGCGCTACTAGCAAGGGGAATGTTCATCGGAGAATGCAACTCATTACTGTAACTTTACATGTTTAGCACATGCTTTACACCGAGTGGCCGAATCAATCAAATGTGTAGACAGCTTTGCAGCTCACATGAAAAATATCTTTTTGAAAGCATCTTACAAGATTCCAAAGTTAAGAGAGTTAGCACCAGACATATAGCTACCACCACGGCCAGTTGTCACCAGATGGGGAACTTGGCTAGAGGCTGTCATCTATTATGCCGAACATTATGACAAAATTGTTTCGGTATTAGCCAAATTAGAAACTGATGGCAGTTCTAGCATACAAACTGCCAAACGTCTAGTAACAGAACAACTTAATGAGACAACTACCTTAATGGTAACTTACAACATGTAAGTACTTTAAGGCCCGGGCTTTATAGTTCGGACCACTATTAGGTCAATTAAATGGAAATTAATTGTTCTTTCACACTGGCCGTGTATAGGACGCACTATGATGAGTTTAACTCATGTGTTAATGAGAACTCCTAGTGGTTTACCGGAAAAAACACGAGTCAGTTGAAGAATTTAATGTCATGTTTGCACGTTGGCCATAGTAGCTCAATGGTTTGAAGCGACTGGACGGCTATGGCATTGAATTTTTCAGTCTGGTTCTACCGTTTCTTAAGTATTAAATATGGTATTTACATTTAGGACTTCCGAAGGAAGCGACATGAAGATTTTGAACAAAATCCTTACATCCATTCTATATTTAT
The DNA here is from genome assembly GCA_030765055.1 of Mantis religiosa. Taxonomy (NCBI): domain Eukaryota; kingdom Metazoa; phylum Arthropoda; class Insecta; order Mantodea; family Mantidae; genus Mantis; species Mantis religiosa. The sequence goes on from CM060959.1 coordinate 136,243,004, forward strand.
AAGAAAAAAATGTTTATTTTTTATTTTTCAAAACTGGCTTAAAATATTTTAAACGAATTTTACATTTTAACGATTAGTTTAAAGTATTTTTACGAAACAATAAAATGCAAACTTTAAATGTCAAAGCATTTAGTAGCAAGTTAGTATAAAACGGCTAGGAAAACTCCTGCAAATATGTGCTAATTCTAATTCTTTAATTGTAAGTCCCGCTATTTCACTTTGAAATGTTGGGATTCCTACTTTATGATTAGTAAAGTTTAAACATGAGAGATAATACAATACGAATTTACAACCGTGTAGTTAACAAACTGGAGAATTGGTCGGCCTAATCAAGATAACTGCCGCATGCTATCGGATACCACCAAAACGCTGTAATACATGCAACCCTTACAACTTCAGCGATCGCCCTTGTGCATAACTACCAGGCGACTTGGGCCAAAACTAACTTGTTAGTGAAATTAAATGGTTTGAGACCCCTGAACCTAAAAGAAAAAGAACACATTTTAAGGAAAAGACGGGTGTATGTATACGTTAGTGAATAGCATAACCCGAAAGCCAAATTTGGGATTTAAGCTGAGGATATTACAAGGATGTGAACCATTTGTATCTTAACATTCTCGATTTTGTAAAAATAGTTCTAACAATTTTCATTGATATACTATAGTTTCATGATAAATGAAACGTGAATTTTCTGGGAATGTCCTCAGAAGTCCTCTTCATTCTGCATCACTTTTAAAACCCTAGAGATAGACGAAAACTTACTGCACAAAAATGTAAATCTATATCAAATTATTTTATTTGTGGAGTAAATCACTTCCAAAATATTCCTTGTTATTATTGCTTTGAATGTATAAATAATAATAGTTTTCCCGAGTAGTAGTAGGTTGTTTGCTTTTTTATCTCTTGGCGATACAAAGAGAGCAGATTTTGAAAACATCACATAGAAACCGTAAAAACTTGACTATCGCTTAAAGCCTCAATGGGTTAGAGGGACTGGGCGGAAACCAGGAGATCCGTGGTTCAAATCCCGGCCATTGCATTGAATGTTTCATGTTGACTCTATCAAAAACCTTAGTCTATAGTCTAGTGTGAAGAAATGATTAATTTCCATCAATTAACTAAAGTTACCAACTGTCTGTTTGTTTGTTTTTTTTTTTTTTGTTATAAAAAGATTTCTTTAAAAACACACATCATCGTGAGCTTCCATGCCATGAGGCACGCGCGCATATTCACGCCAGTCTCATTTAAAACTGAAGATTGAGAAAAAAAACATCGAAAGTGATTTAAATTGCTATTTTGCAGTCTTCTACACGCAAGCTTTTACTATTTCGTCAATTTCGTGACATAAGTTTATAGATCATCTGTAAAAAATAAACGATTGGTAAAGAAGGTCATAATGTAATATTTCAAGAACAATTTGTTTGCCCTTATATCAGATATATGATAACCTTTCAATAGACGCTTCCCTTTAATATTTTTCAAGATGTCACATAGGTTGCGAATTCCGCATTCTCTATCCGGGAGGGACTTCGGGTACCAACCGCGTTCCACTCTACTACTGTTCCCCATTCAGTTCGCCCGTTGTGGCATGGAGTTTAGCGTTTTATAAACAGGTATCAGAGACTAATATATGTATTACAAACTTTTTGATCACTTTAGACTTTTCTAAATTAAAATACAACTGAGACACAGTGCATATTTCGGGGGATTTTTGTTATTTATGGTTTAGCCGCCACTAGAAGGCACTGTAGATCCAGGTTTGTGAGGTGTCGCCGCTTTAGTTTAGATGATTCTACTCATATAAGGAAACCTAAAACTACTATGTTCTAAGCCTTTGTATGTAGCAAAATGTGCATATTTGAATGTAACTTTAGATATTTATGAAGATAATCAAACATAGGCAATGTGCTCAGGTCAATCAACTCTGATCTGCTTGGATTGACGTATAGCGTATCGACCTCGGCTGTGACTGTTGCTCATTAGCTGACAGAAGGCGCTACCAGCCACAGATCTACATTCTGCTTGTGAAGCTGGATCAATAGAACGCTGTTTTCAGACACGGCTGCTTGCTTCAAGGCATACAGGAACAAACCTTCAGAAACCTCAGCTTTTCAAAATACAAATAATAATTACCTTTTCTTGCAATATTAATTTATTACGATAACAAGTAGGTTTTATAGTATATTTTTGGTTCATAATGGTATGGAGTCTAATAATAACGAAGTCATTAACGAGAATTCTAAGTTACGTGACTTATAGAGAGAACTAAAATCATTTTGTGGTATGATTCTCTTTGGGTAACGAAAATGTGAAACCCCCTACACATGATTGAACATAGAATAATTAAAATCTGAATTCATAGCTACTTACCGTGATATGCTAACAATATATATATATATTGTAACAGTACTTTTGGGTTATATTTGGAGGAAGTGTGAAAAGTTTATAAATGTGCAAAAAATGATTATTTAAATATATTTAGTAATTTAAATATGTAAAAATATATTTAATTTGTGATTGGCCGTAGTAATAATTGTATGACGTAATATGACGTAATGTGGTGACGTGCCATAAAATCGGCCAATCACAAAATTAAGAGAGGAGTAACGATAGTTACGAAAAAATCAATAATCTTGGTATGTAAAGTTGTTTTGTAATGGTGAGTGTGATAGTGGTGCAAGATCAAGAACATTTATGTAATAGTTTGAATCTGTTTGAATATAACAAAGTAAGAATTTATCGATATGTTGGAAGTGACTGGGAAAGGAAGTTCAAATAAAATGTAATCTAAATAATACAATTAAATAGCTACAAAATTTCCTTCTCCGAGACTTTATTCCGAACCACGCCTGAAAAACAGATGTCTCATGACTCTTATTTAAAATAAGATGATACAATTGGTGACCAGAGGAAACAGATAGCCGCAAAAACTCACACGAGAAGAAAAGGAATTGTGCGTCCAACATATAAATTCCTGTCCCAATATATATGTGTGTATGTGTATCTATATATGTATATATAAAAATGAATTGATGTTTGTTAGTCTCGCAAAAACTCCAGAAAGGCTGATTTGCCTGATTTCGGTTTTGAAATATTTGTATAAGTTCAAGGCAGGTTTGAAAGGGAGAAAAAACCTGATGTGATAATGGACCGGGTTATTAACTAAACATAAAAGTGCATAAAAATAAAACAAAATAAAATCTACATATCCAATAGCCCGGTTCTGGAATCTATACCAGGCCTTATTATGCAAACTTCATTTTTAACTTTATTCATTTTTAAATCAAATTACACAAAACAATTTACAAATTTTGCATTATAATCTACTTGCTACCTTAATGAACTAACTAAACTTACAGATTACAAGATTCCAGTAAGCTTACAAATATATTTATCTAATCTATCTAAAACAGTCTTTCTTCTACTTTACTTCTTCATCAACAATATAAATCAAATCTACATTTCTACTAGAATTTTAATTACTGCAACAAACTACAAAAGACTGCTTCCTACAAAGTACATATGCAAACTTTAATGTAACACATACACCTTCTCTTTATTTTCTACAAACAAAAGCATTACAAAGTAGAAAGATATTCCACTCCTTGCCAAAGTCTTCAAAGATATTTCACTTAGCATATTTTATTAAATAACGTTTATCGTTTGTTATCAAGACTTGAAATTGTTTATGTAGCATAATGGCATACCTTTCGCAGATTAGACATAAAATTAATTTCTGAACGCACTATAACACTAATTTTAACACAGAAAATTGTTGTCAAATATTGGCAAATCCTTGGATACCTTCTTTATAATTTGTGTTTGTGAATTTGTGAATGTGAATTGACACAAAATTTATGGAATTCCTTTGAGACTTTGTGAAATTCGTGAAAACTTTTTTATTATGCCAAAGGGAAGACGATCTGACTTAGGTCGTAGAAGTCAGTAAAATGTAAGATGAGCTACGTCACGTGCTGACCGCACTGATGAGCAGCGAGACGCAGCTAATACTAATAGTCGTGCTGGTATATCAGAATTGCGTTCTAGAGTGTCTGTTTCTTCTGGGGGAGTTGTTTTCGTACAAAACAGTTGACACAGTTATAAACCAGAATGGCGTAGTCAACTATCCCACAGAGTTTTTAAATTCATTAGAATTGCCTGGGCTCACACATCACAATTTTAAAATTAAAAGTAGGATCAGTTGTGATCATGCTGCGTATCATTAATCAACCACGACTGGAACGAGAGTAACTTTGAAAAAAACTAATGAATATCGAGGCAACAACCATCAAGGGAAAGTACAAAGGAGAGGATATTGTGACTTTGTGGGCTCGTGAAATAACAAGGCGAGGTTACAAAACACAAAAACTACACTTTATTTTCGTAGCGAATACATTCTTCACCTTACAATTTGCTAGCAACCTCAAAAACTGTTTATTTTCTCCAACACTACTCTCAACTGTCTCTTCCGGTAACGATCGGCCCCGAAGTTTCCCGAATCTCCACCGGCCATCATTTTTCATCGGCTTCACGAGTCTGCGTATCATTAATCAACCACGACTGGAACGAGGGTAACTTTGAAAAAAAAAACTAATGAATAACGAGGCAACAACCATCAAGGGAAAGTACAAAGGAGAGGATATTGTGACTTTGTGGGCTCGTGAAATAACAAGACGAGGTTACAAAACACAAAAACTACACTTTATTTTCGTAGCAAATACATTCTTCACCTTACAATTTGCTAGCAACCTCAAAAACTGTTTATTTTCTCCAACACTACTCTCAACTGTCTCTTCCGGTAACGATCGGCCCCGAAGTTTCCCGAATCTCCACCGGCCATCATTTTTCATCGGCTTCGCGAGTCTCCGTATCATTAATCAACCACGACTGAAACGAGAGTAACTTTGAAAAAAAAAACTAATGAATAACGAGGCAACAACCATCAAGGGAAAGTACAAAGGAGAGGATATCTTGATCCCGCGTATTCCGATGATTCCAACAGATTTAGATTTTGATTTTAAGCATCTAAACTTTCCCGTGTGTTTGGCCTTTACGATAACCATAAATAAATTGCGAGGTCAGTCACTGGAAGTTTGCGGAATCAACTTGGAGTTTCCCTGTTTCTCTTATACATCCCGTGTTCGCGCGTCGGAAAATCATCTTTATATATTTACGCACCGCAAAAGAACACAAAAACATTGATTATCAGAAATCTTTAAATTTATTAACTTAATTGCAATTGTGTTGTATTTAAACTAAAACTTTTATTGGCGATAAGAAGTTCGCCGGGCCAGCTAGTACTCTATATTATAGTCCGTAACACTTGCTTACTTCTCTGCTAGGAAGGGAATGCAAATAAATGCATGTTCTACTTATCAGTAATACATGCCAAGTAATAAATGAAATAGAGAGAGAACAGCTAACATCCCATAACATATGAAGAAATTCATCTTAGGTGCATCAGTGGATTATTTTAAATTCTAAACTTCCATAAAATATTACAAGTATTCATGTCGTGTGACACTCACTCGTGACATAGTAATCAAAATTAGCCACTTATTGCGTGAACTATTACTAATTATGGGTACTTCCTGATACACGAGAATGTTCAATCTTTGGTCAAGTAGTAAAAGTTGATATGATATTATCACAAGTGACTTGTTTTAATTAACACAATAATAGTTCATGTGACTTCATTGGCATGTCACGTCACTCCTCCACTCCTCCAGCTGTGGTATAAGTGAATGTGCAGTGTGAATCTCTGTCTCTTTGTGTGCAGGTCTCTGACCTGGCTGTTTAAGGTAACGGCTGCTGTGGCCACCTATGTAATTAATTAGTTTAGTAACTATTCTTATTAAGTGAACTGTAATGTTAATTAGTGTTACCCATACCTTTTGTAGTTCTTTTGTAACCTTGATAGAAAACCCCAAACTCTTGCCAAACCGGTCTTCTCTACCTCTGAGCAATTCCGACCCGTGTACGATCTGGCCATGTATTTCTCACCTATCCTGTACAATACATGGTTAGCTCATCACAATATTCATGAGAAATTATGAACACCATATGGAATTAGGATTAGCATAAGTATGCTTTCTGAAGGAACTGTATGTAGTTAGGTGTTTTAATGTTTGTTTCGCCTGCGACATAATATTATAGCGACTATTGTGGGACTTGAACCGCAAATGGAGGGGGGGGGGGCGAAATTTGAAAACAGTGCAGAAGTAATTCAGCCTTCAGATTCAGAGCAGATTAAACCTGGATCATCATAATAAATGAGAATGTGGCATTACAGAGAGAATGGTTTGATTTCGTGAGAAAGGAACGCTGGAGGCTAATCACTTCTGGGCTCAGTGGTTCCATGGATCCTTACATCACCCGATTTGAGCTCCCTTACACTGGTAATTGAAGTGAAAAACAAATTATGTATTGTTTTGAGACACCCAAGACACTAAAGAATCTTCCGTTACCCCTAGACGTCCTCCTTTCCGCCCAATGAATGGAAATCCTTACTACACTAAATAAACGACAAAATCCCTGACCATTACCTCATGGCCAACTTGCCGTTTGGACTTTAAATTCTCCATTTGACTCATACATTTCCCCGGTAGACCACTAGGGGCTCTCGCATCCGAGATACACCGTCTGTGGCGACTTACTATCGTAAGTATTCGACTCCCAGGCTTCATCATTTAACTCTTATTATTTTAGTTAATTGATGGAAATTAACCATTTCTTTATGCTAGCTTAATCGGCTAGAGCGACTGGACGGAAACCAGGAGATCCGTGGTTCAAATCCCGGCCATGGCATTGAATTTCTCATGTTGGCTCTATCAACCTTAGCCTATATACGGCGAGTATGATGAAGTTATTAATTTCCATCAATTAACTGAAATATAAAATAGAATTTACCAAAAAAAGAATAACAAATAGAACAAATTAAAAATAGAAAAAGAAAAAAAAAAGGAAAAAGAAAGAAAAAACACATTATAAGGAGGGCAAATAAGCACAATATATAGTTAGTTACTAACACTCCCCACATGGCAACCTTGGCCTTCGGGGTAACCTCACCCCACCAAGCGATGACCGGACCCATTTCTCAGGTGGAGGCACCCAGAGGGCGGTGTCCATTACCTCCGATGATAGGGTGATAGTGAAGATGGCGGTGAGGTGAGAGGACCTACAGTTTTTACCGTGGACTCCGAACCACGTTGGGCATAGGGGATACTTCACGTGTGCTAGACAGAGGTGAAGGCGTGGATAGGGCCGACTTAAAATCGCCAACCCCAGAGCCGGGAATCGAACTCTGGACCCTTAGAACGGGAGCCGCGAACGAAACCACCGCGCTACCCCGGCGCCCTAAGCACAATATATTCGGTCCTTGATCTCAAAAGAGAGCACAGCATTCATAAAAAAAGAAAAATATGAGTATTTATATGAATAATTTTAAAAGAAAAAATGAATATAGTCTCATATTACAGTATTCCAAGTTGATGCGTGACGTGTGATGAACATTACTTATTATCGTGTTAAAAAACCAGTTGGTAGTACTGCTTAACAGCTTGTACTCCACCCTAAAGTGTTGTTATACTCACATTGTACCCGGAAGAAAATAACAATAAGATAATTTCTGCAAATGTTTATCCGGATTAACATGAATATATAGAGAAATAAGCGTTTGTAAGCTCTTAACCGATTTTTCTTTAAATTTACGTCCTCCAACATTAAGTCATGTGGGCGAAATGAAGCTCAAAAGAGACCAGGATCCATAGAGCTTAGAGTTAACCTGAAATTCATCTTTCAGGATAAGGGGAAAACCTCTAAAGGGGAAAACCTCTTATTCAGTTAACTAACCCTAACCAAGTTTCCAATGCGGGGCCTCTTGAAAATAAGCGTTTGTAAGAATGTCACCCATCGCATTGACGTGTTGGAGCCGCAAAACCAGAGCTGTGAGCATGGACAGGAAAGAAAGAGACAGAGCAGCGCGCCGAGCTGGACGCTTGCCGAGAGAGAGAGAAGGAGACAGAAAGAAGTCTGGAATTTTCCGCTTTTCTGATGCCGTCGCGATTGTTACCAAATGGTCTACTGCAGTCTAGAAACAATGACTGGGAGGTATAAATGGTGGAAAAGTGTGAGAAGCTGTCAGATGTTGAGTTGCAATTGTTGTGCGACAGTACACATTTGAACTCTGCCGCAGTGATTCTTTTGTTTATGTGTAGCGGAGCAGCCAGACGAGCTTGAAGACTACTGTTTGTTAATGTCACGTCTTTTCGCTGCAAGGGTTGTACAAAGCTTGTATTTACTGCAACAAAGAGTGTTTTAAATATCTGCAAACAAGACCTTTGACTCTACCAACCCACAAAGTCACAATTATTTGTACAGGAGCGGAGAAAATCATGTAAATTCAACACATTTTTTGAAATCTAAAGTTTAAAATTGTTCCATGAATCTGGGAGAATATTCCTTTTGTAAAGGAGATTAACAAAATAATTAATAGTGCACCAGATGAACTGGGAGAAATGGTACACTCACAATTCTTTACAAAGATGTGCAAGTAAACTAATAACGACTGGAAGGCTTGATTTATTTAGCAACTACATATACCGAGCGGGATGACTCAGGCGGCTTCGTCTGTGGCCCGCATTCACAGGCCCGGGCTCGATTCCCGAGGTCGACCTACCTGACCCATGGGATTTCTTGGGGTTTTACCGGGTCGTTAGGCGAATGCTGGATAGGTTAATTACATCCCCCGAATTTCCTGTTCCTCCCTTTCATCTCCATTAACATTTCGCACTTCACCACTGCTTCTGATGATGGATAATGCCTTCCACGAAGCTGTTTCTTCAAGTTAGGGAAAAGAAAAAAGCCACATGTGATTAAATCCGGACTATAGAGAGGGTGAGGGATGCACTTTACCTTGATTTTTGCAAGATATTCAGCAACAACATTGGCAATATGCGGCCGCGCATTATCGTGGTGCAGCATCCAGCCTGCTTCACGGAAATGTGGTCTTTTGTGGCTGATATGACTTGCAATGTTTTCAGGACATCCCTGAAGTATTGTCCAGTTACTGATGTGTGTGCAGGTACAACATGCCGATAAACCATTACATGAATTTCAAAGAATGAGATGACCATAACTTTCCCAGCAGAAGCAACCACTTTTGCTGTTTGGGGAGTTGGTGATGAAGGAGATTTCCACACTGAGCATTGCTGTTTGCTCTCAGGATCAAAATTCTGTAGCCAACTTTCATCAGCAGTGATTACGTATGAAAGAAACTCCAGATCTTCCTCTAACATCAACTTTAACTGCATGCAGACCTGTATGCAAATGTCCTTTTGTTCAGGAATCAACAGTCTTGGAACCCATCGCGCACAAACACGTCTCATGTCTAATGTTTCTGTCACCTACGTGTGGGTGGCACCCAATGAAATGTTCAGTATTTCAGAAAGTGATTCTAAGGTAATTCGTCGATCCTCTCTCACAATTGCAGCAGCAGTATTGATGTTTTCTTCCATAAGAGCAGTAACTGGAGCACCGCGTCCACCTTCCTTTGAAATTGATTGTCTCCCCTCCTTAAACATTTTAAACCACCTTCGAGCTGTGTTGTAGGGAAGAACAGATTCTCCATAGGCCTCATATAACATTGTATAGGCCTCAACTGAAGAGTTGTTGAGATGAAAGCAGAATTTCAAAGCCGCATATTGTTCCTCGTGTGTTACCTCCATTGCAGCAGTAGACGATACTGAACAAGTCTGAACTTGCCCGGTTCTCACAGGCGGGAACCAGAAGTACCAACAATGAAACTACTACGGCGTATTCGTTTCACATTAAGCTAACAGAATACAATAAGATTGAATTTCAGTGCTAAATATTATGATCATTCTTTATTGAACAGCCCTCGTAGATTTATGCATTTGCGCTAAGGGCATATCAGTATATACCTGCAAGCTTTCTTTCTATATTTTTTTTTCTATTTTTCTTTGACGGGTTTCTGAGTTTCATAATAGCTATATAAAGCTTCAAACAATAAAAAATTTAAATGGACAGTATTTAAACTATCTTCCTTTGAACCAAGGCTAGGAAAACAAAATTATATGAAGAAAATGTCCATTATAATTAAGTGAAATAAAATTTTAAAACCCGATTATGTTGAATTTTCATCTTACGAAGCATTGACATAAGATAATAACATTTAGCTTTATAATGTAGTAACTTGAAAACTAAAAGAGATATCTCATTGAAATTTAAATATATTTTGACATTTAGTATAGTGCGATCCATATAAACCTGAACCATTTCAATAGGCCATAACTTTTGAACCAATAATAGGACACGCGTGTAACTTGGGAGAATATAATACACAATTGGGAGAGTACATTACACTATTTACATCTCAGAGAAAATGTTCGAAGTGTCCTCCACCAGCATCTATACATGTTTGTACTCGTCTCAGCATATTCTCTGAAGTTTTACGGAGATGATATCAAATTGAGAGAAGGTTATTTCCAGCAAGATGGAGCAACGTGCCATACATCTAATGGCACCATGGAGCTTGTAACCAGTTTCTTTGATACACTGGGCAACAATGAATGTGTTTCGGGCTTAAAAATAGTGAATTTGCATGTATTTCCGTCTTTTTATTTAAAAAATCACCATAAAAATGATATATTAGCTCTTGTTTTGAAGATAAAGTAACATTTCATTTTTTAGAGTGAAAATTTTAAATTTGGGTGAACTTTTTAGAAGTTGGCCCACCTGTCAAATAACAAAACACAATCAGAGAGAAATTTTGGAAATTAAGTGATGCAAATTTAAGGAAGGCAGTTTTGTCGAACCACAAATAAGAGAACTTGTAAAGGATCCTGCATTTGACCAAATTTTGGAGGGGAAAGAAAAGAAAGCTTGGGAAGCCTTCAAGGGTGTTGTTCATGGATTTTTAGACAACAAAAGAGATGACAACTACAAGCATTTGGTGACAGTGCTCCTGCAAAAATACCGTAACCTTGGATACAACATGTCTCTTAAGATCCATTTTCTCCACTCCCACCTAGACTTTTTCCCTCCTAATTGTGCAGCTGTTAGTGATGAACATGGGGAGAGATTCCATCAGGACATTTCTGTTATAAAAGAAGATATCAGGGCCGTTAGAATGAAGTAATGCTTGCAGATTACTGTTGGTCTTTGTATAGGGATTCTGCGGAACTCCATCACAAGAGGCAAGCTAAAAGACTACGAAGTCAGTAGGCCACCACATGATTCTCTTCAGACACGACTATCTGCGAAGTATTTTTCTAGCAATTTAGAACTCTTAGCATGTAATTACCAGTTTAAAAAATCAAAAGCACTTTCATTGTTGTTAGCATGTATGTAATTAAAATGTATCCTTTGTTCTCAATCCGTTAATATGTAATACTTCCACGTTGTGTATATCATAGAAACTAGGACTAATAAAAGTTTTTCATTGTCATGTTTGTTTTTCTCAACCAAAAATTAGTAGCAATTGCCTCATGAAGTGCTCGAAAGTGTTCCAAAATAAATGTACACGGTGTTCATTTTTATTCGTCATTTCCCGCCTTCCGATTCAGCAAGAATGACGTCATATTTGTCTGGTGAGTCTATCTTGAAATCATAGTGCCCTATATAGAGAAGAAGCGGTAACTTTTGCGGAAGAGTTACCAAATTACAGGGTTCTCAGTGTGGTTGCGCTGTAACTAATACAACCAGCTTTCCCTAGATATGAACACAGACCATGGCGTCTTCATGTGTTTGAATGCTACTTTCGTAGCGGCATTAAAATTGGTGCGACATATAAATATAATTTAAACTGCTGCATAGAGGAGTTTATGCAGCGCTATCCGGCATTCAGACAAGTCCCTCAGAGCGTAATGTTGTCAAAGGTGTCCAGGTACCGTCAAATTGACATACTTTTGTTTGTAACATAAACGTCTTACGTTTTATCAGTACACGATATAAATTTTTTGTCTTTCTCACACTTAATTAAAATGTCATTAATGTTGGTATCCTTATGTCTTTTAAAACCAATAGGTGCATCAAACATTTCCAAGATACAGGATCAGTTACCCGCAAAAAGAGAGACACTGGACGCTATAAAGTGACTGGTTCAATCTAGAAGTAATAAACAATATGACTTATGACAGAAAGGCCACAAGTATACCTTCTCGCAATACAGGCAGTTTTAAAGGGAAAGAGAGAAAGGAAATATAAGAAAATGGACACATAAGACTATGTACTAGAGATATGTTGTTGTTTAGACTTGGATAAAAGCTTTGTACATTTTGTAACACTCATTTTTTTTATTCCTAGAACATGTTCTGCTAATTTTCTGCTTTGTAATGAAGTTACATTGTGAGGAAACTGTGGGTGATAGAAAAGAATTGAAATCAAATTGAAATATTTCTATTATATGTGACAGGTTTACAATATACATATATGTCTACTATAACAGAAAAACAGACGTTCATTGTGAAATAAGTGTTCATTGTCTTATCATTTCGTATATTCTTCATGGTCTACTTTTATGACTGCATAATTAACTTTGCAGTACATTGCATTGGAGTATATAGTTTTCTAAAAGCAGTTATCGTATCTACGCACCAGGCGAAATTACGCACCTTTATATTACGCGAGCGAGACCCACCTCTCAAATAGTATATTGTCGCGGCGTAAAGCACAGAATGTTCGGTGCCGAGAGATAAACGCGGCTTGTGTACACAAAGATCCTGCAGATACAGATAACATGCGGATAGTGTATCACTGAGTAAGACTTACCGACACAGATAACTGAGTAATTGGAACATTCTGGTGACGTCTTGATTGTTTTATAGAACTTTCGATGTCTTGATTATTCCAGAAATATCTAGTGATTGTTACAGAAATCTCTCGAATTTATCAATGAGGTATTTAAGAAGGTGACGACTCGCCAAGAATCAGTCGTGAACAGTAGTAAACACAGTAAGGAGTAAACAATTGTAGAGTGTTGTTGTAATGAGAGCTGATGTAACCAGAACGCTGTTTGTGTGGACATCGACCTTGGTAGATGGTGTTATGTATGTGTGATGTAATTCTGTTGCTACGAAGTGTATTTCTACGCAAATAAAGAACATTTGGAATTTCTGTGAATTTGACTTTTAATTCTACGAACCCACAAAGTCACAATATTTACCTGACGGTAGAGGGAGACCTCAAAGATGCTGTCAACACACCTAATACGATCGCAAGCCGCTAGGGGAATCGTATATAAACTCGCTCCATCAGCGATGCTACTGATGACGTCAAATTTTGCGCGGTAAAACTACAGATAAAAGTTAACACCGTGTATTAAGTGTTTTACATCTTACAACTTCTTTACAAATTCATGAACTTGAATGTATTATTTTGTTTCTAATGTTTCTGCTTATATAACTGTCCATTCATCGTGACTTGCTTTTATTTATAATTTGTATTTCTCTCTCTATCTCTCTCTCTCTCTCTCTCTCTCTCTCTCTCTCTCTCTCTCTCTCTCTCTCTCTGACACACACACACACACACACACACACACACACACACACACACACACACACACACACACACACACACACACACACATTCAAGTGGCAAGTAGAATATTCCACTAAAAAATTCGAATTGATATTTCATCGAAAGTGCATTCTTTGAGCCTCTCCTGAATCCTAAATAAGCGTTTTATAAACAGTCCATCTTCTCTATCTTCCGTGTATCTGCAAACAGCATACTTCAAAGCCAAAACTTTCTGATATAAGTCAGACTATTTAAGCTCAGCAACTTGTAAAATGCGATATGATTTTCTAAAATTCCCCCTAAATTAATACTTTACATTAAAAATGGCTTCCTACTGTTAGTTTCTCATAAATATCTCTAACAATTTTGAATAAAGGCTATATTTTAAATGTATTGTATCATTTCGTAGTGAAATGAATATCTTTAATCCTTCTGACAGCCTGTTAATTCTTTTCACTCTGTTGAAGATTAATATGAGTTATTCAGTTGTTCAACTAATTATACGAAAATTGTTGAGCTCGCTTAAACTCACAATTTATATCAAATTCACGTTTTTATGGCATTAACCGTTTTCCAAATGTTCGTTCCTTTTATTTTGATATTACCATTGCAATTTTAAGCAGTTGGTAACTATTCAATTGTTTGTGGTTATGTTATGGAAACAATATCGAATTTCAAAACCGGTACACAGCAACCAACTTTTCAAAGATTAAGATAATGCTTCAGTCTTCTATATTCCCTTAATACCCTATATCTAAAGAAGTGTTTTATAGCGAAAATGTGCAGATATTTTTTATGTGAAAGAGTGACAAAAGTAAATATGTACAAATTGAGTGTAGATAGTATAAACGATAGTGGATAGAGGAAATCACATGAATGTATATAAGAACATAAAATCCTTCTCTGTTTTATAGTTTATTTCTTTTACTCGATTTCAGCATTTGCAGACCGGGCGGGTTGAATTAGACGGCAAAATAAATGAGTAAAACTGAGATGAACTATGGAGTCTAAACGGTTGACTAAATTTTCATAATTTCTTGAGCAATTTGTATCAAACTTTTGGGTATAATGCAATAATGTACATGCAGTAACCCTGCTCGAGTCAACTTCTGAAGATACCCGGAGGAGAGACGGGCAAAGCGTCAAGTGCTGTTTCAGTCAATCGACCACGGCCAAAAAGCCCGGATAACACATTTTATTGGATAATGCAATAACTTCTCCACCTACTGCGTATGTGCATAAAAGTAAAAACACGAACTGAATTATAAGCGAGATGTTTGGTTATTTATTTAATGTTGCCCTTCTCTTCTGTGGGGAAAGTAACTAAGGTATCTTATAACATTTTGTAAGTGGGATCTAAGTTATGCTATTCACAAGTTTCATAACGAATGATGGTTCATTCTTCCATGAAAAATTAAGATACAAGCACACATACAATTTACATATGTAAAATGTCAAGTGTATTGTTGTTTCATTCCAGCTCATTATAAACATTAGTAGATACAAGATAGAGTCAACCTGAAAAATTCAATACTATGGCCGGGATTAGAATCGCGGATCTCCTGGTTTCCGTCATTCGCTCTTACCCATTGAGCTACCATGACTAACGTGTCATCCTGACATTAAATTCTCCATTCGACTGGTATATTTCCCAGTAAACCATTAGGGGCTCTCGTATCCAAGATACACCATTTGTGGCGACTGATTATTGTAAGGACTTGAGTCCCAGGCTTCATCATTAGCCTGTATAAGGCTAGTGTGAAGAACTGATTAATTTCCATCAATTAACTTAAGTAAGGGTTTAATGGTGAAGCCTGGGATTCAAGTACTTACAATTGCACTATTACATATAAGCATGTATAGTGCGAAATTCAAAAAATATATCTATACTTCATGTAGGAAGGCAAGAGGCATGTTCATATGCACGACTGAGTTTTACCGAAGGCTTAAAAGCAGGTTGATATGTATTTTTTGTGATTTTCCAAGAGTAGAGAATTTATTTGTTCCCCTATGTGGGAGAGAGGAAAGAAGAAGCCGCATGTGAGTCAGACTGGCATCCAGAACACGACAGTTGGAGGGGAGGGACGTCTGTAATGAGGGGCTAATTCAATCAGAGACTCCGGGAACAAGTGAGGGTGGTTGGAAGGGGATGGAGGAAAACGCTAGGTTTGTCGCGGCCTGTTACTGCCGCGGCGGTGTGGGAGGAGACCAAGACTTTAATAACTTCCATGTCGGCATACGACTTGGACAACTGGAGCAAAGGTTGAACCTACGACGATGGAGAAAAAAGACCTACATAGCACTTTGTGAGAAAACCACATCTCTGCAAAGAAATACTAAAAGCATTTCGTGCGGAATATCTCCCAGACGATGTTCGTGTGAGGAGCATTTTCAAACACACGCGCGCGCGCGCACACACACACACACACACACACACACACACACACACACACACACACACACACACACTATCGTCACAAGGACTCAAAGTAACTTCCGGAGCCTGTAGGGCAACTACTAAACAACAATAGAGTCAAAGTTAACATGGCTGTGCTTCTAGAGGCGTTCTAATACTTTTGACTCGCGAGAAAGCATGTACCTAGTAGGCTGTGAAAATATTCTATTCCAAAAAAAAATTCGACATCACCTAAATACATGTTTTGAGGTCCCTTCATCCAAAAACCTTTTCTTTAAAAAGGTCCACGTGTATGTGTGTGTACCTGGATGACTTAATTGATTAGGAGGTGGTATATTGGTCCAAAACTCCTGAATTCAAAACCTCATTTTAGCAGATCTACTGGCATGTAAAAGAGCTCTGCAGACAAAATCCCGGCACATATACTGGAGCTCGTTCTTAGTTTATACAGCGATCTAATCTGAAGCACGTGTACGTGTGCGACATTATTGGCTGTTTAGCCTTGTGGATGAAACATATAGTTCGTATATCATGTTTAAATACTTTAAATCTAACGCAAAATATATAAACAAATGCAACAGTCAAACAGTACTTTATTTGGTAGATACATATTGTAACAACCTGGCCAGGATGGTAAAGGATTAGATCACCACGTGGCCAGGTCGCACCTCAGAGCTAGGCACATCCAGGAGAGGTTGGGATTTCTGTATAAAGGTTCATTTACATTACAACATACTGAAACTACAATTTAGACGTGAAAGGTTTACTACAATAATAGCAAATACACAATTATTATGTGTTTCAAATAGGATGATGTTTGTCCATGAGCGCTACTAGGAGTACTGCGGTGTTGTCGTATTGCATTCCCCTAAATGGTGGGTGACGAGTGCCAATCTAAACAATCTCTAATAAATACTATTCGTGCTTCCATGTGGAAGTTAGAGAGTAATATATTTAACATAACCGTAATAACCCCATATTTTTAGCTCATATAGTTTTCCTAAAACAAATAAATAAAGTAGATATCATTATATTATAACAATGCATTGCGACTTAAGCAATGTAATGAATATCATTATTGGTTGACATGTATGGGTGAACGTATATTTGAAATTACTCAGAACTGAAACGTAAACATTTGTATTGACGTTATAAAAGAAATATGTACTTTGAATAAGCCAAGGTGTTTGTTAAATTCGACGAGAGGAAACGATACACTTCCTGCTGGTCTGACAGAATGTGTCTGGTCACATTATATCTTTGTTTATGAATGGTTCGTAATCTCTATTTACTCTAGAGAGTTCAAAGCAGTATTATTCGGTTACTCTTCCGTGAAAAAGTCGTTCCCCCTTCTACTGCCAGAACAATGCAATTGAGTTAATATAGGCTCAAATTATGTTGCAAACAGAAATAATATTTTTAAACTGACTGACGTTGAACGGCTTATTCACGAATAAATTAATAATGAACACAACAAGACTGGGAAAACTTCGTGAGACATCAGATAAACTACAAGAAGACGACTTTTGGAAATAGATAGCACGTAACAAGATTTTGGAACCTATCATCATAAATTTGCAGTACTCAGACGATGAAGACAATGAGGCATTATCTCTTAACGTAAGTAACATTCACAGCTATACGGATGCACCGCTGGAATTTTCATTGGATTAGAAAAATAAATCATTCATAAATTATAATTAATTTTAAAATAAACATTTAAATCATTTTCGTAACATACGAATATCCATGTTGCAATTGTGATTTCAGCAACTACATTATTGTGAAGCTTATGAAAAGCTTCGTGCAAGTGTGCAAGAGAGAGAGAGAGAGAAGGAAATATTAAGAGTGGGGGCAACCAGGTGGCAACGGTGAAGGCTCTAACGCATCTAATTCCCTACAGGCGAGAACTGTTCCCATTTGAAACACATAATAGCCATATACCTTATCGTGAGCGGACCTAGGTCCGTCTTTGACCAAAGCTGGCTCACAAGAGAGAGAGGATGCGTCTTACAGGTTGGAGAGGTCACAGAACATAACGTCACACGCACTACTATGGTCAAAATAATTACTTACAACACACTGTTTGAATTAAACAAAACAGTCAGTTCTGACAACATATACATGTAACTTTATGTATTTATCAGAGTGCACGCTGCGCTTGCGCAGTTTAAGAACTGAAGGAAATGGTGAATCAGTTGTACAACATGGCTGCTTCCGTGCAATATGTAAACATCACAAAGGGAAATCCTTAAAAACTGGCGAAAACAAATTAATTGAATATATTTCGCAAGTTTTGTAAAAAAAAATTACTCGACTTAAGCAATGGAGAACGTTAATTTGCCAGAATAAACCGGTGTTTCAGCGCCAAGTACGTATTAATGCCTCTCGAAGTGTGGTTGTGAAAACTTCCACTCCAGGAAAACATCGAAAAAGAAAACAGTTGTGGGAGGTGAATATGTTGAATTTGTCAAAAGTACTGTTCGTGCAAGATGCACAGCTTCTTTGAAAGAAACGAGCCACCAAAAATTACAAAAGCGCTTGAAGCAGTAAACAATAAATCCGAATTGCCTAGCTTTACAAAAATAGAGCTTCCACACCATTCTTCACGACGTAAGTTTTGAATTTGTGAACAGAAACAAATATATATAATTGATGAACGTGAAGATATATTGTTGTGGCGCAGGAATTATCAAAGGAAAATTCGGAAGTGCGAATAGTTCAGGGCATTCGTCCGTTGTCTGACTCCATTTAGATACATACTTTTTCAGTTACATGCCAGTAGAACTTTCAAGTCACTGCCAAAGTGGCTACACGCACTTATTTAACATGTTATTTCGTGTCTTACTTTTTAATTTATAAATGAGGCGGGGCTCTGTGAAGAAATAAAATATTTAAATAGCTAATTGTCGTAAGCATTGTCACTTTTTAACGTAGAAAAGAAAAAATTCATTACAGAGTACACACAACTTTGCATTTCATGTTAAAAGTACTATCGCATAAGCTACTCAGACATCGAAAACTGGAAAGCAAAACTTTGAGAAGATCATTGACATCGCACAAATTTAACACGTGGGAATAAATTAGCGCGAATATTCCCTCCAATCAAAGTCGCCGGCGGAGTAAAAGGTACATTTTCCCGTCTGTTTACATCGCCCTCTAAACTAAGGACGTCGACGACGCTGATATGATCGTTGTAATTGACAGAGCTGTTACAAACCAAATAGTTATTTATTGTGTGTGTGTGTGTGTGTGTGTGTGTATGTGTGTGTGTGTGTGTGTGTGTGTGTGTGTGTGTGTGTGTGTGTGTGTGTGTGTGTGTGTGTGTGTGTGTGTGTGTGTGTGTGTGTGTGTCACAAAGATGGCGTGGGTCACAAAGATAAAGAAAATGATCTTACCTCAAGCTAGCTATTACAGGAAAAGTGTTTCGTCTCGTATTTTCTCAATAAGTTATTCTTACGCCTTTTTTAAATAACATGTCTAAACTGTTTGCATGACAAAATGTAAATCTTTATTTTTCAGGGGTAGCCTGTGAAGTTCCCGTCAGTTTGAGTATATTAGAGATAGGCAAAAACGAATGGCACACAAAACCCAAATTTCATTAAAGTACACAATTTTAGCCAAATAATATATTTTATGGCATTAACCATATCTGAAATATACTTTGTTATTGGCAAACCGCTTTTAAAACTATCATATGTCATTCTCGGAGTAAAAAAAAAAGAAGTGTATATGTACAAGGTGCGTTTAAGTTATAACACGTTCCAATTTTTAGTTCAGGACTGGAACCAGATAGGAACTTCTGTTCCCCCCTCCCCTTCAAAATACGCGTGGACTCTGTGAATGCGTGATAGAGATGAGAGTGCTGTATACTGCATAGAACTCCGGTGTAGCGACGAGAGTTAGAACTGTTTTGATACTTAAAACGGCGAAGATTTCATTGCAATAACAGCGTGTAATCATTTGTTTTCTTCATTTTCGTGGTGTGACACCTACTGAAATTCATCGCCAGTTCAGTGAGGCATGTGGTGATGGTACCATAGTTGATCATCCTTCTGATCATGCGTCAGCATTCGTTGCACCGATCTGGAAGACACTTTTCGCATTTCATGCAGGATTGTGTGCACATATCCCACGGAAAAGCCAAAGCAACGTTCAATCGGTTATCCTCCAAAACAACGTTTTCCACTCGCTGGATCATGTCGTCAGACCGGCTGGTGCGAGAACGTGACTGTCTTGGTTTTTTGTGACACGATGTTTTGCCTTCATTGAACTGTCGCACCCAGGAACACACATTAGACACATCCATGGTACCATCACCACATGCCTCACTCAACTGTCGATCAATTTCAATAGGTGTTACAGCACGAAAATTGAGAAAACGAATAATTACACGCTGTTCCTGCATTCAAAACGTCGCAATTTTAAGTATCAAAAACAGTCCTACAATTTTTGATCAGCTTATTTTCATGGAATGATCGAGCAGCTTTCAGAAATTGTACGCGGAACCCTGTGACCTCCGCAGAACACAAGTTGGCAATCCCGGTTGTAGTTTACTGTCTGCCGACCACAAGAAGACAAGCGGGATCTGAAGAGCAAGAGGGGTTTGAACAGTTTATCTGCTGTGTTAGTGGGTCTGTTTACTACGAAATGAGTCAGTCACCCATGCTGCCAGATCTAATGCTCGTTTCAGTAACTGCAGTGATAGGTATTATACGTAGGTGACTTATGTGACAACACTGTATTTTACATGAACCTAGCTTCCTTATGGTATCCGGAAGGCGAGCATAAACAGCATGCTGCCAGCAAAAGTTATTACGCTACAAATTCCTCTGCTTTGCCATCTTGTATTCGGTGGACAGTACTCCCTACGCCATTAAGAAAATTCCGATGATAAATTACAAATGAACAGTTTGACTCAAGCCAAATTTACTATAAATACAATGAAAATGCTGAATTTACCAATAACAGAACCGCTCCACTGATAGCGTACTAGAAGTTAAGTTGCCACCATAGTGGTCAGTTTCTTTATATATATATATATATATATATATTTGTTTCTGGTTGAGAGATACCAACTGTCAGCGATATCTTTACTTACACTGATTAGGTTGGCTTAAGCGGTAAGTTCTATATTCTGCTTTTTGCAGGTCATAGTTTCGATTCCCGTGGCCGATCATCCTGGCTCATGAGATTTGTTATGGTTTTTCCTCAGTCGCTAAGTGAATACTGGGAAGATATCTTATTCCCCAAATTTCCTGTCCCTCCATTTTACCTTACTTTCTATTTCATTTCACCCTTCATTCACTTGGTTCTTTCAGGGTTGACTTACATCAACAACTGTCTCGGCGCCGCGTGGCAGGAAAAAAGGTAATATCTTGTAAACTTCCGTCCTTCGGGTCTCCAAGCCTTCCAGTGGAGGTGTATAAGCCTTCAAGCATAGGACAGACTGGACGCCACCTGGGAGCTTCAATCTGAAACTAAAAGCTTTTTATCCTTTACTAAGTATAGGCTCCTAGATCAACCATGTATCACCTCACCCTTCCTCCAGAGATACCCCTCTCGGTGAGGGGAGGCACCAGTACAAAAGGCTGCATTCTACATCCAGTATTCCTTTTAAGAGGGGGGAGTCACTTCTGAACAATAATGTTTCAATTCTTATCTGTAGTATGTAGAGGAAGTATTTAATTCCAAGCAAAATTTCTATACCAAGACTTGACCGGAAATGCATGCTTTGAAACTTGCTAGGCCCAAAAAAACACGTGTTTAGAAAAAGATCTTATGTCTGTGTACGTGTATGTATTTTCTTGTAAGCAGTATATCTCAAAAACAAAAGTGCGTTAAATATACTAAAATTGATATTTAAGTTAAGTGTCTCCCAAGGATTCTATACGAATATTTTCTACAAAATCTACCAATCCCAAATATCCCCTTTCACAACGAGCGAGATGCCTCAGGCGGTTTCGTCTATGGCCCGCATTCGAGAGGTCTGGCTTCAATTCCCGTGGCCGACATACCAGGGTTTTACCAGGGGTTTCCCGGGTCACCAAGGGAATGTTGGGTAGGTTAATTACATCCTCCGAATTTCCTGTCCCTACATTTCATCTCCATTATCATTTGACATCACCTATCATCTGGATGTCTCTTTCAGGGTAGAAGTGTCGGCAGGTGTCCCGGCGGTGCATGGCAGGATGATATGGTCTGAGGAAAACTACTTCCTCCAGCGATAGGTCGGTATCTGCGACCAATGAACCCTGTCTGATGAGGATTTTCTGACCACGATACGGTGGGATGTTGGTTGTACTGACCTGGTTAAGTGTAGGGACCCTGCCCTCTGCACTGCCGTGGTTCCTTGGAAGGCCACCCTTTGTCTCCTGTCGCCTCATCCTTCCTTCGTAGCGTAGTCGGTCCCTTTTCACTGTACATTTCTCTTCTTTTTATTTTCTGAAAAGTGTCTCTAACCGGTAAATAAAATGTACAAAAACGTACCTACTAATCAAAAATTGTAGACCTCTTTAAAACACAATTTAACTTGTTATTGTATCACCCGTTAATATTCCTACAAGGGATAAACAGAGAGTTTACTAATGGAAACATAGTCAGATTGAAGAATTCAATGTCATAGCCGGGATTTGAAACACGAATCTTCTGGTTGCCGTCCAGCCACTCTAACCATTGAGCTACTATGGCCAACGTGCCGATATGACATTTAAATTCTCCAACTGACTCATACTTTTCCCGGTAAACCACTTAGGAGTTCTCATAAACACATGCGACAACTACCTTAATGGCGACTTACTACATGTAAGTACTTTAAGGCCCGGGCTTTATAGTTAACCACTATTAGGTCAATTAATGGAAATTAATTGTTCTTTCACACTGGCCGTGTGTACGCTAAAGTGTGGAAAGATAGAGTCAGATTGAAAAATTTCAATGGCATAGCCGGGATTTGAACCAGGGACCTTATGTTTGCCGTCCAGCCGCTCTAACCCTTGAGCTACTATGGTCAACATGCCGACATGACATTGTGGTTCAAATCCCGGCTATGACATTGAAATTTTTCAATCTGACTCTATGTTTCCATACTTAGGCCTACACACGGCCAGTGTCAAAGAACAATTAACTTCCAGTTTATCAATGAGCAGAAGAACTTAAAACGCGACCGGAAGGGAAGTGGATAATAGATGTTTGTCCTCTTGTATAATACATTATTTTGCCCTATAGATACGATAAATGAATATACGACAAATATTCAGTTAATTATTTTGCTATGATATAAATACTGTTAATACTGCTGCTTCCTAATCCATTTGGAGGTATTAACTTCTATGCTAATGTACAAGTTCCTTTAATATAGTTAAAATATAAAAATGTTTGATGTTGCTGTTAAAAGGTTATAAAAAGTTGTAGTTATCAACCTTTTGTTTATTTACTTTACCGGAGCAACGAGCTAATTTTGTTTACTTTAATCCTACTCGTTGCCCTAATAACTATCACTTTGAATTAAAGTCCAAGTTTTATTATGTCGTTTCTCCATAGCAACGATGTCTACTACAAGTATCTGTAGGATAATAGTATATTATGCAACGAGACGATAATGGTAATTAAAACGCGAGTATTATTATTAACCGAGCGAGCGTTTTAATTACCATTATAGTCAAGTTTCATACGATGTTTATGCTTGATCATGTATCTAAATTAAAGGTTATACTTCAAAGTATTCATTTCTGGTTTGAGTGAGACGTAGTAGTAAGTAGGCGCAGCTTCCCTATAAACAGCTGTTAACGTGTGACACAGTTTAACCTAAAAGAAAGTGTAAACAAACTGGAACAAATTAAATAAATGTTGAGTGTTTATTTCAGAATAAAATAGTAGGTCCACAAGGTCAATAATTTCATATTTTGAGACAATTCTTGGAAATACACTAGGAATACGTTTTCTGAGAACGAACTTATGCCTTTTGATACTCTCCAATCCATGAATTGTGAATATAATTTCTCGTACATCTTTTGTGACTTTTGTGGCAACAATTTATTGGTAATATTAAGTGCTTCTGCCATAATTTTTGGGCCGTAAGTTCAATGTCACTATTATAACGCTCGCAAAAGTTAAAGGCATATGAACGCTGGCTAATGCTCAAGTGGAGCGCTGTTGCCAAGCCTGGTGTCTGTACCGGCAGAGGCTCTGACCTTAGCACGTTTTGCACGCCAGCAAAGGTTCTGCCTATTTTTCCTGTAATTAAACATCACATTAAATATTCCTAAAACATTAAAATCTTACCTTTTCACGCGTCACAGCAGTGGAATAGTAAGCACGTTTTCCAATCCAGTAACTCGCTTTCCGACTTCATGGGTCTTTCCCAGAGATTGAAACGCAGGTACGTTCAGTTTTTCTAAGGATGAAGCTGCTTCAGTACAAATTCGTGACAGTGTGTGTACACTACCTACACCACAAGCTTCTACAGTAATTGCTGGGTTTTTGAAAAATCTACAGTTACCCTACATTCTGGATTGGAGAGCTTTCGTAAAACTTTGTTCATATTAAATATAATTTTTCTGCCCTGAGAATGAATCACTTCACGTTTGTTAATCGAAAAATCACCTGTCCCAGCTTCAAGGGACATGTTTACGCACTCAGATTACAAACACTGGAAATGTAAATCAAATGTGTAGTGTTTAACGCCCGCTTTTACTATATACGGCACCGCAGGCGGTGACACTGATGATGCATGAGATGAAGATGGAGCACCGGTGAAATGAGATGGCGGGGGAAACCGGAGGTCCCGGAGAAAACCCGCCCCAACGCCGTGTTGTCCACCACAAATCTCACTTTGCGGTCGCCTGGGATCGAACCCCGGCCGCCTGGGTGAGAGCCAAGCGGTCTAACCACTGAGCCACGGCGTGGCCACAAACACTGGAGAAAATATATATGTATAATAATAACCTAATGTAATATTAGCAATATTTCAGCTCGAATTCAACTCACGACTTAACGATGCCATTCACTTTAACAAAATAACAAACTTTACTCTGAAAACGAACTGAACATTAACTCGGTCTGTTTCAAACTGCGTGCAGTAGGTGAACTGTTTATTTATGCTTGAGGTAAGTGTTGTCAGGAAGGTATGTTGTTGTTTCTCAGGCTTATCTGTGTTGAATGAATGGGTGTTGGGTAACCATAACTATATGAAAGACAAAACGTGCATCGCTCGCGTTCTAAGTATTGTAGAGATATGACTTTTGTACAGTCATAATCAGAAAATACAATTCTTTTTAGTTATGAGATTGGCATCTGTCATTTTTAAATATTTATATCCGAGCGTAATTAATGAAATAATATTCACATTTCAGGCGCGTGAGATACGTGTACCACATTCGGCAGAGCTGGTATGAGTAGCAAGGTTAGGAGTGTAATAGGGCCCGCCTCCATATACCTTTAACTTTTGCGAAGATTATAGTGTCAGACATTTTAACTTTTGTTTCTAAAGTGGCGCTAGTGATGTTGTCGATCGAAACGACAATAATCTATATTTGCGCTTTCACAATGTTACGTGGCGACTTCTGATTGGTCGAATACTAATACTTTAATGGACAGGTATACTTTAATGAGGCCCATTAAAGTAGTCACTGTATAAATACCAAAGTTTGGCATGGTCGAGCATAAAAGTACTTTATAGTTCTGCGCTCTTTCCTTGTTTATTGTGGTGTGATGGTAATAGTATAAATTTTAAAGCCATAGCAAGCTGCTGTTAAACATTTGACTAGTCACTATTCCTCTTGTGTAGACTGAAACTGTAGATTTTGGATTTGATCTCGATTAACGTAAAGCAGATCAAAAATAAGCTTACTTATGAATAGTTTGTAGAAGTTACATGAAAATAAGTGATGCTGGGTAGAGAATGCCGTATGAGTATAACACAATAGATTTATTTATCACTTTCTCTAGTAGTTACCTTTCAATTTCCTATATAGATGTAAATGGTTCGTAAAACATTTTCGTCCCTGTTTGGTGATGAACTCATTATTCGTCGGTCGGAGAGGTCATGTGTTAACTATCGACGAAGTTTGATGAGTAGGAAAATTGGCATTTCCAAAAACAGCATGAAATACGCATTCTATGAAAATTAACCCCATAATTGAATTTCAAACACAATCAAATAGTCGCAGAATATTAGGTATTGTATTCTTTCCTGCTAGCCTTATCTGCAATTCTTTCTTTGTACACTCTCATCGTACGTGCGCTAGTAATTGGATTTCAGACGATATGGATGCTGCTACGTATTCCCTCTTTTGGCCTCGCTGATGACGTATTGTCTGGAATTCCCTTACGCTGAAGGAGCATTATCGGAAATGTTTCAAAACACCGAAAAATACGTATGAGGCTTATCCTGTAACTATTGTTCCTACAGAGCTTTGGCGATTCTTCTGGGAACTGCACAAATTGTAAATGCATTTGCTCCAGAGAGTAATATTTGAAGCAAGAAACAGGTACCCAGAACATTATTTCATTTTAAAAAGAAATGGAAGCATATGTGAACTCCATCCAATTTGTTAATAGAATTTACACATTGAACGAATGTAAAACTTCACTGCAACTTTCCAGAGAAAACCAATTGGGAATATGTTTTGTTGGTTCATCTGTGCATTTCATAAGATATTGCAGGCTATGTGTTAAAAGTAGGAAACTAAGCAAGGAAATATAACTATAAGTGTATAAATTCATTCTCCGTATTGAAAATGAAAGAATAAAAAATCTGTAAAGCAAAGCCTTCTGCAATTGAGAAGCTCATTAGAGTTGCAACTCCTGAGAGCCTTGTGCAGTTGCTGCGCTCTAATAACGGCGTACTTTCGTGTCATCAGCACTGTCACTATCTACTTCATACGACTAAATTGTGCTATTAACACTTTTGATAGTCTGTTAGTATATTTAAATAGTAAGTTCTGAAAAATAATCCTCAAACCATTGGGTTTTCATAATAAAATCAATAAGGCAGTTAATTTACCTGAAATTATAATGGATGAAAATGAAATTAAATATATAGGAAAGACAAAATTTTTAGGAGTTTGGATGGACGACAGTGTAAATTGGAATATACATGTTGAAAGTCTAATGAAGAAATTAAGTAGCATTTGTTTCCAAATATCAATTTTGAAGCACAGTGTAAATTTGAATACATTAAGAATAGCCTATTTTGCAAATTTTCAATCATTAATTTCTTATGGTATAGCAGTATGGGGAAATAGTAGTAGCATTATCAAAGTATTTAGAATCCAAAAAAGGGTAATTAGAATTATGACGAATTTAAAGAGAACAGATAGTTGTAAGCAATGGTTCAAAAATTAGGCATATTGTCATTACCAAGCATTTACCTTTTAGAAATAATAGTACAGATTAAAAGGAACTTAGATGAATTTAAAAAAAGCAATGATATTCATGACCATAACACGAGAAATAGTTCAAACTTACATGTCACCTATCATAAAAAGAAAATGTATGAGCACAGTTTTAAATTCAACGGAATTCATATTTACAATAAACTGCCAACTGAAATAAAAACATTGAGTCCTTCACAAACTTTAAAAACACATCAAAGAAGTATTTGTTACAAAAGTGTTACTACTCAGTAGAAGAGCATTTAAATGATAAAAGGTAGGAATAAAAGGAATGTAAATTTTAATTATTAATTTAATTATTATGCTTAACAACTTATTGTAATTCTTGATTCCTGTTACTATTTTTTGTGTGGTTAGTAATTTCACAATTCCACATCACCTTCACAAAGTTTAAAAACACATCAAAGAAGTATTTGTTACAAAAGTGTTACTACTCAGTAGAAGATTATTTAAATGACAAAGGTTAGGAATAAAAGGAATGTAAATTTTAATTATTTATTTGGTTATTATGCTTAACAACTTATTGTAATTCTTGCTTTTTGTTACTATTTTTTGTGTAGTTAGTAATTTGACAATTCCACATCATGAATGTATGATTTACGGATGCAATAAATGAATATGAATATGAATAAGATATAGGTCTTGTAGTTCATCCACGTTTGGAAGTATGTACGTAGAAGATCGTCATTGAAGTACTGCAATGTCATCTTTGCTTTCAATATACATCCTCCAACGTAAAGTCATATCCTACGACAGTTGAATTCGGTAAAATGATGCTCGAATGAGTCCAAGGTCTATAGAGCTTAGAATTACCTGACATTCATCATTCATGATAAGGGAAAACCCAACAAGAAACCTTACCCATATAACTCACCCGGATCGAGATTCAAACACGGGACCTCTTGAACGTGAAGCAGATACGGTACCATTTACGCTACCGATGCAGGCATTTTGTTTCTTTGCTACTTATCACAGGAAGTATGGCATTCCACCCAAAAATTTCATACAGAAATTTTAAACTAATTAATCACCCTGAATCCAAAAGCACTTATAGAACCAGATCCACTTGAGCCCGCGTATATGTCTGTCTGTACACAGCATAAGCCAAAAAAATATCAAATTTCGCTTAATTGATTGAAAGTATTCATTTCTTCACACTAGATACAGACAGATTGATAGTCGACATAAAAATTCAATGCCATGGCCGGGGTTTAAACCACGGATCTACTGCTTTCCGTCCAGTCGCTCTTACCCATTGAGCTACTATGGCCAGCTTGCCGTCATGACATTAAATTCTCTATTTGACTCGTATATTTCACCGGTAGACCACTAGGGGCTCTCACATTCGAGATACACCGTTTGTGACGACTTACTATCGTAAGTACTTAAATCCCAGGCTTCATCGTTTAACTCTTATTAAGTTAATTGATGGAAATTAATAATTTCTTCACACTAGCCGTAAACAGGCTAAGGTTTTTGATAGATAGAATTTAATGTAATGACGGCAAATTGGCCATGGTAGCTCAGTGGGTAAGAGCGACTGGACGGAAACCAGTACATCCGTGGTTCATATCCCGGCCGTGGCATTGAATTGTTCACGTCGACTCTATCAATCAAATTTCGCATTTAAGTTACACGACACAAATATTTTCCAAAAAATTCTTCATTAAAGACCACTATTTTTTTGGCAGGGAAGCATCTTAGTCATTCTTTTATTTTCTCAAAAGTGTATCTAGCGATTTTGGTTAGAATGTCATATATTTGCACGACAAATAAAATGTATAGCTTAAACTATCTGCCAATAATTTTTAAATTCTTCTTCACTGTGGATGATTTTAGTATAATAAACGGTAAACAATAATAAATACAATAATTGAGGTGCTGAGAACCATAAGGGCCCAAAGCACAGAAACATAGTTTTGAGAAAAATAGATGTTTGTTACAATCAACATTTCTAATCAAGAAATTTCCTTGACAAAGTCCTACTTGCATATGTGATGTAAAGAATGAATTACGCTGACAACACTAGATAAAAACTGTACAGTGCAGAGCTGCAAAATGACACGTTTGAGTCCTTATTTAACTGAATATTAATAAAACTGGCGAGACATGTTCTTATGCATGTTTTGTTAAAGCAAAGAGGGCGTAAAGCACAACTACAACTTTTGACCACAAGGTTGACAAATGTCAGGAGCATGCATACCACGAGGTTGTGCTTTAGGCCCTTATGGTTCTAAGCGCCTTAATTGTACTACACAAAAGATGTAGATCTCTTTAAAGCACAGAATTTATATTAAAATATTTTTGTGACGTTACCATTTCAAGAATATTCTTTGTATTTGATTTGACGTTCTTTACTTATTTTTGTCTTCAAAATAAGTAAGTGGCTATATGGCCATGCAAGGAGCTTCGCATATCGAACTGCTTATAAAAATATGACAATCACTCTATCGCACTGTATGCACATTATGCCTATAATGAAATATGTAATGAAAGTTTATGTATATTGAAAAGAAATAAAGGAAGCATAGAATATTCCAACCGACCACCCCTCAAATGAGAGTTGTACATGTTACTATAATATTTAATGTACTTATGTAATACACCGTAATACGTTAAAGTATAATAATAATCAACATAATAATGGTAATAATAACAATAATAAATAATAATAATTAATTAATTAACCAATCATATTAGGGAGAGGAAAATTAAAAATAGACTGTCAGCGTAAGCAGATGATGTAGCAATCTTAACCCGTGACACCATAACAGCTCAAAAATAGACTGACTTTGTGTGTGTGTGTGTGTGTGTGTGTGTGTGTGTGTGTGTGTGTGTGTGTGTGTGTGTGTGTGTGTGTGTGTGTGTGTGTGTGTGTGATTTACGTCCTTTAACTTTAAGTAATATCGGACGATGAATGAAATGGGTGAAATGATGCTCAAATGGGCCCAGGGTCCATGGAGCTTAGAGTTACGTGACATTCGTCTTTTAGGATAAGGTAAAATCCCGGAAGAGAAAACCCTTATTCAGGTAACTTACCCTAATCGGAATTCGAACTCGGGACCTATTGAACGTGAGGCAGTCATGCTACCATCTACGCTACCGAGGCGGGCATATTGAATTATTAAAATAAACTGAAGAGAAAGTCGGTCTTTAGATATCTTTCGGAAAAACTGAGTATATTTCGTGCAATAAACAAGCACCAAAAATACACTGATCCAAATATGGCAAAATTAAACGAGTTTCATAATTTCAATATATTTTCGGTAAATAATTCAGGAAAATCGTAAATATACAAAGTTAAGACACTATAACACTAATTAAACCAGAGTGCCTCTCTGGAGTAGAAACATTAATTAATACAGAAAAGTAGATATCAAAAATATAGAAAAGGAAGAGCTTATAATAATTAGACACATTTTAGATCCTTAGAACTGAACCAGAATCGAAAATCAACTGCTAGTTACAGCTGACTAATGAACTGTACTTGGCACTATCCACTCTTGAGCTTTAAGTTCTATAATTTCAAGTTAACAACTGACTGTCTCAACAGGAATCTGTTTTGCATAACTTCATTACATCCTTTAAAGCGTTTTAACCACTGTATTATATATGTAGGACACATTTTCTTCAAGAAGTCCGGAGTTCGAATCTCCGTCACGATGAGTTACCTGGATAAGGTATTTTTCAGGGGTTTCCCTTATGTTAAAAGACGAATGTCGGATAAATCTTAGCTCTATGGCCCTTGGGTTCACTTCAGCATCATTTCATCCATTTCATTTACCATCCGATATGACATACGTTGGAGTACATAAATTGGAAAGAATGGAAGAAAGGAAGGATATATTTTCTGTAATAACACTATTATTTATTGTATATTAATGCCCGATTTCATCAACGATTGTTAGCTTAGCACTCGTGTTAAATCTCTTGTTAAACTAACAAGCCAAATTTCTTTTGTTAAGTCCTTAACAGTTGTAAATAAACAAGATGGCGAGCATGAACTCATCTGTTGATGTCGATTTGGTATATTTAAGACCGTGTAAATGGCATTCGTAATAGAGTACGGCCTATGAGGAGAAATGATTTTGAGGAGCCATCAGAAGAACATTTTCTATAGAGGTATAGACTGTCGAAACAAGTTACTATGAAGGTTACTGCGGAAGTACAAGAGAGGTTAGAACATGCATCGAAAGGAATATGCCAATCTCGCCTTTGCTTCAAGTATTAATAACTTTACGATTTTATAATTCACTGAATTATGTGGGTAATACACTGTCCACCTCCCGTCTTAAAACGTTCAAGTCTCTCGTCACTTGTCCTTCGCACCACATTTACGTAATACTGACAAAGTTGTTTGGATTTGAATTAAATTCGTTTCCAATATTTTCCCACGTGACATCCTTCTCTTTTACATTCACCACATCCGTCCTCTTATTTTTCACGATATCCTTACACTTCGTTACCAATTCCATTAACAGTTCTTTCTCCGTCAATGAGAAATTTGTCTCACGGCTTTTGTTTACGGCTTTGTTTACCCGCCATTTTTTCAGCTGTGTGCAGACGGAAATGAAAACAAAAGAGCATCGCAGTACGTTCAGAAAATAATACGGTTCATCTATAGCTGTAATATTTACAATCTCTTGGCGTTAACACGTTTGTTAACATTTTCAGAAAACAGGTTGGTGAAATGCAAGAAATTTAACAGTAGTGTTAGGGCTCTGACAATTGTTACGCTGCATTTGTTAACATCGATTTTAACATCTGTTGGTGAAATCGGTATTGACTATTATTATTTGTTACATTTTAAAATACATTCTTGTTCATTATATATATATGTGAACTATCACTTCAGTTAAAATTACTTGTGACCTACGACGACTTGGTTGTACAAGAGAGTTCACATTCTGCAGACCTGCTGAAAAGATATAAAGAAGAGCTATCTCTGTATTTAGAAGGCCTACAACTATATTTTCTATAAGTTAAAAATAGAAAACTGAACAATGCCAGTTCAAAAGCAAATGTATAGACAGAGCGCTCCTAATGAGCGCTCTAAATGTATGTATAACACATTTGCGGGAAACGAACGAAGCTAGTAAATGTGATATCCTGCAACAATCGGGAAAATTTCATTGTGTTTATCGCCTTGAACCCACGACAAGTGATCAAAGCAAGTTGGTAATTTGTATTTTACTAGCTCCACTAATAATAAAGTAATTGTTAATCAGAGTCTGTTACCAACTGCCGCTTACTTCAGGCCAAAATGGCGGCATACATCCAATTAACAGTCATGCACGTCTGTAAGCTGGTCAAAGCTTCTATAAATAAATTATCCATTGTGCACTTACCCTTATCAGCAACTAAAATTAAGTTCGAGCTCAATAAACAGTTATAAATATTCTTTTTATTCCTCAAAGAGCTTAATAACAGTGGCGTACCGCTGTAATCAGTTCTTAAATGAAAGTTATAACAGCGTGATCGATAGGTATGTAAATCTATTCACAGTCTGCTTGCCAAAGCTGATGCAATTTACAGGAATGGCTCATTCATACCTTCCACGCTGAAATCCAGTATTCAGTATCACCATGCGGGACATGAACACCGTACTGCAAGTAAAGCCTTAAAACAAATCAAGTCTTTAAAAATGAGTTAATAATACATTCAGACATGTTTGTGTTAGGACTGTTATTGAATGGTTCGACAGTGCTCGAAATTATCTCGCCTCACTAGTAGCCAGTCACAGGTTTAGGTAGTCTTTCTGGGATTTTATCTCTAAAATTGTCCTTTCTCTCACATTATTTAATATATAGTTGGACGATTTGATAAAAACTTGGAAAAAGACAAGTGGATGAAGGAATACAACTAAATAGAAATAAAAAATTAAATGTGATACTCTATACTTACTGATGTAACAGTAATACAAGAAAATGAAGAAAGCCTTCAACGTTCCATGTATAAAATACATTTACTGGGAAAAGAATGCAATCTAAATATATCCACAAAGAAAACGAAAATAATGGCACAACGAGGAAAATATCCTGTAAGATCAAAAATAAGAGTTGAAAATAAATGACTGTAACAGCTCTCGAATTTCAGCTGTTTGGGCTGTGATCTAAGCTTTGACTTAGACAAAGATATTAAAAACAAAATAAACAAATTTCAGCAGATCTATATGTGGAACTATAGCAAGAACATTGAGAAACAAAGCAAGGAAAGAAACAAAGTTAAGATTTTATAAAACGATGGCAGTTCCAGTGCTAATGTATGGAAGTGAGTCTTGGAAATTAAAAGAAAGAGATAAAAGTAAGATACAGATAGCAGAAATGAAGAGCTAAAGGATGTACTAGACGAGATTTAATAATAAATGAAACTATTGGAGAGGAACTAGGCATGTATAAATTACAGGACAAAATAGAAGAAAATACACAGAACTGGAAAGAACATATGAATAGAAAGGACGAAGAAAGAGTACCGGTTTTAATAAAAAGATATAATCCTCGTGGAAGAAGAGATGTAGGATGCCCTAGAAAAAGATGTGTAACAGTTCTTTTGATTTATATTTGAAAAGGTTTTGAAAAATTTATAAAAGAAAAATAAACAAAATTGTGTAAAACTATATGTAATTTTGTGATTGGCCGTAGTAATAATTGTATTACGTAATGTAGTGACGTAGTAGTAAATAGGCCAATCATATAAAAGTAATATATGGGTAGCAATAGTAACGAAGAATTAAATAATCTTGGTGTAGAAACTGAAAGAAAATGCGTCTTTATTTCTGGAACGCCGAAGGGATCGGACGCTTTTTAAATTGCTCGAAAATAGTTAAGTGTTAGTTCAATTTGAAGTATTAGATTGATTCCGATCACAGGATAAACTTTTGTGATAATTGTAATGGATTTGGTGTTAAAATAAATAAACAAAAGATAGATTTCTTATAGACATTCAAATTAAAATTCTTATTGATTTCTTCGCTCGTTACCACCCTTGTAACTTAGAGCTTTCATTGCTGTAAGTAAGAATATAACAGAAGAATAATAAAAGCTGGCCGAGGCATAATTAAGGATTTTCCTGATAACTTCTGGGAACATCTTCATCACGTCATAATATTTTGGACGAAGGTAAGATCGACGAAGTAAGACCAACGACGGGAAACGAGATACCAGCACGAATCTTGCTATATATGTTGCCACAACTTTGGGGCATCGAAACCCACAACAACGGAGGAATCCTGCTACAGATGGGTATAGTTGATGGAATGCGAAGATGGAACAGGCAGAAATACCTAATCCCTGAATCAAAGAAGAAGAATCTCTAAAATATATTAAAATAATAGGCAAGGAAATTATACCAAAATGAATAGCCCCAAAATTAAATGAAAGTACACCTGAAATTTAGACGAAATAGCTAAAACTTCGTGAAATGAAGAAGAAAACGGTGATGATACAAAAGACATTTACGCATCCCAGTTTCTGGGCCACCTCTATGATCCTCTCTACCAGTTCTGTTTCTCTGTTTTGTAATACACGTACAGTCCTGAGTATTACAAGCTAAAGATGACAATGAACTGTTCATTCCAATTGACAAAACAAAGGATGTGGTGGTTCGAAACTTCTCATTATTAAACAACGAAATTAAACTATTTTGTTGTAGTGTAACTATAATTTAATCATAACATTCAACACGGCCAGACGAATGACATTGGATATCAGGAGCACGTGCCCAACCGTTGAAGCACTAACTCTTGAGATGGAGATACAAATTTAGACCTGGAATGTTTCCTTTGCAAATTTCGTTTTCCAATAATATTCATTTCATGTGTCACCAATGTCCCGATCTTCAGTTTCGAAGATAAACAACGCCACGGATTTTCATTAACTTTACTTAAATTACAAAAAAATATTTCAGCTGTCGTTGTTTTTGTAGATGATTTACGACCTATGCTGTCGAAGGTCTTCCCAGTTAGATCAATGTTATACTGTCCTGATTCAGGTCAATTCAGGTCAACAAAATTTAAGTTGTTTAATGTTAAAAATAGTATAAAGAGTGATTCTCTGAATTTTGTGTGCTGATTACAGATATGTTTGCAGAACTTTTCCATTCCTCCATAGTTTTTGAGTAATTGCATTATTGTAATTATCCAGTTAATATGCTAAGTACACAGTTAATATGTGTAACACCTTAGCTTGAGTACCTTTTACATACCTAAAATGCAGGTGAATTAGACTTTCGACTGTACTTTGCTTGAGAAACATCTCTCTGGAGTGTTCAGCAGTAGTCTGCCAACATATCTGGAGTCGCTCGCCATGTTTGTCGCTGACAGCGCCGTGGTTCTCAGGA
This sequence comes from Mantis religiosa, assembly GCA_030765055.1. Taxonomy (NCBI): domain Eukaryota; kingdom Metazoa; phylum Arthropoda; class Insecta; order Mantodea; family Mantidae; genus Mantis; species Mantis religiosa. Next base: position 136,278,686 of record CM060959.1, read on the forward strand.
AAGAGATGCCAGCCTTTCAATCTTGAAGCAATTAACTTAACCCGAGATCACGAACCAATACATTTATATCGTCCTCGGTTAATAAGTACGGTCACTTTGTTGTAATTCACTGTCATTAGCACTTTCAAAGTCTTCAGTCACATTACTGCTGTCTGGTGGAGTTGGAACAGGAAGGCCTGGTCCATGAGGCACTGGTCGAATTGCTGATTATAAAGATGGATATTTAACAGTATGTTTGTATATGGAACTTATTCCAGATATATTTGTCAAGCAGAAGTAGCAGTCTGTTATATGATCCTTAGGTTCCCGTCATATCATAGGAACTGCGAAAGACATATGGCGGTTCACTTTTAATCAGCCGGCTAATAGTGTTGTACATTTGACACAACAGATTTCTGGAGCCCAAAACTTATTCTCATCAGTTTTATTGCCAAAGTAACAGTCATAAGTTCTTTTAATTGGAGAAGTCAAATTTCCCCTCTGTGCTATTTAAGTGATATCACCACAAATGTAACAAAAATTGTTTTTATCTGTACACATTTGCGAGACATTTATCCTCCTAATTCCCAATGATTAACACACTATTAGAAACACTACACTTGTTATTTACAACTGAGAACACACAGGATTAGCTTCTATTAGCTTCTACTCCTTTGACAACTATGCAGGACAGTTTGTATCTGCAACAAACCTTCCTTGTCTGTTGGAGTAAACATTCATCTGGACGGTAAAAGCATAGTTTTGGAGAGGCTCATTGTTGGACATTGTCATTCCTGAAGTCACACAACAATGGCCTCTGAAAGTAAAATAAAATAAAATCTGCATATCTAATAGCCCGGTTTCTGGAATCTATAGCAGGACTTATTATGCAGACCTCATTTTTAACTTTATTAATTTTTAAATCAAATTTCACAAACAATTTACAAATTTTGCAGATATAATCTACTTTCTACCTTAACGAACTAACTAAACCTACAGATTACTGGATTCCTGTAACCTTACAAATCTATTCATCTAATCTATCTAAAACAGTTTTCCTTCTACTTTACTTCTTCACCAACAATATAAATTAAATCTATATTTCTACTACAGCTTTAATTGCTATAACAAGCTACGAAAGACTGTTTCCTACAATTTTAAAACTTCTTCTTCTGCAACTGGTATCCAAAGCTTCCTCCTACTGGTATCCATCTCCTAAAGGAACTGGCATCAGTAGATGAAGCTGGTTCGTCAGTTCCAGACATCCGGGTAGTCATCTCTCCGATTCTGCATAATCTGCTGTGTCTGTCCGCTCTGACACTCTCCATATATCTCTTCTGGGGTTCTCCTTCTTTCTATGCCTTATGCTCTCCTTTCCGATATCCATAATTAGCGTCTTCTATGTATCGGTTGTACGTCTTAAATTAGATCTTCAAGTCTGGTAATCTGTATGTTCAGTCTCCCTTGGTCCTGTTTCCCTCCGACGATCTCTTAAGTAATATTCTTTTCTCGTAGATTCATATGTTCCTACATTTCTTTCTTGAAGTCTTTTGACGCGGGTCATATATTCCTCTAACGCCTTAGCGGATATTATCTGAGATATGTTTTCTAAATGTGCTTAATCTTCTGCATCTCTTAAGATGCTCCATAAACATTTTCCTTGAAGTTTCCTTCGACCGTCTTCTACTAGTACAACAATCACCGTTGTTGTCGCATTTTTTGACCTAATAAGATAAAACTACTTTCTTTTATTCAGCACATTTACCGCCCTATGATCATAATCATAATAACAGTTTTTTAATATTACAAAAAATGATGGGTGCTGGAGCATTTCTAACTTGATTTTTTGATTTTGGCACATTCAACTAGGTAAGAATCAGCAGAAATTATTTATTTAACATTTTCATTGTTGACCAGTATTATTAGGGGATTTGATTATATATGACCAAATAATTTACAGCTACTTTTAGAGCGGGTTTAATATCGCCAGTTTATTCAGCAAGAGCAGCCGCTGATAAGCACATTAGAATGTTGGTACTTATAAAGTCAAGCAGTGGTAACAGCACTGCAAATGTCAGCAGGTGTACATGCTTGACACTCAAAAGTCTTGTCACAAAAGCGGAGAAATTGCACGGAATGCTTTAGACTAGAGATAAAAGCATTACCGGCAGGATGGTGTACCTTTTCATTTGAGCTCATCTGGTATGTTTGTGCCCGTCTCTTCCATGCATCGCCCGATTTTCCAAATCCTACAGTGAAAACTGTGGCAGTTGCTTGTCAGTATGGCGGTACACGATGATGAAGCAGCCTTGGGGTTAGGTTTGCCGGGAGACGTAGGTACAAGAGCAAGGTATAAGAGGGGAGAAAAGGCTTTTCCATATCCTAGAGAGACATTCTACCCGGCCCTTCATCTCTTTCTCTCCCATTATTCCTAAGCTTGCGTAGGTAAATCTAATTTGCGTATGCTGAAAGCCTTCTCTGGAGCACCCCGCCCCTTCTCAACCCACACCCTTCTCAAACCCTCCTCCTCCATCTCGTCGTCGTCGTCGTTTCTGGTGTGTGTATGTGTGCCCTCTATCTCTCTCTTTTCTTCACACACATACACTTCTCTTGATATCTGGGACTATGTTCCAGTGTTTCCTTACACAGGATGATCAACATTACTAGACGCTTCATTTCAGCATTTTGGGTCGTGCAGGCAAGTTTACTTATAATGGAATCCATCTGCTGACTGTGTGATGCAAAGACATCATTATTTCATCAAAAACATCATTGAACCCGATGAATGCTCTATTCAGCAACACTTATTACAATATATTAATATTAATTACGATATATTCATTCAATAATAAGGTTTGTTGTAACGAACGGAATCAATTTCATCGATCGATCATCAATCGATCTCGTCACGATTTTGCATCGTGATTTTTGGCTCACTCGCTTCCCTTTTGTGTAATAACACAGATAAGAAATCACTGGAATGCTTATAAAAGTCACACTACATGAATTTATGGTGGTAGATGAGTGTTTATGTAAATGTAATGACCTTTAACCTCGTAGTTAGCTCCTGTTCATTTTGATACCTGATGGGATATGTCAAGCTCACTTAATGTGAAGTTATGCTGGATAACTTCTTTTTTTATCCCATTAAGACTTCTGGAATGAAGAAATAATACAAGAACGACCACAAAATAAGAGTGTGCGAGGTGTAAGGGCCAGACACAGCTAGGTAATTTGCCCCTTCCCCCAAAATAATGCATACTGCACAAACACTTCCATTTCTTTAGAAAATCACACTTGCTATATTAGTTTTAGTATGAATAATTCTGAATAAGATGTTTTAATTAGTCCAGAGTAGTGTCTTAGTCCAAATACATTTCATTGAAGCTCTATGTTTCAATAAAGGTTTGATGATTCAACATTAGACGATTTCAGGAACTAGTATTTTGGAGGTCAGCGTTAACTTGTGAATTACTCTCTAGAAGTCAGTGTTTGGAAAGATAATACATCGATCACCTGAGAACATATTAACAGAACATCTTCAAGAGAGAAGAGCATGTGTTGTTTAATTACATTCACTCGCTCAATCTTTGTCAAATTGAGAAGCCTATTTCAAATTAAGCTATATATACAATAAATGAGCCAAATGAAGCTCTGATTTGATGTATCAGAGAGTTGACTTTAAAGAACACTTGCACAACGTAAAAAATCTATCACAGCTTAAATGTTCATTAAAATCGAACAGAAAAATGTTTATATACATAAGGGAATTAAAATATAAGAGGTCTGTGCGCGCTTCTACGGTACGATCCATATAAACCTGAACCATTTCAATAGGCTATAACCTTTGTACCAATAATAGGACACACGTGCAACTTTGGGAGAATATAATACACAATTGGGAGATTACATTACACTATTTACATCTCAGAGAAAATGTTGAAAGTCTCCTCCACCAGCATCTATACATGTTTGTACTCATCTCACCATATTCTCTGAAGTTTTACGGAGATTATCCTCGCCAGTGTTACTTATTTCGGTTCGAATGGATTCCTTGAGAATATCAATCGTCCGTGGCCTATTCTTGTACACTATTTTTTAGATACCTCCACAAGAAAAAGTCCGGTTAGATTAGGGGATCTGGGGGGGGGGGGCACAGACCTTTTGAGATTATTCGATTATCAAAGAAACTGGTTACAAGTTCCATGATATCATTAGATACATGGCACATTGCTTCATCTTGCTAGAAATAACCTTCTCTCAATTAGATATCTTCGTAAAACTTCACTTAAGTTGGTACCACAAATTTGGTACTTTCCGTGTGTCCAAGCTTTGAAATATTTGCGAGGTTTTCCTCTTGACAGCTCTTTTATGCATGGATTGTCTTCATATGTGTATTTCTATGGCCATTCAGAGAACTATGACTTCAAAAACAAATTCACTGTAAGCTTTTTAACATGGGCTTTTACCTGGAACATACATTCACTAATACTTGCATATTTTACACTGTGCAAAAAGTTGGGAAATATTCTAATTTAAAATAAAAAAAATGTCCTCCACCCCAGTAAGAAATTGAGCATGGCACCTCTGGGTTTAAAAGCCAGAAAAGTTATGTTTTCTCTGAAGCTACTGAAAATACATCAATAAAATGTTATGATAGGGATGATGACGTGGATCTAGTTTGGTGCAGATAAGATTGATTGTTGTAGGTAAAAAATAACTGTTGATAGATTTTAATCAAAACTTTGTGAAATTAAGAAATTTCCTGTCTTATTTAATAAGAAAAATATAATTTTGCTCCATTTTTATGCTTTAGTATCAGCAGTACCTTATGAACAATTACGCATTTGGTCAACTTATATTAGGAAATTAATCCTGGTATTTAAGTACTTACAATAGCAAGTCGACAGAAATGTGTATCTCGAATATGAGAACTGTAAGTGGTTTACCTGAATTTTTCATTTGGTTCTAATTAAATAATTACTCATTTGCTTTACGTAAATGTTTGGATAACTGTTAGTTTTGTTACTACACTAAATTCACACATACACACACACACACACACACACACACACACACACACACATTCACAGTCACTTTCATGCATACTTAAATTCCATGGAGGGTAAGAAATAATCCTGAATAAAGCAAAATGTCCTCCCTGCAGCTGGAAATCGAACCCAGGACCTCTGAATTTGGAGGTTAGTAAGCAACACAACTTCAGTGAATTGGCGTGCATCTAGTTCAGTGTGATTCTCAAATAGTTTCTGAGATAATGGATCATCAAATCATCCATTTACAAATTATCCATTTGTAAATTAATTTTATTTGCGATATTTCCTATTTCAGTTCATTTATGGTTTTCCTAATAACAACAACAATAATAATAAACCATTTTTATTTAAAGCACATTAAGTATTACAGTATGAAGTTAGCGGCATTGGTACTTGGGCTATGAGTTTTAGAAACAGTCGGTAGTACATACATACACAACAGAGAACAGAAACTAAAATGGTAACACAAGGAAGATGTGGCGTTCCGCGAGGGAGGAGGTAGAGAAAGAGCAAGAGAAAGACAGACAATTTATGATGAACGTTGGAATAAACCTCTATGCTGCATGTTTCTCTATTATGCCGGCAGATGAGTGAGAAAATGGCGCACGTTTTGCTTGTACAAAGCAGAGACGAACACAAAGTAAGAACGAGTTGTCAGTCAACAGAAGTAAAACTTGTGTAAAACTCCATCTACATTACGTAGTGACGTGTGTGAAGAGTGAATTTGCAACTGCACACATTCATGGGGTAGTCTCATAGAGTATGTCCTCAGGATAGCGACGTAGGTCCTGACTGCAATTTCGAAATGTAAATTCGGGAGTTTTAAACCAAATTAATAACAGTTTTCCATGGATTTTTTTTAATGAATTGGCGTTTCTGAATCAAATTTTCACACTGAGTGCAAAACTGAAATCAGTTTTCGCGTACGACGTCAGAATGTTTTGAAATTCCAGACTGTATGTGGGAAAATTTTTCTTAATTTACGTTCTGTGGTCATATTACCGTGTAGTTATGTTTATGAGAAAGGCTCTACAACTTATAATTTCAACTTTATTACTTAAAATGGAAATTAGCAAAAGTATTATTATGTTACTATTTTTATATACATATATTGTCGCGAATCCATTATTGCGATAGCGCGGCCGACGCGCACAAAGGGACATGGTTTCTGGAACGATGAGAGAGGTAGCCGTGGCTAGTTTATCGGACAGTCGTAATTGGACTCGACTTGAAAGTGAACTCATCTGTTTATCTACGTGTGCAGAAGTGACGAGAGATAGTGTTGGTGTATGTTACGTCATCTTGATGACAAGTGTGTACAAATAGTAGTTTCTCCGGAAATAAAGAGCATTTTGAATTTCTGCAACTTGGACTTTTAATTCACGAACTTTCAAAGTCACAATATTCATATTTATTAAAATGTACTAGCTATATCCGCCCTATGGGCTGTACAAAGGTGTGTCTTCCCCTTAAAATTAATAATTCCAAGGAGTGGAGGTACTACATAGATTCTACTGAAAAAGTCTTTTTTTTTTTTTTTCCTAATTTACGTCCTCCAACGTTAAGTCACATCGGACGATGAATGAAAGGGGTGAAATGATGCTCAAATGAGTCCAGGGTCCATGGAGCTTAGAGTTACCTGACATTCGTCTTTCAGGATAAAGGAAAACCCCGGAGAAAACCTTATCCAGCTAACTCACCCTGACTGAGATTCGAACTCGGGACCTATTGAAGAAGTCTTAAAGGTGTTTTTCTTCCTAAGGGAAATGCAGAGTGATTTATATAGAACTGACACTTTTTTTTCATTAATTGTTTTAAAACGAATTCTGCTAGCGGCAACGTATTATGCCTAAAATGTAGAGGAATTTTCGGAGATTATTTACCTCTGTAGCAAATGTTGAAAACGTCCTCCATCCTGCATAAGACACAACTCAACACGTCGTTCCATGTTATTAGTCACTCGTTGGAGGACTGTGTTGTCAATAGCTTGAATCTCCTGTGTGTCATTGTGACTCAGATCGTCCACTGTCTGGGGACGTGTGACGTAAACCCTGTCTTTTAAGTAACCCCATAGAAAGAAGTACGGCGATGTCAAATCCGGAGATCTCGTGGCCACAGGTTCCTGGAAATTATCTCGTTGTCAAATAAACTTGCAGCTAGTTTCATGGATTCATGTAGCGCCATCTTGCTGAAAATATCCTTGACTCAGCTCTACATCGTCCAGTTGCTCAACAAACTCCATGAAAATCAGTCGGTACTCTGCATTGTTCACAGTCTGGTTAATAAAAAAAAATGGCCCACTATTCTCTGTGCGGATATTGCGCACCAAACTCCGTTTTAACCGGATGCAGAGGTGTTTCATGGATGACATGTGGAATTTCGATGGCCCAATGGCATGAGTTCTGCGAGTTCACATAACCGGATAAATGGAACCATGCTTCATCTGTGAACCATGTGATGGACAATATGGCAGGATTTTTTCACAATGAAGTCTGAAACCAACGACAATAATTCAATCTTTTATCCTTATCTGGTTCTTGTAGCTGATGCCCTACAACCGAAACCCTATATGGCTTTAGGCCTGCACTTTTCGCAGCTCTCTGACACATTGAGTAAAATGTACCCTGTCTCCTGCGACACGCGTCTTAATGATCTTTTGTGTGACTGCTCCAGTCATGTTCTTACGTCAACAACCGTGGGAAGCCTAGATGAACGATGCTTGCCTTTTTCACTCATCAGAGATCCAGTTGTGTACAATTTATTTACCAGTCCCAGTATTGTGTTTCTTTTGGGACGATTACGAACACCAAATTCTCTCTGGTATACCCTTTGAGTAGCTGTAATTGAATTCGTAATCCATTATTGCTTCTCAAAGAAAAGTCGATTTAATGTGTACTACATTTTCACGTTGACTGGAACAAAATGTCGAAAACAACTGCCAAAAATAGCAATTAGGAATACAATATAAACATATGTGAATCTAGTGACCTGGAGTGCTTAATTTGGTGCTAAAATTGGGCCACTGAATGAATTTCCAACGGAATAATTAAAGAAAGAAATGTGTCAGGTCTATATGCATCACTGTGTATTAAACCTGCCATTCCTGTAGCCCATTCTTTTCGAATTCAGCACAAAAACTCCGTTCAGGATCACCTATCAGATTAAAAAAATCACAGAACATAAGTTTTGAAATGTAAAAAAGTATTATAGAGCATTATCATCATCAAGTCTGTTTTAATGTGTTTATACATCTTCTAACAGCCCTTCTCCACTTTTCTCTGTTAGTACATACACTGGTCATCTTGTATATATTCAAGTTCCTCAGTGCTCGCCTGTAATAACGTAGATGACAGTGTGTCTGACTCACGTTTAAGAGGTCCCAAGTTTGAATTTCGGTCAGGTCTGTTATCTAGATAAGGGTTCTTCCCTTACCCTGAAAGATGAATGTCGTGTAACTCCAAACTCTATGGACGCTGGACATACTTGAACATCATTTCACCCTTTTCATTCATCATCCAATATGACATAATGTTGTAGGATGTAAATAAAATAAAAAATTAAGGTCCTTATTGCTTATAAGTTATCCTTTACCTATATTTATTGTGTTCTCTCCTACGATTCCTATATGGGCCCATCCCAATTTCTTATGTCCTGAGACATCCTTCTTCCACAGTCATATCATTGCAATTCTTTCAACGTAATTCTATCCATAATCGTTGATTTTACACTCATAATGTTTCTAATTATGTAATACTGTAATATTGTAATTTTGTTCTTTCTACGAGCTGCGTTCAAGTTATAACACCTCCTACTTTTTCAGGAACTGGGAGCAGATAGGAGTTTCTGTTCTTTTTAATACACGTGGCTTTGTGAATGCTTGACAGAGATGGCAGCACTGTACAGTGCATAGAACTAGTGGCAGCAACGAGAGTTTGGACGTCTTTTTGATACTTAAAAGGCAACGTTTTTATTGAAAGAACAGCGTGTAATCATTCGTTTACTCCATTTTCGTGGTGTGACACCTATTGAAATCCATCGCCAGTTGAGTGAGGTATGTGGTGATGGTACCATGAATGTGTCTAATGTACGTTCCTGGGTGCGACAGTTCAATGAACGCAGAACATCGTGTGACAACAAACCAAAACAGTTGCAGACATCGCACCAGCCGGTCTGACGACATGATCCAGGGAGTGGAGAACGTTGTTTTGGAAGATCGCCGATTGAGCGTTGCAGACAGCGCCTCCAAAATTGGCATTTCCGTGGGATCTGACAACACAGTCATGCATGAAGATCTCAAAATACTCAGTGTCTGCCGCACATTGAAGGAGTTCTGAGCTCAAATCTCGGTCAAAGTGAATTGTCTGGATAAGGGGTTTCCCCGGTTTTCACTTATCTTGAGAGATGAATGTCGGGTAACTCTAAGCTCTACGGACGCTGAGCTTGCTTGAACATCATTTCATTCATTGTCCAGTACGATCTAACTGGTTAAAGACCATTAATTAAAAATAAAAATTTCCATTATAAAAGTTCATAATACTAGCCTACCATTGTATAGTTATCTTTCTTAGTAAGTGGATAAATATTAAATTAATACCCAGGCGCAGCTCATGCTAATGTGCTACAGTGCCACAGGACAATAGTTGGTTTGCTGAAACGAATGTCTTAACATTTTCTTTGCTTCTGTCAGATTCATACGCGCTAGCAAGAAGCAAGGATAGCTGTCAGACACGTGACCACTATTTCTGCTACACCGAAGAGCTGTGTTTGTGGGAATGCCGTCCAATGAACGTACTTGACATAGCGGCGAATTGCTTTGAGACCACTTGTCTGATTGGCTGTTTTTGCTTGGGATTGTGATACGGCCAAACAGAGCACAGAAGCTGCTTCTTGCTGTAGTGTTTTCAGTGCCATCTGCACTAATTACAGTAAACTACTACTGCTAGAAGTGCTCTTGCACGTATTTGCTTGCAGGTTGGAGTCAGGAATGTATGTTGGTACTACTGTCTTTCGTTATTTACATATCGAATTACTGGCTTACTGAAAACAGTTTTGCAGCTCGTAATACTGTTATGGTTGATGGTATCACCACGCCTATTGCGTGCACTAACATGAATTCGGTGAAAAGCTTAATCAGTTATCCTTTCTCTAGAAGAACCCTGTAGGAAAAAGCGCAAATCAAGCAATAGGTTAGGCAAACTCCAGAACTAATTATAACGCAGTGTGCAAAAGGAGGGAGAAATAATTCCTACACCAAGCGTTTTAACCCCAAAGTGTATCAGCTTAAGTGGGTATGTGGATGTCAAGAAAGAAATGCTTTCTTCTGCTTTCCATGCCTGCTCTTCAGGAAGAATGATGCTTGGCGCACAACGGAGTGGCAGATTTGGGTCACTTAAATGTGCTTATTAGTAATCATAAACAAAATGTAAAGTATTTAAATAATATACTTGACACAGTTAAGCCGCGCATATCAGGAGGCGAGACTGAAACATAACCAGTAACCTGGAAAAAAAAAAAAAAAAAAAAAAAACAGGCAAGCGCTATCACGTATAATTGAATGAATTATGTTGTCAATGTAGAAGAACATTACCTCTAAGATGCTGGATTTTCAACTGTATATATTTATTTCCATAACAATACTGTATAAAAATCTTAAAATTTTCACATACATAACTTTGAGTTGCTATTTTTCCCCTCTTTATTCCACCATGCATTTTAACACCGTGGTTTTTTATGCATGATTGACCTTAACATAATTCATATTACCTTGGTATTAATAGTTTAACAAACACTATTTACATACACATATTTACAAAGTCTTTGCCCTGTACCACCTATTTTAATAATGAACTTTACCACGGTTTATATTGCTTTATTTTCCTAAATCATTTGCCTCTTATTCCCCCCATAAATTCTCCTATCCTTTTTATATCCCCCTCCTTTTGTACTCTCATTATCTTGACTTTTAGCACTTCTTTGTTAACACTCTCCCGTTTTTTGGGTATAAATCGATCCCTCCATAGTTTAGTTTCTTCACATTCCAGTATATAATGTAATTCATTATCTACCTTCCTACAATGACGACAACTATCCAAATTCACTTCCTTCTTAACCCCTTAACTTATGTGCACTTAATCTAGTCCAAGCTCAACCTTCCCTTCCTAACCTATTACAAACCTCAACATACTTTTCCCTTCCCCATTCAACTTTTAACTGTCTATATTGTACTAAACTTGTCTTTCCTTCAAGACTCTGGAATAATTCCTGTTTCTCTATGTCCTCCACTCTGTTCCTCACTTCTTTCCAAAAATCTTTAATCAACCCCCTCTCCTACCATTAGTGCTGGATTTTAACACCATAGTCATTGATAAATTCTGCAGTAGAAAGGAACGCCGCATGGACTTCATACTTTGACATTAAGTAAGACCGTCAATATATATATTTTTAACAATAGGTAGCTTTGTAGTACACTCCCAATTTTATCCACCAGCCGCCACTGACTGCAGTGAAGTTGTCAACGTTCTGGCTTCTCCACATTGTCTAGCAGTAGGTGAGTTTAATGCCAAAAGCGATACAACTCAAACTTTAAGAAACCTACAGTTTAGCTAGTAATAACACCGTCAGTTGTTTAAAGCCTCGATATGTCCAAATAAATTAAAGGAAGCTAAACAAATGAAACAAACAAAAGTATTAACTGTTAACCCAAAAGTCATTGAGAGGGATTAAAACATAAAATCTTCCAAATGACCTGTCTTATTGTATAATTCCGAATATATCTGGGAGAAGCTATTTTGTACAGTCACTCAGAGGGCGGTGAAATCCATCCATGAATATTATATAAGTATGCAAATATCACATTAATCTATCGTGATGGGGCGAAATAAAAGCATGCAAATATCTTTGTTACAGCAAACAAAAATATCGTTGTCTCTGGGAAGCCGATAGAAGAGGCCGTTTTGTGATTAAACCTGCGCTTGTTTTCCTGGTCTCATGTGTGAAAGGCTGAAAAGCGATCGGGCAACAAAAGAACGTCGCAACATGCGCGCGCGCCATCTTGTTTGCAAAAGGTCAATACAGTTTACTGCAGCCACCTCCAATGGGAGTGGCAACGTAAGTTTGCCTTGCCAATCTCCCCATTAATATGTTATATTTTTCTCGATTTATTCTTGACTCACAAATGCTTTATCCTTGACTCAGATTCTATTTGTTTTTACAAGATAAGCTTTTGATGCATTATTAAATGATGCAAATGATACTCTTTCAGTTATTCATTTGTGTAGCCATTGGAAATGTGAAACTTTATTTTCTATCTCATTACTATGATTGTAATTTATTTATTTACAGTGTTTAAAGAAAATGTTTCAAAAATTTGATATCAAGCTTGCTTTGGAAATACACGTTTCGGAGCTCCCTCCATCAATTTATGCATTTTAATCTTAGGTTTAAGCTCCTCACATTATAATGTCTAAAAGCCTGTTTTACTGTAAAGCTGCTTAAGCATTTAATAAGGACCATTTTAGACAAGTATAGTTTACTTAACACAGTTATACAGGCAGTCAATTTAAGATAAACTAAACTTAATAAAAGTTGAGTATCTTTCTCCTAGTATAATATCGATAAAATTATAATCAATGATTATTTGTTTCAAAGAAATATATATTTTACAGCAGTTCATACTCAACCTTTATTAGCCATGCAAACACCTTACAATTATTTTTATTAAAATTGAAAAATAGCGTGAAATGTTCCAAATAAATTGTATTTTGAGTATTTTTGAAATCTCCATATCACATCAAAGATGCTGAACTTTGATTCTGTTTTTTTTTTTTTTTTTTTGGGTAATCACATATTCTGTCAATCCCTCTCTCCCCCTCTCTCTTTCCTCTGGGTATTTCTATGTGTCACACACATCCCCCATATAGATGTAGGCGTATAATTTGAGAACTCAGGATACTTAAAAAATGATCATAATTTCTTTAGGGTCATAATTTTTCGCACTAAAATTCAATCTTATTATATTCTCTTAGCTTAATGTGAAACAAACACGCCATTTCAATGTTGGTACTCCTGTTTTCCACCTGTGAGAACCAGGCAAGTACCACTGCAATGGAGGTAACACGCGAGGAACAATATGCGGCTTTGAAATTGTCAACAAATCTTCAGTTGAGGCCTATACAGTGTTACAGGAGGCCTATGGAGAGTCTGTTCTTCCCTACAGCACAGCTCGAAGATGGTTTAAAATTTTTAAAGAGGAGAGGCATCAATTTCAAAGGAAGGTGGACCCGATGCTCCAGTTACTGCTCTTACGGAAGAAAACATCAACACTGCTGCTACCATTGTGAGAGAGGATCGACGAATAATCTTAAGATCACTTTCTGAAATACTGAACATTTCATTGGGTGCCACCCACACGTTGCTGACAGAAACATTACACATGAGACGTGTTTGTGCACGATGGGTTCCAAGACTGTTGATTCCCGAACAAAAGGACATTCGCATGCACGTCTGCATGCAGTTAAAGTTGATGTTAGAGGAAGATCCAGAGTTTCCTTCAAACGAAATAACTACTGATGAAACTTGGCTACATCATTTTGATTGTGAGAGCAAACAGCAAAGCTCAGTGTGCAAATCTCCTTCATCATCAACCCCCAAAAAATCAAAAGTGGTTGCTTCTGCTGGGAAATTAATGGTCATCTCATCTCATGGAATGGAATGGTTTATCAGCATGTTGTACCTGCACACACATCAGTAGCTGGACAATACTACAGGAGATGTCCTGAAAGCATTGCAAGTCCTTATCAGGCGGAAAAGGCCACATTTCTATGAAGCAGGCTGGATGCTGCACCACGATAATGCGCGGCCGCATATTGCCAATATTTTTACTGAAAATCTTGAAAAAATCAAAGTAAAGTGCATCCCTCACCCTCCCTATAGTCCGGATTTAGCCCCAATGACTTTTTTCTATTCCCTAACTTGAAGAAACGCCTTGGTGGGAGGCATTATCCATCATCAGAAGCAGTGGTGAAGGCTGCGGAGGCGATTTTGAAGGATCTGTCAAAAAATGGTTTCCAGCATGTCTTTGAAGACTGGCAGAAACACTGGGACAAGTGCGTCGCATTCAGGGGAGACTATTTTGAGAGGGACCATCAAAATTATGAGGATGAGTAAAGGTACGTTGTCAAACAAACAAAAAAAATTGTGATCATTCTTTATTGAACAGCCCTCGTATGTAATATATCCGTTGAAATATATGAATCTGAAATATGTTGTTATTCATTGTGTTTGATGCCCGTTCTTACTACATACGGCACCACAGGCGGTGGACCGTGATGATACATGAAGTGAAATGATACATGGGAAAGGAAATGTTCTACACCTGAGGTTAGGGGACTTCCCCAGTATTTACCAGTAAAAACATGAAAAAGTGTGAGGAAGGATGACTCTGGCCCACGTGCCCTATTATTGGTTCAAATGTTATGGCCTATTGAAATGGTTCAGGTTTATATGGATCGCACTATAGTAGTCCTTACCTTCTTTGGCGTCCGGTGAAGTACGTGGGGGACACCGAGAAGTTTTAGGTAATCAAAAACAAGAATTAGTTTTAAATGATTTATTGTTTTCTTAAATATTGCTTTTTAACATCAATACATTTTTGCTTTCAACAGAACGAGTCCTTAAAGCAATAATGTCATCTTGCTGATTCTTTTTTTTTTTTTTTTTTTTTTTTTTTTGTAATTTACGCCCTGCAACGTTAAGTCATATTGGACGATGAACGGAATGGGTGAAATGATGCTTAAATGAGTCCGGGGTTCATAGAGCTTAGAGTTACCCGACATTCGTCTTTCAGGATAAGGGAAAACCCCGGAAAAACCTTATCCATGTAACTCACCCTGACCGAGATTCGAACTCGGGAGCTCTTCAACGTGAGGCAGACGCGCTACCATCTACGCTACAGAGGCGGGCATCTTGCTGATGTTCCACTGCTTCATCGCATGAAAAACTGATCGCAAGCATTGCACTTTTAATTTCTGGAAGCAAAATGAAATAACAAGTGCTAGGTCAGGACTGTATGGCGAAGGTTTATCTTAGTTTGTAAGCTATAACAACATGGTCTGTTTTACAGGGGAAGCAACAATTTTGTTAATCAACACTGCGAATGGAACTTTTGTGGGCTTAGGTTCGGTTCGAAATACCCATTGAGGCAATTGGATTATTATTTCAGGATCATAGCAATAAATATAAGATTCATGACCAGCAACAATATTCCTAAACCAAATTTGAAGTCTCGCTTTTGTATTTTTCCATAGTTTTTCGACACCAATGAATGTGTTGTTGCTTTCGATCGGTGTAAATTTATGTGGAATCCATTAACAACAGTCTTCTTACATCTAACTGCTGATGTAAAATGGCCTGAATTTGACTGTACCAATTCTTAATGTCATCCAAATAAACACATACAATGTCCATCGTGTTCTTCAAGCATTGCTCAAGCCGCAGGCAATATTTTCATCAGCAACAACAGTTCTTGGGCGTCCTTTATAAAGTTCATCAACAAGAAAATCCAGGTTTCTTTTGAATTCACTGTACCTTAGATGGGATTTCTTCACCAAATACAATTCTGAGCTGATCTTTACTTTGTTTAGGTGTTAATGACGTTTTATAGTCTTATACCCGATTTCACCAACAGATGTTATAATCGACGTTAACAAATGTAACGTAATAATTGACACAGCGCTAAGAAAGCTGTTACATTTCTTGCATTTAACCAACCTGTTTTCTGAAAATGTTAACAAACGTGTTAACGCCAAGAGACTTGTGAATATTACAGCTATAGATGAGCCATATTATTTTCTGAACGTACTCCGATGAGCTTTTGTTTTCATGTTAGTCTGCACATAGCTGAAAAAATGGCGGGTAAACAAAATCATAAACAAAAGCCGTGAGACAAATTTCTCATCGATGGAGAAAGAATAGTTAATTGAATTGGAAACAAAGTATAAGGATATCGTGGAAAGAGGACGGATGCGGTGAATGTAAAAGAGAAAGATGTCACGTGGGAAAAAAATTAGAAACGAAATTAATTCAAATGCATGTGTCACTACTACAAGCACGAAACAACTTCGTCAGTATTACGTAACTTTAAAGCGAGGTGCAAAGAAGGACATGTGACTTGAACGTCTCAAGACGCGAGGTGGACAGTGTATTATCCACATAGTTCAGTGAATTATAAAATCGCAACGTTTTTAATACTTGAAGCAAAGGCGAGATTGCCATATTCCTTTCGATGCATGTTCTCCTGTACTTCCTCATTAACCATCATATAAACTTGGTTTGACAGTCTATATCTCTGTCTATACTCTAGGAAATTTTCTTCTGATAGCTCTTCAAAAACAAAATCCTATCTCCTCATAGACCGTACTCCACTACGAATGCCATTTAGACGGTCTTAAATATAGCAAATCTCCCGCTTCGGTAGCGTAGATGGTAGCATGTCTGCCTCACGTTCAAGAGGTCATGAGTTCGAATCACCGTCAGGGCGAATTAATTACCTGATAAAGGTTTTCTCCGGGATTTTCCTTTATCCTAAAAGACGAATGTCCATGGACCCTACGCACATTTTAGCATCATTTCACCCATTCCATTCATCGTCCGATATGACTTCAAAAGTTAAAGGACGTAAATTACAAATATATATATAGCAAATCGACATCAACAGCTGCGTTCACGCCCGCCATCTTGACTATTTACAATTGTTAAGGACTTAAGAGCAGAAATTTGGCTTGTTAGTTTAACAAGAGATTTAACACGAGTGTTAAGCTAACACTTGTTGGTGAAATGCAAGTTTTGTTATAGCTATTCCTAAACTCGTGTTAACTCCTAACACCTGTTTTTGAAATAGGGCATTAAAATATAAGAGCTTAGAATTGAGATCTGGTCAAACCCATTTCTGGATGATTCAAGATTTTAAATTTTAATTAATCAGCTTTTAGAGCAAGTACATGGCAATTAATTCACAAAACAGTTGAAAGTAACTATAATATATATAAAATATTTTATTTTTATTCTAAAAATGTTCAGTATCGCTGAAGAAGAGAAAACGAAAGAGGGGAGGTAGAAGACTGTACACCCCTGTTCGCCTCCCTTCATTTCGCTCCTAGCACGGAGCAGGGTTGAGGGACGGCCCACCATTTTCAATTATCACTTTTTAACGAGAAGATGATAACATAGCTGTGGAAGGAGGAGACCTTGTGCATGCTGTGAGCGAGTGGAGTTAGTTTTTATTGCCTATGTCCTAAGGCTTGTATAGCTACCACGTCATTACAACGGAGACATTGCCCTTTTTCCCCCCTTTTTCCAATTTATTTAGCTGGGTGCAGTAACCCGATATTCGAGCGTCTAATTTTCGAAGTCATTTCACTGACATTGTGACTGTGCTTCTGTTTATTGTTGCTGTCATACATATGTGGAGTTTGTTGTTACCAAATTCTAACTTTAAAGAGGTGCCAGAATGTACCCAATAGGCTTTGGAACACGATAGTACTTTCTCTGTCCAGGTAGGAATGAACAGAAAATAACGTAACACTTACTTAAGTAATGCTGACAGCTGTAACTAGTTACCCATTAACCAAAATAATGAATTCAGCAACTAGTTATTCCTTAAACGTTTACCGAGTCTCGGTGATATAATTCACTGCTTGTACATTAGTATCGCTTATCAAGAAGTAATAACTTCAACTCATTAAACTATATTACTATCCTCCGCAGCACATCGGGAGTGATATAGCGATCTATTACACCATCTGGCGAGAAACATGCCTACTAATTATCCTACTTGCTATATAATTACTGAAATTCCCTGTATCTGACTCTATACCGAGTTTTCCACAAATCATTTTTACAATAGCTTATACTTCTATCTACTTCATGGTTTTATTGTACGAGGGCTGTTCAATAAATAATGATCATAATTTTTTTACTGTCATAATTTTTCACAGTAAAATTTAATCTTATTATATTCTGTTAGCTTAATGTGAAACAAATACACCGTAGTAGTTTCATTGTTGGTACTCCTGGATCCCGCCTGTGAGAACCAGGCAAATTCAGACATGTTTAGTGTCGCCTACCGCTGCAATGGAGGTAACACGCGAGGAACAATATGCGGCTTTAAAATTCTGCTTTCGTCTCAACAAATCTTCAGTTGAGGCCTATACAATGTTACAGGAGGCCAACGGAGAGTCTGTTCTTCCCTACAGCACAGCTCGAAGGTGGTTTAAAATCAATTTCAAAGGAAGGTGGACCTGGTGTTCCAGTTACTGCTCTTACGGAAGAAAACATCAACACTGCTGCTGCCATTGTGAGAGAGGATCGAGGAATTGCCTTAAGATCACTTTCTGAAATACTGAACATTTCATTGGGTGCCACCCACACGTTGGTGACAGAAACATTACACATGAGACGTGTTTGTGTGCGATGGCGTCCAAGAGTGTTGATTGCCGAACACAAGGACATTCTGCATGCAGTTAAAGTTGATGTTAGAGGAAGATCTGGAGTTTTTTATAAACGTAATCACTGCTATTGAAACTAAGCTACATCATTTTGATCCTGAGAGCAAACAGCAGAACTCAGTGTGGAGATCTCCTTCATCACCAACCCCGTAAAAAGCAAAAGTGGTTGCTTCTGCTGGGAAAGTTATGGTCATCTCATTATTTGATATTCATGGAATGGTTTATCAGCATGTTGTACCTGCACACACATCAGTAACTGGACAATACTATAGGGATGTCCTGGAAACATTGCAAGTCCATATCAAGCGCAAAACACTAAATTTACATGAACTAGGCTGGATGCTGCACCACGATAATGCGCGGCCGCATAGGTATTGCCAATATTTTTACTGAAAATCTTGCAAAAATCAAAGTAAAGTGCATCCCTCACCCTCCTTATAGTCCGGATTTAGCCTCAGGTGAGTTTTTTCTATTCTCTAACTTGAAGAAACGCCTTCGTGGGAGGCATTATCCATCATCAGAAGCAGTGGTGAAGTCTGCGGAGGCGATTTTGAAGGATCTCTCAAAAAATTGTTTCCAACATGTCTTTGAAGACTGGCAGAAACGCTGGGACAAGTACATCACATTTAGGGGAGACTATTTTGTGAAGAACCATCAAAATTATGAGGATGAGTAAAGATACGTTGTCAAAAAAAAATGTGATCATTCTTTATTGAACAGCCCTCGTACATTTCTGGCTGATAACTAGGGATGGAGGAGACTGGTGTATCACTAAAAGCTTCAAAAATGCTGTTGTTATGTGCTGGTTTGAAATTCCCTTATTTGCATGAGCAGAGAAAAAAGCGAATGACGACTTCAAAACGTCAATAGAATTGTAACGTTATTTAAAATTTAAACTAACAGCTATGGTAAATGTTATAAAATATTGTAATGCCTTACAAGTACCTTAAGTACATCATTGCAAAACAAGGGGAAAGTTTAAAAATGAGACATTTCATTTCATAGTTATTTCCATTATTCACTATCTGCAAAATAAATTATTGCCACCTGTTGAAAAGCAGTATCAAGGCGGATCGCGGTAGCATCTGCAAATTAGTCACGTCTGATTATGTTGATCATCGGTCACGAACTCAAGGTAAAACGGCTGCTTGTACCGAAAGAAGCATATTTAAATGCTCCATGGACTAAATTATAGGTATACATTAACAAATACAAGTATACATTAGCAACAACGCATATACATATGAATAGTTGGAAGATTAAATAAACTTTATTCCCATCCGCGGAAAAAGTGCAAAACGTCCAAAGTGAAGGAATTTCAACTTTCTATACTTGATACCGTGAGCGGGAAGTGGATGAAAAATACATCTATATTTATGTGCAGTGATTTTTCTCTATGCCTTGTTGTTTACCATTTATACAAAATTACGTACATTACATCCCAGTAAAGTGTACTTTATAATCTATTCCCATAAAATTTAAAATAGATATATACCTATCCACATGTTCCCTACTTAGGTGGATGCTAAAGAAAGTGAAAAGTGATAAAACCAACGTTAAAAGCCACATGTCAACTAGCTATGACCTAAGTTTAAAGTCCCAAATATGGTCGTTAGATATAGGTGTTAACTAACAAATACAGTAGGTAATAAACGTAGTACAGGTAGATAACTATACAACTGAAGCCATCTAGTTGCCAGTCATTCAAAGAAATGATAATGGAAGTGGACTATGGAACTAAGATCATTCGAACAGTACACACTGTGTCAGAGATTTCACAGGAACCTTCAATGTGTGCTCTAACTGCTGTTGGTCTCAGCATCCCATTCTCTATGGGATGAGAAAGGCCACTTTATTTTGTTCAAATGCCTCTTTTCAAGCTTGAAGTTATTTTATGTGCTATAAGTCTACAAGACAGCAGCCCACTTTACTTCCCTTTCGAAAGAAGTCTTGCTAAGGGATTTTACCTCTGAAAATAGTTCCAGTGCCCTCCACCGAGTTTAAACTCACGACCTCTTGAACCATAAATGAAAATGGACAGACGTTAACCAGAGATGGAAGAGTGCATTACTTCATTTCTCCATTGCTTACCCTTTTTATGAACTAAAAGCTTGATATTGCAAGAGTGAAACCACACTCGAAGGCAGGTAGGAGAGGCTATGTAGAGAAAAGAGACAGAGATAGTACATTACCTCTTTCTTTTATTTTCAGTCTTTGTGCTGGCACAAGTGATTCAGAGGAACGCTACTGCGCAATCGGTCCTGTGCTTTAAGCAAGATAGTAATGATGATGATGATGATGATGAGTTTTTTTTAATTTACGTCCTCCAACGTTAAGTCATATCGGACGATGAATGGAATGGGTGAAAGGGGTCCATAAAACTTAAAGTTACCCGACATTCGTCTTTCAGGACAAGGGGAAAACCCCGGAAAAACCTTATCCAGGTAACTCACCCTGACCGAGATTCGAACTCGGGACCTCTTGAGCGTGAGGCAGACATTATACCACTACGCTACCGAGGCGGGCTGATGATGATGATTATGATGATGATCATGATGATCATGATGATAAAACAGCAACAACAGACCTAACAATGCAGTCAACAAATACTCTTATTGCTGTCTGTTCAGCGACAAGATGACAACGAAAATCGATGTGCTCCAATTTCAATATTTTATGGACATTTACGTGATTTTCCGATGGTGGTGTCGATTCCCAGGCTGACAGACTTAGTCCATCCACCTGACCACTGTAAATCCTTTAAGGCCGGATGGTACGGAGGTTCTAGAAGTGTATGGATATCACATAGCTGAAGGCAGTGCGTTATCACACTATCTTTCCTTCCTAACCATGCACATTTGATCCTTTCGACCAGGACCTCAATATTAAACATCCTCACTGGCAAAGAGGCAATGAAATCATTCAATTTGCAGCGTCTCTGACAACCTAAGCAATCAACGCAATCCATTCAGATCACAATCATTTGTTTGTAGAACTGAGTATCAGAGCTGCAACCCCCAGATAATAGCTTTGCGTGGAAAAAAAAAAAAAAAAAAAAAAAAAAAAAAAAAAAAAAAAAACTTTTCCCTTTTGCAATTACACCTCTTGTGATATGTTTACTAATTCCTGACATATAAAGAAACTGCAGAAAATATACAAAGCCATAGGTTAATGATGTGAATGAGGTATAACACAGAAAATAAAACATTTCAACAAACATTTCCGTTGTGAAATGCTAGTGAGGTGCCGTCAAGCAGTAATTATGTTCACATTTTTGTTGTGAGGGTAACACGTTTATCTCATATCCAAGGAGTCCTCTTCTTTACCTTAACCCTAGTATACCATTTATCGCAGTGTTAGGGGACTCTTGTTCCTCTGTCCCTTAAGATCGGCTCTGAGGAACCGAAGCTTTGGATGTGGTAGAGAATCAGGATAGGTGATCAGCCCAATACCTGGTGTTAGGGTGATAGAAGTGGATGATAGTAAGGGGTGAGAGGAATAGAAAAGACAATGATTAAATGGTGGCGGGGGAAACCGGAGATCCCGGAGAAAACCCGCCCCAGCACCGTATCGTCCATCACAAATCTCATTTTGCGGTCTCCTGGGATCAAACTCGGGCCGCTCGACCATGGCGCGGCTCCTATCAAAGAAGTCCGGAGTTCGAATCTTGTTTAGTTTGAGATTTTCTCCTGCAATTTTCTTTA
This sequence comes from Mantis religiosa, assembly GCA_030765055.1. Lineage (NCBI taxonomy): Eukaryota > Metazoa > Arthropoda > Insecta > Mantodea > Mantidae > Mantis > Mantis religiosa. The sequence continues at coordinate 136,300,925 of CM060959.1, forward strand.
TTTTGCTGAGAAATCTATAGTTGTCTGAGACAGGTTTACTTGAGCACCATTTCATCCATTTCTTTCATTAATATTCATCTGATATGCCTTAGTCGAGTAAAGGACGTTTAATTTAAAAAAAGAAAAAAAAAACAACAAGCTAAGCACGAATGTATTATTAAAAGGATTATTATACGACCTGCTTCAGCTCAATTGTAAAAATATTTATAGAAATACTATTATAATATAGGAATAAGGAACTAGAGTAGACTTAAACTATGTACTATATAAGAATTTGTATGCTGTACATAATGTTCTAAATAGATATTCATTTACGAATATATCATAAGTTTTTTTTTTTCTCTTTTTACCTGTATAACCTGTTTCAATGCCTCTCCGCCATGCTCTGTTATCTATGATTTCTTTGGATGCCGGGAGAGGGTCGGTCTCAACCTGTATAGTGAACGGTGGGCGGTACCAACTTCCTAGCTCTGCACATGATATTCTAGTCAAAATCCTCAGGAGCTATTTTGGAGAAAATAAAAATTTTTAATACAATTCCCATGAGTTTCAGGTGAAGGGGTTTTATTGATGTTAACTGGCCTCCGAAATCATGTGATTTAACGCCGTTGGATTACTTCTTGTGGGCTTATGTTAAATCTGGAGTATATGCCAACAAGCCAGAAACAGTAAATAATCTTAAGAGTGACATCACGGGTGTTATACGTGAAGTTGGACCTAATTGATGTTCTGTCATTGAAAATTGGTTCAACCGTATACTCGCAACCCAATGAAGTCGCGGCGGTCACTTAACTGATGTTCTCTTCCACATGTAATGAGATTATGTTCCAAAATAAAAAAAGAAACAAAACTCTATCACGTATAGAACGTGTTTTATTTAAGTTCAAAGATAGGACACTTGTTGAAAGACACTTTTTATCCAGGACAAACAGAAAGGTATGTCTTTATTTTTGAGAAAACTACAAATACAGAAAAAGGTAGATAAGTAAAGAATATCTTGGAAATCTTTCTCTCCTCAAAACAAATGCATTTGACCTAAATTGCGGGTTTTATCAAAATATGCAGTTTTTGTACATTAAGATTTTGTCTCTCTGGAGTTTACTATTTATGCGAAAGTCGTTCAATATAAATAAGTCTTGCGAGCATGTTCTCGAAAAATTCAAAATATATATTTCATTTATCATGTAAATATATAATATTTCAATCTAAATCCAATTTTTAGAAAATCAGAATGTTCGAAAAGTGTTAAATATAAAAGTCTGAGGTGTGGGATTTCCTTGGAAGATGCCTCAGCTGAATACCAAATTAAATTCTAATAGATATTTTCATTTTTGAGTTACGTTACCCAAAGACACACACACACACACACACACACACACACACACACACACACACACACACACACACACACACAAAGACACTACGCAGGCACGCACTGACGGTCCATTTTTTAAAATTCATTTTTTTATATAGAGGGTGTAAAAACATGTTTTTCCGGTAAAATCTTTATATCTAATTTTTGGATGGAATACAATAATTTCTCTGATTGTTATAAATATCAGATAAAGTAAACTTTTTTTTGAATGCGAGCTTACTTTTACATATAATTTATGGAACATTGTATTGTTTATAAAATATAAAATAATTCAATTAAGATAATAAAACGTTTACGAGAACATACCTTAAAACCCTCGATCACTAACTTCGGTAACTTACTATTAATGCAAGGTGCTCTAGAAACTCACTGCCAAGAATGTCATAAGTTGTCAGACCTTACGTTCTTATCGTCGTTCATTGCACATTTAAACTGAAAAGTACTTGGTAATTTAGCGTCAATATGTTATTTATAAGCACATATAGCTAGTTACGTACATATAATTTAAGATATTTATTGATTTTAATATAGTTTCTTTATATTTTAAAATAACTTAATTATGATATTTGTGTTATTTGTGTTTTGTGGTACCTTGAATGTAGTTTACATCTACTGACATTGTCTTTAGGTTGTTATACAGGGTGTCCTACCTAGCTCTGTGACCTAAAATATCTCCGCAATGAAACAAAATATGAAAATTCCAATTGACCAGGAATGTACTAAGTCAGCGGCTCACAAATGAGAAGCTATGCACAATCTACAAAGGTAAACAAATAACACTTCCAACACCAAGTTGCATTTTTTTAAATGGAAAATGTATGTTTATTCCAGCAAAATGTCAACTAGTGATAACACACTTGGTTCCGCTTTTCTAAACACATTTACTAGTCGCCTATAGCCATCAGAAACTTCATTGTTTTGCATTACATGCGGCATGGAAAATGCACCCATAAATTACCAATATTAGTTTTGAAGGTTTTATCTTTTTGAAGATAATTGATTAAAATATCTCAATGACTATCCCCCAAGAAACAGTCACCGTCAGTTTCCCAGCCGGATTTTTTTTTTTTTTTTTTTTTTTTTTTTTTTTTTTTTTTTTTTTTTTTTTTTTTAAGCAGTCCACTGTTTGGACTGTACTTTTGTTTCGGGCGTATACTGGTGTATCCAAGTTTCATTTACACTAATTAATCTGCGCCAAAACTCGGATTTATTGCACCTAAAGTGCGCTAACAGAGCGTTGGAAATGTTCATTCGAACACTTTTTGGTCTAATGTGAGCAAACGCGGATCCCAACGCGTGGACGCTTTCTTTCTCATGGCTAAATATTGATTTAATATGTGACGAACACGTTCTTTTAACATGTTCATCATGTGCTATCTCTCTCCCTTTAATTCGGCGGTCGTCTAGCACCATTTGGTGAACTTTGGCGATGTTTTCGTCGGTAGTTGCAGTTTTTGGACGTCCCGAACGTTCATCGTCTTCCAAGCTCTTACGGCCACGTTTAAATTCAACTGCCCAAAATTTCACTGTGGTAAATGATGGTGCAGAGTCCCCATACACAGAATCCAACTCATCTTTGATTTGCGTAGACGTATTGTCTTTCAAAAACAAATATTTAATGACAGCTCGATACTCGACTTTGTCCATTTTCATAAAAACCCTCACATCAACTCACTCAAACGACTTAAAGTTAATGTGAGGATCTACTCCCATTAGTCCAAGCCCCGTAGGACCTGAATCCGGACCTCTCGGGTCTATTTACCATAGGACAGTACCTATTTTATAAACTGCCCCCCCCCCGCCGCCTGCACACGGCAGACAGGATGGAAGTGGATACGCCACCAGAGTCTAGCTCACCAGCTACTAGCTCTGCAGGCTAGTTCCCGGGACTTATGAGGCAACCCTCTACCCCCTCCGGGCGGCCGAAGGCTTGGCCAGAGGTACCCAATTGCCCGTGGGTGACGGGAACACACTGCCCCCTCGAGTCCAACCCAATCCGAACAGCTCCCATTCGGGAGGGGCTCGGCATGTTCGGCCCGAGGTTCCTCTAGTTACGTCAGAGGTACCACGAGTACTAGGGTTCCGCAGCGCCCGCACTTTGGCAGCTGAAAGGGACGCATCCCTTCCCCTACGGGGACTCAAACGACTGTTACATAACAACTGAGCGTCCAAAATGGCTGGAACTTTGTCAACAGATGAGCAACGAAATCACTAGCTTTTATTTACGAGTGCCGCCATCTTCATGTTGAGGTTGGAAACTTTTCAGACCACCCTCGTATATGAAGCTGGGCTTCAGGTTCACAACTTAAAACAATTTAAATCACCAGAATCGGATTCTCCACCTGATGGAACTTTGGACCTGAACACTCCAAATGGTGTTGTACTCCTTCATCGCTCCTTCGTGCACTACTACAGTACAGTACCTATTAAGCATTGTAACCCAACTTCCACCGCAAAAATATTTTCGAAAAGTGAAACACGAATGACGATAGCACTGGGCTACAATCCCAACACATCTTTCGCCTGTATGTGTTGTTTACTGTATCCACATAATTGTATTCTGCTAATGTATATTTACAAGGCATATGAATATCTAAGAATTAAAGTCAGGACGAGAGGAAACAAAGTTGAACTGATATAGAAGCACAAACTAATAAGATTCACAGCTTACTTAGTAGAGGAACCACTGCATCCAATCCAAAAATTCGATATTAAGTTTTGAAATCCCCTGAATAAAAATGGATCTTTAGAATGTTGGTTTCTATTTTATAGATCTCCTATGCTTTCGAAAATGTGTTAGTATTCTCCCAGTATTTCCCCTCCCTTTATTGGATATTGTCAAATGTAGTGCATTACACTGATACTGTCAATTCCTCGTATTAAAAACTCTTGTATCTTGTAGCTCCGTGTGTAAATGTGTTTACTTCACCTTAAATAACGATTGATTGCAGACAGTTGTGAATCAACTGAAAAAATATAATTTTATTCATAAATAACTTGGATGTTTTAAACTTAACGTATCTCCAATAATGACATATTAACATATCCGATGATATAATAGATAATACATACATAATTTTCTTTGTGCACATGCTTCCTTATACTGGGTGGCTCGGAAAGGTACAAAAGAGTAATTTGGGTGCCTTTTACCCGGTCACTGCAGAGGCTTCTATTATTTTGTGTTGGAAACTTACGGATAAATATCTAAATAATATCCGCTTTACTCTATTCATTTACCCCTTCCCGTAGACTGCACAAAATCGGTGGCATTGCAACTGCATTGTGGTGCAAGTTCTTTTCTTGCATCAGGAGGTAACCCTTGGTAAACATAACCTCTTATGTGGCCCCAAAGAAAATAGTTTATGAGAGTAAGACTCGAGGATTTTGGGAATCATTCGCAACAGACTACAAGGTCCAATCAATCACCGGAATATTTCCTGTAAAATATTGTGGGCATAGACGATGGGATTGTCATCTTGTTAAAACAGCAATTTTCGTATGTCTAGTGGCACATCTTTTTAAATGTACGCAAATGTTATTCAATGAAGACCAAATATCTGAAATCTCTGTCCATAAATTGCCCATGATTGTTTGCCATTACGTTGAAACTCTTCAAGAACTAATCATACATAGCATAATTTGTTGTTTTCCCTGTCATAGTCCCATCCACGATAGCACGAGTGAGGAACTATTGACAACAATGGACCGCGAGTCAAATATTTACCAATCTTTATCATCAACCTCCACAAAACCACGTAATATGTCTACTACCGAGAACACAAAACCCCTGAATTAGTAGACTACCCAACATACTGCTTATATCTCAGCCTCTCAGTACACACAAATATTTAGCTCCAATTTATAACAATTTAGTGTGTGCTGAATAAGTTTTAGAGACTGGACCCAGCTGTTTAAAAAGGTTGTTTACAAACTATTGAATAAATTGTGAAATCAAAGATATATCGATGTAGCAAGAGAGATTAATTGTTTTGAGAACTATTGAAAACTACAGCAAAATCCTATTACGTCATCCTCCACTTCAATACAATCCATTTCTATTTCTATTACTGAAGAACAGCATATTTCTTCAGCTTTGAGCTCTAAAAAGGTATTTTAATCGATACTTATTCAAATACTGTCAGTTTGCAAATACATTATTACCAGACATCGGAGCCCGTACACCTTTAAAGAGATATGAAGTTTACCACTCTCGCAGTGTAGAACTGCTGACGTCACGCAGGGATAGTCCGGTTCGCAACACAGCTTTAGCTTCATTACAACTACTGTTCGCCACACAGTAGATCTGCCTTCCAGGGAGTGCAAGGTGTTTGACATATTGTGTTAATAGCATTACTTTTACAACAATTAGTGAACAATCTCCATTTCATAAATCAAAAGTTTTGAGTATTATCAACAACCATTAAACAGCTTGAAGAATGTACTTTCGAGCTGTCTAAAAGCAGTCTAGGAGATGTCTGCAAAAATTAACAATATAGAGAATGCGCCACCTACCAAACGAGCAAAAAATAAATTGTGCAGTATTCAACTCAAAAATACTGGATTTTCTGTGCTGCGTAATATAAGAAATAAATTAAGTCTCGGACAAACATATGAAAATGATTTTTACTACTCATATGTACCATTAACGTCATGTGACATTGAACGAACTTTTTCTCAATATTTTTTATACGTATGTTTCAGTGAGAGGCGCAGAAAATTCACATTCGACAATTTACGAATGAACATAGTTTTTCACTGTAATTCCTGCATCGAAAGCAATGATAAGGATGGCATATTGTAACGTAGGTTACACTTTGTACCCGTACCGGACTTTACACATACAGCGCTTCGGTATACTTGTTGACACAGACGTTTGTTGATGTCACACCTAACCTTGTATAGTACCTGTGCGCGTACATTGATTGCTAAGGTGTATGCGATGCGATGTCTGATTATTATATTTTTGAAAAATGCCTTTTTTTGTTTCCTATTTATCTTGTCTTAATTTTGAGGTTAAGTATTTTCATTATGCCAACGTTGGTATATAGCATTCGAATGTTTATCCACTTAGTACGCCTCGATCTGACAGGTAATATAGCAGTTATTTGATTTTTAATATAACTAAAGAACTAATTGCTATTCATTTAGGTTTCACTTTAACATTTAAGGTAAGCATAACGTCAATGTGAATACTAGATAATATGTCCGCATACAATTAATCACGTAAACCGTTGCATTAGACATTAGAGTTAGACAGACATTTTCATCATGCTACCTCACATCGCATATCTCATTGCCATATTTTGACTCTTTGACTGCGGATGCTGTATGTGCTCTCCTCTGAGTTGGCTGAATAGCTCTTATTCATTCGGAATATGTATACATGCATTTTATCAAATGTAGAGACCCTCATATCAGCTCAGTTGCTTTACGTTTTCCTGCGATTGGCTGCTGTTTCTGTTTCCACTTGCCGTTGTGAATGACCTTTCATATTATGTTTAATCTTACGTCTTATAATTCACGTTAATGTTTAATTTTTGTTGTGAGCGAGCCACCAATTATGCTTCACATCTTATTCCTGGAATAGTTTTAAAAAGTGCACCTCGAGGTTACTAGTTTCGTAAGGTAAACTAAAACACTGCACCCTCAGAATGTTTATATTCATCCAAATTTCTCTACCTATTTATTCTATAATATAATGCGATCCATATAAACCCGAACCATTTCAATATGCCATAACTTTTGGACAAATAATAACTGTGGGAGAATATAATACAGAATTGGGAAATTACATTACCCTATTTACATCTCAGAGAAAATGTTGGAAGTGTCCTCCACCAGCATCTATACATGTTTACACTCGTCTCACCATATTCTCTGAAGTTTTACGGAGATGATATCGAATTGAGAGAAGGTTATTTCCAGCAAGATGGAGCAACATACCATACATCTAATGACACCATGGAACTTGTAACCAGTTTCTTTGACAATCGAATAATCTCAAAAGGTCTGTGGCCCCCAAGATCCCCTGACCTAACATCACCGGATTTTCTCTTGTGGGGTATCTAAAAATAGAGTGTACAAGAATAGGCCACGGACAATTGATGTTCTCAAGGAATCCATTCGAACCGAAATAAGTATCATTGGAGAGGGTACTCTCCGTAAAACTTCAGAGAATATGATGAGACGAGTACAAACATGTATAGATGCTGGTGGAGGACACTTCCAACATTTTCTCTGAGATGTAAATAGTGTAATGTAATCTCCCAATTGTGTATTATATTCTCCCAAAGTTGCACGTGTGTCCTATTGTTGGTTCAGAAGTTACGGCCTATTGAAATGGTTAAAGTTTATATGGCTCACATATTTCCAAAAACTATACTTGCAAAAGCTTATTTTCCCATCTACGTCAGGTATAGCTTCATTGTAGGTATTTTTTATAGTACAAGAGGGATAGAGCAAACCTAATCTCTGGGAAGATGTTTGAAAAGCAGTCGCTGTATGCTTATCTAGTAATTCCATACTCTTTCCATGATATAAGGAGAAACAACAAAATAGCTACATCACTTAAAAATAAAGCATTTAAACGCTCGCAGGCTGTTTACAGAGAACTGATGATATGTATAATTTTTCTTGAAAGTATATAATTGTATATATAAGTATAAATTGTATATAAGTATATGTGTGGTACTTTAATAAAAAGCGTGAAAACCTTTCCAGAAAATCGAAAATTTGCACAAATTTTCAATGTGCTTAGGGTACAGGTATCCTTGAAAAATGCTGCACACACTTGCACATTTGTACACAAAAATATTTTGTTAACGACGCTATCAATTGCTAGGAACCCATCAGCGCCGCCGATGTGCTGGAATTTCGACCCGTAGTAGTTCGTGTACATGCCAGTAAATATACTTACCTACATGGGGCATTCGCTTTTAAGCACACTAAAAAGCATCTGTCACGGTCCGGTTTGAACCTGCGTCCTTGGTTACACGTAAACTGACATTTCTTCTAAAATTGACTTTTTCTAGAAACGCCATTTTACTTTAAGTTAATTGATGGAAATTAGTCATTTCTTCACACTAGCCGTATATAGGCTAAGGTTTTTGATAGAGTCAAACTGAAAAATTCAATGCCATGGCCGGGATTTGAACTACGGATCTCCTGGTTTCCGTCCAGTCGATCTTACCCATTGAGCTACCATGGCCGACTTGCCGACATGACATAAAATTCTCCATTTGACTCGTATATTTCCCTGGTGAACCACTAGGGGCTCTCACATCCGAGATACACTGTTTGCGACGACTTACTATCGTAAGTACTTGAGTTCCAGGCTTCATCATTTAACTATTATTATTTAAGTTAATTAATGGACGGCAAAGTGGCAGAACATCGTGTGAAAACAAACCAAGAGAGTCACGGCCTCGCACCAGCCGGTTTGACGACATGATTTAGTGTGTGGAGAACGTTGTTTTGGAGGATAGCTGATTGAGCATTTTCAGATCTTCATGCAGGATTGTGTGCACAGATCCCACGGAAATAACAATTTTGGAGGCGATGTCTGGTTTTTTGTCACACGATGTTCTGCCTTCATTGAATTTCGAACCCAGGAACACACATTAGACACATCCATGATACCATCACCATATGCCTCACTCAACTGGTGATGAATTGCAGTAGGTGTCACACCACGAAAATGGAGAAAACGAATGATTACACGCTGTTCTTGCAATGTAAACGTCGCCATTTTAAGTATCTCGCCGCTGTCACTAGAGTTCTACGCACTGTACAGTGCTGCCATCTCTCACGCATTCACAAAGAGTTCACGTGTATTTAAAAAAAGACCGGAAGTTCCTATCTGATCCCAGTCCTGAAAAAAAAATGTTATAACTTGAACGCACCTAATAAAACAGTGATTAAACCAGAAGCACTGTAGGTACACATCAGAAACAGTCAACATGAATTTCAGGGATCAGATAGAGAAGCTCGAATTAAATGAACGGAAAATATTAAGAAAGATCATAGAACCAAAATTTCAAGATAATAAGATAATATACACCAAGAATGAAACTCTCTACAAGAAAATTGAAGAAGTCTCAGATACTATACAAAAAAGGAGGATAAATTTTTATGGCCTTCTTCTCAGAGTGAACTCTAGCAGATAAACTAAAGCAATATTTGATTTCTTCCGTAAACGTAAAACAAAACCTAACTGTAATAGGAGCTGTAGCTTGTTTAAAGAAACTGAAAAACACTTAGCAGAATTAAAAACCACAGAAAATTCGTTACATGACGGGACAGCAAAAGTAATAACTAAAACCAAAAGTATAAGGTTCAAAGATAAATCTACAACAAAATCCAAACGCATTATCTCGGCAGAGGAAAGGGAAAAACGATCAGATAGAATGAAGAAATACTGTGAACTAAGAACAACACATAGGGAAATGATTGATTCAACATACCCCAAAGAAGGTGAAACGAAAAGAAGTGGCAGTTAAATGACTAAGTATTTTTTGACTAGTTTTGTGCTCAGTGAGTAGAGAAGATCCGTGAGAGCATGCTTTTTTTATTCAGGGTTATCAAAACATGTATTTGTGGTAAACTTTCGATTCCGATGTTTGGGTGGAGTGGAAAACTTCTGCATCTGTCTGCACTAGAACGGTTCGTGGTGTACTATATACTATCGATGGTAAATTAGTTCTGGGATGGCTTTACTGAGGCCCAAATACCAATTCTGACGTCAGCAGAAAGAAACAATGGAAGGCCTTGAAGGCAGGACAAGGTTGGACCTCCCTGTTTCAGGAACTGGCGTATATCTTGAGCTCCAGTGGTGGATGCTACGTCGGGGAAGGGGGAGAGACGAGCAGTAGGCTGGCTTCACGGTGTATACACTGATGATGGGATAGTTAATTGTATTAAGGGATCCATTTGATGGGATTGTGTGGGGGCGGGTGGAGTTGTAGCAAAGGGGAGGGGCGGCGCGTACAGTCATGATCGTTGTTGTTTTGTTTATATCGCAGCGTTTGATGACAACATCAGCACAAATGGCCTCTACGTGAGCCATTTTATTGCTCTCTGAAACCACCCTTGGACCAAGGCGGCCCTTTGTTCATAACAAGGCTGCCTTTAGCGCACTAGGGGAAAAAAAAAACCGAACCGCTCTTACGTAAATAATGACCCGATCTGTTCTTAGATTGACCCCTGACCCTTTATGATTCATGTCAATTAATACATAGCATTCAATCTTCACATTACCAGGTAATATCCCACCTAACAGCCAATACCGTTTGTCCAGAAGCGTTTGCAACTGCAGTGCGTTAAATATTTAGAAGTACAGAGGAGACAAAAACTGATGTAATATCTCGCTTGTTGGAACACAAAACCAAAATACACCTTACGTTAAACCCTAGAAATATTTACTTTATGGTAATTTCAAATTAAACACAAAAATGGATAAAGATATTTCAAAATTCTATATTTTCAAACTTTTCTTTCTACACTATTTAAATCTTGGATTCAAAACTTGTTTACGTTGACGAAGAAAATGTTACAGAATAAATGGGTTTATCTTCAATATCAAAGTGCATACCAGGACTACACAAAATGTTTACAATATCCTGCTTCTAAAAACAAATGAAATTTACGCTCACTTTCTTCTCGGGCAGCAAGCCAGGTGATATCAACGTTTCGGGAGTGTGCGTCTCTTCCATCATCAGGATATTTATAACTAAAAATGAAATACTGGATATAACACAACATAAATAAAGACAAAACACTATCAAAATTGGCATTACTGAACAAAAGACTGTTTTCAGTAAATTAAATGCCAGTTCAGGAGATGGCGTGAGTATAGAAAATTGTGTCAAAGAAACGTAACTACTTAACTTGATTATCAAGCTGTATTGATCTTTGCTTCTTAATTCGACAGATTTCCATTTTAATGCCAGTTTCCAAGAGGAGCTGAACTGAAATCCAGCATCACGATTAAGCGTGCTCCTTTCTGATGAAATCACCAAAGCCTCCTTAATTCTCTGCTCCCAATAACTGTTGCATTTTACCAAGATGGTTGTCTCCCGAAAGTTGGTTCTATGGTCGTTATCAAAACAATGCTCTGCCAGTCTAGACTTCTCAGGTTGCATTAAACGAATGCTCCGTTCATGTTCGTTTATTCTAGTAGCGATGGTCCTTCCGGTTTGTCCTATATAACGTGTCCCACATTCACAGGGAATGCGGTACACTCCCATAACTTGGAAGTCCAGTTTGTCTTTCAATGATCTCAACAGATGTTTAATCTTTGGAGGTGGCTTGCGGATGGTCCCGATGATGTATTTGGCGAGTTTTCTGCTGATTCTGCCGGATAGATTGCCGGTAAACGGGATGCAGGCTGTATCTGACGCTTGCTAAAATGAAATTTATTTTTCACAGCTACTTTGTATTGTTTTGTAAGTAGTTTTGCTTGTAGTTTGTTCCATTGCTATAATAGTTAATTAATTATACTGCTGTGCAGCAAAAATGATGTTCTCCGATAACTGAGTGTTCCTAAAGGGAACTTTTGCCCTGAGTTCAACAGTACAATCCGTTTTATTTCTATCACGTCAGGTTTTTAAGAAAATATAGAGTTCGTATTTCATAAAATATCATAGTGCATGGGAATTTTCTATTACTAAAGTATAACGCCATTGTATTGTGAGTGCTTTAAGTACATGAGTAGTATTTATAACAGAAAGGCCCTAGATAAGCTGAACGCAGGTGTTCCTGCAGCACCACAGATCAGAAAATTAATATGTGACCTCAATTTTATTTTGAAAATAAAATAAACGGAAGTGAAAACCATGTTGGAGAACTTGAGAAAACTTGGTTGTAGCATGAGTTTGAAGTTGCATATCCTTCATGCTCACAATGACTATTTTCCAAATTGCTGCCTTGGATTTTACAGTGAACGTTTCCACCAGGACTTGACAAGACAGAAAGAAGGTACCATGGTGGATGGAGTGACATGATGGCAGACTATTGTTGGTCTCTGAAAAGGGAACGTAATCTTGATACGCATGGAAGACGTGCAAAAAGAAGAAAATATCTTCCTAGTTTGGTCACTGTTTTGTTCTATCTAAAGTTGATAATACTTGTAAAATGTACGTACATTGTGTTTAAAATGACATAATTACACACTTCTCTTGAGTTAATAGTGATCTTGTAGAAGTGTATAAATATATAGCACAAATAGGTGAATATAAAATTTTTTATTTCACTTTTTGAAAAATGTGGACGTGGTACAAGAAAATGGATGACATATTTGGAATAAGTCTCCCAAAATTAGGGGAAATGACATTCAGAACCAAAACTTAAAAAAAAAGTTAATTGCAGAGCAGTGTTATCATTAGTAAAAGATTTTATTCTCCCTAAAATGAATTTGACTAGAGAACATTTCACGCTATCTTTCTTACGATATTAAATACTCATAAACGCCTAATAACTACCATTTGTAATATAAATGAATATAATTTTAGAAAAATGGTTTAAAAACACACGAAAAGAATAAATCTAAGCAAAGAGAAGCAAATAAAAACAATATTATTCGCAAATCATTAGATATTGTTATCAGATTCTGAAGTTGATTTAAAAGATCTTAGAACATCTTGAATTTTTTTTATTTTATTGTATATTTATTTACATCATGACCAATCTACAGATCAACTAATAATTTTTCCTTATACCAGGTGTGTCAGCCGCGCCTTATTCTGTGTTTTTGGGAGGGAGAGTTAAAGAGGCTTTGGCCATTTCCTCCGAAAAGAGCACGTTTAATGGTGATACTGTATTTCAGTTCATCTCCTCTTGGAAGCCGGTCTTAAAATGGAAATCCGTCCACTTATGAAGCACAGATCTATACAGCTTGATAATCAAGTTAAGTAGTTACATTTCTTTGACACAATTTTCTATACTCACGCCATCTCCTGACCTGGCATTTAATTTACTGGAAACAGTCTTTTGTTCACTGATGCGAGTATTGGTAGTGTCTTGTCTTTGTTTATATTTGTGTTATATCTAGTAATATATTAGTGGTTCTAACATTTATTAAAATATCCTGATGATGGGAGAGATGTACGCTCCCGAAACGTCGATTTCTAATCGTCTTTTCATCTGGCTTGCTTCCCAAGAAGATCTCGGACGTATTCGTCGCCAGGAAATCAGGTCTTATTTTATCAGTGTTCATACTACCATCCATCTTAACTTTAAGAAGATAAATAAATGAAATAAAATTGATAAAAGTTAGTGCGTATTTCATTTCTGAATATAAATAAAGCGAAATCAGGGCAAATTAGCTCTGTCATTCAATGATAACAAAAAAGTTAACTTAAAAGATGATGCAATAAATATTTGTAACAGTCTCCATTCTACAGAAAGTGACAAAATATATATTTATTTAATTTTCTGGAATATTCTGTAAAGAACTCTTCATTCTCATTGTGTTTTTATAACAGGGAGATAGAAAGAAACAAACTTACTATATGAAAAATATACACAGCAATAAATAGCTACACAATTCATGGAAAATTTGTTTTCAAATATATATATATATATATATATATATATATATATATATACTGGAATGAATATACGTAAATTTGCTACAAGTAGAGAAAGTAATATGAGTGTATCCAATAAATTTTTGTTTTATGAAATAACCTAAGAATTTAAGCACTGCTTTCTATATGCCACTTCTCATAAGAACTGGAGGTGAAGTTATTCCAAAATTGGTCAGTAGTCAAAAATTTACTATAATCTGTCTGAACCTAGTTTAATCCTGCTGTAAACATCTGCGTGGGAAGAGAGACAGAGACAGAGATATTGGGACAGAAAGCGGCTAAGCTGTTGACTGGTTTAGCGAAGTTAATGGACGTTTTCTTTTATTTGTATACGTACGATAAACCCTTCCTTTAAGTACAATACTGTAAGTAGTTTTCTGATCACTGCTCTGTGCGAGCTAATTTCGGAGAGAGAAAAGTATGCAAATGTTTGGATTATTATAAACGTAATAGCCCCACGTTTTATCTTTCTGCTTCACATATCACAAAGATGTGTTTTGGGCTCGTGAGTCCTGTAAGGAATATTTACAACAGATATATACATATTAGTATGCTGTATACAGATTACACAGAGGACAGGTGAAATTATACACACCGTTAACTTATTATGTTAAATTACGCTGCATTTTATTTAACAATTACTAAAGAACACTTCTATTATATAATATTTTTGCATTCCTATACCAGGCAGCTCTCTCACAACGAGGTCTGTATTGAGTTGAATGCTGATTAAGATGTTATTGTTTATAGTGTGGAGTTGTTCTGATATCTAACACTGTATTTCCTGTACATCTCCCGTACTTCACAAGCCCAAGAACACTTATGTCTATGCAATTTAAAATCAGTAAGATTTTCATCATGTAGCAGGCCGGTGCTTCAGTCAAATTTAAACATAATCGGCCTCAACTCATTCGACTGACTGACTGGATGATAGTTATTCGTGACTCCAGCTGGGCGATGGCCAGTTCCTTATGTAGGGCCTGACCACAAAGCGACTCTTGTGGAATTGGAAGCTCTTAGAGTAAACCAGAAAAACGGGACACACTGTTGTTGTTTAGTGAAGAGGACTGGCCATTAGCTGGCCGGATCGGTATACACTAATCCCTCCGCGGCAGGTAATTCTCTTTGCGAAAGAGGAAACAGGATTATGGATTAAAAGCAGAAGAGAATAATAGGACAAATTGATACAAGCTAAAGCATAGAATACAAAAACAGGAATTTATACTGATACAAAACCGAATAATAAAAATAAACCACACAAAACACTTAAGTAACGTAAGTTAATAAATCTGTAACACATTTGAATGAATTCATATACCTGTTGTTATTTACAGTTTATTTAACATTAATTACATAATACGTATTTAGTAAATATCTTTCCACATCTATCAAGTTCTAGGACTCCAGACATATTGCGGAACTCCTTCGGACAACTTTAGACATTCAGCTTAACATTTTCAGGCTGACGACGTGTTAATTTATCTGCATTACTTATACTGTCTGCCCACTCCAAGAAGGCAAGGCAGAGAAGTGTGTAACGTAATCAATTTTGCTGTGTTTATGCTCGCCTTCCAGATACGAGCATTAGATCTGCAGCATGAGTTAGTCATATGTACTCTCATACACTCGTTTCATAGTAAACAGATCCACTAACAACGCAAATAAATAGTTGAACCTCCTCTCCGCTTCATTCCTAGCTCACCTTCTTGTGGTGGATAGACAGTACTAGTTGGGAAACCGAGCAGGATGGCTCAGGCGGTTTCGTTTGTGGCCTGCATTCGGGAGGTCCGAGTTCGATTACCGTGGCCGACCTACATAGCAGATGGGTTTTTCGGGGGGTTCCCGGGTCGCTAGGCGAATGCTGGGTGGGTTAATTACATTCCTCGAATTTCCTGTCTCTCCATTTCATCTCCATTATCATTTCATATTATCTCCCATCTGGTGGTCTCTTTTTGGGTAGAAGTGTCGGCGGGTGTCTCGGCGGCGCATGGCAGAGTGATATGCTCTGAGTGAATCACTTCCTCCTCCGTTAGGTCGGTTGCCGATCTCCGAACCGACTGCTGGGACCGTCTCTGAACTACAGTATGCGGGAATGTCCGTTGTCCTGGCCTGTCGGAGGAGGTTTCTACCTAAGTAAAATGTAATGACCCTGCCCTCTGCATTGTAGTTCCTCCTTGGAACGGCCGCTTTCTGTCTTCTCTCGTCTCATCCCTCCTTCCGAGGATGCCCCACTTGGAGGCATAAAGTACAATAGACCAAGACTGGTCGTAGCGCGAATCCTCTCCGAAAATAAAAACTAGTTGGGAATAAACATACCTATAAACATATGTAAGTCCACCTCTAAACAGAACTAAGTATTTTCAAGACCCAAAAATGGAAAATTGTTAGTTTTTCTACCCTATATGTAGTAGATAGATGAGGTACTGTATTCATCCATAACCTTGATGTCCATATTTCATTACAAAAATACATGTTTTCAGCTCTCTTAAATAGCATCCGCGCACGAATGAGTTTGTGTGTGTTTGAGGGCAGAGAGAGAGAGAGAGAGAGAGAGAGAGAGAGAGAGAGAGAGAGAGAGAGAGAGAGAGAGAGAGAGAGAGAGAGAATGAATGGGAAAGAACGGCACAGTTCAAAAATGAAATCTTGTATAAATGTTTAAGTTTTAAACTCAGCTCTTTCAAATATGTAACTTGAAGGTTTTAAAGAAACTTCAGCCCCAACTGCTCTTTAAATAGAAAATATGCTATTTTCTTTAAAATGCCTTTAATATTTTAATTAAAGTGTCATACATTTGAGATATTTAAATAACAAAACTTAAATATTTAATTTTTCAGAAAATTGCCTAAGAAGTGTACTTCATTGGGAACAAGTTTATACGGTTTTTTTTTTTTTTTTTTTTTTTTTTTTTTTTTTTTTTTTTTTTTTTTTTTTGTAAATGGTTAGTCTTAAGGGAGGAAAGAAGTGTTAAAAGTGATTCTCTAAACTACTAAAGTGAGAGCCTCAATTTTTTGCACCGATATTACTAATAACTAAAGAAGTGTGTGTTACTGCCATTTAGGGGATTCATACGAAAGCTTGTTAAAATAGGCTACGATGGCTTAATGCTATTTTAAGGCGTATTTTCAAATCAAATCGTATGTAAGTTCTCTGTATTAAAACATGTAGGCGTGCCATTTAATGCATGGAGAGGCATTTAACCAGTTTAGAGCTTTAAAAATGGAGTCCACAACAGGTGCTGCATTTGCCCTAGGGCATAAAACTTGTTAAACAAGTAAATTAGGCTACGGTACATATTTTTCAACAAAAAACCAAAATTCCATTTTTTTCACGAAAATGACTAAAACAGCACTTCTGTCCCCCTTAAGGGATAGGACAACTCTTTACAGTAGGAGAAAAGGAAATATTTTTAAAATATTATGTCATTTATTATGCCATTTATTATGTCATTTAAACATTTTCGTTTCCTTTATACACTTAATATTTGCAACGAAACTTATGACATTTTCTGCAAAGGTTTACCTCGATTAATTTTCGCTTAAACGTTTCAAATTTATTGACCCCAGCATGGTCTTTAGTCACTATGTGCTGCCGATAATCTATCATAGTAACATTTCTGTAAGGCCGTAAAGCAACTTTTCCACTTCGTACTAAATTACTACCTACGTTCCTAAATTTGAACCTTCTCTTTCGCCTATGAAACACATTTTCTCTGTGAATTGATAAACGCTTAGAATTCCTTTTGCCTTTCTAATTTTCAGAAGCTTGTCTTACGTGTTTTTCTAACGTCCTGAATCCTGAGTTATTTCAGCTCTAATAAACTTAGCTACACTGACTTAGAACTAATTATATTTTCCTCCATATTGTGACTTTGTGGGTCCGTAGAATTAAAAGACTGAGTTGCAGAAATTAAAAATCTCCTTTATTTCCGTAGCAATACACTGTTCAATTCTCACGTAACAACATATATACACAGTCTTCCAAGGTCGATGACAATAAAAAACCGTGACAGCTGATTACATTAGCTCTCGTTACAACAACACAGCTCATTCTGCTTACTACTGTCCTGATGGCGTGTCACAATCCCTTATATATCACATTCAGACTGTTCTGTCAATCACTAGATGTTTCTGGAAAACAAGGCATCTAATGACGTAATTCGAACATTCTATCACCTTCGAGAAACGTAACTTAATCTATGCCGGCGAAGCCTTTGCCTCAGTTATCTTGCTTGCCGGCGCTATCTGTTTATACTAAATGCGCTATCGTTAACTGCTTAGCAAGGCTCATTATTACCATGAAACTTTATCCGCCGACTGTTTCCCTATTTGTGACAAAACTTTTATGCCTGTTGCCGTGACAATATGAAAGATACAAATGGCTCCCTCAGTTCTCTGACAAATCTTTAATTCTTGGTTCTTTTGTTCCGCAGTGATTCTAATACACGGAAATTGTTTATTGCAATTACTTACCTCTCTCTCCCTATTGTTTCTGTACACATTTATTCCTCTTGCCCATCTGTTATTCCAGAATCAAGATTCTGGAAGGACTTAATCTTATAAAGATCAAGCGTATTTTAAGTTTCATAATGGAAAACAGATAAAAATATAGATAATGTTAATTTCAGTGAATAACGTTCCTCACATTACCTTTTATCATTCCAAATTGTGGTCCAGTGCGTTAAAGCTATACCAACCGTGTACAAACTCTTCAGTTGGAAACAAATAAACTTTTAATTTAGAAACCAATTATTTTCACTCACATCTCATTTCAGCATAATTTTCCTATTTTTAGTTCAACATTTTCAAAGTTACACATTTTATTACATTTTAAAAAGTATTAGGACATGAAAAATAAAAGTGAAAGAATGCAGTTCTTCATGAGAATTTCGCGCAGCATCACCATCCAACTTCTGGTATATACGAGTATTTTTAACGCAGCTTTATACGAGAGCTGATCAACAAAGACAGACTGATTTTCTTTCACAGATGTTTATTACTGCAGTTCAATGTTTATATTATCATTTTCAAAGTAGTCCCCTCCTACTTCAATGTAATTTTTATAGTGTACACTATACTATAGTGTAGATGTGGTACACAGGTAATGTTGAATCGAGCCACAAACTGCATGACTTGATTTGCGACGTGAGGCCGTGCATTGTCATGATGAAGTCACCACCCAGTCCGAGAAAGCTCTGGTCGTTTCTTTGTAATGTGCCTCCTCAGTGTAGCCAATACGGACGTGTAGTATGCTGCTGTAACAGTAGTGTGAGGGGAACTGCATGCAACATGAGGCCGTGCATTGTCATGATGAAGTCACCACCCAGTCCGAGAAAGCTCTGGTCGTTTCTTTGCAATGTGCTTCCCCAGTGTAGCCAATACTGACGTGTAGTATGCTACTGTAACAGTAGTGTGAGGGGAACTGCATGCTGGTAAATCATTCCATTACAGTCAAAAAAATGTGATCATCACTTTCCCTACAGATGGAACAACTTTTGTCTTTTTTGGTGTTGGAGAACTTGCCGATTTCCACACTGTGCTAGTTGGTTTTCCTTCAGGATCATAATGATGCAGCCATGACTCATCGCCGGTGATAATCGAAGCTTAGGGGTATTCGATTTGAGAACTCTGAAGCAGTTCTCAAGAAAAGTGAGGCGATTCTTAAGGACCTGACAAAGAATGGTCTGCAGCACGTGTTCAAGGACTGGCAGAGACGATATAAAAGTGCATTGAAGTAGCAAGGGACTACTTTGAAAAAGTAGTATATAGTAAAGCAGTAACAGCGGAAGCTTAGGTTAGTTAGTACGTAACATCTGAAGCATTAAAACCATCCATTATAATATGAGATGAACAATTTCGACCTATAAAATTTCAACCATATTAATATTCTCAAAAAGTTACATAAAACGCAAAGAAAAAATAGTTTTTGCGTTGTTACGGCTTTCTCTGCCCTTTCAAAAATTGTTTTACAGACGCTCATTCCTCGATGTACTTCTTGTTAATTGAGATACTTTATTTTATTGCTAATATTCTTGTAAGGTGTAAGGGGAATACTGAATGCAGTAGATCTTAAATTACATAAAATGTTTTAAAAGCTAATTGCTATATCCTGGCTTTGAAGTCTATTCTCCTTGCATAGTCAAGTACCTATATGTCTTCCCATATTACAAACGTATAAGTATTGGAACATCTAAACAAATAACAAGAAATTTCTCCAAAATGATTCACTCCTAACAAATAAAAATGCAATTTGACATAAATTGTATGCTTTAAGGAGATCTATATTTTTCTGAAAAAATATAGTCTTAACTCTGTTATGCAAACGTCACTTAGAAAAGGCCTTCTGAGGACATTTACAGAAAATACAAGCTGTACATGTCATCTGGTATATAAATATTTCAAGCATATTGTGTATGATATTTTAATCAAACTCGCCAGGAACGTTTCTTACAAAGTCACAATTTTCTAAAATTCTTCCTTTAAAAAATGTAGTTTTGGGTGAAGAAATTTTCGTGATAGTCTTCGTATCGCATCCTGTCTGCCCCACACAAAAGGAAAGGCAGAGGAACGTCTAACGTAACCACTTTTACTGTAGGCCGCGCCATGGCCGAGCAGTTATACCGCTTGACTCTCATCAAGGTGGCCCGGACCCGATCCCAGGCGACCTCAAAGTGAAATCTGTGGTGGACAACACGGCACTGGGATTCTTTTTCTCTGGCATCTCCGGTTTCCTCCGCCCATTACACATTCATTCCCACTTTTACTGTGTTTATGCTCGCCTTCCGGATGCTAGGTTAATGTAAAATACACAGTGTCGTCACATAACTCACCCAGCATAATAACATAATAACTATGGCCCAAGATTGCAGGTAAGCACAATCAAATGATGAAATAAGCAATTAAATAAGGACTAAAAGTGAAACAAATAAGCACAAAAATAAGCAATGGTAGACTTTTTACCTTACTCTTGTTTGTTACAGTACACGAGAGAGTTATCTTGAGATTTTATGTTCCATTTATACGCCACCTTTTAACTGCAATGGTCATATCGGCGGCCGTTCTCCTTTGGAACATATCGAAGGTGTTAACTTGTATTCGTTGGGTTTTAATCATTAGATCACGTACACATTTATACCCTGCCTTTAACTCTAATGGTCATATCGGCGGCCGTTCTCCTTTGGAACATATCGAAGATGTCATCTCGTATTCGTTAGGTTTTAATCATTAGATCACGTACACATTTATACCCCGCCTTTAACTCTAATGGTCATATCGGCGGCCGTTCTCCTTTGGAACATATCAAAGTTGTTAATTTGTATTCCTAGGGTTTTAATCATTAGATCATGCACACATTCGCATTCTCATTCATACTTCCAGGCTCTGGGGAAGATGAGGAATTATCTTGGTTGGATAAAAATTCCCACCCCCACAGCGGGAATCGAACCCGGGACCCCTTTTAGAGTTTCTTGTGAGAAGCTCCTGCGTTTTTCAGCGAAAAAATGTTTATACTGCGAAAAGGATCTCTCAACGTAGCATGACGTTACTGGAACATGCGAAACGTACCACGGTTCTTTTTGGATGAATTTCCCTTAGATATACGTTTCTGTACCAGAAAATGTTGTAGAAGTTTTAGTGTCTCGTAACCAGGATTTTTCATTGATACCTTACTGAGTTTCTCAAAGGCAGTTTTAGCAATACTGTGAATCTCTGAAGACAACTTGACTGAAATTTCATAAATCAAAGAAAGTGAGTGCCCCAAGGTATTATTTCGAGTTTCCAACTGTGTTATAATAGCAGGTATTTTAGAGAAGCGGTTATGGATGTACTTTATCTTATCTTGAATGCTAATATTAGCAAAACATTCTTGTGCTGTGGCGATGTTGCTTGTATCTTCTACATCTAAGCAGTACAACACTGTTTTATTTCATTGAAATGTTCTGCGTAGAAGGACACAGCCTTTAACCAAGAACGCCATCGAGTTAAAACTGGCTGAGGAGGTAAAGGCAAATTTGGAAATTTTTGAACTTTAATCGGCAACAGTAGGCTTTCTTTACGCTAGAGACAAGAAGATCCACGTTTTTATATCGTCTCCTGACTCTTTCGGCGAGACCATGATGGTTAGGAGTGAATATTTACTTTTAAATTAATATGACTTGGATAAAATAAGCTGCTTTAATTAATAAAACGTAAAAATAAGCAAGCAAACGCCGTATTTCAGAAAAAAAAAACATTTATAAGCATTTTGCTTAGAAATCCGGGCTCTAATAATGACTATCAATGCAGTTACTGAAACGAGCATTAGATCTAGCAGCATGGGTGACTCATATACACTCTCGTTTCGTAGTAAACAGATGCACTAACAGAGCAGATAAACGGTTGATGCCCCTCTCCCGATTCAGACTCCGTTTGACTTCTAGTGGTGGGTAGATGTACTTGGAAGATGGTGATCTTAAGTAGCCAAACTTAGTGTTTGAGTTATGCTGTCACAGACAACAAGGACCTTTACCTAATTATTATTTTTATTCGGGGATTTCAAAGCGTGTATATGCAATGATATCTAGGTACCCAATTTTTGGAGACAAAGCAATAACTTCTCTACATACCTGCTATGCACATAGTAGAGAAAGTAAAAATATGTTAAAATGTAAGAATCCTGGCTCTGTCCAGGTATAACTTAGCCCACATTTTCGAATTCCTTTAACCGCTATATTACCCCTATTACAAACTGAGTAGAGGAAATTATTTGTAGCAATATTCTTTCCTGAAGTTAACAGTCGTTAGTTATCTTCTGTTTTGAATTTTGTGAAAATATTCCCTTTGTTTTTGGCATAACTGAAAAGGGCATGGTGGTTTAAAATTGGTATGAAGAATCTAAAATGGAGAAGATATATGGGAGTATTTAATAAACGGTCTCTTAAGCTTCCAGCTGTTGTTTACATGTTTTATATACCAAAGGAACTAGAGGAAAAAGAGTAATTTGCAACGTTATTAGTATAATTGTCAGTATAGTTTAGTGTTCACGTAAGCGTAATCTGAACCGGGCAGAGTAGCTTACGTTTATTGAAGGTAGCCTCGGAAAAGGCGAATAAAAGTGAGTGAGAAAGAGACAGAAGGGGGTTGGGGAGAGGAAGCGAAATGGTAGGTGTTTATTTTACCTTCCGCTTTGAGTCCTCACAACACTTGTTTAATTAAACAACAGTTAGAAATTTCGTTATCCACTGAACACAACAGACGCAACAAAAATTGCATTACTTTAGTTGTAGCTTAGCTTGTTATACGTAATTACCCTATTAGCACAAATTTGCTGTGTAATGCCCTTTTTTATATTAACGTGGGGCTTTCCTCTAAGCGGCCTTGTTTGCATTATAAACTAAACCAACCAGTGACGTGGAGGTGTCTTCTCTCAAGGTGTGCTCGCCCCATTCTGGGACCTGCCTCAGATGCTTCCGGCGCACTGAACACCCAACACCTCCCTTAGGACTATCAACAAGTTCTTTTACACCTCACATAGACATTCTTTTTCTTTTTCTCTCTGTCATTTCACAGTATTTATGATTTTAGACTTTCCTCATCCTTTCTTGCAATGTCCTTCATTTTATAACAGTTCATCTTCCCTTCGAAAGAGATAGTTATGCAATTAGAGACTGTAAATATAGAAATTGTTTATTTTATACATAGGAAGCTTAAGAATTGTCTTCCAAAACATATCTGGTCACTTTACCGCAGATGAAATTAACGTATTACGAGGGTGATCTGAAAAATTTCCGACCTAATCAAGATACAAGACATTTTTTCAGAAATATTTATTTTTTATTTTTCAACATAGTCTCCTTGTAACTCTACACACTTTTCCCAACGATGCTCCCATCCCTGTAACCCGTCCAAATAGTACTGGGCGTTTTTCTCTGCAAAATAATTGTTCACGAAGACCTCTTCATTTGACGAAAATCTCTGTCCTCCGAGCGCAATTTTCAGATGAGGGAACAAAAAGAAGTCGCTTGGGGCTAGATCTGCTGAGTAATGCAGTTCAAACCGTAATTCGTGGATTTTCGTCATTGCAACCGCTGAGGTGTGGGACGGTGCGTTATCTTGGTGAAACAGGATTTTCTTTTTATACAAATCTGGCCGATTTTCCGCAAGTTGTGCCTTCAGCTTGTCAAATAATAACGCGTACTATGCTCCTGTAATGGTTTTTCCTTTTTGAAGATAATCGATTAAAATAATTCCATGGCTGTCCCAAAAAACAGTCGCCATCACTTTCGCAGCCGAAGAAAACAGTTTTTGCTTTTTTTGGAGACAGTTCCCTCTTTGCAGTCCACTGTTTTGACTGTATTTTTGTTTCGGGCGTATAATGATGTATCCAAGTTTCATCTCAGTAATTAATCGGCGCCAAAACTCGGATTTATTGCACCTAAACTGCGCCAACAGAGCGTTGGAAATGTTTATTCTAGCACGTTTTTGGTCTAACGTGAGCAAACGCAGCACCCAACGCACGGACAGCTTTCTCATGTCTAAATGTTGATTTAATGTGTGACAAACACGTTATTTTGTCATGTCCATAGCCTCTGCTATCTCTCTGGCTTTAATTTGGCGGTAGTCTAGCACCATTCGGTGAACGTTGGCGATGTTTTCGTCGGTAGTGTCAGTTTTTGGACGTCCCGAAAGTTCACCGTTTCCCAAGCTCTTACAGCCACGTTTAAATTCAGCTGCCCAACATTTCACTGTGATAAATGATGGTGCAGAGTCCCTATACGTAGAATCCAATCCATCTTTGATTTGCGTAGGCGCAATGCCTTTCAAAAACAAATATTCAATGACAGCTCGATACTCGATTTTGTCAATTTTCATAAAAACACTCACATCAACTCGCTCAAACTACTGTTACATAACAACTGAGCGAATCCACGAATTACGGTTTGAACTGCTTGACTCACCAGATCTAACCCCAAGCGACTTCTTTTTGTTCCCTCATCTGAAAATTGGTTCGGAGGACAGAGATTTTCGTCAAATGAAGAGGCAATCATCTTCGTGAACAAGTATTTTACAGAGAAAAACGCCGAGCACTGTTTGGAGGGTTAGAGAGATGGGAGCATTGCTGGGTGAAGTGTGTAGTTACATGGAAGCTATGTGGAACAAAAAATCTGAAAAGATGTCTTGTACCTTTATTAGGTCGCAAAATTTTCAGAATACCATACTAAAATTGACATATTTTGCCAGTTTTCCCCATTGAAACTACCGTTCATCATTTAAGAAATTGTCAAAAGTACTGTCTGACCATCACAAGAAGGCAATGAACTGTTTATCTCCTGTTACTACGAAATGAATGTATCAAAGTACGTATGAGTCACCCATACTGCCAGATCCAATGGTTGTTTCACTAGTATAGCGCTGCTGGAACGCTCTCCATGGATTTATATTTGTTAATAAAAACCTCACTGATTATTCTTATACGAGTGAGAGGGGTACTGACGCGCCTCCCGGTCGTCTGCTAAGCACCAATGACAATGCTAAGCACTTCAATCAATGGAATTCACAGAAATCACAAATGACAGATATATGTTCAATCCACGTGGAGTAATCAGTGTGTTATCTGCGAGATATCCATTACCAGAGATAAATCCATGGTAACCGTTCAAACAGCGCCACAATAACTGCAGTGTTAGGTATTTTGCATGAGTGAGTTATGAGACAGCACTTTACATGAACCTAGCATCCTTATCATATTTGGAAGGCGAGCATAAACATAATGCGGTCAGCAAAACTTATTACGTTACACATTCCTCTGCCTTGCCTTTTTGTATTTGGTGGACAGAACCATACTCTGTAACGTAAATTGAAGACTTTTCATTTGATTCTATTTAAGGAGAGAAGGTACTGTCTATCTTCACAATGCTATTTCCATGATATTTGGATGCACATTACTAAGAAATTATGACTGATGTGTACATGCAAATGTTCAGGCATGTCCTTAAAACCTTTATCTTTAATAATATCTATTATTATTTTAATTTTTGTACTGATATTTTGTTATAATTTTCTAGTTTTTGTATAAAAAACACTGATACTGCAGATAATTTTATTTTTTAAACAAATATTAGGAGTGTCAGAGAAAATCACTTTATTATTATTATTATTATTATTATTATTATTATTATTATTATTATTATTATTATTATTATTATTATTATTATTATTATTATTATTATTATTATTATTATTATTATTATTATTATTATTATTATTATTATTATTATTATTATTATTATTATTATTATTATTATTATTATTATTATTATTATTATTATTATTATTATTATTATTATTATTATTATTATTATTATTATTATTATTATTATTATTATTATTATTATTATTATTGTTATTGTTATTGTTATTGTTATTGTTATTGTTATTGTTATTGTTATTGTTATTGTTATTGTTATTGTTATTGTTATTGTTATTGTTATTGTTATTGTTATTGTTATTGTTATTGTTATTGTTATTGTTATTGTTATTGTTATTGTTATTGTTATTATTATTATTATTATTATTATTATTATTATTATTATTATTATTATTATTATTATTATTATTATTATTATTATTATTATTATTATTATTATTATTATTATTATTATTATTATTATTATTATTATTATTATTATTATTATTATTATTATTATTATTATTATTATTATTATTATTATTATTATTATTATTATTATTATTATTATTATTATTATTATTATTATTATTATTATTATTATTATTATTATTATTATTATTATTATTATTATTATTATTATTATTATTATTATTATTATTATTATTATTATTATTATTATTATTATTATTATTATTATTATTATTATTATTATTATTATTATTATTATTATTATTATTATTCTGCTTAATAATACAAAAAATTCATATGTTTTGGTTGATTAGTTTTTAAAAAAGTGTACCGGAACTTGAAAAAATGCGAAACTGAGAAAAACAGCTTTATAGTTTTTATATTGTTTACTGACTTCTCACCTGAGTCAGAACATTCCTGCTACATAGTCTTGACCCTCTATATTCTCACTTGTTCTTTTCAAGTTCCTCTTCATTTTCTTGACTTCTCGACCAGTTCTTCAAGCATTTTATCTGCTTTCAGGACTCGTAGCTCATCATGACTACTGTCATGATTAGCAGATGTATTGTGTGACCTGGGCCTGCTAACCTCAATATTACGCGTGCTTTCATTTTCTATTCTATTTATAATTACCACATTTGCTGTTCTGTTTTTTGTAAAACCACTGCCGTAAACTTCCTCTTTGGCCTATCCATATCATATGATCACCAATAACTAGTACAAAATATTATTCAGAACAAATAACTGTTCACATAAACAGCCAAAGACAAAAGAAAAACTAGCATCATTGGAGTTACAGTGGTATCAGCAGAAATATTGATAGATCCCAAGTTCAGAAATATCTGTTCAGTATTACAGAATTTATAATCGATTTTCTAAAAGCTTACGAAAAGGGGTGTGGCAACAACTTAACACCCACTAATATAATTAACAAATTAGGTCTAAAATATTTCTCCAAATAACTTTTAACTACATATTTTTAATCTAAAGGGATGGAATTACAATAAAATGTAAAAAAAAAAAGTGAATTTTAACCCGGACTGAAGTACCTTCTCAGCTTAAAGAATAAGCAGAAAGTGAACAACGTATGAAAATAAATGTTCTACATCTCGTGCTTAGTGAAATGCAATGAGAGCTGTTTTCTCAGCACAAAATGTGACATTTAATAATAATTCTGAATATATGATCCTTTTTCTCTTTTCACGAAACATTCATTGCTGAAAGAATCCTAATTTGCACTTGCGACGCCGAAGGAAAGATCATTTGATGTATTTCTATTTCTTTTTATTCCGGACTAAACGTAACCAAGACGGCCTGGAATTGTATTAAGTCATCGTCTGCTCGATGCGGGCGGCCGCGCCGCCATTGTGAATGCGGTGTGGCAAATAACGTACCTAGAAGCGCCAGTTGCCATGGTTACGTTGGGTTGGGGGAGGGAGGAGGAAAAGAGAAGGGTGGCTTGGTATTCTTCGCTCCATGTTGCCCGCCTTTCGATCTGGGATGCTGTACCAGAACCAGTAGCCCACGGCAACGAAGAAAAATAATGTGGAGATGGAAGCAGAATTTTTATTAGCGAGATATCCTGTAGATGTCAGCGCTGTGCTCGGTGTAGCTCCATCATCTGCAGTCTCTATGGAACAGGAATTTATTATAGAACAAGTGGGCCACGCAACTGAATGAGTTCTACTACGTGTGAATAGAGAAAACGTTTCTTTCTAGACAAAAAGCTAGAAGTTATTTAAGAATTCCATGGCGCCTTCTATCATTAAAACCAAGAGGAGCTCATTGACTTTTGTATACAGTTGTTTCAAAACGACACAGAACGATTATAGCCGTTGCGTAGTTTATAACTTAACTAGTCCGAATTTCGGTGTCGAAGCTTCGAAATTCTCTTAGGTATAATTTGATGCAGCATTAAATATTACATGATTTTGTGATTAGGCAGCACAGGAACCACTGGTGTGTGAACCTCAAAAGTTGTTATTGGGACACACCAGCCACGAAAACAAAAACATTACTACTTGCTCTTTATCAGTGACCCTAGCCTTCCTCTCAGGTAATGTGACAAAGGGCAGTTACTTGTGAAAAAGTCGACTAATAACTCGGACAGTTGCAAGGTTGCTCTTCAGTGTAAAACTACACATTCCGTCCTAACACGGAGGATTTTGCGTGTACTTTGATAGCAAATCCAAGCAATATGGAGCGCTATACGAACACCGAAATGACGGATATGGTTTTGATGTATGGAAGAGCTGAAGGGAGTTCAACGAACGCACGATTAATTTAGTTTCATTAAAATATAAATTGTAGAAAGAGTTACATCAATGATAATGTTTATTTGTTTAACTTCACAGCATTTTATTATGATCTTAATTGTACAATACTTTCAGCCACTTACTGTACTTTTTTTATTAATTTCCGTTCTCCAACGTTGTTAAGTCATATCGGACGATGAATGGAATGGGTGAAATGACGCTCAATTGAGCCCAGGGTCCATGAAGCTTGGAGTTACCCAACATTCGTCTTTAAGGACAAGGAAAAACCCCGAAAAACACCTTATCCAGGTAACTCACCCTGACAGAGATTCGAACTCAGGACCTCCTGAACGAGAGGCAGGCTGCTACTATCTACGCTACCGAGGCGCGCACTTACTGTGAATATCAACAGCTTCCTTTTCAGTTACAAATGCTTTATTTAGTATTATCAAATACGTGAAATAAAATGCTCGTCTCATTGTATAAGCCATTTAGTTTTCATTAATTTATTTACAATTCTTTGATGTTGTTTTCTGTTCTGTTTATCACTTAATGCTTCCATCCTCAACCTCACTAACATTAACCTCCCTCTAAAAGGTATAACTTGCGTATGTCCACCAGCTTATTTGCCATCATGGACTACTATAACGGAATTTTGGAACATGTTAAACACTCATAAGCAATAGCTTCTTTATTGCGGTTTCATAAGCTTAAGAAATTCTTAATAGTAGCAAGTTACTGCGGAGTATACCGGTATGTTTACAAACAGCTACAGCACGTGGCACGGCGTCTGACCTATACCTGCGAACTTCGACAGCGTGAGGCACGCTTCGTTGTTCCTGTCACTGCCTAATCCACACTCATTCTGGAGCATTTTATGCGGCTCTATTGGCGGTAAAAACTATCTATATGTGTCACATAGAAGCTGAGCAACTAACTACTTCTATATGTTCGTTCGGTGCCGTTTTGAAACACCCTGTATTAATCCCGTGCCATAGGTATTTGTGCACCCCCATTTCTCTTACTGCCACGTGCTCTAGTAAGATTTGTTGACTGCTGTCGTAGAGTAGGTTGTTGTGCGATATAAACTAGTTCATTATATAACATGGTCATTTAATCTTATTACAGGATATAGTAGTTACTGGTGTGAAAAATTGCAGTAAAAACCGTTCATATAAACGTGGGTCTGAAAATATTTCTCAGATAATTATTAAAATATTTATCCCTTTGTTGACACCAATAGTAGGTAGATAATTAGTTGAATTAAATTCCTACCTGTTGATTGTTTGTTGTACACCAATACAAATGAAGTATTTGTTGTAGAACAAAGTATTAGGTAATATTTAATTAAATTGTTCAAATAAATTGTATGCAAATTGGTTTTTATTTCGTTATTTGCTATAGAGCAGAAGAAAGCACAAGAAAATGTAATCTATACTTTAGTGAACGGGCCGATATATTACTATGAATAAAGGTATCACAGATTCACCAGTGCATAAGAGAGAATGCCTCATTTGAGATCAGTGTTTGTGAGTTGAGGGATCGGGAGATATATGAAGTATTGACTGTAGATGCAGAACAATCAGGGGTGGGTCGTTACCAGTTTTACCCAATACTCGATACCATGGGGGAGGGAATCCGTCCCCTTCAGCCCTAGTACTCGTGGTACCTCTGACGTTACCAGAGGAACCTCGTGCCGAACAGTCGAGCCCCTCCCTGAATGGGTGTTGTTTGGATTGTGTTGGACTCGAGGGGCAGTGTATTCCCGACACCCACGGGAGATCGGGTACCTCCGGCCAGGTATCGACAAGGTACAGGGAGAATTTTCTGAAGCATCAATACATGCAAGTATTGACTACCGAGATACCGCAAGTATCGATGAAACCCATCTGACAGTAGTGAAGGAAGGCGTTAGTCACATGACTGGCTGTAGACAATTTGCATGAAAATTCTCTGCATCCCTATTACCTTCAGCGGTGCAGCATTAACCGCGACAAACTTTGAGTAAAGAACTTTCTACCATTGCATGTTGCAGAATTGTAGTATGGTAATGAATTTCTCATTATGCGCCTTTTTCACGATGGAGTTGACTTTAGTCGCAATGGTATCTTCATAGTGACACTGATGGAGTACGACAGGACATGCAGGATCTGCATACACGTTTGAGTCGAAATTATTCGTGAACATCCAATTTGAAATCTCCAATTTTGTCTTGTAACCACAAGATGGTATTTCAGATTTCAGATGTACCTAATGATTTCAGATTTCATGTTCGTATGAATTTGCTAAATGTTTTAATTTTTAGAAGACATCTTCAAAATATTTGACATCAATAAACAAACATACACTCTGTATATTTGTCAAAACTACGGTTTCCATAACTAAATTAATCAAATATATTACTAAAAGGATTACTGCGTCATATGCAAACAGTTGGTAGGAATCTTCGGTTTAAGCCTGCTTCTCAGGATAACCAAAATATGTAGGTACATGTTTCATAGCGTGTTTTTATCGATTGACGTTGCATTTCAAAAGGCTTATTTTTTACCCAATCCAAGGAAAGGAAACGCGAAATAATACATGTAAGCGGGACAAGGTTATAAGAAACAATATTAACATAATATGGTCACCAACATCTGTACGTACCATACAGTAACATTCATAAGAATTGATTGAGTAGTAAATAGATATAATTAAACAATAGAGACGTATTTTCTTAAACTACACCTATTCAAACCTAGATAACTCTATCTGAGGCTACACACCAGGAAGGATATTCAAATCTTATAGTTGTACATTATAACATTATACAATAAATGTTTTTAACCCACGACCAAGTCCTTTGTATAACATTCTACATTCACTGTTCTTCTATTATTTTTTTCTTTCTATTGGCCGTGTGAATCGAAAGGAATTTTAAAGCCATCATGTAGTGATCATCTCTTAAAATATTGAACTGTCATTTAAGATTGCTTAATTTCTTAACCTATAAAGAAATATGCAATAAGACTATTCTACCAATTTTATCTCGATTAACATGAAACAAACAGGAGATTAAGTGTAAGAAGAGTTTGAACCTAAAAGTCATATGTTTATCTATACCTACTCTATAAATCAAACGTCTCTATTTCTCGACATTAGTTTTGGGTTTGCTCCTATAGTGCATTGCTAAAGATAAAGCATGTTTGATGGTAATTTTTGGAACACTACTGATAACAGCAGGAATAGTGGGGGGGAATTGCAGAAAGGAGGGATAACGTTAGTGAAGCTGCAGATCCTGCCAATATCTTATTGTCCTAGAAGTAAGAATAAATTTGCACAAAATACCTACAGCATGGATGTATTACCAGATCTGTTCGGTCACACAGTTTTATGTGTTCGGATTGAATCTTGGATTTTTTTTTCAATGTAAACTTACCTCTAGTTTCAGTTTTTGACTCTTTTATTATCTAACATCAAAGGCAGTTACGATCATAGCAAGCAAATACATGATGCGTTAACATTGCAAGTTTTTATTTACCTATTTTAATTTATTTTCATTCTTATTTTACAAATTGTTTACAAAAGGGCTATTTTTATGTTTAATTCCTAACTATCTTAAAACTTTTGGGCTAAAATACACTTATTTGTCTAGACGAGAGTCTAATGCTTAAAAATCAACTAACTTTCTTTATGATGGACTTAATATTGCATTCTGTTTATGGTGTGACTAGAAACAGATTAGAAAACTGTAACTTAGCACTTTAAAACGTTGGAAAATCACAACCAAGATCATAAAAATGTATCTAAAAACCGCAACAATGTGACTTTTGAATCAAACTTCATTGTGCATTTTTGAGACTACAAAAATGATGATAAGTTTTGCATAAAGGAGCTTTCGTGGATATTTTGACATTCCATTACTGAACGACGCTAGATGTAAAAGCGAAATTTAATGATCATTCTACTTTGGTTTTTGAATTGGGCTGTTCACACATATAAATGCTCTTTTTTGGTATGTAGTGGACTTTTGGTGAAACGTTTGATGTAACTGGATGAGCTTAGATGGAGCACAGTGTCTCGCTACCTAACACAGCTAACCGACTAGGAAAATAAATAGCAGCGACGTAATATACCACAAATTTTGCACAAAAAGTGAGACTCGGTTTCCATTTGGCTAATTTTCAATGATCCTGTTGCGTGTGTTTGGATGCAATTGTTCTGAAAAGGATGGTTTTATTGCCAAACGCCGAAATACGTCTCCCGGGAAACGAATCTTAACAACACCAACAACGGAATGTGTTTGGGGATAGCGTTATTGCGTAATCAGTTGTAATTGAAAAGGGCCGATAAAACCGCCCCTCTTCGACCGCACCCCCGCATTGCTCATCAAGCACAACAAAGGACCCTGCGGTCTTGGTCACATAACAGCGGACAATCGGAACGAGGATTGGTTGGGCCGTGGTGAAAAGGTCTGCTCTTCGAACCAGGAAACTGTGGCAATGTGGCCGAATGGAATAGCGCAATCATTTCCAGCGCATTTTCCTGGTTACCCATTTCTTTTTAGCCTACACTCTGCATCATGCTTTTTATCTGGTTTTGGAGCAATAATGAGAAACCTACGGGCATATGAATGCTTACTATACAATGCCTAGAATGTAACCATTTTTGAAATGTTATATTCGCATTATTTTTATGAAATATTTTCGTATTAAATCGAAATATACGAAAAGAGGAAGGTATTTGCTCAAGTTGTTCTTGGGAAACAAGCCAGGTGAAAAGACGATTAGAAATCGACGTTTCGGGAGTGTGTATCTTTCCCATCATCAGGATATCTATTAAATGTTACAACCACAAATGTATCACTGGATAGAACACAAATATAAACAAAGACAAAAATTAAAGCCAGCTCAGGAGATGGCGTGAGTATAGAAAATTAATTGGGTCAAAGAAACGTAACTACTTAACTTGATTATCAAGCTGTGTTGATCGTTGCTTTTTAAATCGACGGATTTCTATTTTTAATGCCGGTTTCCAAGAGGAGTTGAACTGAAATCCAGCATCACGACTAAGCGTGCTCCTCTCGGAGGAAAGGAAAGCCGAATTAATTCTCCGCTCCCAGTAACTTTGGAGAAATCAAGAGGGTTTGGCCATTTCCTCCGAGCGCAGCACGCTTGGTTGTGATGCTGGATTTCAGTTCAGCTCCTCTTGGAAACCGGCCTTGAAAATGGAAATCCGTCGGCTTAAGAAGCACAGATTAATACAGCTTGATCATAAAGTTAAGTAGTTACGTTTCTTTGACGCAATTATTTTTGTATACTCACGCCATCTCCTGACCTGGCATTTAATTTACTGAAAACAGTCTTTTGTTCAGCAATGCGAATTTTGATAGTGTATTGTCTTTGTTTATATTTGTTATATCCAGTGATACATTTGTGGTTATAACATTTAATAAATATCCTGATGATG
This sequence comes from Mantis religiosa, assembly GCA_030765055.1. Taxonomy (NCBI): domain Eukaryota; kingdom Metazoa; phylum Arthropoda; class Insecta; order Mantodea; family Mantidae; genus Mantis; species Mantis religiosa. The sequence goes on from CM060959.1 coordinate 136,335,217, forward strand.
GGAGTGATGTACACTCCCGAAATGTCGATATCTAATCGTCTTTTCACCTGTTTTGCTTCCTGAGAACAACTTGAGCATATTCGTCGCCAGGAAAGCTTCAGGTCTTATTTTGAGGAAGGGATTATCCTTCTTTTGCAGCATAGCTTCATTTGGATTTTAAAAACCTCCAGTGTGATGGTCTGATCAAATTTGGTATAAGAAAACGTAGTCCTCCAACGTTAAGCCCTATCGAACCATGAATGAAATGGGTAAAATGATGTTCAAATGAGCTCAGAGTCCAAAGAGTTTAGAATTATCCGGCATTTGTCTTTCAAGATAAGGGAAAACGCCGGAAAAGTCCTAATCCTGATTAACTCACCCTGACCTAGATTCGAACTCGGGACCTCTTGGAGATAAAAAACAACCCTATGACTTAGGTATTTCAGATAACAGAATTAAATTGTATAAATCCAGAATAAAACCCTATCTCTGATATAAATGCAGACTTTTTATTGACATTTTGTACGTGATCTTTGTATTGTAGAAATTACTCCGCTGTGAGAAAAAGCTCAGACATTTCAAATGGAAATTTGATATTTTTAGAATTTTCAGAGATGCACTGCTTTTACATGAGATAATCAAAGGGTCGATAACCCATATTTCAAGTTAATAGTTCGATGGGTACGGGAAGAAGCTGATAGGATATTGAGTTCAGAACACACGTAATGTGAACTTCAACTCATATCGATTGTTCGATATCTTGGGCTCTGTAACAGAATGGCTTTCGGACAACAAAACACAACATTAGTCTCGCATGCTTTCGCCATTTGGGTGTAATGCGGCACTGGCAAGTTTGCCTTTGAAGGGTGGCGATACGTCTTTGTTTCTAAAGGGGTGGCCCATTGGATAGTGTCGTCACGTGCTGCGCAGGGCGCAGCCTGAATGTCAACGGGAAACTGCAACTGCGGAGGAAAAGGAACGACTAGGCGAGGGTTGAATGAAGAGAAAGAAAGAAAGGGGAAAAAAGTTGACAATTGCAAACGTGAGTGTGTGCGCGAGGGTGAAAAAGAATGAGAAAAAGAAAACAAAGAAGTGATACTCGAGGAGAAGCAGAATCAAGACAAGGCAATGAACATGCCAGCGACATCCATGGAATGCATTAGTTACGGTAAGGGACCGCACTGAGATTTGGGGGGTCCTGGAAAATGGCAATGGCCCCTGCTCGTCATGTGCTCACACGTCACAGAACTAAATTAAACAGAGCAAATTCCAGCAGTCGAATAAACGTAGAGAAAACTCTAATATTTAATATGCAACAGGAACAAACGATTTTAAATTTTACATGTTCTGCTGCTTTTTTTTTTTTTTTTTTTTTTCATTTTATTAGTTTTGTAATTTTTTAATACTGTAGTGATTTTTAGGCTTTTTAAATCACGTTATCTACAAAATTAGCCTACATCCATTTAGAATTTAGAAGAACAAATTGTAGGTGCAATGTCTGAAACTGCGGTGAAATTGCTTTTTGATATGCCGAAGGTAAACAAATTCTGATGTGTAATTTAAATGACTTACTTTACTAAATTTTATAGGAAAATTCTTACAAATATGTATTCCTCTATTTACGTCTTGTTAATATAAATACACTTTAGGTCCCGAGTTCGAATCTAGGTCAGGGTGGATTACCTGGATAAGGGTATTTCCGGGGTTTTCCCTTATCCTAAGAGACGAATGTCGGGTAACTCTAAAGCTCCATGGACCCTGGGTCCATTTGAGCATCATTTCACCCATTTCATTCATTGTCCGATATGACATAACGTTGGAGGACATTAATTAAAAAAAAAACACTTTATAACATATTTCATTGTAGGTTCGTAAACATATGAGGACTTTGTTAAAGATCGCTATGTGTGGACCATGGAATTCCGTGCTCTTATGGACCACGAGAAGAAACGAATACCTACTGAACAATTGAAAAAGATTCAACTGTTTGAAAATGCAAACAAATAACAAAGGATATCTATGTAGAAAATGAAGCTAGCTACAGTGAAGCAATGGATATTACACAAATATAACTCTTTGTAACAAAAACTTCACTTATCTTAAGAAAATTATGTCAATTTTTCTTATTAGTTGAGATCGATTTCACAAAAAAGTTGTTTGCGTCGTCAGTCAAGACACTTCGTTGTCAAGGATTCCGGTTACCATGTTATTATGTTTTTTTTTTTTTTCAGTATTACCAAAAGCATTAATTAATCATTCAATTAATTAATAGATTAATAAATCCTGAAGTTAAATTATTAAAACAATTATGTGGTCCAATAGATTTAATGGTTTGGGAAAAGATATTTAAACATCGCGTAATGAATTTTGAAATACCGGCAGTCGATTCTGTTCTTAAGTTTGTTTCACTTTCAGATTTTGGTAATACTGAAAAAGCATAAGAATAATATGATAACCGGAATCCTTAATGACTAGGAGTGTTGACTGACGACGCGAGCGATTTGACACCATTTTCTTAAGATAAGTGAAGTTTTTGTTACAAATAGTTATATTTGTGTAACAAAGGATATATTGAAAATGTTTAACATAACAAAAATGTATATTTGAGATAAAATATACGCTTTAACAATCTATATCTTCTCTGCAGCAAATTTGTGCATATCTCTTACGGTTTGGCGGTTATAAAAAGTTACTCAAAAATAACAGGACTTCAGGGGATATTTATAGAACGTTCAAGATATAAATTTCTTCATAGAAATATTTTATTAAAATTTTTAGTCATTTTTGATGCAATTAAGCATAACTAAAGGTGTTCGCCGTAAAGGGATTTTCTTCGAGGCGATTTACGAGGGCGTTCCAGAAAATGACCTCTGTATGGAAATAAAAATTAAACCAGTTTATATATAAAACTTTTATTATTATATCTGGAAGCTACAACATTTTTTTTCACATATTCTCCGAACAAATTCAAGTACTTTTCATACCTTTTAACAGTCTTTAAAATACCCTCTGCATAAAACTCTGCCGCCTGTGAACGTGGTCAACCCGTCACGACATGATGAAGCTCTTCCTCACTGGCAAAGCACTGAGATGCAATCCAATGTATCATATATGGGAACAGATGAAAATCACTGAGAGCCAAGTCTGGGTTGTAGTGGGGATGGTCAAAAATGTCCCATTTGAAACTGGCCAAAAGTTAATTTGTTCTTCGAGCTGTGTGCGGACGAGCGTTGTCATGCACAAACACAACACCAGATGTCAGAAGACCACAACGCTTGTTTTGGATTACCCTTTTTATTCGTTTCAAAGTTTCACAGTGGGCTTCAGAATTGACGATCATGCGACATTCTACAAAATTAACGTGTAAGGTGTCCTTAGATCCTTGCGCGACAGCCGTAAGAAGGCCAAGGCCTACCAATCCGACTGCCGGCCTCACGCCCACTCACGCAAGGTAGAGGTGGGCGATCAACCAATCTATACGGGGAGGAGATGTGGTCAGTATCTCGGCATCCCCCAGCCGGAATGTTGGTTTTCGTGACCAGGGCCACTTACCTGGTGTAAGCTCCTCACTTTCCTCACGATGCTGAGCGGGCACCGTTCCTAAATCCGGGACAAATCCGCACCCTATGGGTGGGATCGAACCCAGGCTGCTCTCCGGAGTCAGGAGCCAAGGCATGCTGCCTTAGCCAGCTACACCACGGTGCAGGACGTTTTTCTTTTTTCTTTTATTTTGTTCTATTTGTTATTTTATTTTATATATTTGATTATTCATCAATGGGAAGGATGCAATGTTTCTTCCAATATATATTTATTATTTAGGTAATGGTCAGGGATTTTGTCGTTTATTTAGTGTAGTGAGGATTTCCATTCATTGGATGGAAAGAAGGTGGTCTAGGGGTAACGGAAGATTGGGCAGTGTCTTGGATGTCTCAAAACAATACATAATTTATTTTTCACTTCAATTACCAGTGTAAGGGATCTCAAATCGGGTGATGTAAGACTCCATGGAACCACTAAAACCAGGAAATCAAACAATCCTCTCTGTAATTCCACATTTCCAGGATTGTTCTGAATAATCCAGTGTAACGTTCCCATTACCAATCAGATAGCACATCTGTGGAGCGGCATGTTTCTAAAACTGAATTCCAGCCGCTGTAGTCTCCGAAGACCTGGTGGAAACTCCGGCAGGCACTATTTTGCAATAAAGCCTCTGAGCACCATCCAGATATTGTGCACCTGTTTGCAAGAGGCAATCCTATTTTCCAACGTATCCATTTGTGAACAAAATTGGCATATGTTAGATGTTGCGTGGCCATGTCACCATAATTTTTCAGTTGTTGCTAAGGTCTCGTTAAATATTTCGTATGTTGTCTTTTGCCAATCATTAGGAACAACTTTATTGAAGAGATTCTTCCATAAAATTTTCCATCCTCTATTCTCTTTCGCTTCATACGTAAACACCCATGCCCAAGGCATGACTCAAACTCACTACCCTCTATGCGGCTGAACGCTAGAGACATACGCTCTAGCTACCATGGCTAGGAGAGCCAGCCCCTTGGCAACCCCCCAAAAAACCGTAGCCGTAACTTTCTTCACGGAGAAAGTTTGACGGGCTTTCTTCGGTTTGTTTGGAGAAGCGGTATATCCCCATTGCATTGACTGCCATTTTGTCTCAACATTCACGTACGCACCCAAGTCTTATCGCCAGTAATAATTCTGTTCAAAAAGCGTCCCCTTCAGTGTCTCGCTGAGAAAGCAGGACTACATTGGTTTAGTGGTCGTCGTTTAGCAGTTTTGGTACCCAATGAGCATAAAACATGCGATAGTCTAGGTGTTTGGTCACTATTTCTTGCAAAAGACTCCGAGAAATTTCAATTAAATTATCGGAAAATCCCGTTATCGTGAACCGACTCTTCTCACGCTCTAGATCATCTTTGACACGAATTGAATTCCTGTCTTCTTCATGAATGTTATTCAATTCCTACCTATTGTCGGGCAAAACCTTTACTCATAATGTTAGGACCATATACTGCACACAATTCACAATGAATTTCGGCTGCTGAGTGAGACTTTATCAAAAGAAATCTTGTAACACCGCGCACCTCAACCTTGGCGCGATTTTCTGTTTCGAGGTTATACCTTTCTAGCAAACACACGACGTCCTGCGTGTTGACGTAGCGGGCTAAGGTAGCATGCCTTGGTTCCTGGTCACGAAAAGCGGCCCGGGTTCGATCCCACCAATGGTGTGCGGATTTTCGGTCCCGGAAGCCCACTCAACATCGTGAGAAAAGTGGGAGCTTACACTAGGTAAGCAGCCCTGGTCACGAAAACCAACATTCCGGCTGGGGGATGCCAAGATGCTGACCACATCTCCCCGTATCGGTTGGATGATCATCCACCTCTGCTGTGCGTAAGTGGGCGTGAGGCCGGCAGTCAGGTTGGTAGGCCTTGGCCTTCTTAGGGCTGTCGTGCCAGTGGTTAGTTTTAGTTAGCAAACACGCGACAGTACGATGTTCTCCTTTGGACAGTTAGAAGTGCATTGACCACTGCGCACGTTGATGTGAGATGACGGTGATACGCACAAATAGCGGTCACTTTCTGGACCGCCATGGTACATGTTCATGCTGCATCCTTGAAACTCGCTGAACTTCAATACCAAATTTGGCGCTCAACCAACTTTTCGTTTTTAGTTATATGTTATGCACGCGAGCCTCTCCACATGTACTGTATTCGCGATAATTTGAGTGCTCGGGTTCCAAGTCCTCATTCGGTAAGTTTCGTCTAACTCCGTAGATATAGATGACAACTTTGAAACTAGTGGCTAATACGCTAAGCTTTATCCTGTCCGCCATATTTCGTTTTGATCAATTTCGAGGTTAATCAGCTAACCAGTTTACAACAAAGGTATGTTTTGGATGTTATGGCTCTCGAAAAGGGACGCATTATTATTCGTCTACCTCTGAGCTGGCGTGTGCAAAACTAAGGAATGTTTTCAGAGGATGCAACGTTACTGGTGATATGTCAGCTCCAAATCTGCGGAAACTTGCTATAGAAGCATTATCTTCCGTAACCGCAACGCATTGCAAGAAGGTTCAAAGAACTGGAAGTGAAATATTGCAGAAACGATGGTGTAATAGAAAATGCAATTGATGAAATTATCTTCAACACATCAGAGCATACTAGTGATGAAAGTGATGCACCAGACTCCAAGAACCACACAGTGAATGAGTATTTTTAACTGACATAATATTTATTTTCTATTTTTATGTTATATAAATAGTAAGTATATAAATATACAGCTTATCGGATCGAGTTCAATTTTCTATTTGTCCTCATCTCACACTTGCGGCGCAGATCTTCTCTCATCTTACACACTATTTTGCTCTACTTTTTTTTCAAGGTTGACCATACTCCAGAAACAAAAGAGTGTTAGCTCTCGTTTCTTCCCCTCTGCCCGAACCACACCGCAAATCCAGCGCTCAACTTATCGTACGCATATAGTACATAAGAACATTTTTCTAAAAATGCTTTTCTTAGAATTCAGCAATCCAATTCTTGTATTTCCAACGAAGTCTCGGTGTCAAATTTTTGGATGGAATGCAATAATTATCCACCAACTATAGTTAAGTTGTAGAGAAAGTAAAACTGGCAAAGTCAAGAATTATTCATGTTATTAACGCTTCAGTTTTTAAGAGTTTTCAAATGTATTCCTCCGTCGTATATGAATGCTCAGTTATAGGAAAGCTCTGCAAGAAAAAGCAACAAGATATCTTATAATTATACAATGCTAGCGACTGTCATATACCAATACCAGAAATACTTCGGTATTACCTTTGTGCCTACAACGAAATGCTCAACTGAAATATTTTTAAAAATATTAATGCATAAATAATAAATAAGCTCTCGTTATGACCTGATACTTATGCATAAATTACTTAGTTTGATATTATTCTGATATTAACATACTCGATGTATGTTATCCAATGTTTAAATTAGAAGAGCTATTTGTTGAACATTAATATGATGGAAGAGTCTATAGTGACAGACAAGTACATTACCTAGAAGATGAAGCTAGCTACGGTGAAGCAATAAGTATTATACAAATATAACTATTTGTAATCAAAAACTTAACTCATGTTGAGAAAAATGATGTCGAATTTTCTTATTAGTTGAACTAGTTGAAGTTGAAATCAATTTCACGAACTCTTGTTCGCGTTCTCAGTCAGAGAAATCACAGCAGAAATAAAATTCGTCGTTAAGGAAGTTACTATGTTGTTATGTTTTTTTAATATTACCAAAATCTGAAAACGAAACAAACCTAACAGAATCAACTGCTCGTATTTCAAAATTCATTACCCGATGTTTATTTTTTAAAATAAATATATTTTTTCAAAACCATTAAATCTATTGGGACATTTAATTTCTGTTGCTATTAATAATGCAACATACTAATTATAAAGTAATAGCACACTAGCTATTGATGCGTCTATTATGCATCACACAAATGCATTCATTTATAGCTCCTTATCTGCACACTTGCAGAGTAATACTGATATACGTCTATCCTCTACCAATGTTCCTTGCAAAAGAAAGATGTTTGAGACGTATGGTTGTCATGGATACACATAACCTACCTTACATTATATCTCTATTTCATTATATATTTCAATTCCTTTAACTATTCTTTTTACCAACATGAAATATCTGCTACAAATTCATCAAGCTGTATAGATCTGTGCTTAAGCCCATGGATTTCCATTTTAAAGGCTGGTTTCCAAGAGGAGTTGAACTGAAATCCAGCATCACGATTAAGCGTGCTCCTCTCTGAGGAAATGACCAAAGCCTCCTTAATTCTCCGCTCCCAGTAGTTGTTATATTTCACCAAGATGGTCGTCTTCCGGAAGTTGGCTCTAAGGTCGTTATCAAAGCAATGTTCTGTCACTCCAGACTTCTCAGGTTGCATTAAACGAATGCTCCGTTCACGTTCGTTTATTCTGGTAGTGATGGTCCTTCCGGTTTGTCCTATATACTGTAACGGGGAGCGTTGAAACACCCTGTGAGCAGCTGGCAACGGAAGACAGGGGAGGCTCGGTTAGCCACGCCTTTCCCTCGTTTGTCTTATAGTGGTGACAGCCAGCGGTCGGAAAGAAACATAACTGTGCGTCTGTTTTTCTGTCCACCTGGTTCCAGAAATTACGTAATCTGGAACATTCTCCTGGTCACTAGAAACCGGCGATATTCCTATATAAAGAATGTGACAGACAGACGGAGTTAGTTAGTTGTTGTTGAGTTGGTTTTGGTGTAGTCAGTCAGTTGTTGGTTTGAGTTGGTCAATCAGTTGGTTAGTGAATGAGGACAGTTCTTGGTGTAAGAAGAGTTAGTCAGTGACGTGTTAATGAACGAAAGGATTGTGAATGAGAAGACTGTGCGTGCATCGGAGTTTATGTAATCGCGAGTACAAGTGAAGTTGTAACGGACGAACTGGTAAATTGTAACTGTGTGCAGCAAGTAATTTTGTGTAATTGGCAAGTGTTAAACTGTAAGTCGGTAGAAATAAAGAACATTGTTGAGTGGTGTAATTGGACTTTTCATTTCACGAACCCACAAAGTCACACTGGCGTCAGAAGTGGGATATAACACAAAGTCACACTGGTGTCAAGAAGTGGGATAACAAAAGTCACACTGGTGTCAGGAAGCGGGAAAACAACATCACCGAACATTACAACAATGGAGGCAGCATTAGAAAAGATTTTAGCGGAACTGAAAGAAATGAAGACGGCTAAAGACAACATCATCAGGAAGATGGAAGAAATGCGGGCCGAATTAACAGAGACGCTGGAGACTAGAAATAACCTGGCCGCGGAACTGAAACTAATCAGGACGGCTAGGGAGAACATCGCCGCAGAGTTGAAACAAATGAAGACGGCAAACAACATCGCCGAGAAGATGGAACAAGTGAAGGCCGAGTTAACCACGGAAATGAGAGCAGCGAATGACGGTCCGGCTACCGAAATGAAGGTGGCGAACGAGGCTCTCGTCGCCAAGTTTGAAGAACAGTTGGCCGGCGTGAGGGATGACGTGACGGAACTGGGCGAGCGGAAGGGTCAAGTAGACGACCGCCTTAATGATTTAGAGGAAAAGGCCGACAACATCGCAAAACCCCTCACCCGCCTGACGGAGGAAAACCGGCCTTATGTGTGGACGGAGGACGCCGAAGACGCTTTCCAGCACCCGAAGGGGACCCTGTGCAGTGCTCCTATTTTGGGTTTCCCACAACCGGGTGGCGCCTTCATTGTGGACACCGACGCCAGCGACCATTGCATTGGAGGTGTCCTATCGCAGATCCAGGACGGCCACGAGCGCACAAGAGTGGAAGAGGAGGAGCGTGCCGCAGCAGTCCGAGTAGTTGTGGCAGTGCCTGCTGAAGGCTGGGATAGCGCAGGCCTGAGGAGGGAGCAGCTGGCGGACGCAGACTTGGGGCCACTCTTGAGGGAAGTGGACGCAGGGACGAGACCGACCTGGGAGGACATCGCACCGAGGAGCGCCACCTACAAGTCGCACTGGGCCCAATGGGACTCGTTGAAGACCGGAGTGGGCGTGCTGTTCCGGGTATGGGAGTCACCCGATGGGAAGGCGCAGAGAGGACAGTTGGTACTTCCCCGGAGTAAGGTCCCGGAAATCTTGGAGGAAGTGCACGCCGGTACTTCAGGAGGACACCTGGGAGCGAACCGAATGATTCACAAACTACGGCAGCGCTACTTCTGGCTGAGACTCCGAGCAGATGCTGGTGGTACACCTGGACCGCCTCGCACGCTACGATGGGGCTGTTCGAGGGCGAACAGCTTTGAGAAGGGAGCAGTGTAACGGGGAGCGTTGAAACACCCTGTGAGCAGCTGGCAACGGAAGACAGGGGAGGCTCGGTTAGCCACGCCTTTCCCTCGTTTGTCTTATAGTGGTGACAGCCAGCGGTCGGAAAGAAACATAACTGTGCGTCTGTTTTTCTGTCCACCTGGTTCCAGAAATTACGTAATCTGGAACATTCTCCTGGTCACTAGAAACCGGCGATATTCCTATATAAAGAATGTGACAGACAGACGGAGTTAGTTAGTTGTTGTTGAGTTGGTTTTGGTGTAGTCAGTCAGTTGTTGGTTTGAGTTGGTCAATCAGTTGGTTAGTGAATGAGGACAGTTCTTGGTGTAAGAAGAGTTAGTCAGTGACGTGTTAATGAACGAAAGGATTGTGAATGAGAAGACTGTGCGTGCATCGGAGTTTATGTAATCGCGAGTACAAGTGAAGTTGTAACGGACGAACTGGTAAATTGTAACTGTGTGCAGCAAGTAATTTTGTGTAATTGGCAAGTGTTAAACTGTAAGTCGGTAGAAATAAAGAACATTGTTGAGTGGTGTAATTGGACTTTTCATTTCACGAACCCACAAAGTCACAATACGGTGATGGGAGAGACGTACGCTCCCGAAACATCGATTTCTAATCGTCTTTTCACCTGGCTTGTTTCCCGAGAACATCTCGAGCAAACCATCAGAAATTCTCATATAAACATGAGACCAAGATTAAATGGAGACTGCCTGCCTCGGTAGCGTAGATGGTAGCATGTCTACCTCACGTTCAAGAGGTCCCGAGTTCGAATTTCGGTCAGGGTGAATTACCTGGATAAGGTTCTTTCCGGGGTTTTCCATTATTCTAAAAGACCCTGGGGCCATTTGAGAATTATTTCATCCATTCCATTCATCGTCCGATATGACTTAAAAGGTAAAGGATGTAAATTACACAAAAGATGGAGACCGGGAGACGCGTGGTTTAAATGCCGGCTATGGCATTGAATTTTTCATACTGATTGTATCTTTCCAATCTTTGTCCTACACATAGATAGTGTGAAATAACAATTAATGTCCACTAATTGATCTAATAGTTGTCTGAACTATAAAGCCCGGGCCTTAAAGTACTTACACGTTGTAAGTCGCCATTAAAGTAGTCTCATGTGTGTAAGAGAACTCCTAGTGGTCTACGGAAGGAATACGATTCAGTGAGAGAATTTAATTCGTGCTGCTGCATTGCCATGGTGGTTCAGTGATTAGAGCAACCGGACGGAGACCGGGAGATCCATGGCTCAAATCCCGGCTGTGGAATTGTAATTTTCAGTCCGAGTCTACCTTTCCAAGCCTTCTTCTACACACGGCTACTGCTAAAGAACAATTACTTTCCCATAATAGAAATATTTACAATAGCGTAAAATGAATTAGTCATTTGTTCCAAAGCAGCATCAAGATCAACCGCTCAGTGGTTAGTAATCGAATGATTACTATGTTAACCAAGCCAGTTAACAACGGAAGATAATATGACTGCTTGCACCGAAAGAGTTATATTTAAATGTTGCATGAAATTAAATCCTAAATAGATATCAACAAATAAATGAAAGAAAATACAAAATGTTAATTATAAAACTTTACAATAACATATGATTATATTGCATATGTGCAATAAATGTATAAATAGTTTGAAGATTAAATGCGTTTTTACAATTGGAATTGAAACTTGAAGCTTTAGCTCAAGACACGTGAACTGAAACCATTTCATTATTATCAATTTCTGTTTCAAGCCCAGTCACATTTTAATTACACTTTGTATTTGTACATGTTTAATAGATCGATTTGATTTAATTAGGTTTTACATATCATTATGATACTGTACATTATTAATTTCTCATGGCGTTCGCATTATCTGTTTACAATTCAAATTGTCATACTTCAGTTTATCGAGATACGTTTTGCAGTTAACTTGTACTTTGTTTTGGCCCCATATAGCTAACAGCAACCGGACGGAGACCGGGAGATCCGTGCTTCAAATCGCGGCTATGGCATTGAGTATTTCAGTCTACCTAACCAAATCTTGGGCTAGCATATTCAAAAGTAGGACAGGGATCTGCACTACGCGGGCAAGCAAGGGAACTGGAGTGTGCACTGCGTGAATATTTTGAAAAAAGAGTGAACATGGAGGCCGCTCTCTTAGACGGTAATGAAGTTGTCGAAAGAACTGTTACTGCTATCTTTCTTAAGGCAATGCACAGCTGAACATTGTAAGCTTTCAGACACGTAACGTGTGTAATAAACCTACGTTAGGTACACAAGTTAAAATGTACGTTCTGATTCTTAGTTTTGAGAGAAGGAGACGCTTTAAAAACTATTCAATTATTTGGGTGTTCAGAAATATGGTTGAGTAAACTACTACTACGTTTAATGTTAATCAGTATATATTTTGTAATAAGGGAGCCCGGGGCTAGTTGTTACAGTTTTTTTATTTTATCAGTTTTCTCCAAAACTAATTCAAATATTTTGCCGTAATTTCATTTGTTTTATAAGACATTCGTTAAAGAACGATATTATATTTAAAAAAAATTATTTTAACTTTGGCAAATATTTACCATATTTCTAATTAAGGAAATTGTAACTACCTTACCTCATATATGGGGAAAGTTGCTACATCGACTGGGGTAATTTGTTACAAATGAAGCAAATAGAAAATTAAGCACCGGAATGTTTGGAAACTATATTTAATTATTCAAATGGGGTGAGATACATTTACAACTTACATTTTACAACAACTTACAAGTTACAATTTTTGTCAAAATGTGCACAATAATCGTGAGCCCACTTAGAACATTTGGTGCAGCATAGCCACATAGTTGGTGGTCTTGAAGGGGAATATGGTCCAGTGCACTCAATACAAAAGAAGCATTCTTCATCTTCAGAAGAGGAAGAGTCGTCACTCTTGGTCCTTTTTGTCCCTTTGTCAGCTTTGTGCCTATTTGTGAAGAACATTTGCCTCTTCATTGGTTTTGCACGATTTTTGGCCGATTTAATGGCGAATTGGTACGCAAGATTTCTCAATTCCTTTGAAGAAACACCATAAAACATCTCTGAAACACGCTCGATATATATTTGAAGTTCTAATTCTTGATTGTCAGAGAAGATCTGGCGAGATTTTTCGTACCCCACACTAGGCACAGCTGGCTGGTTTTGTTCTGAAAGCATAAAATAAGAAAAAAAGTTAGTGAAATTATTTTTATTATGACTATTATCTTAATATTTTTATGATTTTAAGCACATTAAGTAAAGCATATTTACCATATCATTTGTTTTTAGCTTTATATAAAATCTCTGCAACGACATGAAATTGATTCCATGGTTACTTGCAGCCTTTCGTAGAGAAGACCCTGCTAGCACTTCTTTGGCAGCCTCTAGATGTGTTTCTTGAGAAGCTGTACCCCTCTCCGTCTTTATTTTATAATTCTTCATGTTTTCTGTAAATTTATAAACAAACTATGACGGAATTTAGTACCTATGTCTGCAACGCAGAAGAAGAAGGAAGGCTCGGAGCCACAAGCTGGCTAAAAATTAACACCGCAAATCTGACGGTTAGTTCAAAATCCAACTGTAACAACCTGCCCTGTGTAACAGCTGACCCCGGTCTCCCTTAAGGCACGTAATTTCTAGCGTACAGGATTGTTTCCATGAGTGTTTCCATGCATTTCTGTTTCTAAATTTGTATTGCTTTTTTATTATTATTTTATCGTAATATTTCTTTTACAGGAAAGTTCCGTAATGAGAGATGTAATTTCTAGCATACAGATTTGCTATAGTGAAAGTTTCCACTTATGTCTGTTGGTAGTGAATAAGATGATGATGATGATGATGATGATGATGATGATGATGGTGATGATGATGGTGGTGGTGGTGGTTGTGGCGGTGGCGGTGGTGGTGGTGGTGGCGGCGGTGGTGGCGGCGGCGGCGGCGGTGGTGGTGGTGGTGTTAGTGGCGGCGGCGGTGGTGGTGGTGGCGGCGGTGGTGGTGGTGGCGGCGGCGGCGGCGGTGGTGGTGGTGGTGGTGGTGGCGGCGGCGGCGGCGGTGGTGGTGGTGGTGGTGGTGGTGGTGGTGATGGTGGTGGTGGTGGTGGTGATGGTGGTGGTGGTGGTGGTGGTGGTGGTGGTGGTGGTGGTGGTGGTGGTGGTGGTGGTGATGTTGGTGGTGGTGGTGGTGGTGGTGGTGATGGTGGTGGTGGTGATGGTGGTGGTGGTGATGTTGGTGGTGATGGTGGTGATGATGGTAGTGGTGGTGGTGGTGGTGGTGATGGTGGTGGTGGTGGTGGTGGTGATGTTGGTGGTGGTGGTGGTGATGGTGGTGGTGGTGGTGGTGGTGGTGATGGTGGTGGTGGTGATGTTGGTGGTGGTGGTGGTGATGTTGGTGGTGATGGTGGTGGTGGTGGTGATGGTGGTGGTGATGTTGGTGGTGGTGGTGGTGGTGGTGGTGGTGATGTTGGTGGTGGTGGTGATGGTGGTGGTGATGGTGGTGGTGGTGGTGGTGGTGGTGGTGGTGGTGGTGGTGGTGGTGGTGATGTTGGTGGTGGTGATGTTGGTGGTGATGGTGGTGATGATGGTGGTGGTGGTGGTGGTGGTGGTGGTGGTGATGGTGGTGGTGATGTTGGTGGTGGTGGTGGTGGTGGTGGTGGTGGTGATGGTGGTGGTGGTGGTGGTGATGTTGGTGGTGGTGGTGATGTTGGTGGTGATGGTGGTGATGATGGTGGTGGTGGTGGTGGTGGTGGTGGTGATGGTGGTGGTGATGTTGGTGGTGGTGGGGGTGGTGGTGGTGGTGGTGGTGGTGGTGGTGGTGATGGTGGTGGTGGTGGTGGTGGTGGTGGTGGTGGTGGTGGTGGTGGTGGTGGTGGTGGTGGTGGTGGTGGTGGTGGTGGTGGTGGTGGTGGTGGTGGTGGTGGTGGTGGTGGTGGTGGTTTAGGTCGCTCAACTTCTGGGTCATCAGCGCCCTGGTAGTGAATAATTACTCTCGTACACCAAAAATAACTCCATTTGTTTCAGAGAAAATGTTACTGGGAGTGAACTGCTCATTGATAGCATATCCGCCCCTCCCCTTCATGAGGACATGTTCACAGTCGCTTGCACTTTGAACGTATGTGCACAAGAACTTCCTAAATTCAGAAGAAAAAAAAAAACCAATACACCTACTTCAACAAACAAAAGTATTAATACGGACAGGAATACATCAATAAGCGTAAAATAATAAAAACAAACTCAAAACTTGACATATCTAATCCAGATGTCGCCACTTAAATTTATTCATCTGTTTTGAAGTTAGATAAAACTCTGTTTATTTTGTTCTCCTGTGTAACTATTTGAAAGCACTATAGTACTTTACACAAGGCTTCAAGCAAGTTCGATTAACATTCAGTTGAACAACAATTGAACAAAAATAACAACAAAAGAAAATAAGTATTACCATGATGCTCAAAAGATTCCCCTTGCCTTTATCTTAGTTAATAGAAACATCACGGATAACAAACTGATTAATTACTCTCGGAAGAGTGAGTGGGGTACTGGTGCGCTTTTTCTGTTTGCGAGGAGTTATGGGTTCAATTTCCAGCTCGGGAGTCAAGATTATTCCTCATCTCCCCAGAGTATGAAAGCATGAATGATAATTGTGTGTGTGTGTGTGTGTGTGTGTGTGTGTGTGTGTGTGTGTGTGTGTGTGTGTGTGTGTGTGTGTGTGTGTGTGTGTGTGTGTGTGTGTGTGACCTAAAAACTCAACAACTACTGTACCTATATCACTGCTTGTAGGTAGGCAATATAATGGAAAAGACATGGAAACAGGGCGTGAAAAAGCATCAAAAAGTTCTCAATTTTTTACTTTAAATTACTTTCATAATGTAAATTAACCTACTAAAGTAGCACTGTAATATCAAGGATAGATAAAATGTCACTTTAACCACTGTAAGAATAAAAAACCATGAGACCTACATTTCAAGTAAAACATTTATTGTAGTTTTAACATTTAGTAGTGCAATAACATTTCGTATAGATACCTCTTCTTTATATGAAGTTCTATTGCACATTACTCTTCTTAATTAATATGAAATAATCTCTGACTCAATTGCTGTAAGTTGTTATTCAAACTATATCAACAATTAAACCAATTCCCTAGAAACGACTATTCAAAAATCGATTCTCTCACTTAATGCATTAGCCAACTATGTTTGTGAACACATCCAGCCGGCCTTGGTCTAAATAGCCCTATATTCCAGAAAATAAAATTACAAATAGTTTTCCAATTGTATTATAGTTTACTCTAAAATTTTTTAAGCCTTTTTATTGGTTAGAGAAAGTGTTGGATAAAACATTATATGCTACTAGTGCATCTACACCATTCATGCAGTTGCAGAAATTAACACGCTGAACTTTTTTTAATGTATGCCTCCAGTGTTAAGTCATATCGGACGATGAATAAAATGGTAAAATTTTGTTCAAATGAGCCCAGATCCATGGAGCTTAGAGTTACACAACATTCGTATTTTAGACTAAGGGAAAAGACAGGAAAACTCCTTATTAGGTAACTCGCCCTCACCGAGATTCGAACACACTACCATCTACGCTATAGAGATTTCATTTCGCGTGTCAAAAATATGTCTTGATTCACTGGTATCATAAATAAATATTAATACTTTTGTCATAAGTTATTATAATTAACGTCTGCAGATGTCAGGAACAGAAGTAATTTTCCATTACACTTCTCAACAAAAACTTACAAAGGTAGAAATTAAGTCCAACACTTGCATGCTTCTTGCACGTCGTAACGCATCTGCAACTAGGCTTGGTTTTGCCTGCGGGTTGTGGTGAAGTCTGAAAAGATGGTACCGTCTGATTAATTGGTGCATTAAAGTCGTGAACAAGTGCAAAATGCTTGCTTCTTGCCACACAGCAACGCTAATGGCTCTTATCACCAACCAGAAAGCTTTCTAAAGACTTAACAGCAAAGGAATCTTTCACTAAGCAGCTTTTAACATTTTCTCTTCTTGATGCTGCATATTCCTAAATATTAGAATAGCTACTATCTCTAAAGCCAAACTCTGCCACGCTGAACTTTTCTCCAGTCTAATGCATCTCTTCGGCAATGATACACCAACACACTTCATTTTCGTACCAGATAGGAGAGAGATCGTGTATCGCTCCAAGATGAAATAAACCTCTGTCATATGTTTACCAAAATCACATACTTATAGATTATTAATATCAGGATTATAGAATAAAATTATATTACGATTGACGATACAGAAAAGTAGGAAATAAGGAGCAGTCTAGGAGATGAATACTTTGAAGTACCAGATGAGTCAGCTATTTATTCTCGAGTTTTATGCAATCCACATTTTATACTCCAACATAAAAACATCGACTCCATTACTATTATATTGTCGCGGCGACGGGCATAAAAGGTTCGCGCGGAGCGATAACGCGGCTTGTTTACACAAAGGAACTGATAAGGATAGCACGCAGATAAAGGTCTGCCGAAACAAACAAACTGAGATAAATGGATATTTCTGGTGACATCTTGATTGATAGAGATTATTCGGTTTCTTTATTGTTCTGGAACAGTCTGGAATTATCAGATGAGATATTTCACGAGGCGACGACTCGCCAAGAGTCAGTCATAAGCAGTAAACAGCTGTAAAGAGTTGTAACGAGAGTTGATGTAATGAGAACGCTGTTGTTGTGATCATCGACCTTGGTAGATTGGATATGTGACGCAATTCTGTTACGTAAGCATTGAACAGAGTGTGAGCTCTACGAAAATAAAGAACGATTTCAATTTCTGCAAATTGGACTTTTAATTCTACGAACCCACAAAGTCACAATATGTTTCAAATGGGAAGGTGTTTGTCCTTGAGTGCTACTAGGTGAGCAACCAATCAGAGTGCTGCGGTGTTGTATTACATTCACCCTAAGTGGTGTGTAACGAGCGCCAAACTAATCAATCTCTAATAAATACTATCCGCGCTAAGACAAATATTCAAATTTTACAAAAACTGATCCACGAGGAAGGAGAGAGTAATATTTAACATAATCATAATAACCCCATATTTTTTAGCTCAAATAGTTTTCCTAATACAAATAAATAAAGTAGATACCATTATATTATAACAATGCATTGCGACGTAAACACTGTATTGAACACCATTATTGGATTTCATGTATGGGTGAACGTATATTTGAAATTACTCAGAACTGAAACGTAAACATTTGACATGACGTGGTAAAAGAAATATGTATTTTGAATAAGCCAAGGTGTTTGTTAAATTCGATAAGAGCAAACGATTCACTTCTTGCTAGTCTGGCAGAACGTATCTGGTTACATTAAATCTTTGTTTATTAATAGTTCGTAATCTATATTTACTCTAGAGAGTTCAAAGCATCATTATTCAGTTACTCTTCCATGAAAAAATTGGATGAATGAGACGCGATCCACCTCCACCCTCCTTACTACTGCTAGAACAATTCAATTGAGTTAATGTGGGCTCAGATTATGTTGCAAACAGAAATAGTACTTTTTAAACTGACTGACGTTGAATGACTTATTCAAAAGAAATTGACAAGGAACACAACAAGACTGGGAAAACTGCGTGAGACATCAGATAAACTACAAGAAGACGACTTTTCGAAAGAAATAGCATGTAACGAGATTTTGGAACCTATCATCATAAATTTGCAGTACTCAGACGATGAAGATAATGACAATGACGAATAATCTCTTAACGTAACATTCACAGCTATATGGATGCACCACTGGTATTTTCGTTGGATTAGAAAAATAAGTAATTCATAAATTATAATTAACTTTAAACTAAATATTTAAAACATTTGCGTAATACACGAATATCCATGTTGCAACTGTGATCTGAACTGCATTATTATAAAACTTTGGAAATTTCAGTTTGCGTTCCCTTACGTCTAGCGCCAAGAACACTCGCAAGTGTGCGAGAGAGAGGGAAATATAAAAAGAGTGGGGGTAACGAGGTGGCAGTGGTGAAGTTTCTAACGCCTCTAATTGGCTGCAGGCGAGAACTCTTCCCATTTGAAACTCATATTTAACATGGATGTTAAACACCCTACAAAATCCCGAAATGAAATACCTTACCTGTGGTAAAACCCTTAACGGGTGGGCACGTAGCAAAAAACCTTCTGGCTTTATACAGCCAGCCAGTCGGTCCATGAAATTAGTATTAATATAGATGTTATCACATCGCCTGTAATATATTCGTAATTAGACAGTTGACGTTCACTGGAACGAGCCGATACTACATGTTAGACGGAATGTTTATCTCACACGTTACTAGGTAGCTCAGTTAGAACGAACGCAGAACTACAATTTCATTTATTTGCTGTGACGGCAGTTCCAATTCTCTACATAGGTATACTAAATTTTTTACCGTGTAATACTCGTAATTTACGATTATTATTCTAAAAACTGTTATTACTTGTATTTTTAATTATTTTATTTGTGTTTTAGTATCGCTTGATGTTTCTTTATTGGTTAATTACAAGCAGATAGTTGTTTAAACACGCCTATAGGTAGGGGCAATTGAAATAAAGATCATACACACTTGAACACAGAAAACAAGGAAATTTCGGTATCAGATTTTAACATGGAAGTTAAACAGTATTTTGCAGACATAGATTTATTGTGCTATTAAAAATGTCGTTTCAAATTGGTATGTTTTGTGGCGCTGGATTGACCCTTGTTCTATTCCTGGAACACGACTTCTCTAACGAATCAAGTACTCGAACTGATGACCTTCTTGGGTAATGCACGCCCTCAGGGACTTTATAATTAAATTATTATAAATTCGGTTTCCAAGTTTTGATGAACTTAAATAATAGTATTTATAGTACTGAGACTCGAACCTGTGTCATTGGATGTTAGGTCACAGGAGACGTCATAATCCTGTTGAGCTATTTCGAGACTTGCCTGAAAGGACGTTCTGGGTTCAGTAGTACGAGTTGTATACCTGGCGCTATACCTTTACCACCTCGCGAGTTCTCATGGTTTTAAGACACTGTTATCATTTGTTGGCTATTTTAATATTATTACATAAATGGCAAAAGCTCTTATGCATGTTAATTCAGATGCACGAGACCTAGTTTAAACAAAAATGTAAATAAACCATTGTTTAATAATATGTCCTTTTGACTGTGTGGGCCCATTAAGGATGAGATGTGTTTCTATTTTTTTTTTTTTTTCCTAATTTTTGACAGCCAACCCCTGCTCTAAGTACAAGAATTCACCATTTTCTTCTTAATTGATGTTAGTATACTCATATCATAGGTCCATTTCTTCCGAGGCGTTTACTGAATTACTTTGTCATGTATACTCTAACAAAAGGTTTGAAAAATCGCCTGGTAACCGGAATTCGCTCTCAGTAAAGGAGTCGTAAGTTTTTGAGGTGTACTTTAGCGAGCAGTAAGTTTTGTCCCTTAAACCGCTGTTGCTCTGAATTTTGTGCATTCTTCTTTCTAAGAACGTCAAGCAATACAGTTTAGTAAGCGCAAAACTGGACCAAGACTCACATGCCGTTTGGTGGGTGGCCTACCTTCCAAAAATAAGGCGCGGCTGACTCACCTGGTATTATAAGAATTTTTAAAAAATGAAGCTTGGTAAAATGTCCTTGTTTGCAATGAAAAGGGAAGATAAATATTTGCATGAGGAAGCACATATATAATGCACTTACTGAGTATTAGTAATTATTTTTTCTTATTTTTAACCGAATTAGATCATGTTTTTGAAATTCATTGGTATGAAGAATATGTATGCATGTAATAAACTGATTACTTTAGGAAAAGGGCTTAGTGTCTCAAATTTTGTATAATTTCTATGAAACATTTTAATAAACATGAAGACATTTTACAGTACCTCATTACATATTGCATGGTTTACAGAAACATCACCCTTCAATTATATAAGTGCAGAATTAACATGGTGGATACTGTTATTTCATCAATCTGTCAAATACTGCATGGCAAGTAAAAAAAAAAAAAAAAAAAAAACACCAACAAATTTAATTGTGATCATTTTTGACTGTACAAATGAATGTCGAAAGAGTGTTCGTAACTATAAATTTATTCTTTTATAAACTAAATAAAATATATTTGTTCTATATAGTGTATGCTTGTGCTTTTAACTGTTCGTTTTTTAATGTCCAGCGTATAGGTACTACTTAAGCGCATTATAGACTGAACATACGACATATTTAAAGTGCCAAAGAAATATTTATACATATAGTTGCCCGCCTCTGTAGCATGGTGGTAGCATGTCTGCCTCACGTTCAAGAGGTCCCGAGTTCGAATCTTTGTCTGGGTGAGTTACCTGGATAAGGTTTTTTCGGGGTTTTCCCTTATCTTGCAAGACGAATGTCGGGTAACTCTAAGCTCTATGGACCCTGGGCTCATTTGAGCATCATTTCACCCATTCCATTCATCGTCCGGTATGACTTAACTTTGGAGGATGTAACTTACAACAAAAATAAAAAAAATATATATAGTGTCAACGATAGCATTGTTGTGTTGGAGCTGCCGCAAAGCTAGAGCTATGCGCGTGCGCAAGAAAGAAAGAGACAGTTAGTGGCACGCAGCGCTGGACGCTTGCCGAGAGAGAGAAAGAGACAGAGAGAAGTCTGGAATTTTCTGCTGTCATCGTGATTGATATCGAGTGGTCTACTGCGTTTTAGAACAATGACTGGGAGCTATAAATATCGACAAAGTGTGAGAAGCAGTCAGTTCTGTAGTGGAGTTGAGTTGTGTGATGTACCACAGTGAAATCTTTTGTTTTGTTTATCTGTGGCGGAGTAACGAGTCGACCTTGAGGACTGCTGTTTGTCAATGTCACGTCATTTTGCTGCTGCCAGGGTTGTATAAAGTGTATTTTACTGCAATAAAGAGTGTATATACAGGGTATTTCAAAACGACACCGAACGAACTTATGGAAATAGTTTCTTAGCTTATATGTGACATATATAGATAGATTTTACCGCCAACAGAGCCACATAAATATGCTCCAGAATAAGAGTGGATTAGGCAGTGACAGGAACAACGACGAGTGCCTCACGCTGTCGGAGTTCGCAGGTATAGGTCACATGCCGTGCCGCGTGCTGTAGCTGTTTGTAAACATACCGGCATACTCCGCAGTAACTTGCTACTATTAAGAATTTCTTTGGCTTATGAAACCTCAATAAAGAAGCTATTTCTTAATTACTGCTTATGAGTGTTTGACGTGTTCCAAAATTCCATTCTAGCAGTCCATGATGACAAATAAGCTGGTGGACATATGCAACTTAAACCTTTTAGAGGGAAGTTAATGTTAGTGCGGTTGAGGATGGAAAATTAAATGATAAATAGAACAGAAAACAATATCAAAGAAATGTAGATAAAGTTAACCAAAACTAAATGTCTTATGCAATTAGACGAGTACTTTATTTCACTGTATTTAATAATACTAAATAAAGCATTTGTAACTGAAAAGTAAGGTGGTGAATTAATCATTAATAAAATGAATTAATCAGGATTAACCAGTAAATCTTGGTATTAATTTTTGGATGGAATGCAGTGCTTTCTGTACTTATATTATTAATAAGCAATAAAGAAAATTAAAAAAGTAATTTGGAGAGAAGTCAACTTAAGTAACATTTCTTCTAGTTCCCATTGGATTACACGCTCTTATCCACCAGTAAATTTACATGCAGAGATATCACAGAAAGGGACAATAAACATAAAGTTATAAATCTCAACTGATCACTTCTTTTCGATTCTGTTTTGTTTCTTCTCTGTGCAGAAATTAGAGACTGCAGTCACTGGGGAGTAGGTTACTTGAAAACAGCTAAGAGTACCTGCTTGGAGAATTCAAGAGTGTACAATTGGTTGAGAGAATTAGAGAAAGTTGAAGTGGGGTTTTTAGAGCTGTGCCCAAAGTTTCCCTCGCAAACGCCCCTCAAGAGGGAATGAAAGTTTAATAAGACAAGAGGCAGAAATGATAAGGCCAAGCAAGTCATTCCACGGGGGAGCTGGAGATTTGTTTCATAGGGGGTAGCGCATCTATTGTAAAGTCGAGCTCCAGATTATTTTTATCTAAAGTTTTTTATACCTATACCTACATAGTAGCTATGTACCTACACTCCTTGAAGTTTAGTTTACAGTCTGATACTAATTTCCATCCTTTTACTTCCTAATTTTCAATATTCACAGTTCTTATTCACACACTTTGAAATTAATTAGAAATAAATTGGCATATATAATACTGTACAGGGCCTTCGTTTGGACGCGTAGCCGACAACGCGACACTTTTCTTGCCCCCGGGAAGTAGGGTAAGGTCGCCATATTTCGGATACCATTTTTATTTTTGGGTATTTTACATGTAATAGCACATCAATAGGCACGAAATTCTGTAAAAACGTTCTTTATTCATATTAGCCTACAGTCCCTTAGCAAAATATGTCTTATAAAGTAAGTTCACAGAAGACATAATGAAAACCATTAAATAGCATTTGGATTAGGTTACAAAAATTGTGCCTAATTTCAGATACTTTTGTGGAGTGCGATAAACCAGTTGAGAGTGTCTTGTCATAAAATCCCTGAGACATTTTTGTCTAGCCACACCATTACTCGAATCAAATGGATGCTTACATTGTTGATGAAAGCTAGCTGGAGTGCCATGTCTAATATCTTTCTTTCTACGATCATCCATAACCGTACAGTATGCAGCCAGTTCGGTTTCCAGCTTCTCACCAAGTGCGCACTCTTTTCCGATTTTTGTAGTCAATAAACTGTCAATATATTTCTGTTTGTGGTTTACATAATTCTCTAGTGTAGAGCGAGGTATGCCATGCCATTTGGAAGCCTTTAAGAATCCCATTTTTTTCTCCTTGACGGCCTTTACTGCTTCTCTCATTGTTTCTTCTGACCATCTCCTTCTGCGCCCTGGTGCCATCTAATAAACAAAAATTCTTTTAGATCGGTAAAATATTGTTCATTCCTAATTTTGGATATCCGAAATTACGATGCCCTGTGGTATCCAAAGTTAAGAATTCCGCCATATTGGATAAACAACAGCTTGGATTAAACAAGATATAAGTAATTTCAAATGTCAATGCATATAAGAAAATTATCATATACTAACATATTACAGGAAGTAATTACGTGATTTAGGACCTTACCTTAAGCTCAAGAAATCGCTCTGAAAAGTGGTCTTCAAACACTCTGATCGTGAACAAAAGAACCTACGAATGCTACTTCATCACAACTAACTCCATAATGACTAGAGGTTCACTGTGTTTACCTGGTACTTCCTCCTACTTGTCCACATGGTTTCCGAGGGAGTGCAGTAGCTCACGGAGCAGAAAATCTAGCATCCGAAATTAGGCACCTATCCGAAAATTGGTGCACTTACCCTACGCTTTTGCCAGTGATGTTGGATATTCAGAGCCCCTGAAATTCAGCAGCACAGATTTGCCATGAAAATTCTAAATACAGTGACTACATACATTGTTCATGCATGTTAAAGGATGTCCTTTTACTGCCACATAACTCTCACGCCTTTAAAAATTTGCATCAATACTCAATTCTTCATGGCCATTTTGCCTCTTAATACCTAAATGCGGATCAAAATACCACTCACTCCAAAATGTTATTTTAATGGTCCACGAAGTGAAAAACAAATCTAATGTACTCACGTGGATTTCTCTGCTCACTTTTGTACAACTGTTCTTAAAAACTCGTATTCTTTTACGTTAATCGAGGTAAATATCCCCAGAAATGTTCTTATTAGGGGAGAGTAAGGTAATGGCGCTCACTTAAGAAAAACTGTTCAGCAACCTTAAGTATAATTACATAAATAATTTTCAAACCAATAAATTGCAAGTTACATGAATAGACTGCAAAAACTAATACAAATCAAGATATTTATTTAAGCAGAAAGCCAAAAAAATAAAAAAAATAAAAGTTTGGGTCAAGCAGTATTGCCCGGCATGTGCGGTTAATGGCACTCGAAACTGAATAAACCAATTTAATATTTCTTGATGCAATAATCGCATTTATAATTATCAGGTGTGTCAGCTCCACTACATTCCTCATGTGTCCATTCAGAGCAGGAGACACAATGAAACTACAGTTCGCTATTTTGTCCAAATTCTCCATAAATAAAACAGATATCTTCTGACACAGTTTCGAAATCCTCAAGTTCATCATCGTCACATATATTTAATTCGTCGATAGACTCTTCGTCACTGGAGCTATCAGGAAAATTGATTTTCCTTCCTGCTTTTCGTTTCTTGGGATTCTATTCAGCCTTCTGATTCCAATGTTTTTGAGCAACCTTTTAGGGATCTAAAATCTGAGGGCTCTGTTAGAATCTGAGACCTCATTTTATTTGGCTTTCGTCGAGTGGTCATCTTGGAAACATTTGAGGAACCTGGAATGGGGCAAATATCTGGGACGGATATTTTGGTAGAGCTTTCGGGCGTCTCTGTATCTCTGGAGACAGAAGTGATAGATGAGAAAGAGACAGGCCTAATTCTGCAAACTGGAACAAGGAATTGGTAGAGCACTCTGATATTGTTGGTTCAGTGGCGGTAGAACTTGTCCAATACAGATAATTCTTGATGAGTAGGTCCACTAGGCGATGTTTCATGATCTTCGTCCGCAACATAAGGCGCCTGTTATTCTCTGGTAGTTGGCTTACCGCCATTTGTAAGTTCTGCGGCCATTATATCTTCATCACTGAACTGATCTGGGTTGAGGGGCCAAATACCAGTGACCTGAAACCCACGAGCTGCTATTTAGTTGTATTTCTGTACAATATTAATGGAACCTAACAAACCCCTTATCACTTGAAGTCATCCGTGGATAAAATAACTCTTAACATTCAAAAATGTTCAAGTTCTTCTCGGGAAACAAGCCAGGCGAAAAGACGATTAGAAATCGACGTTTTGGGAGCGTACATTTCTCCCAACATCAGGATATTTATTATAAGTTATGACTACAAATAAATCACTGGATATATATAAACAAAGACAAAACACTATCAAAATTCGCATTACTGAACAAAAGGTCAGGAGATGGCGTGAGTATAGAAATTAATTGGATCAAAGAAACATAACTACTTAACTTCATTATCAAGCTGTATTGAACCGGGCTTCTTAAGTCGGCAGATTTCCATTTTAATACCAGTTTCCAAGACGAACCGAACTGAAATCCAGCATCACGATTAAGCGTACTCCTCTCAGAGGAAACGGCCAAAGCCTCCTTAACTTTCCGCTCCCAGTAACTGTTGCATTTTGCGAAGATGGTCGTCTCCCGAAAGATAAGGAGACTTTGGCCATTTCCTCTGACAGGAGCACGCCTAATAGTTAAGGAGACTTTGGCCATTTCCTCTGACAGGAGCACGCCTAATAGTTAAGGAGACTTTGGCCATTTCCTCTGACAGGAGCACGCCTAATAGTTAAGGAGACTTTGGCCATTTCCTCTGACAGGAGCACGCCTAATAGTTAAGGAGACTTTGGTCATTTCCTCTGACAGGAGCACGCCTAATAGTTAAGGAGACTTTGGCCATTTCCTCTGACAGGAGCACGCCTAATAGTTAAGGAGACTTTGGCCATTTCCTCTGACAGGAGCACGCCTAATAGTTAAGGAGACTTTGGCCATTTCCTCTGACAGGAGCACGCCTAATAGTTAAGGAGACTTTGGCCATTTCCTCTGACAGGAGCACGCCTAATAGTTAAGGAGACTTTGGCCATTTCCTCTGACAGGAGCACGCTTAATCGTTATGCTGGATTTCAGTTCATTTCCTCTTGGAAACCTGCCTTAAAATGGAAATCCGTCGACTTAAGAAGCACATATCAATACAGCTTGATAATGAAGTTAAGTAGTTACGTTTCTTTGACACAATTAATGTTCTATGCTCACGCCATATCCTGACCTCTTGTTCAGTAATGCGAATTTTGATAGTGTTTTGTCTTTGTTTATATTTCTGTTATATTCAGTGATTCATTTGTGGTTATAACATTTAGTAAATATCCTGATGTTGGGAGAGATGTAAGCTCTCGAAAAGTCGATTTCTAAATCGTCTTTTCACTTGGCTTGCTTCCCGAGAGGAACTTGAGCATATTCGTCGCCAGGAAAGTTTCAGGTCTTATTCAAATATGTGTTGGACAATGGCAGTTGCCTGGTGGGTAATAGTGTGCCATTGAGCGCCATTACCCTCCGACGACATGTTGGATTTGTCATGAGAAACACGATTCAAACACACACCACAAGATTGACTAAAGTATAAATTGGTAGCCATAATTAGGGACTCTCAAATTATGTACTTTATAAAACATGTTTAGAAATATATTCAGTGTTACCTTGTAATGATCTTGGTGTATCTGCACTAAGAAATTCACACAAAACACGCTTCTTCTCAACAAACCCGCATACACTGCTCCGCGGTCGCGATACTCCTTCTGTGCGTTATCCCAACTGTCCGCTAGATGTCAGTGGTATGCAGTATCTGTTAGAATCATTGTGTCTCAAGAATATTACATGAGCGCTATTGTCCGCTGAGCACCATTGTACTACTTTCCCGTAAACTATAGATATTAATTCAGAAGTATTAATAATTATGTATTAATCAATAGCAGACGTCTACGGATTTTATGCTAATATTTGTAAAAATATATCACTTTGAAAATATATATAAAATAGTATTCTAGTTCCTTGAAGTAAAGTACTGAACATGTAGACCAACGTATTTGGAGGATAGGTGTATTATTTTCTGCTGCACGCCAAACGTCACTCAATCTATTCTATCGGCAAAACACAGAAATTGACGCCGATTTAAATCCGCGCACTCACTTTGACGTCGTCTTCAATCTCATTCTCTTGTGTATCTACTACCGCTGCTCCAGTAAGGAACTGTGAGATTTTTCTCTCAGAATACACATATATGTGTGAGGATAAACAATATCAATTCACTGATACATTTAATGGAAGCTAATAATAATTTATTTAAAGTGGGTTGCCATGTTAAAGAATTTAACTGTTTCTGAATTCCTGTCACTTAAAATTGTAACTATTGAATTATAACTGATATATTTTGAAGTAATCATATTGGCGGTTTTCGTATATAAACCAAGCACTGTCTCTAAGCCAGAGGAAGACAACTTCGAAAGCTGTGACGTATTTCAGCCGAGAGCGAGGTCTGCAGTGCGTGTGACGTCAGGTAAGAGCCGTGTAGTACCAAGTTGTCTATTTAAATGGCTCTGTGAGTACAGAATCTGAGGATTCAGTCAGGTGTAGCACACTCGATGACAACAATGTAACTACCACGTCTCAAATTGAACTGTTAAATTTACAATGTGACGATTTATTGAAGGATAAATATACACACAAGAAAGATTTGGCTGATTTTTACAAGAATGTCCCCCAAACCAGATTTCGGAGGTTGTATTCACTTGCCGCATGGACATTGTGTATGTTTGGCTCAACTTATGTGTGCGAACAATTTTTTGTCTGTTATGAAATTAGCTAAGTCCAAACCGCGAAGTACCTTGTCGGATCACAATCTCACATGCAGACTTCGATTACAAATTTCCTAGACATTACGTCATGACATTGATAAACTAGTTAAAGAAAAAACGAAACAGAAAGTGTTGGAAAATGTCCACGTAATTCTGTTTTGAGTGGGTCTCCTCTATTTTGCAGAAAAAAAAACTATTTTTTGTTTTATTTTATTTATTTTATAACATGCCCGACCTTCAGATAAACTACGAATTGAAGTTTTATATATTTTCTCATAGCACAGAGCCAACTGTGACCTATTGTGTAATTAAAGCAGAAAATTAATATTATAACACCCAAGATGTAAGTTGTACATATTATTAATACCCGATACGTTTTCTCTTTCCTACGCTGTCGGAACCCCAACACATCAAACTATTTCCTTCCTCTTGTGCAGCAGAAATCAGCGCGGTGACGTCACATGCTAACCTGCCTTTCGCTAGGGAGCATATTTGGCGGTTAGAGCTGACGGAGCTGACGTCACACCACCACTACCTGTCTTCCCCTGCTCTAAGCGCTGGGACTGCCGATAATTAATCGCAGTAAACACTTCTGTAAGACTTTAAAACTCGACGGGAAAGACGCGAATTTCAGAAACGCGCACTCTTTTATTAACCTAGTTCCTCTTTACAAGATTACCCTTACGAACGTTTCTACATTTTTAAGCGGCTAATTTGTATCTCAAACAAAATTTCACTTTGTAATTTTGCTCAATTCTAAAACTTGTTATTTCATTGCTAATTTTAAGAATATCTACGTGTATAACAACTGCACCTCCCATGTTCAGACATCTGATTTCCAGGTACACCTTAAGCTAATGGTTTTCTTCACTGCACAAGCTTAATTGTTTTTACCTATGATACTCGCTCTAGTTAAAGGCATATGAACGCTGGCCAATGCTCAAGCGGTGCGCTGTTGCCAAGCGTGGTGCGTGTACCGGCAGAGATTCTGTACATGGGCACGTTTTACACGCCAGCAAAGGTTCTGCCTACTTTTCCCGTAATTAAACATCACATTAAATATTCCTAAAACATTAAAATCTTACCTTGACACACGTCACAGCAGTAGAACAGCAAGCACGGTTTCCAATCCAGTAACTCGCTTTCCGACTTCGTGGATCTTTCCCGGAGATTGAAACACAAGTACGCTCACTTTTTCTAAGGATGAAGCTACTTCAGTACAAATTCGTGACACTGTGTGTACACTACCTACACCACAAGCTTCTACAGTAATTTGCTGGGATTTTCAAAAATCTGCAGTTACCCTACATTCTGGATTGGAAAGCTTTCGTAAAACCTTGTTCATATTAAATATAATTTTTCTGTCCTGAGAATGAATCACTTCACGTTTGTTGATCGAAAAATCACCTGTCCCAGCTTCGAGGGACATGTTCAGGCGCTCAGATTACAAACACTGGAGAAAAAATATATGTATAACAATAATTTAATGTAATATTAGCAATATTTCAGCTCGAATTCAACTCACGACTTAACGATGCCATTCACTTTAACAAAATAGCAAACCTTACTCTGAAAACGAACTGAACATTAACTCAGTCTGTTTCAAACTGCGTGAACTGTTTGTTTATGTTTGAGATAAATGTTGTCAGGAAGGAATTTGTTGTTTTTAATGCTTTTCTGGGTTGAATGAATGGATGATGGGTAAGCATAACCATATGAAAGACAAAACGTGCATCGCTCGCGTTCTAAGTATCGTAGAGACAGGATTTTTTGTACAGTCATTATCAGAAAATAAAATTCTTTCTTATTATGAGATCGACATCTGTCATTTTCAAATATTTATATCCGAGCGTAATTAATGAAATAATTTTCTCAGTTCAGGTACGTAGATACGTGTACCACATTCGGCAGAGCTGGTAGGCGGAGCAAGCATAGGATTCGCTGTAGTCTGCAGTACGGCCCAACTCAATATGCCTTTAACTTTTGCGAAGACTATAGTGGCTCCCATCCTCTGACAAATTCTTATATTGTTCTTTAAATGACTGTAATTCAGACATAATGCATTATGCCTTGACTTAAACTTACAGAAACCTTTTATTACAATTATTCATCTTCATAATATCTTCATAAAGTTACAAATATTACCTATCTGTCATTCCGATATCAAAATATACGCTGATTCATACAGATGTTAGTCCTCCACAAATGTAGTAAAATACTTCGACTGCGCAGCATGTATGTGTAACAGCGGTGTATTACTTACTGAGGCTGTTTGTTTTCAGGTGTGGTTTCAGAACAGACGAGCCAAGTACCGAAAGCAGGAGAAACAGTTGCAGAAAGCACTGGCGCCGTCCGTGATACCGACGTGTAACGGAGCCATGATGCGCAACATCTACCCTACAGCGAGCAGAGGCTACCAACCTTATCCACACCCCAACACCATCAACACCATGAACCGGTACCCTCAGGTAAACTCTCTTTTACTTTATACCCAATGGAGCAAATTACGACTGCTATACCAAAAATTGTTAGTAGTAGTAGTAGTAATAATAATAATAATAATAATAATAATAATAATAATAATAATAATAATAATAATAATAATAATAATAATAATAATAATAATAATAATAATAATAATAATAATAATAATAATAATAATAATAATAATAATAATAATAATAATAATAATAATAATAATAATAATAATAATAATAATAATAATAATAATAATAATAATAATAATAATAATAATAATAATAATAATAATAATAATAATAATAATAATAATAATAATAATAATAATAATAATAATAATAATAATAATAATAATAATAATAATAATAATAATAATAATAATAATAATAATCATCATCATCATCATCATCATCAGTGGAAAGATATCAAATTAAGAATAGAAGATATTCTAAGGAAAAATACGCATTCAACTTTTAAGGAGTTGCTACACTGAAATTTGGCATAAATCTCTACCAGTCTGACATTTGTATCCCATTACTTTGAAATACTTAAGAGGCCATAAATGAAAAATATATTTGTTATATTATTTATAAATACGTATATTTATAAAGGTAAGTGAAAAATCCAAAACGAAAATTGTTTTCATTCCAATTACATATTTATCTGAAATATTCGTGAGAAATTCAAGTGAACATTCTGTATTATCATTTCACATAAATTTGTTTTAAATATGACATAAGCTTTTTTTTTTTTTTTTGGTAATTTTACGTCCTGCAACGTTAAGTCATATCGGACGATGAATGAAATTGGTGAAATGATGCTCAAATGTATCCAGGGTCCATGGAGCTTAGAGGTACCCTATATTCGTCTTTGAGGATAAGGGAAAACCCCGGAAAAAACCTTATCCAGGTAACTCACCCTGACCGAGATTCGAACTCAGGACCTCTTGAACGGGAGGTAGACGCGCTACCATCTACGCTACCGAGGTGGGTGACATAAGCTTTTGTGCAGTAAGGTCTTTTCTTTATTTCTTAAACTTTAATGTCTTTTAACCCGGTAGATCATATCGGAAAATCAATGAATTACATAACGAAACCCGGGTTCCTTACAGGTTAGGGTTACCTGGCATCCGTAGTGCAATTGGCCAGAGCATGACAGCACTGGTTCCCAGTCACGGATCCTGAATTCGATTCCACCAATAGGCGTGGGAATTTTAGCCCTGGGAATTCTTCCAGTGTTCAATTCTTCGAATACTTAGTTGAAAATAGGGGTAGCCCAAACATCTTAAGTTCCAGGTACGAGAGCTATGCAGCATCTTAATACTACTGCTACGCGATATCTTCTCCTCAGGACAAGAAAATCCCCAGAAAAGTCTTTTCCGAATAGCTCACCATAACCGAGATGCGAATTCAGGATATCTGGGAGTGAATCACACACGCTACCCTTACACCACGTAACTGCACAAGACATTTTTGCCTAGCTAATTGTGTTTGAATATTGTATAAAATTCTAGAAATATAAAAAGATTTGAGCAGTTCAGAAAACAAAATTAAACATGTGCATTTTATTTATATCTTCAATTCTTCTAGCGTATAACGTTTGTATAAAAGAACTGTCCTTGCATAAGGTTTAGGATGGGAATGTTGCTTAAAATCTTGGGATTTTATAAGTGACTTAAATACAGTGTGATCCATATAAACCTGAACCACTTCATTAGGCCATAACTTTTGAACCAATAATAGGACACACGTAAAACTTTGGGAGAATATAATACACAATTGGTAGATTACATTACAATATTTACATCTCAGAGAAAATGTTGGAAGTGTTCTCCACCAGCATCTATGGATCGTTGGTCCCATTTGCTTTGATACGACTGTAGACACTGAAGTTTATATGGGTATCTTCAATACATTTGTGGAGCAGTTGGATGATATCGAATTGAGAGAAGGTTATTTCCAGCAAGATGGAGCAACGTGCCATACATCTAATGGCACCATAGAACTTGTAACCAGTTTTTTTGATAATCGAATAATCTCAAAAGGTCTGTGGCCCCCCCCCCCCCAAATCCACTGACCTAACCTCACCGGATTTTTTCTTGTGGGGGTATCTGAAAAATAGAGTGTACAAGAATAGGCCACATACAATTGATGTTCTCAAGGAATCCATTCGAACCTAAATAAGTAACATTGGCGAGGATACTCTCCGTAAAACTTCAGAGAATATAGCGAGACGAGTGCAAACATGTATAGATGCTGGTGGAGGACACTTCCAACATTTTCTCTGAGATGTAAATAGTGTAATGTAATTTCCCAATTGTGTAATATATTCTCCGAATGTTGTATGTGTGTCCTATTATTGGTTCAAAAATTGTGGCCTGTTGAAATGGTTCAGGTTTATATGGATCGCACTGTATATCTTATATTTATTAAACATTTCTTTGTTGTTGATTTTTATTTATTTTTATTATCTTCACAACAGAAGACACAAGGTAACGAAGAATTTTGTTCTAAAAACATCTTATTTATGGATTTATTTGCTTATTTATTTGGGATTCATGAAATGCAAGACTCTTTGGAATCTATATGTTATTATTAATATATTTTATTATGTTATTTTTCCTCAATCTTACTTAAGCGATATAGTGACATTGCTCTGGCGTAAATTTAGTGGAACATTACCCTTCATATTTGTCATTTGGCCACAACACTGGTACCTGATGACAAAAGTAGTCATTTCTGTCTCTTGAAAAATCAATATAATTTGTGTGTACTGCTGTTTAAAGTTGAAGAAAGAGGGGAAGGAAGAAGGGAGGAAGCAACAACACACGGACATTTTACCGGCTCTCTTTGAGATGTACAAGGAGAGCCTTTCACTGAATAAACATTCTCTTTATCCCATTTAACGGACCTAATGAATCCAATAAAACATCTGAATAGCATTTCGATGTTGGCAAGAACTCCTCCCGTCCCGCAAATTAAACAGATTTGCTCTCCTCCACGTCGTGTTAATTCTATCACAAGACGGAAACCGACAGATAGGCTTCTCACTGCTCCCAAACTTCCGTGCGAGATTGCATTCGTCTTCTTTTCGCATCTCCAACTGCTCTTCAGGAATTTAAATAAATATATACCTACGTTGGTAAGAAATAATTAAGTGTTAATCTGTATACAGAATAATCCATCTGGAAGATCGCACAGATAAATTATCTAGATTACTTATAAAAACATTGTGTGTGTGCTTAAGACCACACGACAGAAGTGAAAACTTAAAAACTATTCATTATAAATTATTCTTAAAAATTATTTTAAAAATTTAATGTTGACACTCATTCTTGCGCAAAGAGGCCAGTTGCGACCTAAACATTTCATGCCTTACGCTAAGTGCACTCGCAAATGAAAATACTCATATAATATACTGTTTTACATGTATTTTATCTTTATATTAAAATATATGGTATTTCACAATCAAATTTCATATTTTGTTTCTTGCTGATACACAAAATCTGTCGTTCAGAATCCTCGGCCAAGTTAACAGCGGGATGACCGACGTTTGTAAGAACGGTCCTTATACAAATTAACGTCTTATTATCTATATACGCGCACTGGTCTGTTCCCCTTTCGGTTGCAATTCGTCGTTGATTTGATTTTCTTCATCCATTTTGTATAACAAAATATTTATAAATTCGTATATAATAAGACGTTAATTAGTATAAGGGCCGTTCTTACTAATGTCGGTCATCCCGCTGTCAACTTGGCCGAGGATTATTTTCGTCCGTTAGTGTTAGGGCTACGACATCGACATCGATATTTACGAAACATCGATGTTTCCTGGAAAACATCAAATGATTCTCGCATCGATGTAGTGAGGCCGATATTTATACAAGGGGCGTCCAGAAAGTAAGTTATGTTTCAATTTATCTCCGCTGCAGCGCTGCGATCGCATTTCCGCACATGCGCGGTAGACGCTCTGTATCAAGCAGAAGAAACGTGCGCCATTGTGAGATCTGTCAGCCACGTACACTTTGTTGTGCTTGTTTACAATGTCGGTGTTGATTTAAAATCCCGCCGCTTGTGAAATCAGATGTGATTCGTTTTCTGAATGCCAAGTTTGCGCCGAGCAATACAGAATAAGCGCCGAGGAATTCTGTCAAAAGGTGTTGTGTTTCTACACGACAACGCACGACCACACTACAAATGCGACGAAAAACATCCTATAGGGATTTGACTGGGACTTGTCTGACCATCCCCCGTACAGCCCTGATCTCGCTCCTACCGACTTTCATCTGTTTTTATATCTCAAATCTTTCCTTGGCGGTCAACACTTCAACAATGACGAAGAGCTGAAAGAAAATGTTTCCAACTGGTTGAAAACGCAGGCGGCAAACTTCTATGAAGAAGGTATACAAAAACTTGTGCCTCGCTATGACAAATGCCTGAAACATTTCGGCGGTTTATGTGGAAAAGTAGTTTAAGAGTTGTAGAATTTTGTGCAATAAATACTTTTTCTGTATTCTATACACAATTTAATTTTATTACCAAACGGAATTTACTTTCTGGACGTATCTCGTATAACATCGGTGTTTTTGTCCGACGTTTTGTCTTTATTTTCCAAACTAAATAATATATATTTAAATATTTTTATATAAAAAGTTAAATTTATACATCAAATATTTTGACCCTCGGTTGGTCTTTCAGTTTGTGGAAAAACATAACCTATAAGTTTTAAATGAAAATAAACGCAAAACGTCGTTATAATACGTGATACTTTTATTATTTACGTGTTATTACATAATTGTTGTTTTACGTTTTACTACTCACAATAAAGAGAAATTGTCAATAAAAATAACCGGTTCTTAAATGAAATATTTCTTTCGCGAATTCCTAACAGTTTTATTTCCAATTTCCACACTTCTTCACCCGAATGAGCGTCACATATTCTAGCGTGACGGCTCAGTTTAATTCACTACCCACAAAATGTGCTAAGCGCCTAAAGAAGTTTTCACTTCAAAAAAGCTAATGTATTACATTTACTTAGCCTTCTCTACTCTATATCATTTACTAGTAGGTACTACTAGTCATTAAACATTTCGTTATATATTTATATTAAATATTTCCTTATATATATTTGACTACATAAATAGAATAGTGTAGTCAAATGGTTTAGACTGAACACTATATGCCGGACATCCACACAATTGGAAAAATAATTAAATTTAAAAGAATGAACAATTCGAAATTCCAGAAACGGCTGATACCAGAATGAGAGTATTTGAAAATTAAATAATTGGTGTTTTAAACATATCTATAAAAAAAAAACTCTATCCGGCCTTCATTGTGTATTTTCGCGTGTTTGTTTCATACAAGTAATGAACGGAGAATAAATATTCTACCTTTCAAAATATTTAAAATGAGCTACAGTGAAATACGAGGTGCGTTCAAGTTACACTTTTTTTTAGGACTGGGACCAGATAGGAACTCTAGTGCACTCTAGTGGCAGAGACGAGAGTTAGAACTGTTTCTGGTACTTAAAATGGCGAGGTTTTCATTGCAAGAACAGCGTGTAATCATTCGTTTTCTCCATTTTCGTGATGTGACACCTATTGTAATTCATCGCCAGTTGAGTGAGGCATGTGGGGATGGTACCATGGATGTGTCTAATGTACGTTCCTGGGTGCGACAGTTCAATGAAGGCAGAACACTGTGTGACAACAAACCAAGACAGTCACGTCCTCGTACCAGCCGGTCTGACGACATGATCCAGCAAGTGGAGAATGTTGTTTTAAAGGATCGCCGATTGAGCATTTTCAGATCCTCATGCAGGATTGTGTGCACATATCCCACGGAAATGTCAATTTTGGAGGCGATGTCTGCAACTGTTTTGGTTTGTTGTCACACGATGTTCCACCTTCATTGAACTGTCGCACCCAGGAACGCACATTAGACACATCCATGGTACCATCACCACATGCCTCACTCAACTGTTTTGGTTTGTTGTCACACGGTGTTCTGCCTTCATTGAACTGTCGCACCCAGGAACGTACATTAGACACATCCATGGTACCATCATCACATGCCTCACTCAACTGGCGATGAATTACAATAGGTGTCACATCACGAAAATGGAGAAAACGAATAATTACACGCTGTTCTTGCAATGAAAACCTAGGCATTTTAAGTAACAGAAACAGTTCTAACTCTCGTCGCTGTCACTAGACTTCTATGCACTGTACGGTGCTACCACCTCAGTCATGCATTCACAAAGAGTCCACATGTATTTAAAAAAAACAGAAGGCCCTATCTGGTCCCAGTCCTGAAAAAAAAAATAGGACTTATAACTTGAACGCACCTCGTAGTATACTGCCAATAAAGATTCAGTGTCCCGCCTCAGTAGCGTGGTGGTAGTGTGTCTGCCTGACGTTCAAAAGGTCCCGAGCTCGAATCTCGGTCAGGTGAGTTAGCTGGATAATTTTTTCCAGGGTTTTCCCTTATCCTGAAAAGACGAATGTCGGGTAGCTCTAAGCTCTATGGACCCTGGGCTCATTTGAGCATCATTTCATCCATTGCATTCATCGTCCGATATGACTTAACGTTGGAGGACGTAAATCACAAAACAAAATAATAATAATAATGATGATGATGATAATAATAATAATAAATAATAATAATAATAATAATAATAATAATAATAATAATAATAATAATAATAATAATAATAATAATAATAATAATAATAATAATAATAATAATAATAATAATAATAATAATAATAATAATAATAATAATAATAATAATAATAATAATAATAATAATAATAATAATAATAATAATAATAATAATAATAATAATAATAATAATAATAATAATAATAATAATAATAATAATAATAATAATAATAATAATAATAATAATAATAATAATAATAATAATAATAATAATAATAATAATAATAATAATAATAATAATAATAATAATAATAATAATAATAATAATAATAATAATAATAATAATAATAATAATAATAATAATAATAATAATAATAATAATAAATATTCAGTATTAAGATTTTCTTTAAGGATTTTCAGACGAAATAACCCTCTATTAATTTTAGTAGATATTTATTTAATATGACTTTGCCAACCTAAACCACATTTAACAAAAATACCCAAAAATGGATAGAGTCAACATGAAAAATTCAATGCCATTCCCGGGATTTGAACCACGAATCTCCTGGTTCAAATCCCGGCCATAGGATTGAATTTTTCATTTTGACTCTATCCATCAAATATCTTAGCCCGTATACGGCTGTGTGGAGAAATGATTACTTTCCATCAATTAACTAAAATACCCAAAAATGTTGCAGATCTATTTGAATCAGCTACAGAACGACTAAAGATGTTTTCCCAGTATTTAGACTGAGATTATTAGTATTGCACCGTTGTTTTACTACCAGACACAAGCTCCAGGTTTGCCTTAGTAGATTCTTTAGTTTTACTTTTATACAAAAAAGCGATATCATCAGCAAAGAGGTACTTATTGGGGCACAAATCTCTAATGGCAAAATGCAATGTTTTGTTTTCACCAACCGAATGCATTTATAAACATGAACTGTGTATGTTTCAGATGACCACCAGTTCATATCCCAGTATGACTCAGCCTTTCTCAATGTCGCACAGTGCTACCAATATGACGGGAGTCTCCGGCATGAGGCAGGACGCAATGGGTGAGTATCCTGTGTAATATTCGATGATCAGACATTGGGGAGTAGAGTAGAAGTTAAATACTACGAGAACCAATCATGAAAGTTTTAAATCTTGGAAAGTAACTAAGTACACGAGTATAATTGTCACTGGTTAATGCCCGTTTCTGTTCAAAGGCACCATAGACTGAATGAAAAATTGGGATGAAAACATTATCTAAGTTTAGAATGTCTCCCTCATATTTGTCAGTTACGATGACTGAGGAATACCTGTAAAAACGCCTTCATCCGGGATTTAAACTGCAGCTTTGTTCATTAGTCCGTGCCTTAATAGCTTGGGCTACCTACTGGATTGGATAGCATTTGAAATTCGTGATGACTAGCTTATTATTTTCTCTGGAACTTTATAATGCACATTTCTAAATTAATATTAGTATCAGTGGCGTATATTATGGGCTATCAAAGCGATCACCGAAGCCCTTATCTAAAGTAAATTAGAAATTAATAAGCAATTTTAATAATAATTGCAATACCAGCCAGGTTCCCCCATAAAGAATTGGTGCGTAGGGTAGAATATCTCTCGTTCCCTAGCACTGAACAGACGGGGAAGCAGAGCTTCGGAAGCTTACTGTTGCAGCCTTCTCTACGGTACCGGCAGCGAGGGGTGAGGTGGAGGAATGCAGGATTCAGCACGCCAAGGCTTCGGTACACACATAGGAGCTCCTCCGAAATGTACCGTACGGACATGACTAGCCTTGGCATTCAGCATAGCACGTGCAGTTAAAGGCAAGAAAGAGCGTGTTTTCAATTATTGTGTGATTGTTACGGTCCTCAGCAACCGTATTGTTTATTTCATAGTGTTCAGTGTACCAAGACAGTTGCTAGCGGTAATTCTTCGAAGTGGGTGAAGAGTGTGTAATTAAACAATTAATGCAAAGACCATTCTTGCAGTTTAAATACGAAGATAAGTTAGTGATAATAAAACAGGGAAGGCCTACCCAGCTCTTCCGTACCTGCAATGTCAACAATTTATAAGAAAACATTCATCATTTCTGATAAGATATGTGAAGTTTTTAAGTTACAAATTATTATATTTGTATAGATGTGTTTGCTTCACTGTTAATAACTTCATATTTTACGTATTTATTAATCCGTTATTGTCTGGATCTGGTAGGCCTAGTGATAGCCCAAGTCACAATCCCAACACACGCCACTGATTAGTAAAATTATGCAAATATCTGCATAAGAACTGAAGTAACCTATAACGCAAGAAGTTCTGTCCAGTCGGCCAAGCGTTGAACCTTTATTAGGTATAAATTCTTTAAAATAAGGTAATGGTCTAGATTTCTACGTAACTTGTTTACAATTCACTGATAGGGAGCAGTAGGCACACAGACATGCATTTAATTTTATGGCTGAAGAACCCAATGACGAATATTCAGCAAGAGGGACCTCCTGTTTCATTTAATATTGTGACTTTGTGGGTTCGTAGAATTAAAAGTCTTGTTTGCAGAAATTTAAAATGTTCTTTATTACAAGTAAAACACGCACAAAAATACCGTGAGATACACAACAGCAATCTTCAAGGTCTCTCGCTCTCAGCTGCATGTAAACAAATGACAGAAATCACTGCTGTACACTTCAAATGTCCATACACTCACATTTACTATACAGCTGCACACACAATTAACAACTCACTAGCAATTGACTCCGCTCACACACACAGCAGTTGGCAAACTGGGGAACAGCCCGTGGGAGTTTGAGACGTGTACCTGCTCTGGATAGAGCTTAACCACGTAGTGGCGGGAAGTGGATGTTGCAGAATGTGAGTGAGAATTAGGTAGGGGGGAAGAAAGGGGGTAGCATATTGCTCCTCAACGACTGAAGACTCGGGTGCTACGGCCATCGTGCACCGCTGGTGGATTAGTTAATAAACTGGTAAAAGCAGAAATTTAGGTATTCAGACAAAAATCTTGGGTGACTGTAATTTTGTTAAGGCTGGAATGAGTGCCTTATGGTTACCGGTAGTGTTCGCAAGCCATGCGGGGTAGCCAGTATCGCTTTAGGCGACGTTCACGTGGTAAATAATCCCCAAGAGATCTAACTAGGGTGCTCTGATGTTGAGGTAAACTCTCGTAAAGTTTGGTGGCCCAGCACCTAATTTCATCCTCCATATATCGGAGGGTTGAAGCCTCGTGAAGTAACCTTACGGGGAACCTTCTGCATACAGAATAGATAACCCGAAGGCACCTATTCTGTGCACGCTGGAGCAGTCGCAGATTAGAGCCTGCGGCCAAGCCCCAGACTTCACACGCGTAGAGCAGTATAGGGAGGACTAGAGCCTGAAAAAGGCGCAACTTCCGGGGAACAGACATCACAGACCGCCACACAGGGTATAGCGATGCCGAGGCACCGCACGACCGATGCGATAGATCCCGGATGTGCTCCCGAAAAGTTAGACCTTATCCAGTTTGACTTCCAGTATTTGATGAAATTCTCCCACCTAATCCTT
Organism: Mantis religiosa; assembly: GCA_030765055.1. Lineage (NCBI taxonomy): Eukaryota > Metazoa > Arthropoda > Insecta > Mantodea > Mantidae > Mantis > Mantis religiosa. The sequence continues at coordinate 136,376,279 of CM060959.1, forward strand.
TACCCAAAGTAAGTGAATGCGGGGATATTGGCGGGACTGACTCCGCTCTTACACTTTGCTGGCTTTTATACCTCCAGTCATTGTTCTAGAATGCAGCTGATCGCTCACGACACAGCGAGAAAAAGACGGGACTATCCAGATATGTCTCTATCTCTTTCCCTCTTCGTTTCTTTCTCTCTCTGCAAGCGTTTAGCGCTCGCCCACGCACCGGCTGTGGCTTGCAGCCGGGGCACAACAATGCCTCGGTGACAATGCCTCGGTTGAGCTGGAAACTAGAGTTAATAAATAGAGCGAAGGAAATCAACTAAATGACCATCAGTAATTTCGGATCTTAACCCTATTGTTTTATTTCATAAGGATGCACCTAAATACAAAATTTTACATGACCATGTATTCCTGATAATACACAGTTCTGTAAGAAGACATGCCAAGAAATTGACATAGATCATAAACTGAACAGTAGAAGTACTTAAGTGACACCACATCAATGTGCAAATACTGAAGGCCGACGATTTAAACGTTCACAAGAATAATATTCTAATGCATTCTGTTGCTTCATAAATCTATATTAATTAGGGTTTCTTTGCATATTGCATATTTCAGTAGCATATACTTGCTCTTGTCTAGCTCTGACAGTGTTTTATCTAGATAAATAAAACATGTTGATTTATACGTAAAGGGTTGAAAGATTTCAATCCTTCCCTTTTGTTTCTTTGAACTTGAACCTAAAATTTTATTATACAATATTACCTGAGATTCAATAAACAACAAAACAAGACTTAAATGGGATGATATGAATAAATTCCCCTTAAATCCTCAAATTTAAAAATATTAAAGATTAATTACAAAATCAGCTCCTCTCTCATGTTGACAACAAAGTCTGAGATGAATTTCAGCAGCACATTTTGCCCCTTTAACAAGAAATTCTATGAAACAACTTTAAAAATCCCTGGCGCGACAGTCCTATTAGTGGGCCAGGACCTGCCAACCCGACTGCCGGCCTTACGTCCACTTATATTACACAAGACAGAGGTGGGCGATCATCCAACCGATACGGGGAGGAGATGTGGTCAGCATTACGGCACCTCCAGCCGGAATGTTGGTTTCCGCGACCAGGGCCTCTTACCTAGCGTAAGCTCCTCACTTTCCTCACGATGATGAGTGGGCACCGGTCCTATACCCGGGACTTCAAATCCGCAACTCATGGGTGGGATCGAACCTGGGCCGCTTTCCGTGGCCAGGGACCAATGCATGCTGCCTTAGCCCGCTACGCAACGGCGCAGGACGTGAAACAACGTTGCCGAAATAAACTATTGATGTCCATCATTTTGAAATATGCCTATGATCAGTTGATAGAAACTAATGATGTCAAAATACGGTCACTTGTCATGTGAAGTCTGCAGATTACGATCCTACAGTCATTTTTTTAAATTGTTACAATTTGAATAAATGCCATTCCGGCAATATTTCTGTTTACGCCTTGTTTTAAATAAGTAAGGAATAATGCAGAAAAACTAAAAATAACTGTTTTTAAAAATTCTCGCCACGGAAAATTTAATCATTTGAAATAAGTTAAAAAGAGGTAAAAGAACCATTTTCACCACTATTGTATACGTTAAGATATCATCGACAATTTTAAATGAGGACACGTATATATTTTTCGTATTTTCTGAAAGGTAGTTAGTCATTTATTAATTGCATGAGCAACTTCATTTGTTTCATACAAAAGCTTGGTTGCTGCCCGAGCAATTTTTAAAAAATGAGTTTTTTTTTAATGCGGGTTTGATCCTATTAGATCTTTAGAACAGTTGAAAGAGGAGCCGGAACAGGTGGAGCTGTTTAACCTCCTTTATCAACAAATTTTAATAATATTTATTATTTATTCAAATACCTTATATTAGAGTATAACACTGAAGTTGGTAGCACATAACTAATAGAAGGTGTGCTAGATCACCAGGTGGCCCTACCGAGATTATTCGGTAGCCTTCCCCTTTGGCGTATCCACTTCCATCCCGTCTTGAGTCCACAGGACCAGATGGGGGGACGCTTGTTAGCCTCTAGGTCTTGCCCTATGGAAAGCCCCACGGAGGCACCGGGCGTCCTTTTGGGACAGCTCTGTAGCTCCCTGGTCATTAGAGGGGGGGGTCAGTCTTCACTGTGTGTGGATTGCCCTGTATGGGTGCAATACTCTGTATAATCTGGAAGTGTGTTTCAAAGTAACACTGTATAAAACCGTAAGTAAAGGACACATGCAAGTGTGCTAACTCACAAAAATGTGTACCCGCTGATATGATTAGAATATTTAAAGGCGCCTCTGTCAATGAAGTAATAATTTTAAAAACTACATATTGCATTCTAAGCAAAAAAAAAAAAAAAAAAAAAAAAAAAAAAAATGGATATTAAGACTTAACGAAAATAACATACCGAAATCCGTTGAACCCAGAAAAAGTACTTTATATAAAATATGTGACATATAAACCTGACTGACATATATAAACAGCATAACCAAACGAATTACACTGCTGTACTTGAGCATTACCCCTCTCTGTGGTTCATTCAGTACGTTAATGAATATGTCAACATCCCATAAAATCTTAAGTTTTACTTTACAAAAAAATGTTTTAAATAAGAGATTATTTATTAAGGACTGTCAGAGTACCTAAACTTTATATCATGATCCCATTCAAAATTCTGAAGTTCACCCTCCCTCACTCCACTTCTTGGGACCCACTGAGGTACTACCCCACGCTGTCTGTAAGACCACTACATACCATGAGAATAAAAACAGATAAGCATACAAGTTATGATACTTTCGCTTTTCATACTTGTTCTGTTGTCTGTCACAACTAAGTTATATGTAGAGAAAAATCTCTCACTGTCAGCATTTGACATCGGCAGCCAAAGACATTGAAGGGACTTTTCACAGAAATTGCGGTAAGAATCAACTTTTGTCTTCAATGTCAACCGACCGACCGACCGAGGTGCTGGCTGTATAAAGCCAGAAGGTTTTTGCTGCGTGCCCACCCGTTAAGGGTTTTACCGCAGGTAAGGTTTTCCAATTGGGATTTTGAAGGATGTGTTGTGGGTTTTGAGGTTGGAGTTTCTTTTGAGGTTACAAATTTATGTACCTTCGGGTTGAAGGACAGGATGCGATACTTTGTACCCTGGGGTTTTAATTTTGAAGTTAGTTATTTAGTTGGAAAATTTTGATGCCAAACAGCTTAGAAGAATTATAAGGAGCTCAGCTTTAGCTGCTGTTAGGATTATCTCCTGGGTTATCTCGGGTGCCCACAGTGGGGTAGTAGCCCAACGGCGTCTAGTGGGGTCATAATCTCCCAATGATCTAACAAGGGCGCTTCTATGTGTTGGTAAAGTAGCGTAGAATTTTGATGCCCGACGCCTAATTTCATCCTCCACGCATGGAAGACCTGAGACCTCATGTAGCAACCTGGTAGGACAAAAATGACCCACAGAATATATAAACCGTAGTCCTCTATCCTGTGCACGTTGAGGCCATGCTAACCAACTGTCTGCGGCCATGCCCCAGATCTCGTAGGCATATAGCATCACCGGAATTACCAGCGCTCTGAAGAGGTATAACTTGAGGCCAACCAGCATTGAGGTCGACCCCAGCATTGGATACAGGGAAGCAATTGCCCCCTGAACCCTTGCTAGATCCCTGATGTGCTGGTGAAAAGTTAAACCTCTGTCCAAATTGACTCCTAGGTACTGGACACTCTATCCTTCGACCTCGGAAACTGAAGTTGGGGCTGTCTGCGGGGGTGTGGCGCTTTGTGAAAAGTATGGCGTGGCTTTCGTCCTGATTAACGGACATCCGCCAGCGCCGACACCACTGTTGTGTTAGACGGAGGTATGTTTGTAAGGGGTTGTTCAATGTCAAGAGCGCTGTTACTACATCTAATCTGTTATCGTTACCATCATGGCTTTGCTGTTCAACAATATCACAAAGCTCTTTGTAACAGAACAAGATCAAAATCACAAGTAATACCACGGTTTTAAATGCATTTAGTTGCACTCACGTATGGCCTACACTTTTAAACGTTAACTTCCGTTAATTCTGTAATTTTAAAACTATTTTATAAAACTGGATTTATGTTCCTTTTTGTAACAGTTTTAATAACCTAACTAAACATTTTGAGAAAATTTAGTAATATAAGTTGGAAAGCGAGTTACTGGAATGGAAACCGTGTTAACTTTAAACACAACCCAAGTGCTAAATAGGTCGCAACGACGAAGTCATGCTAACGATAATGTAATTATGAAGTTAACAATAGCAACAGCGCTTTTTAATTATTATTATTATTATTATTATTATTATTATTATTATTATTATTATTATTATTATTATTATTATTATTATTATTATTATTATTATTATTATTATTATTATTATTATTATTATTATTATTATTATTATTATTATTATTATTATTATTATTATTATTATTATTATTATTATTATTATTATTATTATTATTATTATTATTATTATTATTATTATTATTATTATTATTATTATTATTATTATTATTATTATTATTATTATTATTATTATTATTATTATTATTATTATTATTATTATTATTATTATTATTATTATTATTATTATTATTATTATTATTATTATTATTATTATTATTATTATTATTATTATTATTATTATTATTATTATTATTATTATTATTATTATTATTATTATTATTATTATTATTATTATTATTATTATTATTATTATTATTATTATTATTATTATTATTATTATTATTATTATTATTATTATTATTATTATTATTATTATTATTATTATTATTATTATTATTATTATTATTATTTTAGCTTCGAGCGAATCACTGTAACTGAGTTACCTTTCAGCTGCCTTACTTGTTTTAACTACATCTTGAAATTTATTTTTTATTTATTTACTGCCCATAGACTATACAATTATCTAGCATTGTCAATATATAAAATACAATTTACAACATTAAAATAAAATTTACAGCATTATATAGCTTGCAAAAATTCATTTATATTATATACAGGATTATTTAAAAGGTATTTTTAACACATTGCTTAAATTTAACAGCATTGATTTCTCTTTTAACATAGGCTGGAAGTCTACTGTATATTTGTAATCCTATTATACATGGATCTTTATATACAGATTTTACATTATAACTACTATAGTGCAAGTCAGATTTACATCTAGTATCATGAATGTGTACTTCACTATTTCATTTTTTTCTGGTTTATTAAATTACCTTATATATGTATAAAGACACAGCAGTAAACATCTTTTCTTTTCAAAAACTTCTCTGCATGTTTCACGCATCCCCATTTTAAACATTGTTCTAATACATTTCTTTTGTAGTACTAGAATCCTCTGAATATGAGAATTATTACCACCACCCCATAACTCAATGCCGTATTGGATATTTGAATAAATTATTCCATAATATAGCATTTTTAGTACATCTACATTACTAGTTTTTGCAAACTCCCTCATTAGGTACAAACCTTTACTTATTTTTTCACAGAGGTTATCAATATGATTATTCCAGGATATATGTTTATCAAGTTGCATTCCTAAAAAACTGCGAGAGTCAGATTCTTGTATTATAATGTTATCAAATTTAATATGAAACAATGTATCTGTTTTCTTACTATTTAGCTCAAATTTAATCAAATTTGTCTTGCCAGGATTATTATTGAGGTTTAAAGATTTAAAAAAATATATTTATTCTTATTGATTCCTTAGTAGCTAATAATTGCAGGTCATGATCATTGTTTGCTTTACATATAATAGTAGTGTCATCTGTATAGCTTATAATTTTACAGTCAGGTGTAGAATACATATCATTTAAATATAATATAAAGAATAGTGGTCCAAGCACAGAGCCTTGGGGTACTCCATATTTAACTATCCTGGTATTAGATTTAATTTTTCTTACTCGAATTCCTTGCTTAAAACTTACTTGTGTGTGCTGTACACGCCCTTTTAAATATGATGAAATTAGTCTATTTGCAACTCCCCTTTTACCATACTTTTCTAGAATTAGTAGTAATGTGTCATGTTGGACACAGTCGAGCGCCTAACGTAGATCAAAGAATATGCTTATAGTTTTTTTTTTTTTTTCTCAATTGCTTTAGATGAGCCTTGGTCTTTATATGCTTTTCACACGAATTACGCCTCTTTCATTCAATTCTAGTGTCATAGAATTTACACATCACAACATCATTAGCACCTACATAAAATCCTTGTTCTCGATATTCTTCAACGCGGGAGTTTGCACTAATTTCAGTATGAAATTATAACTAAGGTTCCAACATAATGTCCTTGTATATTTTTTATTTTAAAAAATCAATTTTTAAGAAGAGCAATAAACAATTGTACCTCATAACTTCAATTTGCATATAAACGATTAATAATAATAATAATAATAATAATAATAATAATAATAATAATAATAATAATAATAATAATAATAATAATAATAATAATAATAATAATAATAATAATAATAATAATAACAATAACAATAACAATAACAATAACAATAACAATAACAATAACAATAACAATAACAATAACAATAACAATAACAATAACAATAACAATAACAATAACAATAACAATAACAATAATAATAATAATAATAATAATAATAATAATAATAATAATAATAATAATAATAATAATAATAATAATAATAATAATAATAATAATAATAATAATAATAATAATAATAATAATAATAATAATAATAATAATAATAATAATAATAATAATAATAATAATAATAATAATAATAATAATAATAATAATAATAATAATAATAATAATAATAATAATAATAATAATAATAATAATAATAATAATAATAATAATAATAATAATAATAATAATAATAATAATAATAATAATAATAATAATAATAATAATAATAATAATAATAATAATAATAATAATAATAATAATAATAATAATAATAATAATAATAATAATAATAATAACTCATGAAAACATAAGAGCTCAAAGCTAGAATGAATTATTAACAGAAACTGCAGAGAAAGTTGGTCTTCAGATATCTTTCGAAAAACTGAATATATTTGGTGCAATAAACAAGCACCAAAATACGTAGAAACCAAATATGGAAAAATTAAACAAGTTTCACAGTTTAAATATCTTAGGGAAATAAATCTGGACAATGGAATCGAAACTATAGCAAACAAAAGCAAATGCCAAAAAATGGTAACAGCATATCGGCTTACTTAAAACATTTAAAGTAAAAATGAATATCTAAATAAACAACATTAAGACATTATAACGATGTAATTAAACCGAAGTGTCTCTATGGAGCAGAAATGTTACTTTTGAGCAGAAAAGCAGATATGAAAGCAGAAAAAAAGAGGATGTAAAATTATTACAAACATTTTAGGTGCACAAGCCCTTGGTGAGGAATGCAGACTAAAAAATATACATTCACAGAGATGTTATGAAACGAAGGTTCCAATTTTATGGACATAGTAAACGATTAACTTCAAATAGACTCACAAAACAAATCGTGGAATTACGAAGATAGAAGTAAAACACAAGCAGACACTATGATATGGACTGGTGAAGTAAAAAATGATTTAACATTGGCAGGAATCACTCAAGGCGTTATCTTAGACAGCGACGTCTTTAGAATGAAAGTGCATAAGTAGCAAGTTGACCAAGAGGACAAACCGAGCAATGTGGATAGACAAGAGAAGAGCAAAGAAACCTCTCTAAGTACTTTGCATAGTCCTGCATGGGCTCATTCGCAATAAAAAAAACTACAACTATTTCTCTATAATCTTCGCAAAAGTTAAAGACATATGGAACGGATCGTACTGCAGACTCCAGCCAATCATAAGCTTGCTCCTCCTACCAGCGCTTCCGAATGTGGTACGCGCATCTCAGGCACCTGAACTGAGAATATTATCTCATTAATTACACTCGGATATAAATATTTGAAAATCACAGATGGCGATCTCATAATAAAAAGAATTTTATTATCTGATCATGACCGTACAAAAATCCTGTCTCTACAATACTTGGAATGCGAGAGATGCACGTTGTATCTTTCATATGGTTATGGTTACCCAACATCCATTCAATCAACACAGATAAGCCTGAGAAACAACAATATTCCTTCCTGGCAACATTTATCTCAAGCATAAATAAACATTCACCTACTGCACGCAGTTTGAAACAGACCGAGTTAATGTTCAGTTCGTTTTCAGAGAAGGGTTTGCTATTTTGTTAAAGTGAACGGCATCGTTAAGTCGTGAGTCGAATTCGAGCTGAAATATTGCTAATATTACATTAAATTATTATACACATATATATTTTCTCCAGTGTTTGTAATCCGAGTGCGTGGACATGTCCCTCGAAGCCGGGACAAGTGATTTTTCGATCAACAAACGTTAAGTGATTCATTCTCAGAGCAGAAATGTGTAGTGTTTAACGCCCGCTTTTACTACATATGGCACCGCAGGAAAATTATGTTTAATATGAACAAGTTTTTACGAAAGCTCTCCAATCCAGAATACAGGGCAAGTGTAGATTTTTCAAAAATCCAGCAATTAACTCTGTAACCTTGTGGTGTAGGTAGTGTACACACAGTGTCACGAATTTGTAGTGAAGCAGCTTCATCCTCAGAAAAAATGAAGCGTACTTGTATTTCAATCTCCAGTAAAGACCCTTGAAGTTGGAAAGCGAATTACTGGATTGGAAAGCGTGTTTGCTTTCCACTGCTGTGACGTGTGTCAACATAAGATTTTAATGTTTTAGGAATATTTAATGTGCTGTTTAATTACAGGAAAAATAGACAGAGCCTTTGCTGGCGGGTAAAACGTGCTATGTACAAAACCTCTACCGGTACACACACCACGCTTGGCAACAGCGCTCCGCTTGAGCATTGGCCAGCGTTCACATGCCTTTAACTTTTGAGAGCGATATAGTATGTTCATAGAATGTATAACATTTAAAATATCGAGTTTGAAGGATCAATTTAATGTTGTTATAGAATCTGAATGAGTTGAGCCAGACTGAAAAATTCAATGCTATAGCCGGGATTTGAACCACGGATGTCCCGGTCTCCCTCTGGTTGCTCTAAACCACTGATCTGCTATGGCCAACATACCGACATGACATTAAATTCTCCAACTGACACGTAAGTTTCCCGATAGACCACTAGGGGCTCTCATATGCTATGAGACACGCATCTTTTGTGGCGACTTACTATGCTGTAAGTACTAAAGTCCCAAGCTTCATAGTTATACCCAGGGGCGGCTTCTGAAGGGGGTAGCATGTTTGCGCTACAACCAAAATGCTGGGTCTCCCTTTAATGTAATGGCATGTTCCATTTGGAGTTCATTTCGACCTTGTCTAGTGCACGGGACCTGAGCGCGCTGTATTGTTTGCAGGTGCCAAGTAGTTCAGTCCCAGATGCAAACCACTGGCATACAATAGGGAGGTATAGGGCAGGACGAACCTAGGATTTGCCGAGGCAAGTAGGGGGGCGATGCGGGGCGTATGGCTGCATGTGGTTGGTTAACCTAGCTGCCAGAGCATAGTGGATGCCTAACCTGCTCGTTCTTTCATCAGAGCAGCGGCATCTGTTGCGCCTATGTTAAATGTAACCTACGAGCACACATTGTTAGCTCTGCCGTGTTTTGATTAGTGCATCAGAAATATTTATATAAATACAGGTAACTTGTGATATAAGAAGAAACAATGAATTCCATAAAGTGTCTTTTAGCACATCCTTTTTCAAACATGACCTTAGAAGAAAAAATTGAACTTAAGCGACTTGGAAGACCCACGCCGAAACTAAACATCACATAGATAGTCAAAACAAAAACAAGATGTTTTAACAGGGACTTTAACAACGATGTATACGAGAAATATTCTAGAGTGTTTATGAAATGTGAATGTTGCGTTATATGCTGTAAATTGCCGTTAACTTGTGTGTACAGCAGTCTGTAGTGACAGGCTTAAAGAAATTTTGTTACTTTAAAACATTAAGTTGCATGGATAACTTTGTGAACCACCAATTTATAACTTATACCACTATGTTATTCAGGTAAATTGACGGAAATAGTCATTTCTTCCTCCTTAGCCTACACACGACTAATGTGGGAGAAATGATCATTTCTATTGTTATAGAATTCTTTAAAATTTGAGTAGATACAAATGTTCTCAAGTTGTTCGATGGTCACCCCAGTCAGTTTCAGAGGTCTCACTTAATGTTCTACCCAAATGTAGTGATCGGCAACAGCTACTTGTATCTTCCAAAACATTTTTAGCGAAGGAGGTCCTCCTGTTGGAGGCAGCAGCTGCTGTTGCGCGAGAGGAGTCGGGCGGGCAATTCTCCAATTTTCGTCGTTCTCTGGTTTTCATGTAATCAGGGTGAGGAAATGAAACCCTCGCGCCGTCTGTTCCACCACAAGACGCCCCCGCATTTTCTTAGGAACGCGATCAAGATTCCCATCTTGCAACGGAAATGATGAATCTTTATATAAACCCAAGACGCTGCTGCACCATCTCCGGCACCTCTAGATATTGAAAAAACTGTGACAAACCAAGGTAAAAATTGTACAGGATATTAGAAATGAAATTAATCCGATACTCCGGCGATCTGTTAGTTCAATTATTCTTTCGTTGTCATGTCTTCCTTTGAAAGAATATAAATAACCACATTAAATACATTTAGTTTTATTTAAAGCAAATTTTACTGGAGCAGCACACTTTTTTTATTGTATATGACTGTACAAAACCTCTAGTAATGAAAGTCATTTATTAAAGATTCAGATTTCCCTCAACTGAAATAATTATATTTCCTTTAATAACGACAGGTTAGTTAAATTGTGTAGCACAATGAGAAAATACCATCGACAACTCCAATCTTATTTACTTATTTATTTATTTTTACTTTCTGTGCTACGCACTTACAGTAAGTATTGTATTCCCTTGAAATTGGTCATGCTTTGGCAACATGTATAAACGGAACTATCTAATTAAAATTATATACTTTATGCTATAAATTCTAACGGAAAGTTTTCGAGTATGTTTTTGTTCTCAGAGTAAGATATGAGAGATATGCAGAGGCAAAAGTTTTTGTTTTTAACGATTTTTTTTCGCGAATTTTCACGAATTTTTACCTTCTTTCGAGAATAATATTTTTAGCGATAAATGAGAAAATTTCTATTTCAAATTTGTACAGTTTCACTACAATGGCTTTAACATCCTGTACAAATATATAAAATTGCTGACCTAAGATTTACTCGCTCACTCAGGTCCCCTGACATACGCCTTTGGTTTTCCTGAGCAGCTTGCTGTCATTTCTTTTTAATCTTCGCTTCTTTTACCCAAATCCACTTATCTCTTAACTTATATAAGAATTCTCCTATACATCTATTTTTGTTTTCATTCATCGCCCCCCCCCCCCCCCGCCATCAACGTCACTATCTCTTTGCTCACACTGTCCCATTTATCCCATTTTTTTCTGCAATTTGTTAACTCCTTATATTCTATCAGGTAATGAACAGTGCTCTCTTCATCTCCACAAAATTCACATATCCCTACCTCGTTACTTCTCAAACCTTTCAGATATATTATTCCCACTCTCATCCATGCTATAAAATTGCTATCATTTTTAGTTTACATAGAAAAATTACATATTTCACATTGCATAAATATAACTTTAATTTAACATTCATGTCTTCATAGCATGAAACTAGAAGTGATGAAAAAAATGTTTACAAATTTAACGAAATCAAGATAAAATTTATCACTTAACAAACTCAATACAAAAACATCATCATGCGCACTGAAATAAAAGCTAAGCGGTGCAACAATAAACTGACACCACAGCATCCGACTGGTCCATGATACTGAGAACTGTTTGTCGTATGCTAACTGGAAATGTTATTTATTGGATACCACACCGTGCACAGCAAAAAAACTCCTATTATGCTGACTAAAGGTACTGAGAAGGTACTGGCTGAACTTCTAAGAAGCTAATCTCAGATATTACATTAACATGAAAATATTGTCCCTTAGTACTTAAGAATGTGTTCCGAAATGCCCGAAAGTTAAAAAACGAATACAAACAATACCTCACTGAAAACCATCCAGATTTAGAAGCTAAACTGTTCCCATTGAATGTACTGACACGCTGATCTGGCTGGTTTAATTCAGTAGTTTACATTGCCAGCTATTTTGATGCAATTGTCGATTCCTTTCTAAAAGAAAAGCTCTCAGTTCCTGCGCAAAATTTGTTAAATGATCATTTTTGCGATGCCAAGTGCTGCAATATTGTAAAGGTACAATAGCAACAACATTTGTTTCTGAAAGTTGCAGATTGATAACAGATTCAATATTAGAATTTCAATAAAAAACAACTGTGGCTCATCTTGGTTTATCCCAAATCAACTCGCTGAGAGCCAAATGTGAAATATTAGAGAGTGGTTACTTTGGAAACAGAGTAAGTGCACTTGTAGATCATATCATGGATCCCAGTGTTAAAGAAGCAGTTGAAGAGAATTTAAAAATTAGCTGCCGTATCAATTTGTCTAAATTAAACTCCATTGTTCAAAAGAAACTAATGATGTAATAACCATAAAAGCTATATCATTTGTTTGAGCCTTCTAGGCTAGTTACTAAATCAGGTATAGGTGATTTAAATCATGTAATGGCACCATATAAACAATTAAATGCACTTAAACAACTAAACGCATTTAAAACCAGTGGTATTACTTGTGATTCTGATTTGCTTCTTAGTTACAAAGAGCTTTGTGACATTGTTGAACAGCAAAGCCATGGTGGTAACGATAACAGATTAGATGTAGTAACAGCGCTCTTGGCATTGAAGACAAAAACTGATTCTTACCGCAATTTCTGTGAAAAGTCCCTTCAATGTCTTTGGTTGCCGATGTCAAACACTGACAGTGAGGGATTTTTCTCTACATATAACTTATTTGTGACAGACAAAACAAGTAAGAAAAGTGAACATATCATAATTTGTTGTAGGGTGCAGTTTCACGACGTCTGATTTGTCATATTTGATCTTATTCATGTTACCTACTATCTGCTGACTTCAAATAAAATGTTTTAATTTGGAAAAAGGGTTTTAACATATGTGTTACTCTAGTTACCTGTTACTTTTTATTTCAGTCATGTCATTACTCATTAATTCTTTCGGAAAATTTTCGCGAAATTAATGCGAATTTATTGTAAAAAACAGAGCAATTAAAATTATTAATGCGAATTTTATAAAGAATTGTCACCTCAAAAGCTTGCCTCTGGAGATATGCATTAATAACCTGAGCAGAGCTTTATGATAACGCTTCTAAACCTTTTTTCTTATACTTCTTGCATTATTTTCCAAAATTTCAAGGAGTATTCACGCAAAATTTGTTGCATGTGTGTTAAACCCGTTTCTGTATTATGTTTATGAAATACCAAAAGCGAAGCAAACCCACGATTGACATAAGTCGACAAGTGAACATCAGTGTCGATTGGCAATTATTCAGAGACGAGGCAACACCAACTCCAATACTCAGACCTTAATACAGATTCCAAGATGGCGCCCATCGAAGCCCAGCGACTCTGGTTACGCAAAATTTGAATCTATATACAATGGACATAATATATTCCATATTAAGAAGCAGTAAGATAACTCTTAAGCATTTATCACTTTATACTTTCAACCAAAACGTGTAATAGCATAAATAAAAAGCACAATGACAAATCCTAATCGTTTATCACATATAGTAACACGTTCCACTGCTATTTCCTATCTTATACTTCCAACCAAAATTTAACTTTTAAGGCATGACAACTCATAAGCATTAACACTTTGCACAGTAAAAACATGATTAAATGAAACAAAAGTTAAGTTTTTCTTGAACACAACAGAAATGGTATAATCAAGAACACATGCACAAGAAAAGAAAAAGAAAACGAAAAAGCTAACCTGAAATATTTACTGGCTGCTAAGTTTGAGCTCCTTCCTCACGAAGTTCATCACTGGCTTTTCTTCTGGTTTCTCTATTTTGCACTTTCTTGGATAAGTGTTCAGATACATTTTTTTCATTTAACATTTTGTGTAATTGTTCATAAATATGTTTGCCAGCACTTTCACACACTTCTTCACTTTGACAAGTAAAGGCTCATTTATATTATTTTCTTTTTTGTGTGAGTGTTCTAAGCCAGGGGTGCTTGTACATCTTTCTTAAAAATTGCCTTAGATACACAGGATGTGGTAATGTCAATACATTAGTTTTTCTTATTGTATAGTTCTGGATATGCATATGAAATGTTTATAGCCCATATCAAAACATCTGGAGAAAATTTAATCCAACTAGCACAGGCTAGCTCCAGCTGTTCTAAAGCAAACTTTATGTTACTGGACTGTATCATCATCTGCAGCAAGTAATAAAGTTTCTTTTATATTGTTTACATAGTTACCTTTTTCTGGTAAGGACATACCTACTGCTTATACTATAATATTTAAGAGAACTCACCAGATTGTCCAGTTTACTCCATCTGTCAAATTTGAGGGTGGCAGTTCCCTCACATTGCAAGAACCATCTAAAATTTTTTTCACTGGTAAGTTCATAATATTGCAAAACACACTCACTTTTAGGTTATGAAGTATTTTGAAACTCACATTAAGAGTAGGAACATCAGTGAAGGTGGGATTTTGAATGTTATTGAAAAGAACATAACTAATCATCTTTAATAATGACTATGAATGTGTTAAAATCTTTCCTCACCACTTCGATTTTTAAGGACTCAAAACTGCCAATAAACATCTTGTGCACACCAATTATTAACATTCTCTTCACTCTCTGCAAAATGTCTTGCATATGTTCTTCAGGATTTCGTCTTTTCTACTTGAGCTTTACTGTGTGATAGGATGTATGATTCTTAAAAATCGTAGGTTAGGCATCATCAGCTAATTTTGTTACTTTTTGAGGGACACGAATTGGTTCACCATCATTTGCTGGAAAAATGTCTTCCTTAACCACAAAGTCTGTTCAAAATAATGAACACAAACTACAGTTTTGTCATTTACTTCAAAATTTTTACGATGTACGTTCCTGATCCACTGATCCCATAAAGATTTTTCTTTAGCAAATTTGAATATTGTCGTATGAGGTTCACTACCATAATTAGATTTGCAGTGGGGAACAGAATAAGAACGACCCTTTCGACAATATTTCACACTACTATATATTTACATAAACTTTATAACTTAATGTTATGTTAAAAACTCACTATAAACTAACTCGTTGGTCACTAGTTGCCACTTTAATGTGAATTACATTAATTCTGCAAACACACGATCAAAGTAAACAAACACATGCTTCACTCGGTGGATATAACCATAACATAACATGCTGGGCCACGAGCGGCGCCATTTTTGCTACAATCGATACTCGTATTATGGTCTGAGAATTGGAGTTGGTGTTGGACGAGGCTTGTTATAGTGATAATCGATTAATCCATATTATTTAGGGATGGGTCGATGCCAGTTTTTCTCAATACTCTATTCTGGATATCGATACACGATATTTTCCACGATACCTGATACTTCGATACTCGACACCTTCATTTCTGCTTCTAGTTTCGATACAAAATAGAATGTTGGGAGAATTGTGTATTGCCAATAAAATTAAATATGTGTACATACTTAACGAGAGAAAACAAATCCATCAGTGTTCTTATTTTTAAACTCTACATTACACTTTTAAAAGAAAAATAGTCCACTTTTCTAGATTTTGTTAAATAATACTAGCAGTTTTACCCTTTCGGGGTTAAGTCTACTTCTTTTTCTCACACGAATGAGTCCTGCTGTGCTAAATAGTCTTTCAGAGAAAACTGTTGCAGGTGGACTACACAAATATTTAGCAGCTCTCTTTTTCTTAGTTCTGGGAATTTTGAATTTGTTTTCCAGTAATCCTGTACGCTAGAAAGAGGAGGTGGCTGATATATGCAGTGATTTCTTCTTGGGAACTGGCACTGATTTGACACACTATTATACTCTTACGTAATGTTACCGTGCGGGTAACACATTCCTGGCAGTTTCTTCGACTTTGCAATGTTGTACTTGCGGCAATCATAATTTGTGATTTTAAAATAAAATAAAACTTGCAGAATAACCACCGAAATATCGAAAAATTATCGAGGGAATTCGATGTCGATACCGTTCAAGTATCGATAACCCTAATATTTAGCCAACACCAACTCCAATTCTCAGACCATAATACGAGTATCGATTGTAGCAAAAATGGCGCCGCTCGTGGCCCAGCATGTTATGTTATGGTTATATCCACCGAGTGAAGCATGTGTTTGTTTACTTTGATCGTGTGTTTGCAGAATTAATGTAATTCACATTAAAGTGGCAACTAGTGACCAACGAGTTAGTTTATAGTGAGTTTTTAACATAACATTAAGTTATAAAGTTTATGTAAATATATAGTAGTGTGAAATATTGTCGAAAGGGTCGTTCTTATTCTGTTCCCCACTGCAAATCTAATTATGGTAGTGAACCTCATACGACAATATTCAAATTTGCTAAAGAAAAATCTTTATGGGATCAGTGGATCAGGAACGTACATCGTAAAAATTTTGAAGTAAATGACAAAACTGTAGTTTGTGTTCATTATTTTGAACAGACTTTGTGGTTAAGGAAGACATTTTTCCAGCAAATGATGGTGAACCAATTCGTGTCCCTCAAAAAGTAACAAAATTAGCTGATGATGCCTAACCTACGATTTTTAAGAATCATACATCCTATCACACAGTAAAGCTCAAGTAGAAAAGACGAAATCCTGAAGAACATATGCAAGACATTTTGCAGAGAGTGAAGAGAATGTTAATAATTGGTGTGCACAAGATGTTTATTGGCAGTTTTGAGTCCTTAAAAATCGAAGTGGTGAGGAAAGATTTTAACACATTCATAGTCATTATTAAAGATGATTAGTTATGTTCTTTTCAATAACATTCAAAATCCCACCTTCACTGATGTTCCTACTCTTAATGTGAGTTTCAAAATACTTCATAACCTAAAAGTGAGTGTGTTTTGCAATATTATGAACTTACCAGTGAAAAAAATTTTAGATGGTTCTTGCAATGTGAGGGAACTGCCACCCTCAAATTTGACAGATGGAGTAAACTGGACAATCTGGTGAGTTCTCTTAAATATTATAGTATAAGCAGTAGGTATGTCCTTACCAGAAAAAGGTAACTATGTAAACAATATAAAAGAAACTTTATTACTTGCTGCAGATGATGATACAGTCCAGTAACATAAAGTTTGCTTTAGAACAGCTGGAGCTAGCCTGTGCTAGTTGGATTAAATTTTCTCCAGATGTTTTGATATGGGCTATAAACATTTCATATGCATATCCAGAACTATACAATAAGAAAAACTAATGTATTGACATTACCACATCCTGTGTATCTAAGGCAATTTTTAAGAAAGATGTACAAGCACCCCTGGCTTAGAACACTCACACAAAAAAGAAAATAATATAAATGAGCCTTTACTTGTCAAAGTGAAGAAGTGTGTGAAAGTGCTGGCAAACATATTTATGAACAATTACACAAAATGTTAAATGAAAAAAATGTATCTGAACACTTATCCAAGAAAGTGCAAAATAGAGAAACCAGAAGAAAAGCCAGTGATGAACTTCGTGAGGAAGGAGCTCAAACTTAGCAGCCAGTAAATATTTCAGGTTAGCTTTTTCGTTTTCTTTTTCTTTTCTTGTGCATGTGTTCTTGATTATACCATTTCTGTTGTGTTCAAGAAAAACTTAACTTTTGTTTCATTTAATCATGTTTTTACTGTGCAAAGTGTTAATGCTTATGAGTTGTCATGCCTTAAAAGTTAAATTTTGGTTGGAAGTATAAGATAGGAAATAGCAGTGGAACGTGTTACTATATGTGATAAACGATTAGGATTTGTCATTGTGCTTTTTATTTATGCTATTACACGTTTTGGTTGAAAGTATAAAGTGATAAATGCTTAAGAGTTATCTTACTGCTTCTTAATATGGAATATATTATGTCCATTGTATATAGATTCAAATTTTGCGTAACCAGAGTCGCTGGGCTTCGATGGGCGCCATCTTGGAATCTGTATTAAGGTCTGAGTATTGGAGTTGGTGTTGATTTAGCCATCTTTTCTTTTTGCGTTATAGTCCTCACACGTGGAACTTTTTCTATTATTATTATTTTTTAATTTAAGTAGTCCCCAAACGCGTATTCCCCATGAAATTTTGATATCGAACCTTTAAGTGAAATGTGCTACTTCCTCTATTTACTATAAGGGGAAATAAAAGGAAGTGTATGATTGTATAAGCACTTCTCCATGTATTGGGTGAAATACTTCTTGTAAACTGCGTTCTTCTTCGCCAGTGTAACCATTCAATCCTTATCCACTTGTACAATCGAAATTATGAGCTGAGGCACGTTTGTACATCAAGAATGATCACGTATGTAACCGCCTTTACAAGATAAGAACGTCAGAGTCTGACATTTTGCTGGACAGCCTTGGCTCTATGCAACTTGCACAACACAGCGCCTTTGTTATAATCTGTCTCAACCTAGTTTAATCCTGCTGTAAACATCTGGGAGGGAAGAAAGCCAGAGACGGAGATATTGGGACAGAAAACGGTTAAGCTGTTGATTGGTTTAGAGAAGTGAATGGGCGTTTTCTTTTATTTGCATACGTACGATAAACCCTTCCTTTAAGTACAGTACTGTAAGTAGTTTTCTGATCACTGCTCTGTGCGAGCTAATTTCCGAGAGAGACAAGTATGTAAATGTTTCGATTATTATAAACGTAATGTCCACACATTTTATCTTTCTGCTTCACATATCACATAGATGTGCTCTGTGTACTATATACAGATTAGACAGAACAGAGGGGAAGTTATACACACTATTAACTTATTATGTTGAATTAAGCTGTATTTTATTTAACAATTACTAAAGAACTATATAATATTTTTGTATTCTTATACCAGGCAGCTCTCTCACAACGAGGCCTGTATCGAGTTAAATGCTGATTTAGATGTTATTGTTTATAGTATGGATTTGTTTCTTATATCTAACACTGTATTTCCTGTACATCTCGCGTACCTCACAAGCCCAAGAACACTTATGTATATGTAATTTAAAATCAGTAAGCTTTTCATCATGGAGCAGGCCGGTGCTTCAGCCGAAATGAAACACAATCGAGGCAAACCTTTAAAAAGTGACGAGAGGCGAATAATCGCGCATTGTTTCGCGTTGCTTAAAGAAAAACCAGGAATCGTCTATAAAAACATTGAGAAAGAAACTGGTGATCCCCTTGGTGTTTCCGCAAGTAGTTTACATAATGTTAGAATGGAACAACAGCCCGCCTCGGTAGCGTAGATGGTAGCATGTCTTCCTCACGTTCAAGAGGTCCCGAGTTCGAATCTCGGTCAGGGTGAGTTACGCTTTTTCCGGGTTTCCCCTTATCCTGAAAGACGAATGTCGGGTGGCTCTAAGCTCTATGGACCCTGGGCTCATTTGAGCATCATTTCACCAATTTCATTCATCGTCCGATATGACTTAACGTTGGAGGACGTAAAATTACAAACAAAAAAAGGAACAATAAGCATCCGGAACTCTAAGAATAGCGGGAAAATCACGTAAATGCAAACAGCGCGTGGAGAAGTACAACGATTTTACGAAAAGTGCTATACGTAGTAATGTTCATGATTACTTTTTCAGAAATGATCCAACTCACAGATTTAATAAGTTAATTTGTAACCCACTTCCATTTGTTGTGTTGAAGTTAGTGCTGCTGTATATACTAGTGTTGCAAAACTTATGTATGTGCATGTAGTGTCTAAGACGTGACGAGTTGAGTCAGCTCCGTCGTGTTGTTTACAGCAGGATTAAACTAGCGTGAGATAAGAGTATAGTTTAATCCTGCTGTAAACAACAAGACGGAGCTGACTCAACTCGCCACGTGTTAGACGCTACATGCAAGCACATAAGTTTTGCAACACTGGCAGTATATATAGCAGCGCTAACTTCTAGACTATAGAATTGGGTTATGCATTAACATTATGCATCTATGAGTTGGAATATTAATAGAATCATGCAGTAACAATGGTTATCTTACTGTAACTGATTTCCGCCCTCGCTTTTAAAATTTCAATCCAATACCTATCAATAACCGATGGAGAGAAAAATTTGGCAAGTCTGTGCCAGAATTTACCGCATGCAAAATCTTATTTAGAGTCGGCGGTTCATTTCTGAAAAAATAATCACGGACTTTACTGCGTATAGCACTTTTCGTAAAATCGTCGTATTTCTCCACGCGCTGTTTGCATTTACGTGATTTTCCCGATGTTCTTAGAGTTCCGAATGCTTGCTCCTCCATTCTAACATTATGTACACTACTTGCGGAAACACCAAGGAGATCACCAGTTTGCTTCTCAATGTTTTTATACACGATTCCGGGATTCTTTCTTTAAGCACCGCGAAACAATGCACGATCATTCCTCTCTCGCTACTTTTTAAAGGTTTACCTCGATTATGTTTCATTTCGGCTGAAACACCGGCCTGCTCAATGATGAAAAGCTTACTGATTTTAAATGACATATACACAAGTGTTCTTGGGCTTGTTAGGTACGCGAGATGTACAGGAAATACAGTGTTAAATATCAGAACAACTCCACACTATAAACAATAACATCGTAATCAGCATTCAACTCGATACAGACCTCGTTGTGAGAGAGCTGCCTAGTATAGGAATGCAAAAATATTATATATAGTAGTGTCCTTTAGTAATTGTTAAATAAAATGCAGTTCAATTTAACATAATAAGTTAACGGTGTATATAATTTCACCTGTCTTCTGTGTAATCTGTATGTAGCATACTATGTATATATATATATATATATATATATATATATATATATATATATCTGTTGTAAATATTCCTTACAGGACTCACGAGCCCAGAACATATCAATGTGATATGTGAAGCAGAAAGATAAAATGTGGGGATATTACGTTTATAAGAATCGAAACATTTGCATACTTTTCTCTCTCCGAAATTAGCTCGCACAGAGCAGTGATCAGAAAACTACTTACAGTACTGTACTTAAAGGAGGGGTTTATCGTACGTATGCAAATAAAAGAAAACGCCCATTAACTTCGCTAAACCAGTCAACAGCTTAACCGCTTTCTGTCCCAATATCTCTGTCTCTGTCTCTCTTCCCACCCAGATGTTTACAGCAGGATTAAACCAGGTTGAGACAGACTGACTGGGAGGTAAACAGCTAACTGATGAAACCGTTGTGGTGCTTCAGGAGAATGGGCGCTTTCTTAGGGAGCAATCTTTTCTTTACGCACTTACAGTAAGCAGGGAAATATTGCACTATAAATAATAAATTATCCTTTACATCGAAAATTTGTATTTTTTTCAGAGTACTTCTGACTTCAATTAAAATACCATATATTTAAGACATTTTCGTGCCAAGACCGCCTCAATAGCATAGATGGTAGCGTGTCTATCTTACGTTCAAGAGATCCTGAGTTCGAATCTTGGTCAGGGTGAATTATGAATTATCTGTATAACCATTTTGCCGGGTTTTTCTCTTAACATTGAAGCAGAAACCACAGGTTTGCGATAGAAGAACGTAAGAAAGGGATGATAAAACCATATGAATTATTAATAAGCAATTGGGAATATATGATATAAGAAATAAAGTCAAAGGAATGTTGTAATAGGAATAACGTGTAAACGAAATAAATATAGGGGAAAAGTTGCCTTAAGTTAGAACGAGCAGACGAGGCCGAATACGTAAACAATAGGACAACATAGGGCTACAATTCCTTCGCTAGCACGGAGCCAGAAACAATAACGAGGTCTAAGGTCTATGTAGAGGCAGGATGCTGTACCGTTATGACGCTAAGCGGTCATACAACTTTAGGGGTGGACCCGTGGCTGCTGCACAGTTGAAGGTGAATGGAAATGGCCAATAAGGTAAAATCGTAGAAATACTCCCCCAAATAAAACGTAGCGTAAACCACGTGATAGGCGTGAAATAGAGAACAAATAGAAAAGGGGTGAAGATAGACAAACAAATCTAGGAAGAAGCCGAGAGAAGGGCGAAGTGAGAAGGGTGACTGTTGGTTACAACGAAAGGGAGAAGACGCGTTAGTTTAATATGTGATGGCGAGGTAATAGTGGAGCTAGATTTCAAACGTGGTGGGATTAGGTATTCTCAAAGAGACAAGGCGATATAACGAGAGTGATAGCAAATGAGAAAAGCAGAGCAATCCGACAAGTAAGATCTGTGGGAATAAACAATCCACAGGAAATTGAAGCAAGACTTTTCATTGACTGGTGAGAACTGCTGGACCCTGAGAGTACTCTTGCTCACCGACACGCAATCCTTAACCATCCTGCCATTCCATACCAAAAGGCCACTCCAAGAGAAATCCCACACCAACCTGAAATATGAATTTCTGGTAACTCTAAACCCTATGGAGAAAACCGTTGCAAGTGGAGTACACAAATATTTAACGTCTTTCTTTTTTAGTTCTAGAAATGTTGAATCCAGGAATCTAGATCACTAGAAAGAGGAATGATAATTGAGATATGTAGCGATTTCTTCTTGGGAACTCTTAACTAGCAGTAAATTTGACCTACTATTATTTTCTTGCATAATTTACTGTACAAGTACCACATTCCTGGTAATTTTTCAGGCTTTGCAATGTTCTACTTTAATTAATATAAAATAAAAATTTCAGAATCACCTCCGAAGTATCGAAAAAGTACCGAGCAAATTTTCTGAATTGTCACTCGATGTTGATAACATGCAAGTATCGTAAGTAACGAGGACACATCCCGATAAAAACCACAATTTCCATTTGAGCAACCTGAAATTATCACAATATGGCAATGTGATATAAATTTCACATACAAGTTTTATGTATTTGTTTCAGGAATATTGATTTTGCTTTGAATTGAACTAATTTAATTCTCTTTATTTAAAATATTCCAGTGTCAAACTCTTTTTGCATCCTACCAGTCATTTTCTTCTTCTTATTCTTCTTCTTCTTATTCTTCTTCTTCTTCTTCTTCTTCTTCTTCTCCTTCTTCTTCTTTTTGGTCCTTGAACAGAACTTAAAGAATCCCTCATTGGACTTTTTAAATTCAAATGAAGCTATGCTAGAAAAGGATAAGTACAGGGTGTCCATAAATGAATATCGGGGTTTTAACGCTTTATAACATTAATTTTATTAAACTTACAGTAATGAAATATATGTCACATGAAAGAGCAACTCAAACAGTTTTATATACGAGCTTACAAGTGTTCTATGTGAGCACCATTTGTCACACGGCACACATCAAGTCTATAGCTGAGTTCTTCCCAGACGTTGAGCAGTGTGTCTTCAGTAATTGTTGCAACAGCTGCTTCAATCCTGTTTTGTAATTCATGGAGGTCAGCTGGTAATGGAGGTACATACACACGATCCTTGATGAAACCCCAAAGGTAGAAATCGCATGGCGTTAGGTCGGGTGAACGTGGAGGCCACGCATAGCAAGCTCTGTCATTGGGTCCCTTGCGGCCAATCCAGCGGTCGGGTAAAGTTACGTTCAACCATTCGCGTACTGCGTTGTGCCAGTGAGGTGGCGCGCCATCTTGCTGGAAAATGAAATTCTCTGGTTCATATTGTTCCAACTGAGGGAAGAGCCATTGCTCTAGTGTATCAAGGTAGGAAGTACCAGTTACAGTAGCTTCACCAAAAAAGAAAGGTCCGTAAACTTTCCGCCGGGATACAGCACAAAAAACATTGATTTTAGGGGAGTCTCGTTGCACTTGTACGACCTCATGAGGATTTTTTGAGCCCCATATCCGCGCATTATGAGTGTTAACATGTCCACTGAGGTGAAAGGTCGATTCATCACTGAAAACAACATGATCTAGAAAATCTTCATCGTCATTAAACAGCATTACGTTAGCGAAGTTGGCACGTAAACCATGGTCTGCAGGCTTTAGAGCCTGTAACAACTGTAAACGATAAGGACGTAGTTGCAATCGTTTCCTTAAAACTTTCCAAACAGTCGACTTAGCAATTTCTAATTCACGACCAGCCTTCCGAACTGATTTCTTTGGGCTACGAGTGAACGACTCTCTCACTCGCTCAACATCCTCTTCGCTAACTCTTGGTCGTCCCGTGCTCTTCCGTTTACAAAGGCAGCCTGTATCTTCAAACTGATGAAACCATCTACGGATGTTATTGTCACTTGGAGGATCACACCCGAACTTAATGCGGAACGCACGTTGCACAGTAACTACAGATTCGGTCTTTGCAAACTGCAAAACACAAAACGCTTTCTGCTCACTAGTCGCCATCTTTGCTACTACCGCTTTCTAGCGGATCGCGGCGTAAACATTTCACGCACATGCGCACTGGTGCCAACGAATAAAACTGTTTGAGTTGCTCTTTCATGTGACATATATTTCATTACTGTAAGTTTAATAAAATTAATGTTATAAAGCGTTAAAACCCCGATATTCATTTATGGACACCCGGTACTTTGCATTTTGGCTTTTATTTTATGTTATAAATACCAGAGTATAAAAATATTTTATAAAATATAATTATACAATTTTCAAAATTATCTACCATGTTAGTCCCTTAAGAAACATTCATAGAGTTTTGCTGGAGATTTTAACTCAATCGTTCAAACATTTTAATGCAGGGAGCATTTTAAATAATGAAAAATGCAGAAAAAAGTTATCAAAAATGACGTTTAAAATTGCAGTGGTCAGAAGTATTTCAGAGATATTACTTATATTATTGTGTGTTTCAAATGGGAAGGTGTTTGTCCTTGAGCGCTACTAGCTGAGCAACCAATCGGAGTCAAGCAGTGTTGTATTGCATTCCCCCTAAGTGGTGTATGACGAGCGGCAATCTAATCAATCTCTAGTAAACACTATTCGCGCTACGACAAAAATTCAGATTTTGCCAAAATTAATCCATGAGGAAGGTAGAAAGTAATGCATTTAACATAACGGTAAAAACCCCATATGTTTAGTTTATATAGTTTTCCTAATACAAATAAATAAAGTAGATACCACTATATTATAACAATGCATCGCGTCGTAAGCAATGTAATGAATATCATTATTGGTTGGCGTATATGCGTGTACGTATATTTGTAATTACTCAGAACTGAAACGTAAACATTTGACGTGACGTGGTAAAAGAATTACTTTGAATAAGCCAAGGTGTTCGTTAAATTCGCTGAGAGGAAACGATACACTTTTGCTAGTCTGGTAAAACGTATCTGGTCACATTATATCTTTGTTTATGAATGGTTCGTAATCTCTATTTACTCTAGAGGGTCCAAAGCAACATTATTTAGTTGTTATGTTTTAAAACCACGGAACGTGTATCAGCTGGGTCAACCTGCAAGTGAAATGAGTCACCTACCCCCTTAGCACTGCTAGAACAATCCAATTGAGTTAATGTGGGCTCAAATTACGTTGTAAACAGAAATAATATTTTTAAACTGACAGACGCTGAACGACTTATTCACCAAGAAATTGACAAGGAACACAACAAGACTGGGAAAACTGCTTGAGATACCAGAAAAACTACAAGAAGACGACTTTTGGAAAGAAATAGCACGTGACGGGATTTTGGAACGTATCATCATAAATTTGCAGTACTCAGACGATGAAGACAATGACAATTATGAATTATCTTTTAACGTAAGTAATATTCACAGCTATATGGATGCACCACTGATATTTTCATTGGATTAGAAAAATAATTCATAAATTGTAATCATTTTTAAACTATATACTTAAAACATGTACGTAATATGCGAATACCCATGTTGTGCTTGTAATTTCAACTGCATTATTATAAAACTGTGGAAAATTCAGTTGACGTTCCCTTAAGTTTAGCGCCAAGAACACTCGCAAGTGAGAGAGAGGGGGGGGATATAAAAAGAGTGGGGTAACGAGGTGACAACGCTGAAGGCTCTAATGCATCTGATTCGCTACAGGCGAGAACTCTTCCCATTTCAAACGCATAATAGTAAATGAAGCACGTTCAAGTGAAATTATGGAGTATGAATACAGTAAAAAAAAAAATCATTTCTTACATTTTTTCCAGATTTGTATCCAATTTCACAGGTAGCATTACGAAAATATGTAGCAAGTATTTACTTAACATCTTAGCAAACCCTCGTCTATGTCAGATCTCTATTCAAAAATGAGAAGAGAGAAAAGTCGCGATGCACAGATCTATATAAACCCAGACGATGACACTTATACACTTTGGCAAGTGTAGAAAGCAATAATATCAACTTTAAGTCCCTAAAAGTTGCATGACTGTCTGAAGGAACTGCTTCAAAAAGCGGTTAAAAGAGAGATGGATGTATTGCTAGTCATGGCTTTATCAAAGGCATTGAAGGTTTGCCTCGCACACGTATCTTCTGGAACAATGACAAGAAAAAGAGGAAGAAAAGAAAACAAGAAAATGGCTTCTTCCACTATCTTTTCCAAAGAAGCCAAAGCTTTGCACGAGACTATGAGTTCTTTTTTTTTTCTCTCTCTCTCTCTCTCTTCTTTTTCTTTCCGTTGCCTGTCCCTTTGCTCGCTTTACTTTATATATTCCCTTCTCTTTCTTTTTTTCCCCCCAGTTGGAACTTTTTGGGGTAGGGGGATCTGTGCTGCGAACGACGAAGTTTGTATGTTACTTCATCGCCCGTCTATCTTGCAACCGCCGTCCCATCTTGCTGTGGTTCCTCTGGGAAACTGTCACAGCGCTGCTACGCCACTCACTTATCAAACTCCTATATTCTTCAAATGACTTACTTAACTACAGCGGACTCAAATAGCTCTCGTTTCAACGCCAAAATATCTGATAACTTGAGCCCGGATTTCTAAGCAAAATGCTTATAAATGCTTTTTGTGCTGAAATACGGTTATTTTATGCTTTTTAATTAAAATAGCTTATTTTATCCAAACCATATTAATTTAAAAATAAATTTTTACTCCTAGCCATCATCGTCTCGCTGAAAGTCAGCAGCCGATATAAAAACGAGGATTTTCTTGTCTCTAGCGTAAAGAAAGTGTACTATCGCCGATTAAAATAATAAATAAACCCTGGCGCCACAGCCCTAAGAGGGCCAAGGCCTAACAACCCGAATGCCGGCCTCTTGCCTACTTAAAGTCTGTGCAGTTCGGCCGTCTCCTTTGATGAACCCTTATAATAGTTTTACAACACAGGCCTTCCTTCTCCCAGTCCTTTCTGCAAGGTTGCCACCTTTCTCGATACGTCATGGGTATCGTAAGAGCTTTTGGCTAAATAATCTTATGTCTATTACTGCGAAACTTCCTTAGTTTTGACAAATATATCGCCAGGCTACAATTCTACTGGATTCCATAATAACCCTTATCTTATTCAAAGTGCGGTATTTTAAATCCAGCTCCTTTAGGAGGCCACGCAAAGTGCAGTGGCCATTAGGAAAATCACAAATGTCTTGCAAATGTGCAACCAACTAGTCTAAGGTGGGCGCTCTCCCTTTTGCATAGAATCTATAAATTTCTCGGCGAATTAAATCGCATGTAAAATTATCTACTTTAGAGAAACGTTTCCTTTTCTTTTCACACTTGATCGGCGTCTTTGGTATTCCTTTCGTCACAATTTTTCTTACTGTATTTCTGTGAATACCCAGAATTTATCAGGTTCATTGCATGACCCCTGACCAAGATTATTTTTCAGCACATATTTATGTGTTCAACACAAACGTTTGAATTTGCTTAGAAAGAGTTCCCGTTATAACTTTGCTTTTTGAGGCTTCTCCAGTAATATAACTCGGCCCAGCAACACTTTCCAATTCATTCACACTATTGTCATCACTTTGATTATTTTCACTTGACTGAAAGTTATCTACTACTTCATTTGCATTTACCACTGCATTTCCCTCCCACGGTCTCCACATTGTGACACACAATGAATTTCTGCACGTAATGAAACAGATCAACTGGAAGTTGGAACGTTGGCAACTGAGACTCCACGTGGAGTAAACATGCAACTGGCGTTCCCAGAAAATCAGGGTTGCTATTGATCCTCAACGACAGTGTTCCATTTCTGAAGTATGGAGATAGATTTATGACGGTCATTAGTGGGCGGTAGGGTGCGTTTCTTTTGAGACGCTACTGCACTCGCGTTGACTAGACAGACTACGCAAGGTAGAGGCGAGCGATCATCCATCAGATACGGGGAGATGTGGTCAGCATCTCGGCATCCCCCAGTCGGAATGTTGGTTTTCTTGATCAGGGCCTCTTACCTAGCGTAAGCTCCTCACTTTCTCACGATGCTGAGTGAGCAGCGGTCCTATACCCGGGACCTAAAATCTGCACCCCATGAGTGGGATCGAACTCGGGCCACTTTACTGTCGCCGACTAGAGTTCAAAAATTCCATGAGGTCCTTCCAAATGTGTCTTTACCTCCTCAGCCAGTTTTGAGTCCATCGGGTTCTTGTTAAAGGCTGTTATTGTGTTAAATTAAGCTGCATTTTATTTGAAAATTACTATAGGACACTGCTATTATATAATATTTTTGCATTCCTATACCAGGCAGCTCTCTCACAACGAGGTCTGTATCGAGTTGAATGCTAATTAAGATGTTATATCCGGAATCGTCTAGAAAGAAACTGGGAAAGAAACTGTTGATCTCCTTGGTGTTTCCGCAAGTACGGTGCATAGTGTTAGAATGGAACAGGAAACATCCGGAACTCTAAGAACACCGGGAAAATCGCGTAAATGCAAACAGCGCGTGGAGAAATACGACATTTTTACGAAAAGTGCTATACGCAGTAAAGTCCATGATTAGTTTTTCAGAAACAAACCGCCGACTCTAAATAAGGTTTTACATGCGGTAAATTCTGACACAGACTTGCCAGATTTTTCACGAAGTACTCTCCATCGGTTGTTGATATTGGATTGAAATTTCAAAAGCGAGGGCGAAAATCATTTATAGTGGTCAGAGAAGATATTGTGATGTGGATACGTAAATATCTGCGCCAAATCAAAAGTTTTCTTAGGAACCCGATTAAAGGTAACCATTATGTTACTGCATGATTCTATTAATATTCCAACTAATAGATTTAATCAATTAATGCGTAACCCAATTCTATTTATTGTCTAGAAGTTAGCGCTGCTAGTGTTGCAAAACTTATGTGCGTGCATGTAGTGTCCAACACGTGGCAAGTTGAATCAGCTCCGTCTTGTTGTTTACAGCAGGATTAAACTAGCGTGAGACAGAGTATAGCATGATTGTTGCCAGTGCAGTAAACCGGCAAACCTTGAGTTTTAGTGTTAATTCCTCGCGTGTAACAGTAACATGGTGAATGATTTAATGTTAAAAGTACAATAAGAAGAATGACATCACAATTTGTGAGTAAAAGTGACTGTGTGATCAAAATCTTTTAAATCGGTCCTTGAGTTCTCGTTCTTCTGGTGCAAAATGTCACAGAATTTCATTAGGAAGGCCAACTCCGGATCTTAAACCCTTAAAAACTAAATCACGCATTTAATTTTGATCTTTTCTGCCACCAGGGCATCAGCAGAACGATCTTTCTCAGCGCTCCGCAAAATACACACTTATCTGAGAAACATTCAAACTCAAAATAAACTTTCATCTCTGTCCTTGTTATCAATGGAAAAGGGGTTGTTTAATAAACTTAAAAAGCAACAACAAGCAACATTTGAAAACTCTGTCATTGATTTTTTCTTGGAGGAAAATCGGTGCAATGAACTGAAATACAAATAAACATTGTAAAATTGAAGAAATTGTGAATACATTTTAAATAAAGCATGTCGCTACAATTTTTATTTATATATCTGTGTTTGTTCTATGTTATGGAACATTAACCTGGAAAATCTCGGAATACGCGACTGCCACTCCCCAGAATAAGTCTGAAGCAACTGGCAACACATGAATCACCCACATCAATAAAACATACCGGTAATTGCCTTAAACTACTACAGATAGACGTGGCGTATGATCTTGCTCGGATGTACGCGAGTGACGTCATGCGAATCAATAGTAGGGATAAAATCTCTGCTTTCACCAGCACATTGCTGATAAAGCTAGTGGGTTAGATGACAGATGACTAACCTGACCATAAACTACTGCGCAACATTACGTCATACTCCACGTCTAAAAAATACATCTGTACGTTTGTCAGAAAATGCGGTAAATTCGAAATTATTCATAATATTAATTAAACATAAAAAAATTGTGTTTTGAGAAGTATCTACATTTGTGGAAAACATGGTATATTCGTGTTCAGCGCATTGGTTTTACCCAAAATCACTCAAAAAGGAACATAATTTTTTGTTACTTAGTGTAATTAGTTATGAATGAAAAGGATCAAGGTAACATGGTAACATGTAACATGATCCAAACACTTCAAAAAAAAAAAAAAAACAGAAAAGAATTATATTATAGTGGATACCTGCACATTGTGGAATTGCTGGAAAGGAATCAGCTGATTTTCTTGCCAAAAAACGTGCAAATTTAATTCAGAACAAAAGTAAAAACTTACCCTTTACATCCATAAAAAGATTAATCAAAAGCAAATATAAAAACAAACAAAACTAATCAATATCTAACAAAGCCAAAGATAAAAAGTGGAAGATTTTAATTAAAAATCCAGAATTTATTCCAGAAATCTCACGTAAAGCTGCAGTAGCAAATTTTAGATTACTTATGGAACATGATTATTTGGCCAAACACACAGAATAGGAATTTATACAAATCCAAATTGTCCTCTGTGCAACAAAGAAGAGGAAATGACTGAAGAACATCTTCTAACCTGTGAAGCCCTACCTGCTGGACCCACTACGCGGAAATAGTGGAGAGCAAGAGAGCTAATGGCTTCATTGCCAAAGCTTAGCATTTGAAAACATTAACATGATCGTCATTTTTTTTAAAAAAGCATCTATATACGTTGGCTTTTAAAATCCATATTCTTTCCAGGATATTGCCAAAAAATAAGCCTTAGTGACAGCAGTTTAAAA
The DNA here is from genome assembly GCA_030765055.1 of Mantis religiosa. NCBI lineage: Eukaryota > Metazoa > Arthropoda > Insecta > Mantodea > Mantidae > Mantis > Mantis religiosa. The sequence goes on from CM060959.1 coordinate 136,407,440, forward strand.
AATAATAATCTAAGTATAGATTCAAGTTACGTTCCCTATTCACTCTTGTACAAACTACTCATTAAAATTGTGTATTCTTATCTCTACTTCATTTCTTCATGTAGATAGAAATAGTTGTAAAACTATTTTTACACATTTTCTTATAGATACAAAGAAATAGACGACTAGAGTAGGAGTAAGCGATGTTTGAATCTTTTAAAAGCTGGTCGCTTTAAAATTCAATTTTATTTGCATGGCCAGCACATTAAAAAAAAAAAAAAAAAAAAAAAAAAATCACGACTTCCTATTTGGGATGTATAAGTATTTAAAATTTAAAATCAATAACAATAAATATAAATAAAATGGTTATCTCTACACAAAAATATTTACTTAACATACATTATGTGCTAGAACGAGCTCAACATTTTTGTGTAGTATTGTTTGTCTTAACTCTGACAGTTTATGTAAAACTAAATCAGAATAAAGAGGACTTAGAGAACATTCTCATAAACTTCAAGACATATGCCCTAGAACCAAAGACAGGAAGATATGAATTACTTGTGCTGAATGTGAAACTCCGATGTGCTCAAAATGTGCAATGAGCATGTGTGAAAATTTTGTTAAAAGTGCTCTAACGTATTCTCAAAGAAACAAAATGTTAATTATTGGTTATATTCATCAAGCTAGATGATATTACATAAGAAGTGATCAGTTTTAGAAATGTTTTCTCTCTGAAAAGCTTTGAACTAAAGCGTTGCATTTTTTCATTCTTATTTACATTGTCCAAATGCAAACCATATAAGTTCTGTGTTTGTTAAGGTTTGCCAACAAATATGATATTGTTATATTCATTATACTTCCATTCTTATACCATTTCAGTATTACATTCATATTTAGAACCATTTCCTTGTCAGCCTTGTTTAAGTTCTGGGGTTTGTCTAACCCCACCTCACCAGTTACGGGTTAATACAATGATTTTATTGCTTTTTACTTAGCAAGTGGGTAAAACTCCAGTACTAATCTAAAACTACTAGTGTTATTTCATTGCAAATGCAGTAATAGTGTCCTTACATGACAGCCTCAATAACAATTGCAATCCAGCACAGGAATATACAGCATATTCAAGAAGGGAATTAGTTACAAAGCTGATAAAATATGTAGTAACTGAAGAGTGCAATTTATTGAAATAATGTTTACAATCTACACTTAAGAGAATACTCAAATTGAGTAAATTGAATATATAGTATATGATTATATTTTTATAGCTCTATCATGTCAAAATGTTTTTTCAACTATTAAATAAATTATTTTGTCTATCATTACTGATAGTGCCTATTTGTTATTTTTCAGGAATGAGCCCAGAGGATGAGTGGTACAACAAAAGTTTATCTGCATTACGAATGAACACCAGTCACCATCCAAACCTGGCAGCACCTATGCTTCAATACCAAACATAATGGGAAGCATCATGATTGAAATTTGAATATTTATTTTCTGGTTTTACTTTTGCATAATCACTATCTCCCCTTTCCTTCAGCGACTACTAAACATACCCGGAAAATTGTCACAAAATTATATCAGTACCTTAATTAAATAATGAAAGATTTTGGAAAACAATATTTACACTATGGAAAATGCCTAAAAGTGTGTTATCTCTTTGTTTTGTAAAGTTTTAATTATTTGTACATACTAAGTGTTTCTGAAATGCTTTTACATGGGAAATAACACACATAGTACATAAAAAGCTGGTAGTGAATGAAATCAGATCCTCTAAGACATATTGGTCTGTATTATTGTTAATATATATTGCTATAAAATAGAACACCTACTCTGTATAGTTGTTCCCTCATTTACGAGTTATATTCCCAATGTTCAAACATACCTACTTATAACATTGTATTCTTATTCATAAAGTTCAGATATGTGTTGATTATATTGTACTGACAGAAATTGTTACTTTATGTACCTCATTTCCTTTAACAAAGAGAATTTTAATTTGGAATAAGAATTCACAGCAATTCCTTGCTTGGAATTTTAACATTATAGAAAATAGAATGAATATTTGTTTTACATATCTAGTGAAATTTATATAATTGTAAAGGTCTTATTTTCCTAATACGCAATCTGCTAAGTCACTTTGATTACAAATGTACATTAAATGCAAATTGTTCCAACAATCAGTCAGTGCGGTGTTCCTATTTAGAATAAGTAAATATGTTAAAGCATAAGTGGAACCACGAAGGAACAAGGGGCTATAGTTTCTCCCTTAATTGTAGAAAAAATATGACAATAGTTATACTCAAGGTTATGCTGTTACTGTACTTTGGTAAATTTAAAACCAACTTTTATTTCTGTTTTTATTTGGTAAACCCAATAAACAACTATTCATTGAATCAGTCAGTGAGTTTAACAAAACAGTGTACTTTATCTCAAAAGATGCTCAAGTAATCCAAAACAAAAAAAGAAACAAAAGAAAAGAAAGAAGTAAGAAACAAGATAAAGCCAAACCAAATATAGAGGAAGGTACCCAATATTGGACACTTAAGCCATAATGACTTTGGAAATGGGTGCAATCACATTAAAAATTATTATTGAACACTTGTTTTATATGTGTATCCTGCTTCTCAAAAGCTTACCATGGATTTATCTTTGGTAATAGATACCTCTTAGATAACGCACTGATTACTCCATGTGGAGTTAACATCTATCTGTCATTTTTGATTTCTGTGAATTCCATTGGCTGAAGTGATGCGTTCATTGGTGCTTACACAGGTCCGGGAAGCGTGGCAGTTTCCCTCTCACTCTTACAAGAATAATCAGTGTCTTATCTGAGAGGTTTCTGTTAACAAAGATAAAGCCATGGTTATGCCTGCCTCGGTAGCGTAGATGGTAGTGTGTCGGCCTCATATTCAAGAGGTCCTGAGTTCAAATCTCGGTTAAGGTGAGCTAGCTGGATAAGGATTTTTCCGGGGTTTTCCCTTATCCTGGAAGACAAATGTTGGGTAGCTCTAAGCTCCATGGACCCCTGACTCATTTGAGCATCATCACCAATTTCATTCATCGTCTGATATGACTTAACATTGGAGGACGTAAATTTAAAACAAAAAAACTAAAAAGGCCATGGTAATGCTTTGAGAAGAAGGATTATACCAAACATGTTATCCACAGTAAGTACTGACAGGAGAGAATTTTAAACATTTGTAAATCTCAAATTTTCCTCAATTTGAAAACAAGGAACCCAATATCGGACAGTGTAAATATTATAAAACCACTTCGTTATTTCAATGTATAATTGTATTATATTTGGAGACAAATGTCACATTTATAATGTGACACTTCACATTAAATGTGTCACTAAGTGTGACACAATGTCACACTTCAAGACCTGGCACAGTTTTCATGGGCCTAACCTTGCATATGCAGCACTGGATCCAGTCTTCATGAAATTCTCGTCACAAATGATATAGACAGTTTGTTTTCATATTCAAAGCTCAGTACTTTTCTCACTCTTTTTGCATGAAATCACTAAAAATGTTGCAGTTCAAGTGGTAGATGCTACAACAAGAAAATGCTGCACACTATTCTGCACACTTTGGTACTAATTTCTGAATTATGTGGCATAAGATGGCTACCTAACATTTTTATTTGATTGTTCAGTGCATCATCTTCTATTCCAAAAAAGTGCTTTTATATGTACTAAGGACAGGTTTCACTTTTGTTTTATTTCCTGCAGAAATTAATTTCAGTCTGCCTTCTAATGTGCTTTTTGTCACATAGAACTACTCATTTGCTTCCCTAATGCTTTGTCCCTCCTCCCCTCATTACTTAATCAATCACTCCAGTTCCCTCTATTCCTACCCATATTTCTCTGAAACTAACCCAATAACAAAAATTTGATAAGAAAACTACGAAAATGTTTGCTGATAACCATGTTCCGATTTCGTGTCTGATATTGGGAGCATTACACATAAAATGTGAACAAGACACTACACCTAACTCATTTAAACAAAGTAATGACTTCATCCATATTTTTAGATTAAATGATTTGCAATGTTTAATACTTACCAGTATTGCAATATTAGGTTGACAAAATTATCTTTGTGCACCAGGAAGCAGGCCAAGAAATAAGAAACCTCTCTTTTACGTATAAATTGTTTGTACACAGTCACATAATGCTCCATTATCAGCTTGCTTTTAGAAGGTCTAATACTTTCTGAGCTAAATTTGCTGACACATCACACCAAAAACTAGAAACTGTCAGATTTAGAGTTTTGTCCGATACTGGGTGACTTTCCCTTACTTACATTTACTATTAAATATCTTCTGAACAAGAATTAAACTCCTAAGAAATAAGTATCAATAACTTCCAGCAATATTGAGAGATCAAACTACTTAAGCATTACATTTCGATATTTAAAAACCATTTCAAAGTTTCCTCAAAATCTAAAAAATCTTTGCAGCCAAAGGATAATCTAGGAATCATTTATTACTAACTGCATTTTGCTCACTGCTAAGGTAGGCTTATCCAAATTATATTAGCTCCTTCTGAAAAGAAAGCTCTGTGCTAAAGCTCCATTATGGTAACTTTGAACTTATCTCTGAACTTATGTTCACTTACAAATAAGTTACACTCATATATTCTACAAACTTTTTTCATATACACAGAAGAATATAAACTTATTTGCTAGTATGTATGTAAATAAATTACCACCAAAATTCCTTTAAAGATTGAAGGTGAAAATTTCATTTCTTTAATTCTCTGTCGCAATCTAATCTCGATTCTCACTTCCAGATGGGGCCATAGAATTTTCTGTATTGAATTTTTTTAACACTTTTAACAGTATTCTAAGTTATAAAGTAAGTTCACGACAGCCAGGAATCCAATACTTTCGGAAGTCATGAGAATCAAGTGCAAGAACATTGGACTTCCAGAATATAATACAGATAGGTTTTGTTGAAATTCATCTACCTATATCATTATTATAATTATGAAAGGTTCTTTTGAAATCATTCTCCTAATTGCCTTCCTTTGAAATAGTCTTCATGCAGAAAATGAAAAGCCAATTACTTCAAATCCTTAATATTGGTTATATAAAAAGATTGGTGATCCCAAACAGCTATGGTGTTGGACTTTTCAATTTGGTTGTACTTTTCCAACTTGAGCCTACACATAACGTGTATCAGAATAAGGAATAATTATGGAATAATAATAAGAATAATAATAATAATAATAATAATAATAATAATAATAATAATAATAATAATAATAATAATAATAATAATAATAATAATAATAATAATAATAATAATAATAATAATAATAATAATAATAATAATAATAATAATAATAGTAATAGTAATAGTAATAATAATAATAATAATAATAATAATAATAATAGTAATAATAATAATAATAATAATAATAATAATAATAATAATAATAATAATAATAATAATAATAATAATAATAATAATAATAATAATAATAATAATAATAATAATAATAATAATAATAATAATAATAATAATAATAATAATAATAATAATAATAATAATAATAATAATAATAATAATAATAATAATAATAATAATAATAATAATAATAATAAATGTAAATAATAATGTAATAAATAATATAATGTAATATAATAATATAATATAATAAATATAATGTAATATAATAATATAATATAATAAATATAATGTAATAATAATAGTAAATGTTATTAGGTTTGGTAAAAACTGTGCTAGCATCCGCGGTTATACAGCAAAATCAAATGAACATTATTGGTTTTTAAAATCTGCAACACTGCAAATAGGCAGTCATGAAAATACTGAGCATAAACACCACAGCATACCGTATTATCAAATTAATCTGGAATCATATAAAAGTAAAATATTTCATTTTTAAAATACTCTGTTTCCATTTCAAAGCTGTTATAGTTGATTTCAATAGGTAGAAAAAATATTTTGCATACTACACTGTAATTACAATTCTGCCATGTTAATAATCTTAACATAAAGATTTAAAGTCAAGTTCATAAATAAAACAGTACAACAGAATTCATGTGTAAATCATATACATTAAACTCAATCAATTAATCTTGTGTTAGAGGCATAATTAATTACATAGAAAGTGAAGCTAGCTACAGTGAAGCAATGAATATTACACAAATATAAATATTTGTAACAAAAACTTCACTTATCTTAAGAAAATAATGTCAACTTTTTTATTATTTGAGATCAATTTCACAAACAACTCATTTGCATCGTAACTTCCATGAAGTGTGTGGACTTGTTACAAATAGTTATATTTGTGTAATAGCATAATCAATTATTGGGTAAACACTATTGGAAAAGTTCTTAAATAAAATTCAACCAAGTAATGTAAATGTACACATTCTGAATAAACCCAGAAAAAGCGAAGACTTTACAATCATAAAATATACAAATACAAGACATTAATATGCAAACATAGATGAGATATCATAAATGTCTACAAATTTTATAACTGTTTATAACCTAAAAGATTTTGTTTATGACAACTATCGTTAAGATGCACAGGACAGATGTGGCCCTGTTCTATAGTAGAAGCATTTGAAGAGCATTTATTTTGTTAATGATAAATGGAACAAAAGGGAGTAAACAAAGTCCATTGACATGCTTCCTTTTTCCTACAAATTAAGAGAAAGACCGGTCACTGTGCAGAAAGACAGGGAAATTTAGAGAGACAGAAACACGTTCCAACCGTTTTGCCATTCTGTTTCCACATGAACTGCACTCCATAGCGAGACTGGTACCTATTGGTTGAACTAGTCACATGATATACTGTTGTTACTGCACATCCTGTAATCACTCGTCTTTGTACATGCTCCATATTCTAATTTAAAACATGGAACAATTTTGGCATATTGTGGGAATATGTAACTATCAATAAGACAGGGTGTAAATCTTCTTTGCAGAATGTACACATATTACAGTTCACACATGCAGAGCTTTAAAACATGAGACTTACACTGCACAATACTACAATTTATAAAAGCTTTAGATGTGGTTTCATATATAAAAATTTCAAATTTAGTGAAGTTTGGGATCACACCCCAAGTTTTTTATGGAACCATTTCACTGTGTATTCCAAATCACAAAGGATTTCAACTGATGTTATAAAACATTGTTCATAAATCCAAAAATATAGTGAACAATTTCAATAGACCATAACTTTTGAACCAATAATAGGACACACGTGCAACTTTAGGAGAATATAATACACAACTGGGAGATTACACTACACTATTTACATCTCAGAGGAAATGTTGGGAGTGTCCTCCACCAGCATCTATACATGTTTGCACCATATTCTCTGAAGTTTTACAGAGAGAATGCTCGCCAATGTTACTTATTTCAGTTCAAATGGATTCCTTGAGAACATCAATTTTCCGTGGCCTATTCTTGTACACTCTATTTTTTAGATATCCCCACAAGAAAAAATCCAGTGAGGTTAGGTCAGTGGATTTGGGGGGCCACAGACCTTTTGAGATTATTTGATTATCAAAGAAACTGGTTACAAGTTCCATGGTGTCATTAGATGTATGGCACGTTGCTCAATCTTGCTGGACATAACCTTCTCTCAATTTGATATATCCAGCTGCTCCACAAATGTATTGAAAATACCCATATAAACTTCAGTGTTTACAGTCGTATCAAAGACAATTAAGACATTTAAGACTGTCAACTGTCAACAATTGTCAGTGTTGTCAATTCTCCCAGAGCCACTGAGATCATTAAAACAAATTTCTATATATATGTTTGGAGGAATTTAGTAACAGTGACATCAAAATTAATCTCAAAAACTATTTGTAGTTGGTTTATTGATATTCATCACTTACTTTTTCATATTAATGGAGACTAGTTTCAAATCTGAGATTGAAAATGGAGGCGATTGCCTTTGAAACTAGTCTCCATTAATATGAAAAAGTAAGTGACATGTATCAATAAACCAACTACAAATAGTTTTTGAGATTAAATTTCTACATTCTACAAGCTTTCAAAGGAAAATGGCTTATCGAAATGGTTCAGGTTTATATGGATTGCACTGTACAAACAAAATTTATAATTAAAGTTGAGCTTCTCTTGCATATTAGTGTATGCCCTTAAAATGAGCATTTCTAACTCCTTTTAACCTGTATAAAACATGTAGGCATAAATGACACCTATTATTTATAACAAAAATTGAAATATTGTATGTATATTATATTATAAATGAGGATCTGATTCTTTCATTACCAAAACAGAAAGTTATATGTCTACTTAATTATGAAAAAAGGTCTAATATATTTGCTAAACAGGGCCCAAGGTAGTGCAGTGGTTTCATTCGCAACTTTTGTGCTGAGGGTCCAAGTTCAATTCCTGGCTCTGGGGTGTTGATTTTAAGTCAGCTCTATCCATGCCTTCACCTGTCTAGCTCATATGAAGTGTCCCCTATGCCCAACGTGGTTCAGAGCCCATGGTATAAACTGTAGGTCCACTCGCTTCACCGTCATCTTTGCTATCACCCTACCATTGGAGGTAATGGACATTGCCCTTGGGTGTCTCCACCTGAGATATGGCTCCGGTCATCACGTGATGGGACGAGGTTACCCCAAAGGCCATAGTGGCCATATGGAGTGTGTTTGCTAAACTTCACTAATTTCTGATAATCTTGGAAACAAAATAAGTAAAAGCACTTCAGAAAAACATCTTTTTGTTTTTGTTTTTCAAAAACAAACTGTTTATATAAAAAGTTTTTAAAAAATGAACAGCAAATTGGTGTTCAAAAAGAAAGCAAAGCATTTGATGACATGCTTCTTGAAAACTTGTGATATGAGTTTTTATTTGCTATCTTTGACAATTGCAAAGAAGCTATACTATACACTATCCACTAATCCCTTGTTACTACAACATACCCATAAAATAGTTCACAAAAACAAGTAGAAGTGAAACATAAATAAGATAAATGATCCATTCCATGATGCATACCCCATTCCCGTTTTTTTATCCCTTAGACTTAGTACACCGCATAAATGGAATAGAATCCTCTGCCATAGTACTTTATAAACATTTAAATTCAAATTCTCTGTAAATATGTATGTGACTTCAAAACAATATAATATATGCATCTTTAACATTTTATTAACTTTATTCTTTCTTGTCTATGTATTTTGTTAACCGTAAATAATTGACATTGTAGCCTGTTCAATACGTGTATAAAAAATCAAGATGCCACAAGAATGTTTTGTGAATGTGTGTGTTTTTATTATTACAGACGTATGAGGCTAGTGTACATGTAAAGTTGTAATTATTTAGAATGTTGAAATTAACTGCTATTAATATAAAAAGGAAAAAATGAGAAAACATAATGAGAATGTAAAAATGAAAACTGAAGCTCATTATAAAAGTATTTCTGGTAAACTTACTATAAAGCTATTATAGATATAAGAAAGTGGAACACATATAAACATCTACTGTGCAGTCATTAATGGTATATTATCTGATTTCACTAAATTTATATCGTCATAACAGCATGTTTAAAGAACACCAAAACTTCTAGATTTTCAAATGTTTGTTTAAATGTTTTTAACCTTTAAATTTTGTTAGAAAAATGTTATCAATCATCGGAATCAGTAAAAACATTAACTTTTCATCTCATTACATTTGCTGAAAACTACACAAAGACCAAAATTATAATGAAATTAGCCAATATCTCTGTGATATTACTAAGATCAAAAATAAAAATTATTAGTTTGATATGAGTTGTTTCCCATCCATGTCGCTGAAAACTTTTAGAAATCTGTTTCTTGGTTTAAAACTCTTCTCATCTAGATTAAATACAAGGAGGTGTTGTAAAGTTTTAATTATCACCCGTTAGAAAATGTGATAGAGAGTTTGTGTTGATATCTGCTTGTTAGTTCTTCTCTACGTAGTCACCATCCAGATTTGCACATTTTTCCCAGCGTTTCTTGACCTTCTGAGTACCTTGAATGTACAAGTCTGCAGAATTCACGTTAAACCACTCTTCCACTTCATTAATGATGTAGTTTGTGTTACAAATTGGTGACCACGAAATGGATTCTTCATTTCCAGGAACAAGAAAAAGTCATTTGGTGCGAGATCAGGCAAATAAGGCGGATGCTGTAAGGTCTCAAAGCCACATTCCCTTGTTTTGTCAACTGCAACTTGAGATGAATGAGTTGGTGCATTGTCAGACAGAAGTAGAACACCTTTAGAGAGTATACCGCGTCGTTTCTTAGTCAGAGATACTCATAACTTGTCCAGAAGATTGCAGTAGTATCTACCATTTATGGTTTGACCCTTGACAAGATAATCTGTAAGGATGACTCCACGACAGTCTCAGAAAACAGAAAGCATGACCTTCCCAGCTGACTTTTGCACCTTTGCCATTCTGGGAGGGGGAAATCAGCATGTTTGCATTCCATGCTCATGGTTTTTGTCTCTGGATCATACTGATAGATCCAGGATTCATCCTGGTTACCAGATGATCAAAAAATCATCTTCATCCTGTTCCAACAGCATCAACATCTGTCTTGGAAAATCATGCTGTGTTTGCTTTTGGGAAGGGGTTAGCAAACGCGGAACCCACCGTGCAGAGACCTTAGACATGTGCAGTTCGTCATGAATAATTTTCTACACACTACCATAACTAAGATGTGTCTCATTCATGATCATTTGGATGGTTGCTCGTCTGTCTTCCAGTATTAAACACTCCACTTTCTTCACTATGACAGCATTGTTTGTCATTGACAGTCTACCAGCTCTTGGCTCATCTATCAGAGACATATGAACAATTTGAAAACTCCTTTTCCACCTCATAGTAGTGTAATACGATGGGCAATTATTTCTATAAACAGTCGTCATCTCATCATGGATTTCCTGGGCAGTTTTGCCCTTCAAATGCAGGAACTTGATCACACTACGAGCCTCAATTTTCTCCATCTTACACCTCAGTCACTCCTGGCACTCACTGTAAAAATAAAGAAGGACTCAAATCACTGAAACTACCAACATTATGTCCCGAGGTGTTATTGATGACACTAAAAAATGTTCATTACTCTAGCATAAAAACTACCGGGTGATATAACTTTACGGCACCCCCTCATACAATTTAGCTTTTATAAATCCAATACTAGCAAAAGAAATCAGTAATGAACTCAACAAATAAAGCCGAAGGATCTCATCCATTTAATATGTCAAAGATATTTATAGTAAAATGGGAGGTTTTGTGAAGGTACCTATAATTCATGTTTCATACAACGCAACATTTCATTCTTACATTACATTATGATGTCTGTGAAGAGTATTAATATATTATGTAATCAAAGATGTAATATTTTTGACTTTTTGACCTTATATTTCATCTCCATATGCATTTGTTAAGCTACTGTGTCGTATGTGTGTGAGTGATTGTTTGAAAATTGTTGGTGTTAAGAAAAGGAAATATTATTAGTTAACTAAAATGATAAACTCAAAATTTTGTTTAGAAAAAGGTGATGTAAATAATACTACTGTATGTATGACATTAAACGAGGATAAATAAACCTGGAAAAATGCATCTCAAAATTTTGTGTGACTTGACCATTATTTTTTTGCTAATATTTCTTCAGTTTGTGTGAATGAAAATGATAGAGAATGTCAAAGCAGTATATAGATTTATGAAACAAACACAACTTGTTTGGAAATTAAAGTACAAAACAAATAAAAAACATGACAGTGATAGGTTTGCTTTTAATCCTGTCAAGGGAGAATATTGTCACTGATAGCATTGTTGTGCTTGCCGCGACAAGCGGGAGCCGGGCACGTGGACAGGAGAGCTGGACGCTTCCCAAGAGAAAGAAAGAGACAGAGAAAGCATCTGGAATTTTCTGTCTTTCTCTTCTGTCACAAGTGTTCTCAGAAGGTCTACAGCATTCTAATCTTTATTACAAAAGTATAAATATTTGTTACTAAGGCTTCACTTATCTTAAGAAATTGTTGTTAATACTTCTTTCTAATGGAGATCAATTTCACAAACAGATCGTTTGTATCTTCAGACTACAAACGTTGTCAAGTATTCTGGTTACCATGTTTTTCTTATTTTTCTTTTAGTATTACCTTAATTATTGCTTATCTAAAGAAACATGGGATGCAGTATATCAAGAGAACTGTATAAATAAAGCTAGTATCCAATTTTTAAACATTTTTAAATATCATGCAGATGTTGCCTTAATCAAAAAAAAGGTAAAGGTTAATAAAACATAACTGGAAGTTATTTCCGGGCTGTTATGCCGTGGTCTGCTGGATTTGAGTTACCAGACGTCCAGAGGTCCAGAGGTAGTCCTAGTCGGGCGGGGCTTTCCCCGTCCGGGTGTCATATGCCGCAGTACCTAGCCGCTTTGCGGCTTAACCTGCGAAATGAACTAGTAGATCCATGTTCTGCTGGGGTGTTTGAATTTGTTTACTGTTTGAAATTTTGGAGAGGTATGGAATGGGTTGCCCCTCTTTGTCGTGGGCAGCTGTACTTAATCGTTCTCCCTTTTTGGGAGACACGAATTAGTTTTTTGCCCCGTTTTGGATACGGGTTGTGTAGCGCTTGTCCTTTGGCGTAGAAGTTGTTCCCAGAGACATCTGGGGTTTTCCTTGGGTTACCCAAGGGGTCCCAGGACGTCTCTCGGCAGTCTGAAGGACGGCAAACGCCTTTGATCTCTCGGGTCATACCTTCCCAGGGAGTTCACTAAAGGGTTGGGGTGAATTTGGATTTTCTCGTACATTGATCGTGCCCTCTCGCGAATGACATCGACAATGTACGGGATCTGGGAGTGCTCATGTAGGATATGAGCCGGGAATCTCCAGCCTGTATCGTAGATGATGCGTAGTGCCTTGTTTTGCAGCGTCTGGAGTCTGACGAAAGTGGTATTAGCCACTGTTCCCCAGATCTCACAGCCGTACAGAATCATAGGCGGAATGATCGCCCGATACAGTTGGAGTTTGAGACGGATCGGCATGGTTGATCTGAAGATAGGGTATAGGCTCCGGAGTGCGACGTGCCCCAGCTGGACCTTGCCCTTGACATGCGGAACGTAAGTTAACTTACGGTCCAGCGTCACCCCGAGATACTTCGCCGTTTGCACCCAAGGGATTCGACGGCGCCGTAAAACGAAGTTCTGCTGCAACCGGTTGGCTATGGTTTTCGCCAGGAGAATAGCAGAGCTCTTCTCCGGGTTAATTGCCATTCGCCATTTTGCGCTCCATTCGCCAATGGCCCGGAGCTGGGTTTGGATTTGCCGGAAGCTGTACCGTGTATTCCTATTGACTGCGAAGATCATGAGATCGTCCGCATACTGACAGGTTTGGGTGTTGTGATGAGTTGGGATGTCGGCCATGTAAGCTGCAAAGAGCGCCGGCGACAGCACGCTGCCTTCCGGTACTCCAGCGCCAATGGGCCGCTCGGTGGACAGCTTCCCCTCCATCTTTACTCGGAAGCTTCGGTTTCCGAGGAAACCGGCCACCAAGGAAATGTATGGACGGGGAATTTCATGCTCCAGGAGTTTGTAAATGAGTCCTTCATGCCAGGTAGTGGCGAATGCCTTCTCCACGTCGAGCAGCACTGCTACCGTTTTAGACCTTTCCTGGAAACCCAGGGAGGCCTTCTCGGCAACCCGCAGTAGCTGCTCGGTCGTGGAGTGGCCAGAACGGAAGCCAAACTGGTGTTCCGGGATTAGGCCCCTTTCCTCCAGATGAGGAAGGAGCCGGGAGAGGAGCAGTTTTTCGAATACCTTCGATAAAACTGGGAGAAGGCTGATTGATCGGTAACTGGAAGGAAAAACCGGATTTTTCCCCGGCTTTAAAACGCACACCACGCGCGCCTCCTTCCAGATAGCTGGAAAGTGGCGCATGTATAGGCACGCGTTATAAATCCGGGTTAAGTGAATCACGGCTCTTCGTGGAAGGTGCTTGAGCATTTCCGCTGTCACACGGTCCTGCCCAGGTTCTTTGTTGGTTCTTAGAGAGTTAAGCGTGGTCGCTAACTCTCTAGGGGTAACGATGGGAATGTGGAACTCCTCGTGGTCAGGGGGCGGAGCTTCTAGGAAGTCCTCCACCACCTGTTCCACGAGGTCAGCATGGTCATCGTCCATTGGCTCTACCCTGGGTTGGAATTGAGCGACGTCTGTCTGGGCTGCAGTATTTATACTGTTAGTGACCTCCGCTGATTGGACCGGCTGGCGGACGGAGCGAGGGAGTGGGCGGGCTTGGATAGGGGTGCTACCTTCTGGTTGGTTCGCTTGGTTTTCTTCTGTTCTGTGTTGTTTCTTATGTTCGATGACAGGGTGCCAGTTGCTGTTGAGCTTCAAAGTTTCTTCTTTCTTATTAAAATTATGTGGATGTTTATAAATTTCAATAGCCTCGCGTTGTAGCCGGGCATGGTAATGTGTTATAGATGAAAGAATGTTGGTGTCCTGGAATTTTATAATGTGTTCGCCCTCAGCTTCAATGGCGTGTTGGGCGACTGCAGACTTTTCAGTTTGTCCCAAGCGGCAGTTTCTTTTGTGTTCGGCGAGTCTGGTGTTAATGCTGCGCTGTGTGGTTCCAATGTAGACCAAACCACAGGAACAGGGATTACGGTATACACCAGATGATGATAGAGGCTCCCGAGGATCTTTAGCCGAGCGAAGTAGATTGTTGAGTTGTTTAGTGGGCTTGAAAACAGTGTTGACGTTGTGTCGCTGCAGTATATGTTGAATACGGTCGGTGACATTATTGAAATATGGCAGGAAAACTGTGCCATTATATTTGGGCCTCTGTGCATTCTGTGAGGCAGAACCAACCAGAAGGTAGCACCCCTATCCAAGCCCGCCCACTCCCTCGCTCCGTCCGCCAGCCGGTCCAATCAGCGGAGGTCACTAACAGTATAAATACTGCAGCCCAGACACCAGACGCTGCAGAACAAGGCACTACGCATCATCTACGATACAGGCTGGAGATTCCCAGCTCATATCCTACATGAGCACTCCCAGATCCCGTACATTGTCGATGTCATTCGCGAGAGGGCACGATCAATGTACGAGAAAATCCAAATTCACCCCAACCCCTTAGTGAACTCCCTGGGAAGGTATGACCCGAGAGATCAAAGGCGCTTGCCGTCCTTCAGACTGCCGAGAGACGTCCTGGGACCCCTTGGGTAACCCAAGGAAAACCCCAGATGTCTATGGGAACAACTTCTACGCCAAAGGACAAGCGCTACACAACCTGTATCCAAAACGGGGCAAAAAACTAATTCGTGTCTCCCAAAAAGGGAGAACGATTAAGTACAGCTGCCCACGACAAAGAGGGGCAACCCATTCCAAACCTCTCCAAAATTTCAAACAGTAAACAAATTCAAACACCCCAGCAGAACATGGATCTACTAGTTCATTTCGCAGGTTAAGCCGCAAAGCGGCTAGGTACTGCGGCATATG
The DNA here is from genome assembly GCA_030765055.1 of Mantis religiosa. Taxonomy (NCBI): domain Eukaryota; kingdom Metazoa; phylum Arthropoda; class Insecta; order Mantodea; family Mantidae; genus Mantis; species Mantis religiosa. The sequence goes on from CM060959.1 coordinate 136,422,904, forward strand.
ACACCCGGACGGGGAAAGCCCCGCCCGACTAGGACTACCTCTGGACCTCAACACTTCAGAAGCGGAGACCCAAATCTCGCCGCGCACGGGCCGAGAGGTCCAACTTTCCATCCGGCTCGTGGCAGGCCGGATGTCATCGACATCATGATCACCAAGAACTTTCCATTCCATCTGGACCTCTCGGCGGTGAATGAATTGGACTCAGACCATGACCCTGTCACGGTCGATTCCGATGTCACCATGGCAGCTCTGTTAAACTCAGACTGGGAGCTAGAGGTAGACTGGGATGCAGCCATCCTCAAACTTAACCAAACCATCGACCCTCGTCCACGCATCGACGACGTCGAGGCGCTGGAGGCTGCGGCGATGAGTTTTTCCCAGCAGGTACGCCTAGCGGTGAGCACACACACTCACCGTATACCCATCAACACACATAATCCTCTGTCCATCACAAACGAGATCCGGCAGCTGCTAAAAGCCAAGGCAGCTGTTCGGAAGCTATGGCAGCGTTTCCGTCATCCCAGGATAGGAGCAGTTTACCAGCGGTTCAAATCCCTGGCAAGGCGGCTGCTCCGTGCCCACCGTAAGGTGGCCTGGGAGAACACATTCCGAAACGTCGACCTCCAGGAAAAGCACCCCTGGAAGATCATCAAGTCCCTCAGGAGGGACAAAACTCTGTATCAGCATCCGCTGCATGGCACTCGAGGGAGACTCGCTTACGAGCCCCAAGACAAGGCCACAGCTTTCGCGGATCATTTGGAAAGTCAATTTGAGCCGAGGGAGGACCCCCAGGACGAAGACTTCACTGACCTCGTGGAGGCTGCTGTGGAAGACCTCTATGAGGAGCCACAGCGGCGCCATGAGGCGATCCATATCCCAATAGTCACCCCAAAGGCGGTGGCTACTGAAATCCGAAAAATGAAACCTAACAAATCCCCTGGACATGACGGTGTCAGCGCACTCATGCTCCAGCACCTTCCCAAGAGGGCCGTTATTCATTTGACGCGGATCTTCAATGCGTGCCTCCACCTCCGCCACTTCCCAGCCTGCTGGAAAGAGGTGAGAGTGGTGTGCATTCTGAAGCCCGGCAAGGATCCGGTCTTTCCATCTAGCTACCGATCCATAAGTCTTCTCCCAACCGTCTCAAAACTATTTGAGCGGTTGCTCCTATCCCGCCTGACCCCTCTCTTCGAGGAAAGGCAGCTCCTACCCGATCACCAGTTTGGTTTTCATCATGGACACTCCACGACCCTACAGCTACTGCGCCTGGCCGAGAGGACAGCCCTGGGTTTCCAGGAAAACCTCAAGACAGTCGCGGTACTGCTAGACGTAGAGAAAGCCTTTGCCACAACCTGGCACCAAGGCCTACTGTTCAAACTCAGGGAGGCCAACCTACCTCCTCCCTATCTTGCCCTGATTAGCAGTTTCCTCAGAAACCGCACTTTCAGGGTGAGAGTGGAAGGAAGGATGTCATCTATCAGACCAATAGCCGCGGGAGTCCCGGAGGGCAGTGTACTGTCCCCGATACTCTTTGCGGCCTACATGTCTGACTTACCCCTGGAACCACAGACTGTTACGTGCCAATATGCTGACGACGTCCTCATAATGGCACGTAACAAAAACTTGCGATATTGTCATCCTCCGCTGCAGCGCCAACTCCGAGCCATTGGCCGTTGGAGTGAGATGTGGAGAGTGGCCATTAGCCCCGAGAAGAGCTCTGCACTTCTCCTGGCTAAGGTCCGAGCTAGGCGACCAGACTGGTCGCTGAGGTTGAGGCAGAGGCAAATCCCTTGGGTTCCCACTGCCAAATACCTTGGCGTCCACCTGGATCGCGGACTCACCTACGCACCTCATATCCGGGTCAAAGCCGGACAAGGGCATGCAGCATTAACTCAGCTATACTCCATTTTCAAGTCCACCATGCCTACCCACCTCAAACTACGCCTGTATCGGGCGATCATACCGCCCCTGATTCTGTACGGCTGCGAAGTCTGGGGATCAGCGGCTCCAACCAATATTCGCAGACTCCAGTACGTCCAGAACAGGGCCTTACGCATGATCTACGATACCGGGCGGAGATTTCCGTCCCACATCCTACATACTCACTCTGGAGTCCCGTATATCGTCGGCGTGGTGCGGGAGAGATCCCGCACCATCTACGATAAGCTGGACTCCCACCCCAACATACTGGTGAATACCCTAGGCCGTTACGACCATAGGGTTCCTCGCCGGAGACCAAGCTATCGGCTACCCAAAGATGCCTTGGGTACCTAGCACAGAACAGGGCCACATTCCCCTGACTCCAACTTCCTAAGCCCAGTAATGGGCTAGGAATACCTATACAGTAACACGGATCCTTTCCCTCTAGCCTGCTTAGCGGACTGTGCTCAGAAGCCTCCCAGCAGGCGGAAGAGCGCAGCCAGCATTGGCGCATCCCCCCTTCACGGGGCGACGGCGCTCACCAAGGCTAGACATATCCATCGCCCAAAACAATCGCCTGTGACATTAAAAATTCTTCTATACTGCCCAGATAAAGACGCTAGAAGCGGCTAGGTGCTGGGCAGCATACACTCCGTCCAGGAAAACCTGGACGACTCGACTATTCTGCTGGTCTGCTGCTGCTGGTCAACACTTCAGACGCTACGCTAACTTCTCCGAGGAGACTACGACCACGGCACTGAAGATGTCCGCCGCAGTTGCGGACGAAACGTCTGGTAACTACAAATCCAGCACACCACGGCATAACAGCCCGGAAATAACTTCCAGTTATATTGACTCCGGCCGTGAAAGCCTACGCTCTCTCGTTAATAAAACAATTAAAAACCAGTGGGTCACCAAAGGTATCCATAAATCAAGCATGAGATTAAAATTCCTGTGTAGATATGCAAAGAATAATAAAGTTTCAGCAGTCTTTCTTGATTATTTACATACTTATAAGAGAACCTATAATAAAGTAATTAGGGCCGCTAAGAAAATGTTTAATAATAAAAAGATTTTGGAATCAGTGAACAAATCAAAGTCAATTTGGGATATAGTGAAAACCGAACAAGAATCCACTCATAAAATAATAACTGACATATGCTTCACAAACGAAAATAAACTAATAACAGATCCTGAAGAAGCAGCTGAGTGCTTCAATACGTTTTTCATTGAAATTGCAAATGTTATCCAAAAGCAAATATGTAATAATAATCCTTTCACTGCTCCCTATCCAAATAAAAAAGTTAACTCCAGTATGTATCTAGCACCAACAGACAAAGAAGAAATAGCCTCTGTTATAGCAGGACTAAAAGATAAAAAATCCATTGACTCAGATGGGTTCTGAAATCATTTGCTGAAACAGTGTCATCATCTTATTCTAAAACCATTATGTTACTTAGTGAATTTATCATTTAGTTCAGGAATTTTCCCAGATGTTTTTAAAATCTCAAAGGTTAAGCCACTATTCAAAAAAGGTTCGACAGAAATAATGAACAACTATAGACCAATATCTATCTTATCTGTATTTTCAAAAGTGATAGAAAAAATTATGCATAAACGACTAGTTTCCTTTTGCAAAAAGTATAATATCTTAACACAATGTCAGCATGGCTTTCGGAAAGGGAGTTGCACTACCTCGGCATTGACCAAATTCTTAGAGAATGTGTATAGGGCACTAGATAGGAAAGAGTGTCCTGTGGGTATTTTCCTTGATCTCACAAAGGCATTTGATCTTGTAGACCATAGCATTCTACTGGATAAGTTGCATGCAGTTGGTATTAGAGGAATATGTTACGAATGGTTCAGATCATATCTGGAACGTAGACGTCAATTTGTACAGCTAGACTATGTAGATAAAAACTTAGGTGTAATTCAAAGTAAAACATCTTCAGAGAAAATAGTACAGCAAGGTGTGCCCCAGGGTTCAATATTGGGCCCATTTTTATTTCTCTTATATATTAATGATTTAGGTCTAGGTTTAAATAAAACGGGCGAGAACATCAATTTGACACTCTTTGCCGATGATACCAGCATATTAATGACTGGGAAAACCTCGAATGAGGTATTAAGCTATAATAATACTTTTAATACAAAAATTGTCAATTGGTTTTTAAAAAATAAGCTAAAAATAAATGAAGAAAAATCAGTAGCTATAGGCTTTCACCACAAACTAAATAACACTGCTCAATTCCCAAGTATATATTTAGGGAATAAATCACTACTCTATGAATCAAATACCAAATTTCTAGGAATATGGTTAGATGAACATTTAAAATGGGAAAAACAAATTCAGCAACTAGAATTGAAACTAAGCAGAATTACATTCGCTATTAAATCAATGAGGGAGTCTGTAAACACAAATGTGTTGAGAATTATTTATTTTGCTTATTTTCATTCTGTAATGTCTTATGGTATACTTAGCGGGGGAAATGCTAAAGCTATATCAAAAATATTTAGATTGCAGAAAAGGGCTATTCGTTATATAGTAAATATTCCTTTCACCACCAGCTGTAAACCATATTTTAAACTACTAAAAATACTTCCATTACCCTGTGTATATATATATATATATATATATATATATATATATATATATATATGAAGCTCTAGTTAGGACAAGAATTGTACTTGCTCAATTTGAAACAAATTCGCAGATACATACACATAATACAAGAAGTATCAGATCTACGCATTATAAGCCACAATACAACTTTATTCACACATAGCTTCGAACATAAAGCAGTATTATTATATAACAAACTACCCGATGGCATTAAAAGTATAACATCGGAAAAAAGGTTTAAACTGACTGTAAAATCATTTTTAAGAGAAGGTTGCTATTATTCAGTGGAAGAATACTTAAAACATGATCAACATATCAATGCTTCCTAAAATGATGTTTGTGAATAAATACCTGTGCAACTTCGGAGGTGATACTTGTAATATTCAGAAAAGCTGTAAAAAATATCCTACTAAAAGTAATGTCACAGACAACAGATGCGTTTCTAAGAAGTAAAATTAAATAATAAAGTAAATATTGATTTTTTTGGTAAAAATTATGTCTCTTACAGCCTACTTCTTAAAAATGTAATACATTAAACTATTATGTGACCTAAGTTGCCTTATTCTTAATTACTATTTGTATTATTATTCTGTTAATTACTACTGCATTACTTTAATCACTATTGTATTATTTAACTACTATTCTATTATTTAATTACTATTGCATTATTCATAATTGTATTACTCATAAGAAATGTATTATTCTTATGGGTACAAATTTGACGAAGCCATGAATATTGTATATTCCTAAGGTGAATAAAACTATCTATCTACCAACATCTGAAAACGAAACAAACCTAAAAACAGAATCAACCGCTGGTATTTCAAAATTCATTACACAATGTTTATTTTTTAAAATAAATATCTTTTCCCAAACTATTAACTCATTGGACCATTTAATTGTTTTAATAATTTAACTTCAGGATTTATTTCATGGTTAAATGATCAAAAATGATCTGTTAGAGCCAATTTGTCAGTTTGTTTATACTTAATGTTACAAAAATGTTCTTTTGTTCTGGTTTCCTAATTACGTTTTGTCTGATTACAAAAGTATTTAAATTATTAAATATTATTAAATTATCAAATGATTTAAATTATTAAAAACATTAAATGTTCCCATAGATTTAATAGTGTGGGAAAAAATATTTATTTTAAAAAATAAAAATTGCGTAATGAATTTTGACATACGGGCAATTGATTCCGTTTTTAGGTTTGTTTCGTCTTCAGATTTTGGTAATATGAAAAAACATAGTATGCTTGACGATGAAGCGTGTTAACTTAAGATGTGAGCAAATGTTCGTGAAATTGATCTTAAAAAGAAGAAAGAAGTATTAACATCAACTTCTTAAGATATGTGGACATTAATTAACAAATATTTTTATTTGTGTTACGTTTTGTCTTCCCAATATAAACCTGATCACAATCTATTTATTTATTTATTTTCAGTTCAGTATAGTGTTAAATACACAAAAGAACCACGTCATATGAATTTATACAGTTTAAGAACACAGCTATACCATTCACAATAATAATAATGATAATGATAATGATACTGATACTGATACTGATAATGATAATACTGATAATAATAATAATAATAATAATAATAATAATAATAATAATAATAATAATAATAATAATAATAATAATAATAATAATAATAATAATAATAATAATAATAATAATAATAATAATAATAATAATAATAATAATAATAATAATAATAATAATAATAATAATAATAATAATAATAATAATAATAATAATAATAATAATAATAATAATAATAATAATAATAATAATAATAATAATAATAATAATAATAATAATAATAATAATAATAATAAATAATAATAATAAATAATTAATAATAATTAATAATAATTAATAATAATTAATAATAATTAATAATAATTAATAATAATTAATAATAATAATAATAATAATAATAATAATAATAATAATAATAATAATAATAATAATAATAATAATAATAATAATAATAATAATAATAATAATAATAATAATAATAATAATAATAATAATAATAATAATAATAATAATAATAATAATAATAATAATAATAATAATAATAATAATAATAATAATAATAATAATAATAATAATAATAATAATAATAATAATAATAATAATAATAATAATAATAATAATAATCTTTATAAAAATGAAGTTCTAGCTAGTATTAATAATATTTGAGTTTGATTTATGAGTCACTATGTTTACACTCAAACTTCACTTACTTGTTGTATAACTGAAACGTTTTCAAGATCATTCAATCTCATCCTCAGCTGTTTGGTCACTAAATGAACCTTCCTCTTCTTCCGCTACTACGGAGCTCCGATCACTCTGCCATCTGGTGTTAGGGGCACTAAGTTTTAATACTTCATTTAATGCCGGGATTTCAAAATTTATAACTTTATCACGGTTTTTGTTTATGAATATTTTTTCCCAAATATCCAATTCTATGGGTGTACTTAAAGATTTTAACAGTTTAATGTTGTGGTTTTCTGTCCAAAAATGGTTCATTTAGTCACCAAACAGCTGAGGATGAGATTGAATGATCTTAAAAACGTTTCAATTATACAACAAGTAAGTGAAGTTTGAGTGTAAACATAGTGACTCATAAATCAAACTCAAATATGAAGAATAATTCACTGTTAATAATGCTTCTGCTTTTAATATTTATAGTATTAATAAACTCATCCACACTATAATAGGCTTTGTCAATTAGGAAACATTTCAGCATTAATTTAAAATTATTATCTTTACAATTCTTGATAGTGACTGGTAGTATGTTATAAAATTTTATACCCATAAAACTAGGTGTCTTCTCATAAAAGTACAGTCTATGGGTAGGAATCACTAAGTCGTCTTTATGTCTAGTGTTGTGAAATTTCCGAAGGTGCATTATTGTGTGGTATATGTATAAGCTAGGAAGGTTTAGAAGTTTCAATTTTATAAATACTGGACGGCAAGATTCGTTATGTTTTAGATTCCCAAGGTGTCGGATGGCTTTTTTCTGCAATACAAAGATTTTGTTAAAATTTACCTTAGTTGTGTTACCCCATACTTTGATCTCATATGAGAGGTACGAGTAGATTAAAGAGTAATAGATAATTTTAGCTGTGGGCATAGGTGTATATATATATAAACAATTAAATTGATAAATACCAGATTTTATGTTATTAGGAATTTTATCTTTTTTAGAAAAATGAAGTAAACTTTTAATACTATATTTATTTTGAGGAACTAAAGTTATACCAACTTATTTAAAAAAATTTGAAAATGTTTATTAGCCCAAGGGTGGTAAGTAAATTTTTTAAAATTATAATCGTCTTTTATTTTTTTAACGGTACAAATATCATTAATTAAATTTAACCATGAATTAAATCCTGAAGTCAAATTATTAAAACAATTAAATGGTCTGATAGATTTAATGGTTTGGGAAAAAATATTTATTTTAAAAAATAAACATTGCAAAATGAATTTTGAAATACCAGCAGTTGATTCTGTTTTTAGGTTTGTTTTGTTTCCAGATGTTGGTAATACTGAAAAAACATAAGAAAAACATGGTAACCGGAATCCTTGACAACTGAGTTTGTGGACTGAAGATACAAACGATCTGTTTGTGAAATTGATCTCCATTAGAAAGAAGTATTAACACCAATTTTTTAAATATTTATATTTGTGTAATATTTATTGCTTCACTGTAGCTAGTTACATTTTCTACATAATTCTAATCTTTGTTTCAAATAACCTTCCCCTGCTGACATGTATCTCTCCACGTACCATTGCCTTCCCCCTTTCTCTAATTGGCTAATGCTTTCGGTGCCATTGGGGCTGCACCGTGGCTCAGTGGTTAGACCGCTTGGCTCTCACCAATGCGGCCCGGGTTCGATCCCATGTGACTGCAAAGTGAGAATTTTGGTGGACAACACGGCGCTGGGGCGAGTTTCCTCCAGGATCTCCAGTTTCCCCTGCCATCTCATTCCACCGGTGTTCCATCTTCATCTCATGTATCATCAGTGTCATCGCCTGCGGTGCTGTATTTAGTAAAAGCAGGCGTTAAATAGTACACATTTCATTTCATTTTGGTGCCATAGGCATTGCTTTCACACCATGTGGAAACCTGCAGTAAACGTCATAATAATTGCCAGGAAGATAGATAAAATCAAGCAAATGTAGATGTGAAGGTATGCAAAAATACATGTTGATAATGAAACTCAACTCACAGGTTGGATGAAAAATCCAGTTCAAAGCTAGGTCAGCAATAAAAGAAATATGAACAATTATATCATGACTACAGTTAAACGCACATACTATAGAGGCATATTTGAAGTAAAGGATCTTCCTCCTCCTTATTTCCTTTTGAGAATTAACATTTATTCCAGATAAATTAACTCTGTAATGTGGATATATTTAATTCATACGGTTATGAAAATATAAATTTGGCAATTCTCTTCTAACTTATTAAGATATACTATTATGTTAAATAAAGAACTCATTTTTATGGCACAACAGTCCATACCACGACAGTAGCCAATGAGAGGTGATTAGGTAACAAGAGCATTAGAGATATGGGGCAAGCTTAATTCAAACAAAAATTAGACTTGAGGTATAAATACCGGCAAGTGTTAGAAGCAGCAGTTGTGTGATTATCAGAGTTGTTGTGTGTAGTTGTGTGATAGTTATGGTGATAGTCGACGTTTGTAGTGTACCACAGTGATTTCTTTCTTTTTTTACTGTTCATCACATTTGTCTCCACATTTCTCAACATAAACCTCTGCAAATTATAGTGCCAACCCAGTTTTCCTCACAAAAGTCTCAATTCCAGCTGAATGTTTTACATATAGCCTTTATTTTTAGCAAACTGCAAAACACAGTTATTGTGCAGTGTCTAAATTTGATAGCATGTCAACTTTATTTTTTAAAAAAAAAAAAATAAAGACCAACACCATTTTAGTTGGAACAAAGAGAATGTTCACCTTATTCCAGAACTTCTCTCTGTCGTTTTCTTTCTCTTGGCAAGCATCCAACTCTCCTGCCCACATGCCTGGCTCCCGCTTGTCGCAGCTAGCACAACAATGCCATCAGTGACAATATTACCATTTTTTAAAACATTCTGTACAACTACATTATGCATTTTAATCAGCTATGTTCTTTACTTGCCAACTCAAAGGGCTCTGTTTTCTCTGCTGGTGGGGATCACACTTAAAATTCTAGTAATGCAGATAAAGTTTACCACATTCAATACCAAATTTTGTCAAAAAGATGGAATTTAAGTTTCCTTACAACCTTTTATGTGAATTTAGAGAGAGATGGCTCAGGTGGTTTCATCTGTGGTACACATTCAGGAGGTCTGGTTTCAGTTTCCATGACCCTTGTGCTTTTTGAGAGGATTTTCCTGCATTGCCAGGCAAATGCCGGATAGGTTAATCATCATCATTGTCGTCATCATCATCATCATCATCATTTGTGGTGGACAACACAGCGCTGGGGCGGGTTTTCTCCGGTACCTCCGGTTTCCCCCGCCATCTCATTCCACCGGTGCTCCATCATCATCTCATGTATCATCAGTGTCATCGTCTGCGGTGCCGTATGTAGTAAAAGCGGGCCTTAAACACTACACATCATCATCATCATCATCATCATCATCATCAACAACAACAACAACAACAACAACAACTTTTCATGGTTTAAGTCATCAAGGCTCGTTCCGGTCTCATAAATTTTAAATTACGAGGGCTGATCAACAAAGACTGAGACCATTTTTTTTTAACAGATGTTTATTACTGCAATTCAATGTTTGCATAATATTTTTCAAAGTAGTCCCCTCCTACTTCAATGCACTTTTTATAGCGCATCTGCCAGTCCTTGAACACGTGCTGTAGACCATTCTTTGTCAGGTCCTTGAGAATCGCCTTACTTTTCTTGAGCACTGCTTCAGAGTTCTCAAATCGAATACCCCTAGGCTTTGATTATCACCGGTGATGAGTCCTGACTGCATCATTATGATCCTGAAGAAAAACAAGCCAGCACAGTGTGGAAATCACCAGGTTCTCTAACACCAAAAAAGTCAAAATTGTTCCATCTGCAGGGAAAGTGATGGTGATCACATTTTTTGACTGTAATGGAATGATTTACCAGCATGCAGTTCCCTCTCACACTACTGTTACAGCAGCATACTACACATCAGTAATGGCTACACTGAGCAAGCACATTGCAAAGAAACGACCAGAGCTTTCTCGGAGTGGGTGACGACTTATCGTGACAATGCACAGCCACACGTCGCAAATCAAGTCATGCAGTTTCTGGCTCGATTCAACATTACCTGTGTATCACATCCACCTTACAAAGCTTAGGGGTATTCGATTTGAGAACTTTGAAGCAGAGCTCAAGAAAAGTGAGGCGATTCTCAAGGACCTGACAAAGAATGGTCTGCAGCACATGTTCAAGAACTGGCAGAGACACTACAAAAAGTACATTGAAGTAGGGGGGGACTACTTTGAAAAAGATTATGTAAACATTGAACTGCAGTAATAAACATCTGTGAAAAAAAAATCAGTCTCAGTCTTTGTTAATCAGCACTTGTAAAAATGTTGTATCCATCTGTTTCTTGGTCTACCAATATTTCTTCTACCTAATGGTTTGTAATTTAAAATTTTTTCCTATGTAGCTTTTTTCACAGGTTTCACAATTAATCTGATAAATTCCTGATTTCAAATTGTTGGGGATTGAATTTTTTAGTGGTTTATTTAGCAAGTTCCTCAGACTGAATTTGTTTAGGGGTGCTAGTTTTAAGTTTAGTCTTTTGAAGATTCGTTCAAATTTTCTAAAAGCCCATGGATGGTAGGTGAATTTTCTATATTGCCAATTTGTATTTTTAAGTGGTGTGAGAGTGGTATTTTTTGATATTATCTTCAGTTTTTCCTTTCTCTTCATCATGTTTCTTATGATGGCTGGGTTGAATCCATTTAATACTGCTATGTCTTTTATGTGTTGTTCTTTCAAAAATTCCTCCTTACTCAGTGGGATGTTGTACAGCCGGTGAATTAGACTTCTAAAGTCAGCTAGTTGATGTGAAACTGCGTTGTATTCATTTTTCTTTATGTAATTATCTATGTGTGTGGGCTTCCTGTATATTCCAAAATCTACACCATGACGATTTCTAGTAATCTTGAGGTCCAAAAAGGGTAGGGTGTTGTCTCTTTCTACTTCCATTGTAAACTGGATGTGATTATCTTGCAGGTTTAGTAATTTTAGAGAATCTTCTCTAAGTTTTTCCGGAATGATAGCAAAAACATCATCAACATATCTCCGCCAAAATTTATAAATCTGTGGGAATGCCTTTACTAATGGTGTTTCAAAATAGCTCATGTATAGGTCTGCTAAAATAGGCGAAAGTGGGCTCCCCATAGCTAATCCTTTTGATTGTCTGTAGAATTTTTGGTTAAACATGAAGTAATTATTCCTTATGCATAAATCTGTAAGATTGATAATGTCATCTATTTCTCTGGGGTCTGTTTGTAGTCTGTGTTAGCCATTTTTTGAGGAGTGTAGATATTTCTTCTACTGGAATGCTTGTAAAAAGTGCCTTAACGTCAAAAGAAACTAGTATGTGATTTTCCGGGATGTTGAACTTCTGTAGGTGATTTATCAATTCTAAGCAGTTCTTTATTCCCAAACTTTGTAATTTGTCATATGATTTTAATTTGCTTACTAACCACTTTGCAATGTGGTACGTAGGTGAATTGATGCCATTGATGAAAGGTCTCATGCTATTGTCTTGTTTGTGGATTTTTGGCAGACAGTACAACCTTGCTAGTGTGGGGTTGGAAGATTTTAAGTTGTATTTTTCAGATGTACTTAATGTTTTTGTAATTGATAAAGCTTTATTGACAGAAGTGATACTTGGGGTTAATGGATTTTTTGGAATTATTTCATATTCTGGACTGTCTAACATAAGGTTTACTCTCGGAATATAGTCTTCTGTTTCCATAATTACTAGAGAATTACCTTTGTCGGCTTTTAGGTGTACCAATGGCTTCCTATTTAAATTTCTTATTGTTTTGTTGTAAGTTTTATTGTATTGTCACCCAGTTATCGGGAAGCACCACAAACAACAGCTGAGAAGGGGCCGGAGGCCACGCCACGCCCACTCATTTGTCTCCTGTCACTAACTGAAGGGATGGTTAGGAGAGGGATGTCGGGCCCCTGAGCTGTCTCTTTACCCTTCTCCTAGGGTCTGGAAATTACGGGACATTCAATCTAATCGAGAACCTTCTAGATCGGCAAGCGGACCCTATATAAGCGACACGTCGTACAAGGGGAGTCAGTCAGTTCTTGGTGTAAGAATGCAGTGCTAGTGTACGACGAGAAGACTGTGTGAGAGCATCGGAAGATTGTACGTAATTACGAGTGCAAGTGAAATTGTAACGGACGAACTGGTGAATCGTAATTGTGTGCATTACGTAATTTTGTGTAATTGGCAAGTGTTCAACTGTAAGTCGGTGGAAATAAAGAACATTGTTGAGTTGGTGTAATTGGACTTGTCATTTCACGAACCCACAAAGTCACACTGGTGTTAGGAAGCGGGAAGACAACAGCACCGAACATTACGGCCATGGACGCGGCATTGGAAAAGATTTTGGAGAAGATGATGGAAATGAAGGCGGAACTGACAGAAATGAAGACGGCCAACGGCAACATCACCGAGAAGATGGAAGAAATGAAGGCCGAATTAACAACAAAAACGGAAGCGGCAAATAACAGCCTGGCCGCGAAGCTGGAGACTACAAATAACAACCTGGCCGCGGAACTGAAACAAATGAAGACGGCCAACGACAACATCACCGGGAAGATGGAAGAAATGAAGGCCGAATTAACAACAAAAATAGAAGCGGCAAATAACAACCTGGCCGCAAAGCTGGAAGAAATGATGACGGCTAACGGTAACCTCACGGAGAAGATGGAAGAAATGAAGGTTGCGAACGAGGCCCTCGCCGCCAAGTTTGAGGAACGGTTGGCCGGCGTGAGGGATGACGTCACGAATCTGGGCAAGCGGATGGGTCAAGTAGACGACCGCCTTAATGATTTAGAGGAAAAGGCCGACAACATCGCAAAACCCCTCACCCGCCTGATGGAGGAACACCGGCCTTATGTGTGGACAGAGGACGCCGAAAACGCTTTCCAGCACCTAAAGGAGACCCTGTGCAGTGCTCCAATTTTGGGTTTCCCACAACCGGGTGGCGCCTTCATTGTGGACACCGACACTAGCGACCATTGCATTGGAGGTGTCCTATCGCAGATCCAGGACGGCCATGAGCGGGTGATAGCCTACTACAGCAAGACGCTATCCAAGGCAGAGAAGAACTACTGCGTCACCCGACGAGAATTATTGGCGGTAGTAAAGACCTTGGAGCACTTCCATAAGCACCTGTACGGTCAGCCATTCCACCTGAGGACTGACCATTCCGCCCTAACCTGGCTATTGAGCTTTAAGAACCTGGAAGGCCAGAGGGCACGTTGGGTCCAGAGCCTGCAGGAGTACGACTTCACTTCGGAACATCGTAGAGGGAAGAGCCACGGTAACGCAGACGCCATGTCCCGAAGACCCTGTCCAGTAGAGTGCGGCCAGTGCACAAGAGTGGAAGAGAAGGAGCGTGCCGCAGCAGTCCGAGTAGTTGTGGCAGTGCCTGCTGAAGGCTGGGATAGCGCAGGCCTGAGGAGGGAGCAGCTGGCGGACGCAGACTTGGGGCCACTCTTGAGGGAAGTGGAGGCAGGGACGAGACCAACCTGGGAGGACATCGCACCGAGGAGCGCCACCTACAGGTCGTACTGGGCCCAATGGGACTCGTTGAAGACCAGAGAGGGCGCGCTGTTCCGGGTATGGGAATCACCCGATGGGAAGACGCAGAGAGAACAGTTGGTACTTCCCCGGAGTAAGGTACCGGAAGTCTTGGAAGAAGTGCACGCTGGTACTTCAGGAGGACACCTGGGAGCGAACCGAACGATTGACAAACTTCGGCAGCGCTACTTCTGGCTGAGACTCCGAGCAGATGCTGGTGGTACACCTGGACCGCCTGGCACGCTACGATGGTGCTGTTCGGGACGACCAGCTTTGAGGAGGGAGCAGTGTCACCCAGTTATCGGGAAGCACCACAAACAACAGCTGAGAAGGGGCCGGAGGCCACGCCATGCCCACTCATTTGTCTCCTGTCACTAACTGAAGGGATGGTTAGGAGAGGGATGTCGGGCCCCTGAGCTGTCTCTTTACCCTTCTCCTAGGGTCTGGAAATTACGGGACATTCAATCTATTCGAGAACCTTCTAGATCGTCAAGCGGACCCTATATAAGCGACACGTCGTGCAAGGGGAGTCAGTCAGTTCTTGGTGTAAGAATGCAGTGCTAGTGTACGACGAGAAGACTGTGTGAGAGCATCGGAAGATTGTACATAATTACGAGTGCAAGTGAAATTGTAACGGACGAACTGGTGAATCGTAATTGTGTGCATTACGTAATTTTGTGTAATTGGCAAGTGTTCAACTGTAAGTCGGTGGAAATAAAGAACATTGTTGAGTTGGTGTAATTGGACTTGTCATTTCACGAACCCACAAAGTCACAGTATATTGGGGATAACTGCTTTATTATACACAGACATTCCATTTTGGCTTTGGTTAAGTTTTCATTTTTTAGGCTATGTGTGGCTATTTCTATGTCGGCGATAAAATCGTCTTTATTATTTGAGACGTTAACACACGTATTGAAACCTTTCTGGAGTAATCTAATTTCTTCGGTTGTAAACCTTTGTTGCGATAGGTTTATTACATTAACTTGTTCTTTAAAATCCCGGTGTTTTGGTTGATGAGGGTGTTCCAGTTGCCGTTCTTTTAACAGTTTGAATTTCTTCTTAAGTCTTTCGTTTTTCTTAATCATTAATATGTTTAATTTTTCGTGAACCTGCATTTCGAAATTTTGCCAGATGTTTATTCCTAATTGTTTGGTTAGTTTTAGATGTAGGTTGTATAATTCCAGGTCTATTTTATCTATGTAGCTGTAATGTTTTGAAATTTCCAGTTTTATCACGTATTTTTCCACCAGTTTTTGTTTTCTGTGATTACTATTGTGTTTGACCGTTTGCTTTACAAAAGTTGGCGTGATGTGTTTGAGGCAAAGTTTTAGGAATATAATGTCCGCCATTGCGTATCTCCTTTTCGTGTACAATTTTAAGTATTTCTTTGTGTAGCATAATTCCATATTAAAGTTCGTAAACATGCATCCTGCCTCGTCTCCATTTTCTTCAGTCGCCAAGTTGCTTCTTTGGTTTGTGATACCAAACGTCATAAATATTAAAAGCAGAAGCATTATTAACAGTGAAGTATTCTTCATATTTGAGTTTGATTTATGAGTCACTATGTTTACACTCAAACTTCACTTACTTGTTGTATAACTGAAACGTTTTCAAGATCATTCGATCTCATCCTCAGCTGTTTAGTGACTAAATGAACATTCCTCTTCTTCCACTACTACGGAGCTCGATCACTCTGCCATCTGGTGTTAGAGGCACTAAGTTTTAATACTTCATTTAATGCCGGGATTTCAAAAGTTATAACTTTATCACGGTTTTTGTTTATGAATATTTTTTCCCAAATATCCAATTCTATGGGTGTACTTAAAGATTTTAACAGTTTAATGTTGTGGCCAATGTTGCGGTTTTCTGTCCAAAAATGGTGTGAAACTGCAGATTAATTCACTTACCTTATAAGAAATTATGACACTTTTCTTATAAATTGTTCGGGATCATAATTTCATGGAAATTCCTCCACATCCTCAGCCGGAATCATCAAAACTGTACAAACAGGCTGTTAAATTGGCCGTAGCAGATCACTTTTGGTCATTTAACCATGAAATAAATCCAGAAGTTAAATTATTAAAACAATTAAATGGTCCGATAGATTTAATGGTTTGGGAAAAGATATTTTAAAAAAAAAAAAAACATTGCATAATGAATTTTGAAATACTGGCAGTCCATTCTGTTTTTAAATTTATTTTATTTTCAGATTTTGGTAGTATTAACAAAAACATATTAACATCTAGCTTTCGTAATGATGATGACAGTTTTGTTTTGTTGGTTTCGGCTGAGGATGTGGAAGAATTTCCATGAAATCGCAATCCTGAACAATTTATAAGAAAATTGTCATCATTTCTTATAAGATAAGTGAAGTTTTAAGTTACGTTTGCTTCACTGTTAATAGCTTCATATTTTATATATTTATAGACCAGAAGTTTTCCTAAAGCATGAACTAAAGTTAACACTACTTCAAAGTGGGTGAAGTTTATAATTTCTTTTTTTCCAGTGAAATGGTGAAAAATTCCCAGTACAAATGGCAGAAGCAGCACCACTTTTGAAAGCACATTTAAAATATAATTGATGTGTCAGCGGTAATAAAATATATATGAAATTAAAGAGAAAATTTCAATTTATAAGAATGTCATTTTAGGGAAATTTTCACCATTTAATGTTTCTTAAGTATCTTAATTTATATTACCAGCTTTGACTTTTGTAAACAATGACTTATCACCCCAACATTTACTCTTAACTACTTTGAAGTGTTTTTCTTTCACATTCATATTCAAATTGTTACTTCAACAAAACTAGGGAATAATCTGGCTACAGAAAAATTCTCCCTTCTATTCTGAAATAAAAACCCAGGACCTCTGTACTGAGAGGCAAATGTAATGCACCACACCACAGAGATAGTCAACTTTCCTAGCTATTGGAGGAGAATTTATAATATCCGCTTTCCATCTGTGTTATGACTAGTGTCACTGTGCATTCTTGCATAGCTATACTGCACATGGACTGTACTGTTTTTGCTCACACATGTAAACAACTGCAGGTTGATACTGCCTTACCATGACAACCATCTTACAGCGAAAGGAAACAAAACAGGTTTGAAAGAAAAAAATCTTGTTTCTCCAGGACAATGCTCCAGCTCATTGTTCAGTTATTGTAATGGAAAAATGTGTGAATTAAAGTTCAATTTGCTTGAACATCCATGCTCTTTGCCAGATTAGCACCCAGTGACTACCACTTGTTCCCGAATCTCAAAAAATTTAATGGAGGACAAAGATTTCACAGCAATTTTAGGAGGTCATTGATGCAGTAACCAGCTGTTTATGAGCACCATGATAAATTGCATTGCAGAGATGATTTAATTAAATTATATGTAGAACACTGATATGACAAATTTCTTTCTGGATATTATGTTGAGAAATGAAGAAAAAGAATTTTTTTTTTTTTATTATTGTGAGGCCCGGAACTTATGAACCAACTGTTTTATTTTATCAGATAAAAAACTAATAAGCATGTAACAGACAGCACAGAAAATAGACACAGTCACAAACATATTTAATCAAAGGTATGCAGTAATAGAAAATAACAGAAACAAATAAATCATTATGAATATAACAGGTGATTCGTTTCAGATATAGGAACAGACAATTACTATAGTCCTAAAATGCATCTGTACATTGGTTGTTAAAATAGCTAAATATAAGCAGAGATGCATTCAGGAAGGACTAACACATTTTGAAACATACATTAATAACGAGCGAAACACAGTGTACAATTGAACACTTTACCTTTCTGGAGTTTTAAATGTCATATTAGTGATATATGAATAATAATTTATATTCAAACATAAATTCAAATACATCAGAAGCTCGAAATAGCACAGTCCGAAACACCCCAGATTTGAATTTAACATGAGTAAAAGTATTGTCACAGCGACGGGCATAAAAGGTTCGGCGCAAATAGACAGCAGACGGATAGTGTTTCACCAAGTAAATGGAAATTTCTAGTGACTTCTTGACTGATAGAGATTATTCGTAAATCATTGAATCGTAAATTTGAATCAACTAGTCGTAATTTTGGATATCCAAAATTAGCTATAAGCAATATTTTACCAATCCAAAAGACTTTTTGTTCATCAGATGGCCCCAGGGCACAGAAGGTGGTCAGAAGAAGCAAAGAGAGAAGCAGTAAAGGCTGTCAAGGAGAAGAAAATGGGATTTATAAAAGCTGCCAAATGGTATGGCATACCTCGCTCTACACTAGAGAATTATGTAAACCACAAAGAGAAAGATATTGACAGTTTATTGACTACAAAAATCGGAAAAGAGTGCGCACTTGGTGAGAAGCTGGAAACTGAACTGGCTGCATACTGTACGGTTATGGATAATCGCTATTTTGCACTTAAAAAGAAAGACATTAGACAAATGGTACTCCAGCTAGCTTTGATCAACAATGTAAAGCATCCATTTGATTCGAGTAATGGTATGGCTGGAGAAAAATGTCTCAGAGATTTTATGAAAAGACACTCTCAACTGGCTTATCGCTCTCTACAAAAATATCCGAAATTAGGTACCATTTTTGTAACCTAATCCTAATGCTCTGAAATGGTTTTCAGTATGTCTTATGTGAACTTACTCTATAAGACATTTTTTGACTAAGCGACTGTAGGCTAATATGAATAAAGAATGCTTTCACAGAATTTCGTGTCTATTGATGTACTATAACATGTAGAATGCCCAAAAATAAAAATGGTATCCTAAATATGGCGCCCTTACCCTATAGATTTACTATCCATTAGGTGTTTCTTGGAGGGTCCCGGAAAACTGCTAATATCCTCAACTTCAATATCATTGGATGCTGGATTACACCTGCAGTCTTCAAAGTCATCAACCAATTCAGAGTCACTTTCTTCTAAATTTATGATGAAATTTTCCAACATATCACCAATAAATCCATCTTTTTCACAATACATTTCTTCTGCCCCATCTTCAGAACATGGGTCAGTCGGACATGTGCTGAAAATGGGAACACATGTTCCCAATACATGTTAACAGAGATGTTAGTGTTAGTATTACCAACTCATCTTAAGTACGAGGATCGTTCAATCAATCCGGAGCACTTCTTTTTTCCAGATTTAAATGGACACCTAGGCTGGAGGTTTTGTATGCAGTAGACAATGGCACCTGTGTCCTTTTACTGGTAGACAGCCCTCATTTACCGTGCTTCTGGATAGACCGTTATTCAAGATGGCAGACAACAGTGTGAATGTCCACATGCAACAGCGTGTTGTGATGAAGTTTTTAGTGAATAAGGGCATAAAACGTGCTGAAATTTACAGAAGACTTCAGAGTCAGTATGGTGATGAGACACTCAATTGCAGTAAGGCATTTGAATGGTGTAAGCACTTTAAAGATGGCCGTATCTCAATCACTGACGATACTGGTCATGGTGGATCACAGCCTGAGGTAGTTTTTCCTGAGAACATTCAGCACACGGAGCAGCTGATCCTGGACAATCATTGCATAACCTGTTGTAAAATTGCAAGGGTGTGTAATATATCGTTAGGAACAGTGAACATAATAATTCATTTGAAAGTAATGAGTCGGTAATTCAAACGCAAACATCACTTAAATTATCCTTACTTGGACATGTTTCGGAGAACGGTTTGTCCCCATCGTCAGCAGTTATCCGATTGGTTGGATCCGTGGTTTCCTGAATTGAGCTGGTTGTCTGTGGTGGCATCTGTTGTCTGTGAGATGAACTTCCAAAGAGAGTTTTCAGGCCGCAATTCAAAATTTAAAGTATACTGTTTGTTTTTTATAATTAGCAACTTTTCCCAAACATTGAGTTCGGCTGCATTACTGGCTGGTTTTAATAGTTTTATATTTGGTACAATTTCATGATTGGTAGACCAGAAATGGTGGGCTATTGCTGATTTTTCTATTTGTTTGTATTCCACACATCTCACATGTTCCTGTAATCTAATATGTAAACTTCTTCAGGTTTTTCCTATGTAGAACTTATTGCAGTCTGAGCAGTTGATTTTGTATATACCTGATTCCTTGTTTTCAGGTAGTGGGTCTTTCAGGTTGTTGCATAATAAGTTTTTTAAATGGAATTCTTGAATATCTTGTTGAATTTATGATGCACTCTGGGATGATATGTGAATTTCCTGAACTGTGTCTCGGATTTTGATTCTGTTAATTTTGTGGTATCCAATATGTGTTTCTGTTTCTTGAATTTCCAAATTTTCTTTTCTATTAATTGTTTACTGTATCCATTAATTGCAGTTATGTTAATCATGTGGTTACACTCTTTGTTGTATTCATTCTGTTTCAATGGGATGTTGACTAGTCTATGTGCTAAGCTGATCATTTGTTCTTCTGGAAAGTGAGTGCACGCTGAGTCCCAAAGCAGCCGTCTGATTTTGACAGACACAGAAGGGTTGAAGTCTGTAGAGAACTGAAGGACTGCTATGAAAGGGAAGGTTAGGATTTTCTGACTTAGCGCCAAGTGATTTTCACCTATTTGGGCCCCTGAAGAAATTCCTTGGAAAAAAACATCTCAACACTGATAACACTGATGATGAAGTAAAGCATGAAGTTCTACAATGGTACTGTCAGAATTCTTAATCTTTCTATGCCGAAGCACTTCAGGAGATAGTCAAATGCTGGGATAAGTACATAACTGTAACTGGAGATTATGTGGAAAAATAAATCTACTTTCCACACTTTGAAATTTGTTCTTCTATTTGTTTTTAAACGAGTCCTGGATTGAATTGAATGACCCTTGTAAATACATCTTAACACCATATTTCCATTGTCACCATAGTTCACTGTCAATACAAAGCAGCTGTGTATATAAGCAACCTTTGCACAGGTTGGAGATTGGCAGAAACAAGGCAATCACGGATAGCAGTGGCAATATATTTATGAAATTTGTTACCCCTCCCTTGTCACAGTGAGGGGCAATGCTAAGTAGGTCATGTTTCAAGTTAAATCAGACAAACCTTAACTCATCAATGTTGTTAAATATGGACTTAGCACAGTTATAAGCAGCCTTTAACAGTTATATCATGATATTATTCTTCTAGATGTGAGCTTTGCTGGAAAAGGCTTTGGAGATAATGTTACACCATCATACCCTTCAAGTGATGGCACAGAATATCCTGGAGGAACTGATACTGAAAAGTTGTGCAACAGCGTTGCAAAAAACATAAAGAGGCTGTGACGTGCTAACATCTCACCAAGGCATCTTCTCTTACCTGCAATAAAGAAATAACATTGAGCTTATCAAAAATTAATACTGTTTGAGTACTGAAGTATTGACTACTCACCTTCAATTTTAAATGTTAGAACTCAGCTGAAATGTTTTCAAGGGCATTCATCATCAGCTATTGGGTGACTGAAGCTCTCTCTTTCTTGTTTCCACTTCCTGCTGAGACTGATCATGCTGCCATTTGGTGTTAGGACCACACACTTTGCTTAGTGGTGGGATTTAAAAATGTACTACACTGTTACTGTTTTTATTTATATTTTTTCCCAGATGTGCAATTGTGTTGGTAAGAAAAGTAATTTTAGCAATAAATACATAAAATATGAAGCTATTAACACTGAAGCAAACAGATATATACAAATATAACAATTTTTAACTTAAAACTTCACTTATCTTATGGGAAATGATACTTTTCTTATAAATTGTCCAGGATCACGATTTCATGAAAACATCCTCAGCCGGAAACAACAAAGATGTCGTCATCATTACGAACACTAGATGTTAATATGTTCTTGTTAGTACTATCAAAATCTGAAAAAAGATAAAATTTCTAATAATAAAATATCTGGTATTTATCAGTTTAATTGTTTCGATTGTGATAAAGTTTATATTGGAAAGACAAAAAGTAATTTAGAAACCAGAACGAAAGAACATTTTCATAACATTAAGTATAAACAGACTGATAAATCGGCCATAGAATATCATTTTTGGTCATTTAACCATGAAATAAATCCAGAAGTTAAATTATTAAAACAATTAAATGGTCAAATAGATTTAATGGTTTGGAAAAAGATATTTATTTTAAAAAACCAACATTGCATAATGAATTTTGCAATACTGGCAGTTGATTTTGTTTTTAAATTTGTTTTATTTTCAGATTTTGGTAGTACTAACAAGAACATATTAATATCTAGTGTTCATAAAGATGGCGACAGCTTTGTTGTTTCTGTATGACGATGTGTAAAAGTTTTACATGAAATCGCGATCCCGGACAATTTATAAGAAAATTATCATCATTTCTAATAAGATAAGTGAAGTTTTAAGTTACAAATTGTTATATTTGTATATAATTTTAGCAATTTTATATTTATACCAATATTATGTTTTTCTGTCCAAAAATGGCAGGTTATACTACATACGCAAAATGAAAAGAAACTTGGAAACCAGACTAAAAGAACACCAGAGAAACGTTATTACTACCATCCCATAATAATTGTTCAGTATGCAAATCTCATTTGTACCATATTAAGTGTCCAATCCACAAGCTATTATGATGGTGGTTAGTAATACATATGAAGAAAAAGAAACCAAGGAATGATTCACACAATTTTATAACTCCAGACTCAATATTGTCACCCAATTAGCGGAAGGTATGACGGCACAGCTGTGAGGAAACCAGAGGGAGCTGAGCCACGCCTCCCATTAGTCTCTGTCACTAACTGAAGGGTGGTTAAAGGAATGTCACCCGTCCCTGGACGTTTCTCTCCCCTTCTTCTATCATCTGGAATATTCGCCTGGAAACCAGAGAAGCCGAGAATACGACGAGATGCCTATAAAAAGGGTTTCAGAGAGACAGACAGTCAGTGTTAGTGCTGGACGTGCTAGTGAAGTAGCGCCGTGCAACGGAAGCAACTACGTAATTGTGTACGTGCATCGGAACGATAACGGACGAACTGGTGAATCGTGATTGTGTGCATTACGTAATTTTGTGTAATTGGCAAGTGTTTAACTGTAAGTCGGTGGAAATAAAGAACATTTTTGAGTGGTGAAATTGGACTTTTCATTTCACGAACCCACAAAGTCACACTGGTGTCAGGAAGCGGGAAGACAACAGCACCGAACATTACAGCCATGGAATCCGCATTGGAAATGCTTTTGGCGAAGATGAACGAGTTAACAGAGAAAACGGAAGCAGCAAATAACTACCTGGCCGCGGAACTGAAACAAATGAAGACGGCCAACGACAACATCACCGAGAAGATGGAAGAAATTAAGAGCGAATTGACCACGGAAATGAAGGAGGCGAACGAGGTCCTCGCCGCCAAATTTGAGGAACAGTTAGCCGGCATGAGGGATGACGTCACGAACCTGGGCAAGCGGATGGGTCAAGTAGACGACCGCCTTAATGATTTAGAGGAAAAAGCCGACACTAACGCCAAGACCCTGAACGCCGTGGTGGAAGACGTCGAAGACCTTGCTAACCGCGTTAACAACCTGGAGGGAAAGGCCGACAGCAGCGTCAAGTCCCTGAACGCCATGGTGGAGGACGTCGTCGGCAGGAAGCTGAAGGATTTGAAGGCCGACGCGCCGGGACGCGACACAACATCTGCGCGCGTCAAACCTCCCAAATATGACGGCGCGTCAACGTTTGAAGTCTTCCGCCGCCAGTTCGACACAGTAGCCAGGCACAACAGATGGTCACCGGAGGAGGAGGCCACACAGTTAATAGCCAGCCTCCAGGGACGGGCCGCGGAAGTGCTAAACGCGGTGCAGACGATGGCGGCGCCCAAGGACATCTGGGAGGCCCTGGAGAATCGCTTCGGGAACCACCGCTTAGCCGCAGCATACCGAAGCCAGCTAAAGGCAAGGTCGCAGCAGCCGGGGGAGACGCTGCAGGAGTTCGCCATAGCCATCGAGCAGCTGGCTAGCAAGGCCTTGGTTGACCTGCCACTGGAGTTCGTATCCCGGGAAGCCGCCTACAATTTTGTCGACGGGGTACGGGACACGGAGATTCGTCAGCGCCTAATGCTCGGGGAATATAAAACCATCCACGAGGCGCTGACAGCGGCATTAAGGATGGAGGCGGCCAAAATAACATCCATCCCGACGTCGAGAAGGAGGAGTGTCTGCTACGCCGGAGACAGAAGACCAGCTGAGGGACGCCGGCGAACACCTAGTGGCCTGTGTTGGGGGTGTGGACAGCCCGGACACCTGCAGAGAGTATGCCCACACCAGGAAGAGCAGCCGGAAAACGAGTAAGGGCCGTCGTGGAGAGGGGCACGTCAGCGCCATCACCACCATCCCCTCGAGTGACACTGCGCGCCGTCAGCCGGCGTATGGATGACAGCCTCATCGCGGACGGTTGGATAAGAGGAAAGCCGTGCCGCGTGCTAGTGGACACCGGGGCGGCCGTGACCATCATCAGACCTGACGTGGCGAAGGGTTTGCCGACAAGGAAGCCAAGCCGGCCATACCAGCTTGTCACGGCATCGGGCGACACCTTGCCTGTGGAGAGGGAGGCCCTGCTGGAGCTGAACTTGGGACGGAGTGCCGTGCGTCTGTGGGTGTTCGTCGCGAATGTGGCTGAGGAGGTGATACTGGGACTGGATGCCCTCAGGAGCCATGAGGCGACGGTCGACGTCGGCAAGAAGGTCCTGCGGCTTAACGGAGAAGAGGTTATACTCCGTCAACCCGAAGAGCGCCTTGGAATTTGCAGGGTCGTCTTGGACGAAGACGTGGTTGTTCCCGCGAGGAGCGAGGTGGTGGTGACGGCGCGACTGGAGGGCCAGAGAACCAGGAACATGATGCTGGACCAGAAGACGCCTGTAAACGGACTGTGTGTAGCCAGGGCATTGCTGCCGTGCCGAGAGGAGGTGCCCGTGAGACTGCTAAATCCTACGGACGCCGATCACGACGTCCAGGCCGGGACGGAGTTGGGAACGTGCGAGCCCGTGGTGAGCGTAACAGCTATCGACGAGACACTAGAGCCGGTGCCGAAGCAACACCTGGGGCCCCGGCTAGAAGGCTTGGTGTAGAGGGCGGCCGACCACCTGACCACAGAACAGCTGGAGAAGGTTCGACAACTGCTAAGACGGTATCAGCGCGTCTTCAGCCAAGGTGATAGTGACTACGGCCGCACGGACAAAGTGCTTCACCGCATCGACACCGGAGACGCCCGGCCTATTCGGCAACCACATAGACGCGTTCCGCTGGCGAAGCAAGGGGCGGTGCGAACATGCTGGAGGACATGAGATCCAGGGGAGTGATTGAAGAGACTGACAGCCCTTGGTGTTCCCCTGTAGTCTTGGTGACAAAGAAGAACGGCGAGCTGCGCTTCTGCGTAGACTACAGAAAGTTGAACGCCGTCACCCGGAAGGACTGTTTTCCCTTACCCCGGATTAACGACATGGTCTACCGCATCCAGAAGGTTCCCCGAGGAAAGATGTTGGTGGTACACCTGGATCGACTAGCCCGCTACGATGGTGCTGTTCGGGACGACCAGCTTTGAGGAGGGAGCAGTGTCACCCAATTAGCAGAAGGTATGACGGCACAGCTGTGAGGAAACCAGAGGGAGCTGAGCCACGCCTCCCATTAGTCTCTGTCACTAACTGAAGGGTGGTTAAAGGAATGTCACCCGTCCCTGGACGTTTCTCTCCCCTTCTTCTATAATCTGGAATATTCGCCTGGAAACCAGAGAAGCCGAGAATACGACGAGATGCCTATAAAAAGGGTTTCAGAGAGACAGACAGTCAGTGTTAGTGCTGGACGTGCTAGTGAAGTAGCGCCGTGCAACGGAAGCAACTACGTAATTGTGTACGTGCATCGGAACGATAACGGACGAACTGGTGAATCGTGATTGTATGCATTACGTAATTTTGTGTAATTGGCAAGTGTTTAACTGTAAGTCGGTGGAAATAAAGAACATTTTTGAGTGGTGAAATTGGATTTTTCATTTCACGAACCCACAAAGTCACAATATAAACTGAAAACAACACAAAATGCTTTATCATCCCCTAGGGTGATTGCTCCAGGATGAATACAAAATGAGAGCAAAACAAAACCAACAAATAAACAAATGCTCATACCATACTGTAAACTGTGTGTTAGTGTGGAAAAGCAAACCAAGAGCTTTCTTTGTCCCTGCAGATCTACAGTGGCAGTGCTGCTGTAAATGTATCGAGGATACCTCAAGCTAGATGGCAGGATGTCAGGCGCGGCTCTGGGCAAATTGATTAGGTGACTTGGAAAATTGGCTAACCTAAATTAACAAAATCAGCATTTCAGAAAAGGATTTTATACTGGAATAGTGGTTTTGAATTTTGATGGGCCTCCCTCTGTATATGAATCCAGAAATTCCTTAAAATTACCTCTATTTAAAGAGTCATTGCTTTCACTATGTAAGATAAGATAAGATACTTTATTCACCTTTTGATTTATACATAAATCATGGCTTCGTCAGTAATACTACATAATTATATAACATAATACTATATACAACAGTATGTACAATATAAAGTAGCTTATACAAGAAGTAATATTTACAAAGTTATTACAAATTTATGTCTTTAAATTCCTGGATGCTAAAAGGTACATGTTTTAAGAGTGCTTTTGTTAATGAACATTTAAATTTGCTATAGACCTGAACTTTGAAATGTCCAGGTAATGTATTGTATAGGCTAGTTCCATGGTGAGTAATGCTACTGCGACTCTTATTGGTGCGTCAGAATGTGGTATGTATGTGATTTAAAGATCTGGTGTTGTGTGTTTGATACATGTCATTTGTTTTGAAGAGATTTCTATTTTTATGGATGAAGCATAATGTTTCCAGAATATATATGGAAGGGAGAGGTAAAATGTTTAATTCCTGAAATACTATCCTACTAGGCGTTCTTATAGGTACTTGCTTAATTATTTTTAGTATTTTCTTTTGTAATTTAAAGATGACATAAAGATTTGTGGACATGCTCCATACAGGAATGCCATAGGTTAGAATTGAGTGAACATATCCAAAGTACATAGCTTTTAGCACGCTTGTAGTACAAACTTTACTTGCTACTCTCAATGCATAACAGATTTTGGACAGTTTATTTGCTAGATAATATGTGCATTCCATTTTAGTTCTGAATCAATCCACACTCCTAAGAATTTAGTTTTTTTAGCTTCCTTTATGGAGTGAGTATTAATGCAAATCTGCAGTTCATTAGATACTTTACCAGGACTGAAGTTAATAAAAGTTGTCTTATCTATATTTAAATGGAGCTTATTTTGTACCAGCCATTCATGTAGAATTATTTTTTTTTAATTTATGTCATTTTCTAGGGTAGTGTCCACAAAATATCATTTCTTGCCTACTTCCCTAATGGGATATTGCAAGAAAAGCCTGTTAAACCAAATGTTCTCATTATATTTTACAATGTATAGACATGAGCTTTCCCGAAGAGTGTCTGCAATTTTGTTAGTGTATTTTCCCAGCTCCTTCAACCCAACACAGTTATGGTCCTCATACCAAAGAGTCTTTAAATGTCCTGGTGTATTTTGAAGATGCTCCACCGCAAAGTTTTTATAAACATAGCACTGGTGTTGGTCCACACATTTACCACGCCGCATTTGTCATCATTTTTCCATAACGAACAGGATGTTTGGAGAATGGAACACACCAAGTGTGTGTGTGTGTGTGTGCGTGTGCGTGCGCGTGCATGCGCGTGTGTGTATTTAATGCTCAGAATTTGATAATAAAATCATTCTTCTTCTTGCTTCCCAATCTTTGGAGACTAGATCTTCTTGATTTTGGAGAGTTTCACATACTGTTAGATGATCGATGTTCATTAAATCGTAAATAAATCCCTTAATTATGAAAAATTAAACACTTCACATATCAGACAATAATCACTGATCGCATAAAATATTAACTTTTTACTCAGGATACAAACTGATGATAAACAGTAGCACATGACACGTGGGGCTTTCTTCAAGCAGGCTACCACTTCTACCAACAAATTTCTTTTCAAATAAACGAAAAAGTAGGAAGTCCTGTATTGTGTTGGCAACTCGATTTTATGCGGAATATAGTGCTTCTATGAATTGAATCCATAGCCATGGTAACCAGCAATGCATTCTGCCCCATCATCCACTCCTCACCCACTGCATGTGTTACGGTCACCTTGACCCACAGTCTTGGCCTTTTAATAATGAACCACTGGTCGGGAAGTAAGCTAGCGCATTATCGATGTGCAGATGCCTAGAGACCGGCTCCATTACAAAATAAAATTTGGAGAACTTTTATAAAAGAAAATTAAATTCTTGAACATAAAGTATAACAATGTAAGTTATTAAAAAAAAGTAGGTGACTCGGCAATTCAGATGCATCAAGGAAGAACCACCCCTGCAGGATGTTGTGGCGATCCAAGTATGCCTTTACATATGGAGAATCTTGTAGTTATTCCCAGCATGCATTGTGAGAAAGACCTGTTCAACTTGTTAGAGAAAGATTTTCTATGGTGATGATCAACTTGTCAACATTATTGAGTTTGATTTATGAGTCACTATGTTTACACTCAAACTTCACTTACTTGTTGTATAATTGAAATGTTTTCAAGATCATTCGATCTCATCCTCAGCTGTTTGGTGACTTGTCAGCAGTTTGTGGAGCTGCTGATGCTGGACAGAATAAACAAGGTGTAAGAACCCCAGATTGAAAACTTTCATATCTGAGTTGTTTGGAGGTTGACATACAAGATCCATGGTGTTTCCGCTGGCTGTTGCAGCATTGAGCCAGGTGCGG
The DNA here is from genome assembly GCA_030765055.1 of Mantis religiosa. Taxonomy (NCBI): domain Eukaryota; kingdom Metazoa; phylum Arthropoda; class Insecta; order Mantodea; family Mantidae; genus Mantis; species Mantis religiosa. Next base: position 136,452,099 of record CM060959.1, read on the forward strand.
TCAGTGGGTAATATGAAGATATGCATTGTTCTGTTAAACGGACACCTTCTCCTTGCTCATGGTCCATGCAGCCATTTTGAACCTTGCTGGGATTAATTTGTTGGTGAGTAAGTCCCAATAACCAAGCAGGGTGGCTCAGGTGGTTTCATCTGTGGACCACATTTGGAAGGCCTGGGTTCGATTCCCGTGACTGACTTACTTGATCCATGGGTTTTTTGAGGGTTTTCCCAGGTCACTAGGCAAATGCTGGCTAGAATGAATTGTCAAACTGAAAAAATTCAATGCCATAGCCGGGATTTGAACCACAGATCTCCCGCTCTCCGTGCAGTTGCTCTAAACCACTGAGCAACTATGGCACATTGAATTTTTCAATTTGACTCTACTCATTCAAACCTTAGCTTACACACGCCTAGTGTGGAAGAAATTATTTCCATCAATTTACCTAAAATAAAAACATAGTGGTTTAACTTTAAAGCCTGGGACTTTAAGTACTTACAACATAGTAAGTTGCCACAAAAAGAGTGTGTCTCATAGCATATGAGAACCTCTAGTAGTCTACCGGGAAATATACAAGTCAGTTGAAGAATTTAATGTCATGTCAGCATGTTGGCCATAGTAGCTCAGTGGCTTAGAGCAACCACACAGAGAGTGGGGGATCCGTAGTTCAAATCCTGCCTATGGTATTGAATTTTTCAGTCTGGCCCTACTCATTCAAACCTTAGCCTACAGACGGCTAGTGTGGAAGAAATGATTATTTCCAAATGCTGGGTAAGTTAATTACATCACCTGAATTTCCTGTCACTCCATTTCATCCCCATTATAATTTCACATAATCTTTCATCTGGTGCTCTCTTTCAGGGTAGAAGTGTCGGCAGGTGTCTCAGCACTGTCGTGACTCCTTATGTCAACTGCCCTCTGTCTCCTCTCACCTCATCCTTCCTCCCAGGGATGCCTCGCTTGGAGCTTAGGTATAATAAACCAAAGGTTTCTGTGCCTAATCCCCTCCATAGTAATCCTAAACCTAATGTCCCAATAAACATCTTTGGTGACAGCTAATGGTGTGATCATCAATGTACCAGCAGGACAATCCTTCCTATTCCTCTTGGAAACCACTTTGCTGATGAAGAACCAAATACCTAATTTACCAACAAATCAATGATTGCGACTAGTACCCTACCAGGCCGTCAGAAATATAATCTTTGGAATAAATAATTTACTTTTACATGTTCACTATGTGTCAGGTTCACCAGGCAGTAGATACATTATCTAACCCTCCATCAGGTAGAACCATTTTTCATCTTCATGAATGGTGTCCATCATCATACTCAACATCAGAGATTAATTTTCAGGATGGTCAACGATGGTAAGATCCACCAATGATAATGAACATTGTAAATATCCTGTTTTATTACAATTGGTAAATAATGACTTCAGAAAAAATTGTATGGACTCTCAAGTCTCTTGTCATCACACACCTATGTAGGTGCTGTTAAAGATAATATAAATTTGAGTCAAAATAGTACTCAGTGCTCCACTTGTTGCTAGTATTTACTTGTTGCTAGTGTTTAATTTCGACATTACCTTTGAAGAGAATCCAAACTTCAAGTTCATCAAGATACCGACAGAGAGTTCACCAAACCAACATCTAGTAGTCGACAAAGGCTGATGATGTTAGGAAGATCCTAACAAAATGCATTCTAGGTAAATACTAGCAATATGTGGAGCATTGAGTACTAGTTCGACTCAAAATTATGTTAATTTTGTGCTTCATTGTATCATAGTCCTTACATATTGGAAGCTGTTAAAGATGTGCAGCACTGTTGCAATTGAACAAATTTTCTGCTGCTTTCAAAGTGGCAGTTGTCATCCTGCTTCTTTGGACCAAATTGCCTTTCATAGAAGATGCAACTACAGCACAACTATTCTTGTTCTGACATTAAATTCCTTGGCCACCTTGTCATGGCCCTTTTTTCACTATGCCAGCTGCACATTTTTTCAACAGAAACTCGTACAAGGTCCACTGTTCACTGTCTGAAAAGTTCTTGCTACTCCTGTTTCCCTCTGCTGCATATTGTGTTCCCAGGTTACTCATTAGTTTACATACTTGCAGTAAAAATGTAGTAGCATTATACTACAATGATTTCCAGCATGCTTTGCTTCACCATAATGCATACAGCACTACACGAGTGTTACAAAAATGAATGCCCTTGTTGATACTCAACTTGACAGCATTTGTTGATTATTACAATAAGGTTACGTGATTACTCTTCACACTCCTCGTTGACCCACTGCACATTTCTGCATGCATGTAAATCGAAAATACTCCCTTGTCAGTAGTTCATGTACTGCTACTTCAGCATTTTGGACAATTATTATGAGACAGAAGTAGTAGATAAATCTGCAGTAGTATACCATTTTTTGACAAAAATATCATAGCTCTGGTCAAAATATAAAATTGCTAAGCCCACTTACCTCTCCAATAGAATTGCACATCTAGGAAAAAACACACATAATTAAAAACGGTAACAGTGTAATAAATTTTTAAAGCCTACAGTTAAAAGAAGTGTTAGGACTTCATGCACCTAACACCAGATGGCAGCAAGATTAGTCCTAACAGGAAGGAGAAAGAAGAAAGAGAGCTTCAGTCACCCTGTAGCTGACGATGAGGACAAATGCCCTCAAAAATGTTTCAATTGTGTTCTAAAATTTAAAAATGAAGGTGAGTGTAAATAAATGTATTTCAATACTCCAACAAATGAACAACACTTTACAGTTAAGACTACTTCTGATTTTTATTTAAAGAGCTCTGTGTTCAAACTCTTACCAATTCTGCATGCAAGTAAAGCAGGTATAGATCCTAGCAATAACAAATGCGCATACTGACATTATTAAAATTAGATATAAATTGGGTTTAGTAAGATAACAGCTGACAGACATCTCACAGAAAATTAGTCCCTTGTATCAGGGAAAATAGTTTATGAATTAAATTGTCTTTAAAAAGATTATGATTTGGTGTCTATTGCCTTTGCAATAGCAATCTTTCTGCATTTACCCAAATATCCCATGGTACAACAGCTCATATAGGGACAATGCCTGTCAACCCAACTGTCATCCTCATGCCCACTTATGCAAGGTAGAGGCGGGCGATCATCCAACCAATATGGGGAGGAGATGTGGTTAGCCTCTAGGCACCCCCAGCTGGAAAGTTAGCTTTCTTGACCAGGGCCGCTTACCTAGCATAAGCTATGATGTTGAGTGGGTACTGGTCCTATACCCGGGACTTAAAATCTGCATCCCCAGGGACGGATCGATCCTGAACTGATTTCCGTGGTAGGGAACCAAGGCATGATGCCTTAGGCCACTACACCACGATGCAAAACTCTTTCTGCATTAAGCCCCGTTGGAGCTTCTTCTCCAGGTGTTTCCCCCAGGGGCCTACTGTGGTAGGTATGGGAATTGGCGATCCCGGGGTCCCAAGCCAAATCTCTAGATTGGGTGCCTCTGATTGGTGAGAGAGCTAATCTCAAATGCCCAAACAAGGTTCACATCCGTATTTGACCCTAATCTAAGTTACATAAAGTAAAAACTAAATTCAAAGTAAAGCCAAAGCAAAGCCAGAGTAGAGCCTAAGTGGAACCAGAGCGAAGCCAGAGCAAAGCCAGAGCAAAGCCAGAGCAAAGCGAGAGCAGAACCAGAGCAAAGCCAGAGTGGACCCAGAGCAAAGTCAGAGTGGAACCAGAGCAAAGCGAGAGCAAAACCAGAGCAAAGCAAGAGCAAAGCCAGAACAAAGCCAGAGCAAGCAGAACCAGAGCAAAGTCAGAGTGGAGCCAGAGCAAAGCCAGAGTGGAACCAGAGCAAAGCCAGAGCAAAGCCAGAGCAAAGCGAGAGCAAAACCAGAGCAAAGCGACAGCAAAGCCACAGCAGAGCCAGAGAAAAGTCACAGCAAAGCTAGAGCTGAGCCAGAGCAGAGCTAGTGCGGAGCCAGAGCCAAGTCAGAGCGAGAGAGGAGTGGTGACCGGAGCCTAGCCAGAGCCAAGCTGAGAGCCAAGCCAGAGCCAAGCCAGAGTTAAGTTACAGAATGAAGTTAGTGTGAGGCCAGAGTAAAGCCAGAGCAGGACCGGAGTGGTGACCGGAGCCTAGTCAGATCCAAGCTGGAGCCAAGCCAGAGTTAAGTTAAAGAATGAAGTTAGTGTGAGGCCAGAGTGAAGCCAGGGCAGGACCAGAAAGGTGACCAGAGCCTAACCAGAGCCAAGCCGGAGCCAAACCAGAGCCAAGCCAGAGTTAAGATACAGAATGAAGTTAGTGTGAGGCCAGAGTGAAGCCAGAGCAGAACTGGAGTGGTGACTGGAGCCTAGCCAGAGCCAAGCTGAGAGCCAAACCAGAGCCAAGGCAGAGTTAAGTTACAGAATGAAGTTAGTGTGAGGCCAGAGTGAAGCCAGGGCAGGACCAGAGTGGTGACCAGAGCCTAACCAGAGCCAAGCCGGAGCCAAGCCAGAGCCAAGCCAGAGTTAAGATACAGAATGAAGTTAGTGTGAGGCCAGAGTGAAGCCAGGGCAGAACTGGAGTGGTGACTGGAGCCTAGCCAGAGCCAAGCTGAGAGCCAAGCCAGAGCCAAGCCAGAGTTAAGATACAGAATGAAGTTAGTGTGAGGCCAGAGTGAAGCCAGAGCAGGACCAGAGTGGTGACCAGAGCCTAGACAGACCCAAGCTGAGAGCCAAGCCGGAGCCAAGCCAGAGTTAAGTTACAGAATGAAAATAGTGTGAGGCTAAAGTGAAGCCAGGGCAGGACCAGAGTGGTGACCAGAGCCTAGACAGACCCAAGCTGAGAGCCAAGCCAGAGCCAAGCCAGAATTAAGTTACAGAATGAAGTTAGTGTGAGGCTAAAGTGAAGCCAGGGAAGGACCAGAGTGGTGACCAGAGCCTAGACAGACCCAAGCTGAGAGCCAAGCCGGAGCCAAGCCAGAGTTAAGTTACAGAATGAAAATAGTGTGAGGCTAAAGTGAAGCCAGGGCAGGACCAGAGTGGTGACCAGAGCCTAGACAGACCCAAGCTGAGAGCCAAGCCAGAGCCAAGCCAGAATTAAGTTACAGAATGAAGTTAGTGTGAGGCTAAAGTGAAGCCAGGGAAGGACCAGAGTGGTGACCAGAGCCTAGACAGACCCAAGCTGAGAGCCAAACCGGAGCCAAGCCAGAGCCAAGCCAGAGTTAAGTTACAGAATGAAGTTAGTGTGAGGCCAGAGTGAAGCCAGGGCAGGACCAGAGTGGTGACTGGAGCCTAGCCAGAGCCAAGCTGAGAGCCAAGCCAGAGCCAAGCCAGAGTTAAGTTACAGAATGAAGTTAGTGCAAGGCCAGAGTGAAGCCAGGGCAGGACCAGAGTGGTGACTGGAGCCTAGCCAGAGCCAAGCTGAGAGCCAAGCCAGAGCCAAGCCAGAGTTAAGTTACAGAATGAAGTTAGTGTGAGGCCAGAGTGAAGCCAGGGCAGGACCAGAGTGGTGACTGGAGCCTAGCCAGAGCCAAGCTGAGAGCCAAGCCAGAGCCAAGCCAGAGTTAAGTTACAGAATGAAGTTAGTGCAAGGCCAGAGTGAAGCCAGGGCAGGACCAGAGTGGTGACTGGAGCCTAGCCAGAGCCAAGCTGAGAGCCAAGCCAGAGCCAAGCCAGAGTTAAGTTACAGAATGAAGTTAGTGTGAGGCCAGAGTGAAGCCAGGGCAGGACCAGAGTGGTGACCAGAGCCTAGCCAGAGCCAAGCTGAGAGCCAAGCCAGAACCAAGCCAGAATTAAGTTACAGAATGAAGTTAGTGCAAGGCCAGAGTGAAGCCAGAGCGGGACCAGAGTGGTGACGGGAGCCTAACCAGAGCCAAGCTGAGAGCCAAGCCAGAACCAAGCCAGAATTAAGTTACAGAATGAAGTTAGTGCAAGGCCAGAGTAAAGCCAGGGCAGGACCAGAGTGGTGACCAGGGCCTAGCCAGAGCCAAGCTGAGAGCCAAGCCAGAACCAAGCCAGAATTAAGTTACAGAATGAAGTTAGTGTGAGGCCAGAGTAAAGCCAGAGCAGGACCAGAGTGGTGACCAGAGCCTAGCCAGAGCCAAGCTGAGAGCCAAGCCAGAACCAAGCCAGAATTAAGTTACAGAATGAAGTTAGTGCAAGGCCAGAGTAAAGCCAGAGCAGGACCAGAGTGGTGACCAGGGCCTAGCCAGAGCCAAGCTGAGAGCCAAGCCAGAGCCAAGCCAGAATTAAGTTACAGAATGAAGTTAGTGTGAGGCCAGAGTGAAGCCAGAGCGGGACCAGAGTGGTGTCTGGAGCCTAGCCAGAGCCAAGCTGAGAGCCAAGCCAGAGCCAAGCCAGAATTAAGTTACAGAATGAAGTTAGTGCAAGGCCAGAGTGAAGCCAGAGCGGGACCAGAGTGGTGACTGGAGCCAAGCCAGAGCCAAGCTGAGAGCCAAGCCAGAGCCAAGCCAGAATTAAGTTACAGAATGAAGTTAGTGTGAGGCCAGAGTGAAGCCAGAGCGGGACCAGAGTGGTGACTGGAGCCAAGCCAGAGCCAAGCTGAGAGCCAAACCAGAGCCAAGCCAGAATTAAGTTACAGAATGAAGTTAGTGTGAGGCCAGAGTGAAGCCAGAGCGGGACCAGAGTGGTGACTGGAGCCTAGTCAGATCCAAGCTGAGAGCCAAGCCAGAGCCAAGCCAGAATTAAGTTACAGAATGAAGTTAGTGTGAGGCCAGAGTGAAGCCAGAGCGGGTCCAGAGTAGTGACTGGAGCCTAGCCAGAGCCAAGCTGAGAGCCAAGCCAGAGCCAAGCCAGAATTAAGTTACAGAATGAAGTTAGTGTGAGGCCAGAGTGAAGCCAGGGCAGGACCAGAGTGGTGACTGGAGCCTAACCAGAGCCAAGCTGAGAGCCAAGCCAGAGCCAAGCCAGAATTAAGTTACAGAATGAAGTTAGTGTGAGGCCAGAGTGAAGCCAGGGCAGGACCAGAGTGGTGACGGGAGCCTAACCAGAGCCAAGCTGAGAGCCAAGCCAGAGCCAAGCCAGAATTAAGTTACAGAATGAAGTTAGTGTGAGGCCAGAGTGAAGCCAGAGCGGGACCAGAGTGGTGACTGGAGCCCAGCCAGAGCCAAACCAGAGCCAAGCCAGAATTAAGTTACAGAATGAAGTTAGTGCAAGGCCAGAGTGAAGCCAGGGCAGGACCAGAGTGGTGACTGGAGCCAAGCCAGAGCCAAGCCAGAATTAAGTTACAGAATGAAGTTAGTGTGAGGCCAGAGTGAAGCCAGGGCAGGACCAGAGTGGTGACTGGAGCCCAGCCAGAGCCAAGCCAGAGCCAAGCCAGAATTAAGTTACAGAATGAAGTTAGTGTGAGGCCAGAGTGAAGCCAGGGCAGGACCAGAGTGGTGACTGGAGCCAAGCCAGAGCCAAGCTGAGAGCCAAACCAGAATTAAGTTACAGAATGAAGTTAGTGTGAGGCCAGAGTGAAGCCAGGGCAGGACCAGAGTGGTGACTGGAGCCCAGCCAGAGCCAAGCCAGAGCCAAGCCAGAATTAAGTTACAGAATGAAGTTAGTGTGAGGCCAGAGTGAAGCCAGGGCAGGACCAGAGTGGTGACTGGAGCCCAGCCAGAGCCCAGCCAGAGCCAAGCCAGAATTAAGTTACAGAATGAATTTAGTGCAAGGCCAGAGTGAAGCCAGAGCGGGACCAGAGTGGTGACTGGAGCCAAGCCAGAGCCAAGCTGAGAGCCAAGCCAGAGCCAAGCCAGAATTAAGTTACAGAATGAAGTTAGTGTGAGGCCAGAGTGAAGCCAGGGCAGGACCAGAGTGGTGACCAGAGCCTAGACAGAGCCAAGCTGAGAGCCAAACCAGAGCCAAGCCAGAATTAAGTTACAGAATGAAGTTAGTGTGAGGCCAGAGTGAAGCCAGGGCAGGACCAGAGTCGTGACTGGAGCCTAGCCAGAGCCAAGCTGAGAGCCAAACCAGAGCCAAGCCAGAATTAAGTTACAGAATGAAGTTAGTGTGAGGCCAGAGTGAAGCCAGGGCAGGACCAGAGTGGTGACTGGAGCCAAGCCAGAGCCAAGCTGAGAGCCAAACCAGAGCCAAGCCAGAGCCAAGCCAGAATTAAGTTACAGAATGAAGTTAGTGTGAGGCCAGAGTGAAGCCAGGGCAGGACCAGAGTGGTGACTGGAGCCAAGCCAGAGCCAAGCTGAGAGCCAAACCAGAGCCAAGCCAGAGCCAAGCCAGAATTAAGTTACAGAATGAAGTTAGTGTGAGGCCAGAGTGAAGCCAGAGCAGGACCGGAGTGGTGACTGGAGCCTAGCCAGAGCCAAGCTGAGAGCCAAACCAGAGCCAAGCCAGAGCCAAGCCAGAATTAAGTTACAGAATGAAGTTAGTGAAAGGCCAGAGTGAAGCCAGAGCGGGACCAGAGTGGTGACTGGAGCCTAGCCAGAGCCAAGCCAGAGCCAAGCCAGAGTTAAGTTACAGAATGAAGTTAGTGTGAGGCCAGAGTGAAGCCAGGGCAGGACCAGAGTGGTGACCAGAGCCTAGCCAGAGCCAAGCTGAGAGCCAAGCCAGAACCAAGCCAGAATTAAGTTACAGAATGAAGTTAGTGCAAGGCCAGAGTGAAGCCAGAGCGGGACCAGAGTGGTGACGGGAGCCTAACCAGAGCCAAGCTGAGAGCCAAGCCAGAACCAAGCCAGAATTAAGTTACAGAATGAAGTTAGTGCAAGGCCAGAGTAAAGCCAGGGCAGGACCAGAGTGGTGACCAGGGCCTAGCCAGAGCCAAGCTGAGAGCCAAGCCAGAACCAAGCCAGAATTAAGTTACAGAATGAAGTTAGTGTGAGGCCAGAGTGAAGCCAGAGCAGGACCAGAGTGGTGACCAGGGCCTAGCCAGAGCCAAGCTGAGAGCCAAGCCAGAACCAAGCCAGAGTTAAGTTACAGAATGAAGTTAGTGCAAGGCCAGAGTAAAGCCAGAGCAGGACCAGAGTGGTGACCAGGGCCTAGCCAGAGCCAAGCTGAGAGCCAAGCCAGAGCCAAGCCAGAATTAAGTTACAGAATGAAGTTAGTGTGAGGCCAGAGTGAAGCCAGAGCGGGACCAGAGTGGTGACTGGAGCCAAGCCAGAGCCAAGCCAGAGCCAAGCCAGAGCCAAGCCAGAATTAAGTTACAGAATGAAGTTAGTGCAAGGCCAGAGTGAAGCCAGAGCGGGACCAGAGTGGTGACTGGAGCCTAGCCAGAGCCAAGCTGAGAGCCAAGCCAGAGCCAAGCCAGAATTAAGTTACAGAATGAAGTTAGTGCAAGGCCAGAGTGAAGCCAGAGCGGGACCAGAGTGGTGACTGGAGCCAAGCCAGAGCCAAGCTGAGAGCCAAGCCAGAGCCAAGCCAGAATTAAGTTACAGAATGAAGTTAGTGTGAGGCCAGAGTGAAGCCAGAGCGGGACCAGAGTGGTGACTGGAGCCAAGCCAGAGCCAAGCTGAGAGCCAAACCAGAGCCAAGCCAGAATTAAGTTACAGAATGAAGTTAGTGTGAGGCCAGAGTGAAGCCAGAGCGGGACCAGAGTGGTGACTGGAGCCTAGTCAGATCCAAGCTGAGAGCCAAGCCAGAGCCAAGCCAGAATTAAGTTACAGAATGAAGTTAGTGTGAGGCCAGAGTGAAGCCAGAGCGGGACCAGAGTGGTGACTGGAGCCTAGCCAGAGCCAAGCTGAGAGCCAAGCCAGAGCCAAGCCAGAATTAAGTTACAGAATGAAGTTAGTGTGAGGCCAGAGTGAAGCCAGGGCAGGACCAGAGTGGTGACTGGAGCCTAACCAGAGCCAAGCTGAGAGCCAAGCCAGAGCCAAGCCAGAATTAAGTTACAGAATGAAGTTAGTGTGAGGCCAGAGTGAAGCCAGGGCAGGACCAGAGTGGTGACGGGAGCCTAACCAGAGCCAAGCTGAGAGCCAAGCCAGAGCCAAGCCAGAATTAAGTTACAGAATGAAGTTAGTGTGAGGCCAGAGTGAAGCCAGAGCGGGACCAGAGTGGTGACTGGAGCCCAGCCAGAGCCAAACCAGAGCCAAGCCAGAATTAAGTTACAGAATGAAGTTAGTGCAAGGCCAGAGTGAAGCCAGGGCAGGACCAGAGTGGTGACTGGAGCCAAGCCAGAGCCAAGCCAGAATTAAGTTACAGAATGAAGTTAGTGTGAGGCCAGAGTGAAGCCAGGGCAGGACCAGAGTGGTGACTGGAGCCCAGCCAGAGCCAAGCTGAGAGCCAAGCCAGAATTAAGTTACTTAATGAAGTTAGTGTGAGGCCAGAGTGAAGCCAGGGCAGGACCAGAGTGGTGACTGGAGCCCAGCCAGAGCCAAGCCAGAGCCAAGCCAGAATTAAGTTACAGAATGAAGTTAGTGTGAGGCCAGAGTGAAGCCAGGGCAGGACCAGAGTGGTGACTGGAGCCCAGCCAGAGCCCAGCCAGAGCCAAGCCAGAATTAAGTTACAGAATGAATTTAGTGCAAGGCCAGAGTGAAGCCAGAGCGGGACCAGAGTGGTGACTGGAGCCAAGCCAGAGCCAAGCCAGAATTAAGTTACAGAACGAAGTTAGTGTGAGGCCAGAGTGAAGCCAGGGCAGGACCAGAGTGGTGACCAGAGCCTAGACAGAGCCAAGCTGAGAGCCAAACCAGAGCCAAGCCAGAATTAAGTTACAGAATGAAGTTAGTGTGAGGCCAGAGTGAAGCCAGGGCAGGACCAGAGTCGTGACTGGAGCCTAGCCAGAGCCAAGCTGAGAGCCAAACCAGAGCCAAGCCAGAATTAAGTTACAGAATGAAGTTAGTGTGAGGCCAGAGTGAAGCCAGGGCAGGACCAGAGTGGTGACTGGAGCCAAGCCAGAGCCAAGCTGAGAGCCAAACCAGAGCCAAGCCAGAGCCAAGCCAGAATTAAGTTACAGAATGAAGTTAGTGTGAGGCCAGAGTGAAGCCAGGGCAGGACCAGAGTGGTGACTGGAGCCAAGCCAGAGCCAAGCTGAGAGCCAAACCAGAGCCAAGCCAGAGCCAAGCCAGAATTAAGTTACAGAATGAAGTTAGTGTGAGGCCAGAGTGAAGCCAGAGCAGGACCGGAGTGGTGACTGGAGCCTAGCCAGAGCCAAGCTGAGAGCCAAACCAGAGCCAAGCCAGAGCCAAGCCAGAATTAAGTTACAGAATGAAGTTAGTGCAAGGCCAGAGTGAAGCCAGAGCGGGACCAGAGTGGTGACTGGAGCCTAGCCAGAGCCAAGCCAGAGCCAAGCCAGAATTAAGTTACAGAATGAAGTTAGTGTGAGGCCAGAGTGAAGCCAGGGCAGGACCAGAGTGGTGACCGGAGCCTAACCAGAGCCAAGCTGAGAGCCAAACCAGAGCCAAGCCAGAGTTAAGTTACAGAATGAAGTTAGTGTGAGGCCAGAGTGAAGCCAGAGCAGGACCGGAGTGGTGACTGGAGCCTAGCCAGAGCCAAGCTGAGAGCCAAGCCAGAGCCAAGCCAGAGTTAAGTTACAGAATTAAGTTATTGTGAGGCCAGAGTGAAGCCAGAGCAGGACCGAAGTGGTGACCGGAGCCTAGTCAGACCAAGCTGAGAGGCAAGCCAGAGCCAAGCCAGAGTTAAGTTACAGAATGAAGTTAGTGTGAGGCCAGAGTGAAGCCAGGGCAGAACCAGAGTGGTGACCAGAGCCTAGCCAGAGCCAAGCTGAGAGCCAAGCTAGAGTTAAGTTACAGAGTGAAGTTAGTGTGAGGCCAGAGTGAAGCCAGGGCAGGACCAGAGTGGTGACCAGAGCCTAGCCAGAGCCAAGCTGAGAGCCAAGCCAGAGCCAAGCCAGAGCCAAGCTGAGAGCCAAGCCAGAGTTAAGTTACAGAGTGAAGTTAGTGTGAGGCCAGAGTGAAGCCAGGGCAGAACCAGAGTGGTGACCAGGGCCTAGCCAGAGCCAAGCTGAGAGCCAAGCCAGAGTAAAGTTACAGAGTGAAGTTAGTGTGAGGCCAGAGTGAAGCCAGAGCAGGACCGGAGTGGTGACTGGAGCCTAGCCAGAGCCAAGCTGAGAGCCAAGCCAGAGCCAAGCCAGAGTTAAGTTACAGAATTAAGTTATTGTGAGGCCAGAGTGAAGCCAGGGCAGGACCAGAGTGGTGACCAGAGCCTAGCCAGAGCCAAGCCAGATCCAAGCCAGAGTAAAGTTACAGAGTGAAGTTAGTGTGAGGCCAGAGTGAAGCCAGAGCAGGACCGGAGTGGTGACTGGAGCCTAGCCAGAGCCAAGCTGAGAGCCAAGCCGGAGCCTAGCCAGAGTTAAGTTACAGAATTAAGTTATTGTGAGGCCAGAGTGAAGCCAGAGCAGGACCGAAGTGGTGACCGTAGCCTAGTCAGAGCCAAGCTGAGAGCCAAGCCAGAGTTAAGTTACAGAATGAAGTTAGTGTGAGGCCAGAGTGAAGCCAGGGCAGGACCAGAGTGGTGACTGGAGCCTAGCCAGAGCCAAGCTGAGAGCCAAGCCAGAGCCAAGCCAGAGTTAAGTTACAGAATGAAGTTAGTGTGAGGCCAGAGTGAAGCCAGGGCAGGACCAGAGTGGTGACCAGAGCCTAACCAGAGCCAAGCCGGAGCCAAGCCAGAGCCAAGCCAGAGTTAAGATACAGAATGAAGTTAGTGTGAGGCCAGAGTGAAGCCAGGGCAGAACTGGAGTGGTGACTGGAGCCTAGCCAGAGCCAAGCTGAGAGCCAAGCCAGAGCCAAGCCAGAGTTAAGATACAGAATGAAGTTAGTGTGAGGCCAGAGTGAAGCCAGAGCAGGACCAGAGTGGTGACCAGAGCCTAGACAGACCCAAGCTGAGAGCCAAGCCGGAGCCAAGCCAGAGTTAAGTTACAGAATGAAAATAGTGTGAGGCTAAAGTGAAGCCAGGGCAGGACCAGTGTGGTGACCAGAGCCTAGACAGACCCAAGCTGAGAGCCAAGCCAGAGCCAAGCCAGAATTAAGTTACAGAATGAAGTTAGTGTGAGGCTAAAGTGAAGCCAGGGAAGGACCAGAGTGGTGACCAGAGCCTAGACAGACCCAAGCTGAGAGCCAAGCCGGAGCCAAGCCAGAGTTAAGTTACAGAATGAAAATAGTGTGAGGCTAAAGTGAAGCCAGGGCAGGACCAGAGTGGTGACCAGAGCCTAGACAGACCCAAGCTGAGAGCCAAGCCAGAGCCAAGCCAGAATTAAGTTACAGAATGAAGTTAGTGTGAGGCTAAAGTGAAGCCAGGGAAGGACCAGAGTGGTGACCAGAGCCTAGACAGACCCAAGCTGAGAGCCAAACCGGAGCCAAGCCAGAGCCAAGCCAGAGTTAAGTTACAGAATGAAGTTAGTGTGAGGCCAGAGTGAAGCCAGGGCAGGACCAGAGTGGTGACTGGAGCCTAGCCAGAGCCAAGCTGAGAGCCAAGCCAGAGCCAAGCCAGAGTTAAGTTACAGAATGAAGTTAGTGTGAGGCCAGAGTGAAGCCAGGGCAGGACCAGAGTGGTGACCAGAGCCTAGCCAGAGCCAAGCTGAGAGCCAAGCCAGAACCAAGCCAGAATTAAGTTACAGAATGAAGTTAGTGCAAGGCCAGAGTGAAGCCAGAGCGGGACCAGAGTGGTGACGGGAGCCTAACCAGAGCCAAGCTGAGAGCCAAGCCAGAACCAAGCCAGAATTAAGTTACAGAATGAAGTTAGTGCAAGGCCAGAGTAAAGCCAGGGCAGGACCAGAGTGGTGACCAGGGCCTAGCCAGAGCCAAGCTGAGAGCCAAGCCAGAACCAAGCCAGAATTAAGTTACAGAATGAAGTTAGTGTGAGGCCAGAGTAAAGCCAGAGCAGGACCAGAGTGGTGACCAGAGCCTAGCCAGAGCCAAGCTGAGAGCCAAGCCAGAACCAAGCCAGAATTAAGTTACAGAATGAAGTTAGTGCAAGGCCAGAGTAAAGCCAGAGCAGGACCAGAGTGGTGACCAGGGCCTAGCCAGAGCCAAGCTGAGAGCCAAGCCAGAGCCAAGCCAGAATTAAGTTACAGAATGAAGTTAGTGTGAGGCCAGAGTGAAGCCAGAGCGGGACCAGAGTGGTGACTGGAGCCTAGCCAGAGCCAAGCTGAGAGCCAAGCCAGAGCCAAGCCAGAATTAAGTTACAGAATGAAGTTAGTGCAAGGCCAGAGTGAAGCCAGAGCGGGACCAGAGTGGTGACTGGAGCCAAGCCAGAGCCAAGCTGAGAGCCAAGCCAGAGCCAAGCCAGAATTAAGTTACAGAATGAAGTTAGTGTGAGGCCAGAGTGAAGCCAGAGCGGGACCAGAGTGGTGACTGGAGCCAAGCCAGAGCCAAGCTGAGAGCCAAACCAGAGCCAAGCCAGAATTAAGTTACAGAATGAAGTTAGTGTGAGGCCAGAGTGAAGCCAGAGCGGGACCAGAGTGGTGACTGGAGCCTAGTCAGATCCAAGCTGAGAGCCAAGCCAGAGCCAAGCCAGAATTAAGTTACAGAATGAAGTTAGTGTGAGGCCAGAGTGAAGCCAGAGCGGGACCAGAGTGGTGACTGGAGCCTAGCCAGAGCCAAGCTGAGAGCCAAGCCAGAGCCAAGCCAGAATTAAGTTACAGAATGAAGTTAGTGTGAGGCCAGAGTGAAGCCAGGGCAGGACCAGAGTGGTGACTGGAGCCTAACCAGAGCCAAGCTGAGAGCCAAGCCAGAGCCAAGCCAGAATTAAGTTACAGAATGAAGTTAGTGTGAGGCCAGAGTGAAGCCAGGGCAGGACCAGAGTGGTGACGGGAGCCTAACCAGAGCCAAGCTGAGAGCCAAGCCAGAGCCAAGCCAGAATTAAGTTACAGAATGAAGTTAGTGTGAGGCCAGAGTGAAGCCAGAGCGGGACCAGAGTGGTGACTGGAGCCCAGCCAGAGCCAAACCAGAGCCAAGCCAGAATTAAGTTACAGAATGAAGTTAGTGCAAGGCCAGAGTGAAGCCAGGGCAGGACCAGAGTGGTGACTGGAGCCAAGCCAGAGCCAAGCCAGAATTAAGTTACAGAATGAAGTTAGTGTGAGGCCAGAGTGAAGCCAGGGCAGGACCAGAGTGGTGACTGGAGCCCAGCCAGAGCCCAGCCAGAGCCAAGCCAGAATTAAGTTACAGAATGAAGTTAGTGCAAGGCCAGAGTGAAGCCAGAGCAGGACCAGAGTGGTGACTGGAGCCCAGCCAGAGCCAAGCTGAGAGCCAAGCCAGAATTAAGTTACAGAATGAAGTTAGTGTGAGGCCAGAGTGAAGCCAGGGCAGGACCAGAGTGGTGACTGGAGCCCAGCCAGAGCCAAGCCAGAGCCAAGCCAGAATTAAGTTACAGAATGAAGTTAGTGTGAGGCCAGAGTGAAGCCAGGGCAGGACCAGAGTGGTGACTGGAGCCCAGCCAGAGCCCAGCCAGAGCCAAGCCAGAATTAAGTTACAGAATGAATTTAGTGCAAGGCCAGAGTGAAGCCAGAGTGGGACCAGAGTGGTGACTGGAGCCAAGCCAGAGCCAAGCCAGAATTAAGTTACAGAATGAAGTTAGTGTGAGGCCAGAGTGAAGCCAGGGCAGGACCAGAGTGGTGACCAGAGCCTAGACAGAGCCAAGCTGAGAGCCAAACCAGAGCCAAGCCAGAATTAAGTTACAGAATGAAGTTAGTGTGAGGCCAGAGTGAAGCCAGGGCAGGACCAGAGACGTGACTGGAGCCTAGCCAGAGCCAAGCTGAGAGCCAAACCAGAGCCAAGCCAGAATTAAGTTACAGAATGAAGTTAGTGTGAGGCCAGAGTGAAGCCAGGGCAGGACCAGAGTGGTGACTGGAGCCAAGCCAGAGCCAAGCTGAGAGCCAAACCAGAGCCAAGCCAGAGCCAAGCCAGAATTAAGTTACAGAATGAAGTTAGTGTGAGGCCAGAGTGAAGCCAGGGCAGGACCAGAGTGGTGACTGGAGCCAAGCCAGAGCCAAGCTGAGAGCCAAACCAGAGCCAAGCCAGAGCCAAGCCAGAATTAAGTTACAGAATGAAGTTAGTGTGAGGCCAGAGTGAAGCCAGAGCAGGACCGGAGTGGTGACTGGAGCCTAGCCAGAGCCAAGCTGAGAGCCAAACCAGAGCCAAGCCAGAGCCAAGCCAGAATTAAGTTACAGAATGAAGTTAGTGCAAGGCCAGAGTGAAGCCAGAGCGGGACCAGAGTGGTGACTGGAGCCTAGCCAGAGCCAAGCTGAGAGCCAAGCCAGAGCCAAGCCAGAATTAAGTTACAGAATGAAGTTAGTGCAAGGCCAGAGTGAAGCCAGAGCGGGACCAGAGTGGTGACTGGAGCCTAGCCAGAGCCAAGCCAGAGCCAAGCCAGAGTTAAGTTACAGAATGAAGTTAGTGTGAGGCCAGAGTGAAGCCAGGGCAGGACCAGAGTGGTGACCAGAGCCTAGCCAGAGCCAAGCTGAGAGCCAAGCCAGAACCAAGCCAGAATTAAGTTACAGAATGAAGTTAGTGCAAGGCCAGAGTGAAGCCAGAGCGGGACCAGAGTGGTGACGGGAGCCTAACCAGAGCCAAGCTGAGAGCCAAGCCAGAACCAAGCCAGAATTAAGTTACAGAATGAAGTTAGTGCAAGGCCAGAGTAAAGCCAGGGCAGGACCAGAGTGGTGACCAGGGCCTAGCCAGAGCCAAGCTGAGAGCCAAGCCAGAACCAAGCCAGAATTAAGTTACAGAATGAAGTTAGTGTGAGGCCAGAGTAAAGCCAGAGCAGGACCAGAGTGGTGACCAGAGCCTAGCCAGAGCCAAGCTGAGAGCCAAGCCAGAACCAAGCCAGAATTAAGTTACAGAATGAAGTTAGTGCAAGGCCAGAGTAAAGCCAGAGCAGGACCAGAGTGGTGACCAGGGCCTAGCCAGAGCCAAGCTGAGAGCCAAGCCAGAGCCAAGCCAGAATTAAGTTACAGAATGAAGTTAGTGTGAGGCCAGAGTGAAGCCAGAGCGGGACCAGAGTGGTGACTGGAGCCAAGCCAGAGCCAAGCCAGAGCCAAGCCAGAGCCAAGCCAGAATTAAGTTACAGAATGAAGTTAGTGCAAGGCCAGAGTGAAGCCAGAGCGGGACCAGAGTGGTGACTGGAGCCTAGCCAGAGCCAAGCTGAGAGCCAAGCCAGAGCCAAGCCAGAATTAAGTTACAGAATGAAGTTAGTGCAAGGCCAGAGTGAAGCCAGAGCGGGACCAGAGTGGTGACTGGAGCCAAGCCAGAGCCAAGCTGAGAGCCAAGCCAGAGCCAAGCCAGAATTAAGTTACAGAATGAAGTTAGTGTGAGGCCAGAGTGAAGCCAGAGCGGGACCAGAGTGGTGACTGGAGCCAAGCCAGAGCCAAGCTGAGAGCCAAACCAGAGCCAAGCCAGAATTAAGTTACAGAATGAAGTTAGTGTGAGGCCAGAGTGAAGCCAGAGCGGGACCAGAGTGGTGACTGGAGCCTAGTCAGATCCAAGCTGAGAGCCAAGCCAGAGCCAAGCCAGAATTAAGTTACAGAATGAAGTTAGTGTGAGGCCAGAGTGAAGCCAGAGCGGGACCAGAGTGGTGACTGGAGCCTAGCCAGAGCCAAGCTGAGAGCCAAGCCAGAGCCAAGCCAGAATTAAGTTACAGAATGAAGTTAGTGTGAGGCCAGAGTGAAGCCAGGGCAGGACAAGAGTGGTGACTGGAGCCTAACCAGAGCCAAGCTGAGAGCCAAGCCAGAGCCAAGCCAGAATTAAGTTACAGAATGAAGTTAGTGTGAGGCCAGAGTGAAGCCAGGGCAGGACCAGAGTGGTGACGGGAGCCTAACCAGAGCCAAGCTGAGAGCCAAGCCAGAGCCAAGCCAGAATTAAGTTACAGAATGAAGTTAGTGTGAGGCCAGAGTGAAGCCAGAGCGGGACCAGAGTGGTGACTGGAGCCCAGCCAGAGCCAAACCAGAGCCAAGCCAGAATTAAGTTACAGAATGAAGTTAGTGCAAGGCCAGAGTGAAGCCAGGGCAGGACCAGAGTGGTGACTGGAGCCAAGCCAGAGCCAAGCCAGAATTAAGTTACAGAATGAAGTTAGTGTGAGGCCAGAGTGAAGCCAGGGCAGGACCAGAGTGGTGACTGGAGCCCAGCCAGAGCCAAGCTGAGAGCCAAGCCAGAATTAAGTTACAGAATGAAGTTAGTGTGAGGCCAGAGTGAAGCCAGGGCAGGACCAGAGTGGTGACTGGAGCCCAGCCAGAGCCAAGCCAGAGCCAAGCCAGAATTAAGTTACAGAATGAAGTTAGTGTGAGGCCAGAGTGAAGCCAGGGCAGGACCAGAGTGGTGACTGGAGCCCAGCCAGAGCCCAGCCAGAGCCAAGCCAGAATTAAGTTACAGAATGAATTTAGTGCAAGGCCAGAGTGAAGCCAGAGCGGGACCAGAGTGGTGACTGGAGCCAAGCCAGAGCCAAGCCAGAATTAAGTTACAGAATGAAGTTAGTGTGAGGCCAGAGTGAAGCCAGGGCAGGACCAGAGTGGTGACCAGAGCCTAGACAGAGCCAAGCTGAGAGCCAAACCAGAGCCAAGCCAGAATTAAGTTACAGAATGAAGTTAGTGTGAGGCCAGAGTGAAGCCAGGGCAGGACCAGAGTCGTGACTGGAGCCTAGCCAGAGCCAAGCTGAGAGCCAAACCAGAGCCAAGCCAGAATTAAGTTACAGAATGAAGTTAGTGTGAGGCCAGAGTGAAGCCAGGGCAGGACCAGAGTGGTGACTGGAGCCAAGCCAGAGCCAAGCTGAGAGCCAAACCAGAGCCAAGCCAGAGCCAAGCCAGAATTAAGTTACAGAATGAAGTTAGTGTGAGGCCAGAGTGAAGCCAGGGCAGGACCAGAGTGGTGACTGGAGCCAAGCCAGAGCCAAGCTGAGAGCCAAACCAGAGCCAAGCCAGAGCCAAGCCAGAATTAAGTTACAGAATGAAGTTAGTGTGAGGCCAGAGTGAAGCCAGAGCAGGACCGGAGTGGTGACTGGAGCCTAGCCAGAGCCAAGCTGAGAGCCAAGCCAGAGCCAAGCCAGAGTTAAGTTACAGAATTAAGTTATTGTGAGGCCAGAGTGAAGCCAGAGCAGGACCGAAGTGGTGACCGGAGCCTAGTCAGACCAAGCTGAGAGGCAAGCCAGAGCCAAGCCAGAGTTAAGTTACAGAATGAAGTTAGTGTGAGGCCAGAGTGAAGCCAGGGCAGAACCAGAGTGGTGACCAGAGCCTAGCCAGAGCCAAGCTGAGAGCCAAGCTAGAGTTAAGTTACAGAGTGAAGTTAGTGTGAGGCCAGAGTGAAGCCAGGGCAGGACCAGAGTGGTGACCAGAGCCTAGCCAGAGCCAAGCTGAGAGCCAAGCCAGAGCCAAGCCAGAGCCAAGCTGAGAGCCAAGCCAGAGTTAAGTTACAGAGTGAAGTTAGTGTGAGGCCAGAGTGAAGCCAGGGCAGAACCAGAGTGGTGACCAGGGCCTAGCCAGAGCCAAGCTGAGAGCCAAGCCAGAGTAAAGTTACAGAGTGAAGTTAGTGTGAGGCCAGAGTGAAGCCAGAGCAGGACCGGAGTGGTGACTGGAGCCTAGCCAGAGCCAAGCTGAGAGCCAAGCCAGAGCCAAGCCAGAGTTAAGTTACAGAATTAAGTTATTGTGAGGCCAGAGTGAAGCCAGGGCAGGACCAGAGTGGTGACCAGAGCCTAGCCAGAGCCAAGCCAGATCCAAGCCAGAGTAAAGTTACAGAGTGAAGTTAGTGTGAGGCCAGAGTGAAGCCAGAGCAGGACCGGAGTGGTGACTGGAGCCTAGCCAGAGCCAAGCTGAGAGCCAAGCCGGAGCCTAGCCAGAGTTAAGTTACAGAATTAAGTTATTGTGAGGCCAGAGTGAAGCCAGAGCAGGACCGAAGTGGTGACCGTAGCCTAGTCAGAGCCAAGCTGAGAGCCAAGCCAGAGTTAAGTTACAGAATGAAGTTAGTGTGAGGCCAGAGTGAAGCCAGGGCAGGACCAGAGTGGTGACTGGAGCCTAGCCAGAGCCAAGCTGAGAGCCAAGCCAGAGCCAAGCCAGAGTTAAGTTACAGAATGAAGTTAGTGTGAGGCCAGAGTGAAGCCAGGGCAGGACCAGAGTGGTGACCAGAGCCTAACCAGAGCCAAGCCGGAGCCAAGCCAGAGCCAAGCCAGAGTTAAGATACAGAATGAAGTTAGTGTGAGGCCAGAGTGAAGCCAGGGCAGAACTGGAGTGGTGACTGGAGCCTAGCCAGAGCCAAGCTGAGAGCCAAGCCAGAGCCAAGCCAGAGTTAAGATACAGAATGAAGTTAGTGTGAGGCCAGAGTGAAGCCAGAGCAGGACCAGAGTGGTGACCAGAGCCTAGACAGACCCAAGCTGAGAGCCAAGCCGGAGCCAAGCCAGAGTTAAGTTACAGAATGAAAATAGTGTGAGGCTAAAGTGAAGCCAGGGCAGGACCAGTGTGGTGACCAGAGCCTAGACAGACCCAAGCTGAGAGCCAAGCCAGAGCCAAGCCAGAATTAAGTTACAGAATGAAGTTAGTGTGAGGCTAAAGTGAAGCCAGGGAAGGACCAGAGTGGTGACCAGAGCCTAGACAGACCCAAGCTGAGAGCCAAGCCGGAGCCAAGCCAGAGTTAAGTTACAGAATGAAAATAGTGTGAGGCTAAAGTGAAGCCAGGGCAGGACCAGAGTGGTGACCAGAGCCTAGACAGACCCAAGCTGAGAGCCAAGCCAGAGCCAAGCCAGAATTAAGTTACAGAATGAAGTTAGTGTGAGGCTAAAGTGAAGCCAGGGAAGGACCAGAGTGGTGACCAGAGCCTAGACAGACCCAAGCTGAGAGCCAAACCGGAGCCAAGCCAGAGCCAAGCCAGAGTTAAGTTACAGAATGAAGTTAGTGTGAGGCCAGAGTGAAGCCAGGGCAGGACCAGAGTGGTGACTGGAGCCTAGCCAGAGCCAAGCTGAGAGCCAAGCCAGAGCCAAGCCAGAGTTAAGTTACAGAATGAAGTTAGTGTGAGGCCAGAGTGAAGCCAGGGCAGGACCAGAGTGGTGACCAGAGCCTAGCCAGAGCCAAGCTGAGAGCCAAGCCAGAACCAAGCCAGAATTAAGTTACAGAATGAAGTTAGTGCAAGGCCAGAGTGAAGCCAGAGCGGGACCAGAGTGGTGACGGGAGCCTAACCAGAGCCAAGCTGAGAGCCAAGCCAGAACCAAGCCAGAATTAAGTTACAGAATGAAGTTAGTGCAAGGCCAGAGTAAAGCCAGGGCAGGACCAGAGTGGTGACCAGGGCCTAGCCAGAGCCAAGCTGAGAGCCAAGCCAGAACCAAGCCAGAATTAAGTTACAGAATGAAGTTAGTGTGAGGCCAGAGTAAAGCCAGAGCAGGACCAGAGTGGTGACCAGAGCCTAGCCAGAGCCAAGCTGAGAGCCAAGCCAGAACCAAGCCAGAATTAAGTTACAGAATGAAGTTAGTGCAAGGCCAGAGTAAAGCCAGAGCAGGACCAGAGTGGTGACCAGGGCCTAGCCAGAGCCAAGCTGAGAGCCAAGCCAGAGCCAAGCCAGAATTAAGTTACAGAATGAAGTTAGTGTGAGGCCAGAGTGAAGCCAGAGCGGGACCAGAGTGGTGACTGGAGCCTAGCCAGAGCCAAGCTGAGAGCCAAGCCAGAGCCAAGCCAGAATTAAGTTACAGAATGAAGTTAGTGCAAGGCCAGAGTGAAGCCAGAGCGGGACCAGAGTGGTGACTGGAGCCAAGCCAGAGCCAAGCTGAGAGCCAAGCCAGAGCCAAGCCAGAATTAAGTTACAGAATGAAGTTAGTGTGAGGCCAGAGTGAAGCCAGAGCGGGACCAGAGTGGTGACTGGAGCCAAGCCAGAGCCAAGCTGAGAGCCAAACCAGAGCCAAGCCAGAATTAAGTTACAGAATGAAGTTAGTGTGAGGCCAGAGTGAAGCCAGAGCGGGACCAGAGTGGTGACTGGAGCCTAGTCAGATCCAAGCTGAGAGCCAAGCCAGAGCCAAGCCAGAATTAAGTTACAGAATGAAGTTAGTGTGAGGCCAGAGTGAAGCCAGAGCGGGACCAGAGTGGTGACTGGAGCCTAGCCAGAGCCAAGCTGAGAGCCAAGCCAGAGCCAAGCCAGAATTAAGTTACAGAATGAAGTTAGTGTGAGGCCAGAGTGAAGCCAGGGCAGGACCAGAGTGGTGACTGGAGCCTAACCAGAGCCAAGCTGAGAGCCAAGCCAGAGCCAAGCCAGAATTAAGTTACAGAATGAAGTTAGTGTGAGGCCAGAGTGAAGCCAGGGCAGGACCAGAGTGGTGACGGGAGCCTAACCAGAGCCAAGCTGAGAGCCAAGCCAGAGCCAAGCCAGAATTAAGTTACAGAATGAAGTTAGTGTGAGGCCAGAGTGAAGCCAGAGCGGGACCAGAGTGGTGACTGGAGCCCAGCCAGAGCCAAACCAGAGCCAAGCCAGAATTAAGTTACAGAATGAAGTTAGTGCAAGGCCAGAGTGAAGCCAGGGCAGGACCAGAGTGGTGACTGGAGCCAAGCCAGAGCCAAGCCAGAATTAAGTTACAGAATGAAGTTAGTGTGAGGCCAGAGTGAAGCCAGGGCAGGACCAGAGTGGTGACTGGAGCCCAGCCAGAGCCCAGCCAGAGCCAAGCCAGAATTAAGTTACAGAATGAAGTTAGTGCAAGGCCAGAGTGAAGCCAGAGCAGGACCAGAGTGGTGACTGGAGCCCAGCCAGAGCCAAGCTGAGAGCCAAGCCAGAATTAAGTTACAGAATGAAGTTAGTGTGAGGCCAGAGTGAAGCCAGGGCAGGACCAGAGTGGTGACTGGAGCCCAGCCAGAGCCAAGCCAGAGCCAAGCCAGAATTAAGTTACAGAATGAAGTTAGTGTGAGGCCAGAGTGAAGCCAGGGCAGGACCAGAGTGGTGACTGGAGCCCAGCCAGAGCCCAGCCAGAGCCAAGCCAGAATTAAGTTACAGAATGAATTTAGTGCAAGGCCAGAGTGAAGCCAGAGTGGGACCAGAGTGGTGACTGGAGCCTAGACAGACCCAAGCTGAGAGCCAAGCCAGAGCCAAGCCAGAATTAAGTTACAGAATGAAGTTAGTGTGAGGCTAAAGTGAAGCCAGGGAAGGACCAGAGTGGTGACCAGAGCCTAGACAGACCCAAGCTGAGAGCCAAACCGGAGCCAAGCCAGAGCCAAGCCAGAGTTAAGTTACAGAATGAAGTTAGTGTGAGGCCAGAGTGAAGCCAGGGCAGGACCAGAGTGGTGACTGGAGCCTAGCCAGAGCCAAGCTGAGAGCCAAGCCAGAGCCAAGCCAGAGTTAAGTTACAGAATGAAGTTAGTGTGAGGCCAGAGTGAAGCCAGGGCAGGACCAGAGTGGTGACTGGAGCCAAGCCAGAGCCAAGCTGAGAGCCAAACCAGAGCCAAGCCAGAGCCAAGCCAGAATTAAGTTACAGAATGAAGTTAGTGTGAGGCCAGAGTGAAGCCAGGGCAGGACCAGAGTGGTGACTGGAGCCAAGCCAGAGCCAAGCTGAGAGCCAAACCAGAGCCAAGCCAGAGCCAAGCCAGAATTAAGTTACAGAATGAAGTTAGTGTGAGGCCAGAGTGAAGCCAGAGCAGGACCGGAGTGGTGACTGGAGCCTAGCCAGAGCCAAGCTGAGAGCCAAACCAGAGCCAAGCCAGAGCCAAGCCAGAATTAAGTTACAGAATGAAGTTAGTGCAAGGCCAGAGTGAAGCCAGAGCGGGACCAGAGTGGTGACTGGAGCCTAGCCAGAGCCAAGCTGAGAGCCAAGCCAGAGCCAAGCCAGAATTAAGTTACAGAATGAAGTTAGTGCAAGGCCAGAGTGAAGCCAGAGCGGGACCAGAGTGGTGACTGGAGCCTAGCCAGAGCCAAGCCAGAGCCAAGCCAGAGTTAAGTTACAGAATGAAGTTAGTGTGAGGCCAGAGTGAAGCCAGGGCAGGACCAGAGTGGTGACCAGAGCCTAGCCAGAGCCAAGCTGAGAGCCAAGCCAGAACCAAGCCAGAATTAAGTTACAGAATGAAGTTAGTGCAAGGCCAGAGTGAAGCCAGAGCGGGACCAGAGTGGTGACGGGAGCCTAACCAGAGCCAAGCTGAGAGCCAAGCCAGAACCAAGCCAGAATTAAGTTACAGAATGAAGTTAGTGCAAGGCCAGAGTAAAGCCAGGGCAGGACCAGAGTGGTGACCAGGGCCTAGCCAGAGCCAAGCTGAGAGCCAAGCCAGAACCAAGCCAGAATTAAGTTACAGAATGAAGTTAGTGTGAGGCCAGAGTAAAGCCAGAGCAGGACCAGAGTGGTGACCAGAGCCTAGCCAGAGCCAAGCTGAGAGCCAAGCCAGAACCAAGCCAGAATTAAGTTACAGAATGAAGTTAGTGCAAGGCCAGAGTAAAGCCAGAGCAGGACCAGAGTGGTGACCAGGGCCTAGCCAGAGCCAAGCTGAGAGCCAAGCCAGAGCCAAGCCAGAATTAAGTTACAGAATGAAGTTAGTGTGAGGCCAGAGTGAAGCCAGAGCGGGACCAGAGTGGTGACTGGAGCCAAGCCAGAGCCAAGCCAGAGCCAAGCCAGAGCCAAGCCAGAATTAAGTTACAGAATGAAGTTAGTGCAAGGCCAGAGTGAAGCCAGAGCGGGACCAGAGTGGTGACTGGAGCCTAGCCAGAGCCAAGCTGAGAGCCAAGCCAGAGCCAAGCCAGAATTAAGTTACAGAATGAAGTTAGTGCAAGGCCAGAGTGAAGCCAGAGCGGGACCAGAGTGGTGACTGGAGCCAAGCCAGAGCCAAGCTGAGAGCCAAGCCAGAGCCAAGCCAGAATTAAGTTACAGAATGAAGTTAGTGTGAGGCCAGAGTGAAGCCAGAGCGGGACCAGAGTGGTGACTGGAGCCAAGCCAGAGCCAAGCTGAGAGCCAAACCAGAGCCAAGCCAGAATTAAGTTACAGAATGAAGTTAGTGTGAGGCCAGAGTGAAGCCAGAGCGGGACCAGAGTGGTGACTGGAGCCTAGTCAGATCCAAGC
Organism: Mantis religiosa; assembly: GCA_030765055.1. Classification (NCBI taxonomy): domain Eukaryota; kingdom Metazoa; phylum Arthropoda; class Insecta; order Mantodea; family Mantidae; genus Mantis; species Mantis religiosa. The sequence continues at coordinate 136,476,971 of CM060959.1, forward strand.
TGAGAGCCAAGCCAGAGCCAAGCCAGAATTAAGTTACAGAATGAAGTTAGTGTGAGGCCAGAGTGAAGCCAGAGCGGGACCAGAGTGGTGACTGGAGCCTAGCCAGAGCCAAGCTGAGAGCCAAGCCAGAGCCAAGCCAGAATTAAGTTACAGAATGAAGTTAGTGTGAGGCCAGAGTGAAGCCAGGGCAGGACAAGAGTGGTGACTGGAGCCTAACCAGAGCCAAGCTGAGAGCCAAGCCAGAGCCAAGCCAGAATTAAGTTACAGAATGAAGTTAGTGTGAGGCCAGAGTGAAGCCAGGGCAGGACCAGAGTGGTGACGGGAGCCTAACCAGAGCCAAGCTGAGAGCCAAGCCAGAGCCAAGCCAGAATTAAGTTACAGAATGAAGTTAGTGTGAGGCCAGAGTGAAGCCAGAGCGGGACCAGAGTGGTGACTGGAGCCCAGCCAGAGCCAAACCAGAGCCAAGCCAGAATTAAGTTACAGAATGAAGTTAGTGCAAGGCCAGAGTGAAGCCAGGGCAGGACCAGAGTGGTGACTGGAGCCAAGCCAGAGCCAAGCCAGAATTAAGTTACAGAATGAAGTTAGTGTGAGGCCAGAGTGAAGCCAGGGCAGGACCAGAGTGGTGACTGGAGCCCAGCCAGAGCCAAGCTGAGAGCCAAGCCAGAATTAAGTTACAGAATGAAGTTAGTGTGAGGCCAGAGTGAAGCCAGGGCAGGACCAGAGTGGTGACTGGAGCCCAGCCAGAGCCAAGCCAGAGCCAAGCCAGAATTAAGTTACAGAATGAAGTTAGTGTGAGGCCAGAGTGAAGCCAGGGCAGGACCAGAGTGGTGACTGGAGCCCAGCCAGAGCCCAGCCAGAGCCAAGCCAGAATTAAGTTACAGAATGAATTTAGTGCAAGGCCAGAGTGAAGCCAGAGCGGGACCAGAGTGGTGACTGGAGCCAAGCCAGAGCCAAGCCAGAATTAAGTTACAGAATGAAGTTAGTGTGAGGCCAGAGTGAAGCCAGGGCAGGACCAGAGTGGTGACCAGAGCCTAGACAGAGCCAAGCTGAGAGCCAAACCAGAGCCAAGCCAGAATTAAGTTACAGAATGAAGTTAGTGTGAGGCCAGAGTGAAGCCAGGGCAGGACCAGAGTCGTGACTGGAGCCTAGCCAGAGCCAAGCTGAGAGCCAAACCAGAGCCAAGCCAGAATTAAGTTACAGAATGAAGTTAGTGTGAGGCCAGAGTGAAGCCAGGGCAGGACCAGAGTGGTGACTGGAGCCAAGCCAGAGCCAAGCTGAGAGCCAAACCAGAGCCAAGCCAGAGCCAAGCCAGAATTAAGTTACAGAATGAAGTTAGTGTGAGGCCAGAGTGAAGCCAGGGCAGGACCAGAGTGGTGACTGGAGCCAAGCCAGAGCCAAGCTGAGAGCCAAACCAGAGCCAAGCCAGAGCCAAGCCAGAATTAAGTTACAGAATGAAGTTAGTGTGAGGTCAGAGTGAAGCCAGAGCAGGACCGGAGTGGTGACTGGAGCCTAGCCAGAGCCAAGCTGAGAGCCAAACCAGAGCCAAGCCAGAGCCAAGCCAGAATTAAGTTACAGAATGAAGTTAGTGCAAGGCCAGAGTGAAGCCAGAGCGGGACCAGAGTGGTGACTGGAGCCTAGCCAGAGCCAAGCCAGAGCCAAGCCAGAATTAAGTTACAGAATGAAGTTAGTGTGAGGCCAGAGTGAAGCCAGGGCAGGACCAGAGTGGTGACCGGAGCCTAACCAGAGCCAAGCTGAGAGCCAAACCAGAGCCAAGCCAGAGTTAAGTTACAGAATGAAGTTAGTGTGAGGCCAGAGTGAAGCCAGAGCAGGACCGGAGTGGTGACTGGAGCCTAGCCAGAGCCAAGCTGAGAGCCAAGCCAGAGCCAAGCCAGAGTTAAGTTACAGAATTAAGTTATTGTGAGGCCAGAGTGAAGCCAGAGCAGGACCGAAGTGGTGACCGGAGCCTAGTCAGACCAAGCTGAGAGGCAAGCCAGAGCCAAGCCAGAGTTAAGTTACAGAATGAAGTTAGTGTGAGGCCAGAGTGAAGCCAGGGCAGAACCAGAGTGGTGACCAGAGCCTAGCCAGAGCCAAGCTGAGAGCCAAGCTAGAGTTAAGTTACAGAGTGAAGTTAGTGTGAGGCCAGAGTGAAGCCAGGGCAGGACCAGAGTGGTGACTGGAGCCTAGCCAGAGCCAAGCTGAGAGCCAAGCCAGAGCCAAGCCAGAGTTAAGTTACAGAATGAAGTTAGTGTGAGGCCAGAGTAAAGCCAGAGCAGGACCGAAGTGGTGACCGGAGCCTAGTCAGACCAAGCTGAGAGGCAAGCCAGAGCCAAGCCAGAGTTAAGTTACAGAATGAAGTTAGTGTGAGGCCAGAGTGAAGCCAGGGCAGGACCAGAGTGGTGACCAGAGCCTAGCCAGAGCCAAGCTGAGAGCCAAGCCAGAGCCAAGCCAGAGCCAAGCTGAGAGCCAAGCCAGAGTTAAGTTACAGAGTGAAGTTAGTGTGAGGCCAGAGTGAAGCCAGGGCAGAACCAGAGTGGTGACCAGGGCCTAGCCAGAGCCAAGCTGAGAGCCAAGCCAGAGTAAAGTTACAGAGTGAAGTTAGTGTGAGGCCAGAGTGAAGCCAGAGCAGGACCGGAGTGGTGACTGGAGCCTAGCCAGAGCCAAGCTGAGAGCCAAGCCAGAGCCAAGCCAGAGTTAAGTTACAGAATTAAGTTATTGTGAGGCCAGAGTGAAGCCAGGGCAGGACCAGAGTGGTGACCAGAGCCTAGCCAGAGCCAAGCCAGATCCAAGCCAGAGTAAAGTTACAGAGTGAAGTTAGTGTGAGGCCAGAGTGAAGCCAGAGCAGGACCGGAGTGGTGACTGGAGCCTAGCCAGAGCCAAGCTGAGAGCCAAGCCGGAGCCTAGCCAGAGTTAAGTTACAGAATTAAGTTATTGTGAGGCCAGAGTGAAGCCAGAGCAGGACCGAAGTGGTGACCGTAGCCTAGTCAGAGCCAAGCTGAGAGCCAAGCCAGAGTTAAGTTACAGAATGAAGTTAGTGTGAGGCCAGAGTGAAGCCAGGGCAGGACCAGAGTGGTGACTGGAGCCTAGCCAGAGCCAAGCTGAGAGCCAAGCCAGAGCCAAGCCAGAGTTAAGTTACAGAATGAAGTTAGTGTGAGGCCAGAGTGAAGCCAGGGCAGGACCAGAGTGGTGACTGGAGCCTAGCCAGAGCCAAGCTGAGAGCCAAGCCAGAGCCAAGCCAGAGTTAAGTTACAGAATGAAGTTAGTGTGAGGCCAGAGTGAAGCCAGGGCAGGACCAGAGTGGTGACCAGAGCCTAGCCAGAGCCAAGCTGAGAGCCAAGCCAGAGCCAAGCCACAGTTAAGTTACAGAATGAAGTTAGTGTGAGGCCAGAGTGAAGCCAGAGCAGGACCAGAGTCGTGACTGGGTCCTAACCAGAGCCAACCCAGAGCCAAGCCAGAGTTAAGTTACAAAATGAAGTTAGTGTGAGGCCAGAGTGAAGCCAGGGCAGGACCGGAGTCGTGACTGGAGCCTAGTCACAGCCAAGCTGAGAGCCAAGCCAGAGCCAAGCCAGAGTTAAGTTACAGAATGAAGTTAGTGTGAGGCCAGAGCAAAGCCAGAGCAGAGCAGAGCAGAGCTAGAGCAGAGCTAGAGCAGAGCCAAAGCCAAGTTAGAGCGGGACCGGTGTGGTGATCAGAGCCTAGTCAGAGCGAAGGCAGAGCGAAACCAAAGCGAAGCCAGAATTAAGGTACAGAATGAAGTGAGTGTGAGGCCAGAGTAAAGCCTGAGTAAAGCCAGAGCAGGACCGGAGGAGGGCTGGAACCTAGCCAGAGTCAAGTCGGAGCTAAGCCAGAGCCAGGTTAGAGTGATTCTAGAGTATAATTAGAATGAGGTTAGGGTGAAGCTGGAGAGAAACCAGAGCAGAACCAGAGCGGAGCCTGAGCAAAGCCAAAGCAAAGCCAAATTGGAGCCAGAGCAGAGCTAGAGCAGAGAAAGAGCAAAGTCAGAGTAAAGCCAAAGCAAAGCCAAAGTGGAGCCAGAGCAGAGCTAAAGCAGAGAAAGAACAAAGTCAGAGTAAAGCCAAAGCAAAGTCATAGTGGAGCTAGAGCACAGTCAGAGCATAGCTAATGCAAAGTTAATGATAAGGTAAAGTGAAAGGAAGAATAGTAAAGTGAAATACAGTTTTTGAAAGGGTGCTGATGACCATGGAGTTGAGCACCCTTAAATGCAAATCATCATCATTCTCCAAGTGTAGCCTGTTAATCATTGAAGTAATGTGTTTTATTTCTGTGTCATTTGGGACTGCATTGGGTGTCTCAAATGATTATCCACAGTCAGGGGAATGTGCTAATACCCTCACTCATGTCAGTTAGGCTGGCAATGGTCAACATATTGACTTCATTTCACAAGAACAACACAATATTAATGTCATTTTAAAAATCACCCTTCTCTCTGTAGTGTTCAAGCAGTAGGAAGAAGTAAGGACAGAGTCTACCTGCTCAAAGGTAAATGCTAGTTCTCCATACTTCCGCTACAAACTGAACCACACCCATATGCTTCCAAGTACATTGGGAGACTCACTTGAGACTCTCGTTATTAGTACTTCCATTCTGAGGGTCAGAAGCTGACAATGGTGATGAGGCTTGATTAGCTGAGCTTTCCTCTATCTCCATTTCTGTGGATCGTTGTTCTCACATTCCAAGTTTTCCTCATTTCTAGGTTCCTCACTCTTTTTATATTCCATTTAGATCCCACTAGTATGGAGGAATATAAAGTCCACATCCATGGAATCCTCTATTTGAATGTAAGGCCAAATGTGGCGGTGGTTGTGGTTTGTTTTTATTTGATTCAAGATTAAAGACAATTCAAGATGTTTACTATTGTCAATGTTGGTCAATAATTTCCTCAAATATCATCCAGGTCTCCACGTTTGTGAGATAAGATGTCACGGATTATCTAACTAATCACCCTCCTGACTGAGGATATTATGGTAGGTATCATCTCTTGAGTCATGAATGTTCCCAGTTTGCACTCAACTTTCTATTGTAGGTGGTGCCATCTGGCACATTCAAAAAACGTATGTTCTATGGTGACCACCTTCCTGCAGTAAATACCTTGTCTGAGGCACTAAGGCCAAAGTAAAATAGATATGCTCTGAAACAGCCATGTCTTGTGAAAAACTGTTTAATAAGTTAACTTCCCCTCTTTGGCATGTAATCCAAGGGACCAAATCCGGGATTAATCAATGGTCTAGTGAACAGTCCCAAAGCACTTGCCACTGCTCAAGCAATTGTTGGCAAGCTTCATCCTTGCTTACATCAGTCTGGTCTCGTAGGAGTGGTTACGTGACAAAGTGAGAAATAGGATAGGGGGTAAAATTATAAATAGAAGTATTTATAAACAGTGGAGCTTCATCAATAAAACCTTTTTAAACCACTTCTCAAACTATAAAAACACTTTAGCTCCACTTACATTTAAAATTAGGACATGTTTCAAGGACCCCGCAACCTCATCCTCAGCTGATGTTCGACTAGTTCAGGTGTCTGCCTCCCTCTCCTGGCACTGTTCAATGAGTTGAGTGACTTCATCTACTATTGGTATTTCAAACAGGGGCGGTTCCTCCATAAGGTTGCAGGTTTGCGCTACACCCACTGATTCTGAATATACAACAGGTGCATTTTGCACATTAAAGCTGTATTTGTGTGCATTGTTTTATATACAAACATGTTTCAATTACGCTTATCGTTTGTAGCTGCCATGACCGCAAAAGTCGAAATAAACAGTGATTGGCTGTAGGAGCCGTCAGGTTTGCAGCGAAGTGTTAACCTAAGATTTTGCCGAAATGTAGGCTCTCTGAGGGGGTTGCGGGAAGGTGAAGTGATGAGAGTGGCTTCTTATACATTGCTTAAATGAAGGTTTATAAACCTAGCTCCTCCTACTCTTAGCAATGGCTATAGCGTAACCTTCAGGCTTCGCTTAATATGTATCTGTGGGTCTGCTTTTCTGTGGTGTGGTTTAGTGCTCGCAGAACATTGAGAAAGATTTGTTTAAGGTTAAACTGAGTATTCTAACATTTTATTTATAGTGCTTATTGTGAGGTGTTGTTTTTGTATGTTTTTAAAATTCTGATAGAATGAATACCATGCAATCTTTACTGGAAAAGCCCTTTTCGCAACGGAGTGCTGAAGAAAAATCTGAAGTAAAACGAATGGGTAGGCCCATGCCAAACATTTCTATAACTCAAACGATAAAGACAAAAGCTAGAACATTCTGTAGGAAGTTCAACCCTGACATGTATAAGAAGCACGACTGGTTATGTGGATGTTCAGTTAATAATTCTTTATACTGTTTTCCATCCCTGCTCTTTGGAGGAGATGATTCCTGGGTGAAGCAATGAATGAAAGATATACAACACATGCACGACTGTGTTAAAAAGCGTGAGTCCTCTTCGTCTCATATAAAAATGCATTAAGTTTAGCAATGTATGGCAATATTAATATTGCTGCACAAATGGACAGTGCATACAGAAGGAACATACAGCTGCATAACGATAAAGTTACGCAGAATAGATATGTCTTAAATATCATAATAAACTGTATACCTACGGTGTTGCAGCTCATTTGAGCTGGCTTTTAGAGGTCATGATGAATCTGATACATCACAAAACCCTGATATCTTTCGAGGTCTAATAAATTTCAGCGCTGATCTCGATAGTGTCCTAAAGGGCCATCTGGAAAAAGCAACTGTTTTTAAGGGCACTACAAAAACTATACAAAACGAAATTCTTCAGTGTATGTTAGAGGTATGTCAAGAGGAAATAATGAGGGAGATTAAGAATGCAGAATTCCTTGCTGTCATAGCAGATGAAACCACTGATGCTTCCTCAGTGTATCAAATGGTTATTATCTACAGATATCTTGTGAATAACAAGCCTGTAGAACGATTTTGGAGTTTTGTTCAATCTGCTGGTCATGATGCAGACTCTCTTGCCACAGTCATTAAATCTGAACTTGATCTGCAGCTGTCAGGGTGCCCGAATAAACTTATAGCACAGACCTATGATGGTGCATCCATCATGGGAGGTAGGAAACACGGTGTTCAGGCAATTGTGAAAGAGAAGTATCCTTGTTCCTCTTATATACACTGCCATGCACATAAACTTAATTTAATAATACAAATGCAGCCTCAGAAAACACCAGTGTGAGGATATTTTTTGCCAATTTACAATGAATATGCACATTTTTTTCAAATTCTTCTCAAAGAACAGCTCTGCTTGATGAAGTTATGCAGAAACAATTGCCACGTTCTGTTCCGACACGATGGAATTTTCATTCATGGATCATCAATACCATTTTCGAACACAGGGAGAATTAAATTAAATGCATAGAGGTTATTCATAAGAGAGCTCTGTTAAACAACACCACACTTGTTCAGGCTTCTGGGTTTATGGCCACTTTGAAAGATGATAATTTTGTATTCTGGCTGTCTTTCTTCCACAAGACCATGTCCCATGTGGGCATTTTGTACAATCAGCTGCAGAAACGAGACTGCAATGCAACATTTGCCCTCGCCCAGCTAAACGCATTTGAAAGGGAAGTGCAAAAACTAAGAAATAGCGCAGATATTGAGGAACACGAAGAAACTGCAATTAAGAGGAGAAGTATAAAGATCATGATTTGATAAGAAGAGAAGCTCTTGAAGTCTGTGACATTATTCTTAGAGAAGCAAAGGACAGATTTAGGTTCAAGGGGCATCTGGTAGCCTCGACTGTATTTCATCAAGAAAATTTCTCCGACTATGATAAGACATTTCCAGAGGATTCCCTTAGAGAAACAATAAGGTTCTATCCTTTTATCATTGGAACAAAAATTTGTACAGAACTGACTGTAATTTACAGTCAAGAGGAATTTCGTGGAATGTTCGGCGCTTTGTGCTTGATGGACTTCATTAAGAAAAACAATCTATGTGCTACATTCAGCGAATGTGTCAAATTCCTGCGAGTGTTGTTAACTATGCCAATGTCTAACACTGAAGCAGAACGCTGTTTCTCAACTTTAAAAAGAGTAAAAACTTTCCTTAGGAACACAATGTCACAGGACAGATTGCATTAGCAATGCTTTCAATTGAGAGGGAGTTTGTTATGAAGATCAGCGACTTCAACGCAAAAGTTATCGATAGATTCGCCAGGTCTAAGGAGAGGAGAGCAGAGTTCCTGTATACATAGGTGAGTCACTACTACTCTGTATTTTATTTTTCACTTGTGCACCACCAATAATTTAATCCACCAGCCGCCACTGATTTCAAAGTTCATGGCTCTCTTTTTATTCTTAAAAATATGTATATTTTCCCAAACTGTTAATTCCCAATACTTTTTTTCGGTACCAAAAGTTTTATGTCTTTGGAAATATTATGATTTTTTGACGAGAAATGATGGACATGTGATGTCCCATAAACATACAGCAACTCAAATTAATCCCAAAGTACTTGAGTGTGTCCTGACTATGAATAAGCAAATCACCAAGTCAGAGACAGATATGTGGTAACTTCCGGTTGCCCACCAGAAAAATCACTTCAGTCTTATGTAGTGCTGCTAGCTTAAGTTTCCTGAAGGTCAGATAAAAATCTAAGGTAGCCAGAGCTTGGTTAGCCACCAAGCTAAGGTCTCTACATCTGTTCCAGCAACAATGAGTCATCTGCATAAGCCTTAGGGTATTTCCTCAGGCATGGGTAGCCTTAGGACCCCATCAAAACACACGTTCATATCACATCATCATATAATTTTAGGGGGTAATTATTGACAAATTTTTAAGCTGGAAGCTGCATATTCAGTGTATTACTGCAAAAATTAATAAAGCCCATTTATTTATTTATTTATCTGCCGTAGGAGTCAACCAGACTCATGGCATCATCAAAAATACAGTTGTATTTATATTATATAACATCAGTGCTAAGAAAAATGTTTAATACACAAACATTAAAGCTGATTTATTACTCAAGTGTGCAATTTTATCTTGCATTCTGTATTTTTGTCTTTGGATCAGCTACTGAAATAAAAGCTTTATTTGTAGCACAAAAGAAAATAATAAGAAGAATGTTTAATCTAAGTAAAGTGTCTCATTGTAGGAAATATTTTAAGGAAAAAAACATATTAACCCTGCCATGTCTGTATATCTTAGAAACAGTATGCTTTATAAATAACCACATGCAATACTTTCAAACAAATAACACTATTCATGATCATTATACCGGGAATAATACTAAATGACATATACTGGGATCAAGATCAAATAAAAGACTTAACTGCATACTCCATAAGGGGGTACACATGTATAACTTAATCACAAAGAAAATTAAAAACAATGATAAGGAAAGATTCAGAAGAGATGTGAAATCATTTTTAATAAATCAGTGCTTCTATAGTACACAAGAGTTCTTCAAATATTTTAGACACCTGATTAAGTAGAGTGAATGATCACATGAGAATAATTTTTTGTTACTTTTATGTATATCTAATGGTTGTCAGTTCTTGTATATTGTATTTTGTATACTTTCAATTTTTTATTGCTTCTATTGTACCCTGACAAAGCAAACATTTCTGTATAGAAATTAAATGCTAAATAAATAAATAAATATGTTGTGGTCATGGTAGCAGTGGCAGTGACAGTCATTTGAGCATCATTTCTCCCAGTTAATTCATCATCCAATATGACTTATTTTGGAGGACATTAGTATTAAAAAACGTCTTTGTGAAATATTAAAATATACAGCAAAAATAAACAATTACATACTTTTCCAAAAAATAATTCTTATAGTGGTATAAATATATATTGTAGCATCCATAAACATCATGCATTAAGAAGGAAACATATGAAAATAGTTATTTTTCAGAATTCTCTTGTATAGTTGAAGATTTTTATGTTGTCTGAAGACGGAGTGGTAGTGTGTTTATACTCATAACTTTTGAAAAGCAAAATGTTCCATTGGTAATCTAAGAATTCATTGATATGGAGAATCTTTGCTATAATATAAAGGTAAGTATATTACACAAATAACTCTTTCTATAAACAAGATATAACATAAGGAACATTACAGTGATGTACCTTTATAAACAATGATTTTTGCATAAAACTGCATGACAATTAAGCATATTTAGTTCTAAAAGACATGACTTACCAAATCCAAATGGAATGAACCAGTCATCCTGAATTAATCTGCCTTGCTTGTCAAGAAAACGTTCAGGTCTAAATGTCTCAGGATCTTTCCAATGCTTTGGATCCATGTGTAAACTCCAAATACTTATGAGCAGTGTTGTACCCTGATAAAAAGCAAAAGTTTTATTAATATGTACAACAAATATGCTGATAATTATCATTAAAAGATGGTGATGATTCCACTGCTGCTGCCGATGATGACTTCCTAGGCGATAACAAAGCTTTCCACCACTAAACAATCTCGGCCCCAACAAGGATAAAATCTAGGCCTGGATGGATAGAGTCAGACTGAAAAATCCAATGGCGTGGCCAGGATTTGAACCACAGATCTCTTGGTCTCCATCTGGTTGCTCTTAACCATTCAACATGCCAATATGACACTAAAATCTCCAACTGACTCATATTTTTCCCAGTAAACAACTAGGGGTTCTCATATATGAGATGTGCATCATTTGTGGTGACTTACTATAGTAAGTACTTAAGTCATCGTTGAATTATCATTATCACTATCATGATGATGATGACAACGATGTCTATCATTGTCATCATCATCATTATTATTATCATGAGGACGAAGACGACGATGTCTATTGTTATCATGATGATGACGATGTCTGTTATTATTATTATTATTAGGTTAATTGATGGAAATTAATTGTTCTTCCTTACTAGCCATGTGTAGGCTAAGGTTTTGGATAGATAGGTCAGACTATAGTCTGCTGTTATCGTCTGCTATCTTCTCTCTGGTGGTGAAACTATGAACTTTTTTATCAAATTATTCAACTGGTAGGATTTCAAAGTTCATACGCATTTCATATTAAGATGTTCTCCTACGTTGTGAGTTTGTTTTGGTTTATCACCCGTTTTAATAATTTTGGATTTGGGTTAAGCTCATGATTTTCATTCCAAAAGAGAAATGCTACTGCTGATTTATTTTCCTGTTTCAATTTCAATTTGATGTTTCTAAAATGTTCTTTGGCTTTGGTTTTTAGGTTTCTTTTAGATTAACCTATGTAGCACTTTTTCGTAATTCTTACAACTATAGTATATTCCAGATCTATTGATTGGTGGGATTTCATCTTTTGTTTTTGAATTTAACAATTTTAATACTGAGTATTTATTTGTTGGTGCCAAGATGATATTTGTTCTTTAAAGATCTTTTTGAATTTATTGAATTTTTTTGGGTAGTACATGAATCTATGAATATGCTCTTACTTTCTTCTTCTTTAGTGAATGTGGTGTAATGGTTTTCTTTAGTTTAGCTTTTCAAATTTACCTAAACTTTTGTTGTTCCCATTTTCTTCTGCTATGTGAAGTAGGTATGGCTTTTTGTTCCTTGTAGTATTCTACTTTATCCATGGGTATGTTGATTAGTGTGTGTAAGATTGTTTATTATTGCATGTTTATGTGTAATTGGGTTATATCTATGATTTTCTTATGTAATTTCCTGACTATGTTGGCTTGCTGTAAATTCCAAATTTTATTTTTGTGTCTTTCCTTTTTTTTTAATTTACATCCTCCAACAGTAAGTCATATTGGATGATGAATGAAATGATGCTCAAATCAATGAGTCCGGGGTCCATGGAGCTTAGAGTTACCTGACATTCGTTTATCAGGATTAGGAAAACCCCCAGAAAAGCCCTTATCCAGGTAACTCACCCTAACCGACATTCAAACTCGGGACCTCTTGAACCTGAGGCAGACATGCTACCATCTATGCTACCGAGGCGGGCTTGTCTTTCCTGATGATATTTATGTCCAAGAAAGAGAGTTGTCAATTGACTTCCTTTTCTATTTTGAATTTCATAGCTTTTTCCTACAGACTAAGTAGTTTTAAAACATCATCTATTTGGAATTATTACAAAGATGTCATCAACATATCAGTACCAAACCTTAAAGATCCATAAGAAGGCCATTTTAATGTGTGTTTAAAATGAACTCACAAATAAATTTTCCTAAAAGATGAAGGTGAGTTGCCCTTGGATAACCCATGGATATAGCAGAAATCAGGGAAGCAACAGCTTTCGAAATTAGTCCCTCAATATAAAAATGTAAATGATGGAGCATTAAAACCGACTATAAATAGTTTTTTCTTTAATTAACCTCCATGATATTATCCTGGAAGTCAACCTTTTTAAGTGAACTAGATACCCAACTGAACATTTAATAAAGGAAAACACCACATTACAAAAATCAAGGATCAACTTCTACATTGAATCCTGCCATCTCACAAGCTGAACAAGTTCATATCATCACCACCATCAGTACAACTAATCGATCATCAGCTGGTAATGAGAGCAAACGTTCCCAAAACATGTTCTGAATTTAAAAATAAGGTAGTGTAAAAATAACCAGTGCTCAATTAATTGTTTGCTGACGATGAAAATGATTTATTTGCAATCATAACAATATTTATTAGCATTTTCAAATGCCACTCTCTAAAATGTAAAATCACAAACAAATAGAACAACAAAATATAATAGATAGAGTCAATTATACAAATATAAATATTTGTTACAAAGGCTTCACTTATCTTAAGAAATTGGTGTTAATTCTTCTCTCTAATTAGGACTGTGGATACAAACAATCTGTTTGTGAAATCGATCTCCATTTGAAAGAAGTATTAACACCAAGTTCTTAAGATAAGTGAAACCTTGTAACAAATATTTATATTTGTGTAATATTTATTACTTCACTGTAACTAGCTTCATTTTCTACATAATCAGATGGAGTCAGCTTTAAAAGTTCAATGCCATGGTCGGGATTTGAGCCACGGATCTCCTGGTTTCCGTCCAGTCACTCTTACCCATTGAGCTACTATGGCCAAATTGCCATCATGACATCAAGTTCTCCAACTGACTCATATGCTTCCCCGATAAACCACTAGGGGCTCTCGCATTGTCATGAGGCAAGTTGGCCATGGTAGCTCAATGGGCAAGAGCGACTGGACAGAAATCAGGAGATCCGTGGTTTAAATCCTGGCCATGGCATTGAATTTTTCAAGTTGACTCTATCTGTCCAAAACCTTAGCCTATATACAGCTAGTGTAAAGAAATGATTAATTTCCATCAATTAACTTAAACAAAATATGATACTACAGGTAGATCGCAAACAAAATGCAGTCAGTGTACGCATGCATGAGGAGAGACTTCTCCACTTCTCGCCATCCAAGCATCATGTGACTCCCACCACTCCCTTCCTGCATGCGACAGAGTGCAAACCACACAAAGCAAGTGTATTTTAATGCTGTTTTGATTTTCAAAGTTAACAGAAAATAATTACCTTGGACGTGACCTCACATCGATCAACAGATAGATAGAATCATGGTTTCTTTAAACTCTGAGGAACAACACAGTGATTCGGCAGAAAATGCAAAGAGTGAATGTAACAGTGAATGCGAAAGAGAGTGAAACATGACCAGTGCAGCCCGCGCGATGGAGGAGAGGCAACCTTAAATGATGGTAGAGGGGAAAGCTAGAGGGCTCCAGTGTTGGTAAGCCATGCCTCCAACTGCATTTTGTTTGCGGTCTAGTTATAATTACTATTTTATAATCCATCCAGTGATAGCTTCATGCATTTTAAGCTAAATAAATAAATTGTTTTATTTTGTTACAACTAACCTTAGGAACTGTATGTCCCATTAGAACAGTGTCCTTCATAGCTCTGTGTGCCACAGCTACTGGTGCAATGGAAGCAACCCTTTGAACTTCCATTAAGACTGCCTCAACATAATTCAACCTGAAGTAACAATCACAAATCAATATTAAAAGTTCTTTCTTTCTATTCTTTCCTTTGAATTAAAATGTACTGGCAATAATGAGAATTATTCAGGACATACATTTAGCATTTTTTGCTTACAGCCAATACAAGAATTATCCTACTAAGTATAGCAAATATTGACTATTTGAACACAAACATAATAAACCCAAACCAATGCTACTCCCAAATAACAGTAGAACATACCAGAGCTTACAGGCCAAAGTGCAACAGAACAATATAACCTACAAGTAAGTATAAATTTGGTCATGTCTGTTGTCTCCAATAGTTTTTAACATACTGCGACTTTGGGGTTCGTGAAATAATAAAACGAGGTTACAAAACACAATTACTACACTTTATTCTCCTTGAAATACACTGTTCACCATTACCTTTTGCTAGCTAACCTGAAAACTGTTTATTTTACAAAAACTACATTCAACTTTCTGTCGCTACCGGTCATCATTTTTCATCGGCTTCGCGAGTCTACCGCCAGGGTGACACTGCTCCCTCCTCAAGGCTGGTTGTCCCCAACAGCGCCTTCGTAGCGGGCCAGGCGATCCAGGTGTACCACCAACATCTTTCCTCGGGGCACCTTCTGGATGCGGTAGACCACGTCGTTAATCCTCTTCACCACACGGTACGTTCCTTGCCATGGCTGCTGAAGCTTCGGGCAGCGTCTCTTGGTCCGGATCGGGCGGTACAACCAGACCAGGTCACCTTGCTGGAACCCTTGGCTGTTGGCTTGCCTGTCGTATCGGGTTTTCATGCGGTCGCTCGCCTTCTGGATGTTCTGGCGAGCCATCTCGTGCATATCGTGGAGGTGGTCCACTAGGTTCTCCACATCCCTCAAGAGTGGCCCCAAGTCTGCGTCCGCCAGCTGCTCCCTCCTCAGGCCTGCGCTATCCCAGCCATCCGCAGGCATTGCCGTGACTACTCGAACTGCTGCGGCACGCTCCTTCTCCTCCACTCTTGTGCATTGGCTGCACTCATCTGGACAGGGTCTTCGGGACATAGCGCCCGCGTTACCGTGACTCTTCCCTCTGCGATGTTCCGAGGTGAAGTCGTACTCCTGCTGCCTCTGGACCCAACGTGCTGTCTGGCCTTCCGGTCGCGCCGTCACTATCACTTCGCTCCTCGCGGGGACAACCACGTCTTCGCTCAAGACGACCCTGCCAATTCCAAGGCGCTCTTCTGGTTGACGGAGTATAACCTCTTCCCCGTTGAGCCGCAGGACCTTCTTGCCGACGTCGACCATCGCCTCGTGGCTCCTGAGGGCAACCAGTCCCAGAATCACCTCCTCAGCCACCTTCGCGACGAACACCCACAGACGCACGGCACTCCGTCCCAAGTTCAGCTCCAGTAGGGCCTCCTTCTCCACAGGCATGGTGTCGCCCGATGCCGTCACAAGCTGGTATGGTCGGCTCGGTTTCCTCGTCGGCAAACCCTTCACCACGTCAGGTCTGATGATGGTCACGGCCGCCCCGGTGTCCACCAGCACGCGGTTATTGAAGATCATGTCAGAAGCAATTATAATGGATAAGATACAAATAATTACAATGATACAATTAGTGGTACTAGACACATCAAAATTAATAAATGGTAATTAATAATAATAATAATAATAATAATAATAATAATAATAATAATATAATAATATAGAAAGAAATAAATAAATAAAGAAGAAGAAGAAAAGATGAAAAGAAGAAGAAGAAGAAGAAGAAGAAGAAGAAGAAGAAGAAGAAGAAGAAGAAGAAGAAGAAGAAGAAGAAGAAGAAGAAGAAGAAGAAGAAGAAGAAGAAGAAGAAGAAGAAGAAGAAGAAGAAGAAGAAGAAGAAGAAGAAGAAGAAGAAGAAGAAGAAGAAGAAGAAGAAGAAGAAGAAGAAGAAGAAGAAGAAGAAGAAGAAGAAGAAGAAGAAGAAGAAGAAGAAGAAGAAGAAGAAGAAGAAGAAGAAGAAGAAGAAGAAGAAGAAGAAGAAGAAGAAGAAGAAGAAGAAGAAGAAGAAGAAGAAGAAGAAGAAGAAGAAGAAGAAGAAGAAGAAGAAGAAGAAGAAGAAGAAGAAGAAGAAGAAGAAGAAGAAGAAGAAGAAGAAGAAGAAGAAGAAGAAGAAGAAGAAGAAGAAGAAGAAGAAGAAGAAGAAGAAGAAGAAGAAGAAGAAGAAGAAGAAGAAGAAGAAGAAGAAGAAGAAGAAGAAGAAGAAGAAGAAGAAGAAGAAGAAGAAGAAGAAGAAGAAGAAGAAGAAGAAGAAGAAGAAGAAGAAGAAGAAGAAGAAGAAGAAGAAGAAGAAGAAGAAGAAGAAGAAGAAGAAGAAGAAGAAGAAGAAGAAGAAGAAGAAGAAGAAGAAGAAGAAGAAGAAGAATTTAAAATGATGCACACAAAACCAAGTGTAATTTATACAGAACATATTGTCGCGAATCCCTTTTTTTTACATGCAAAAAGGGTTCGCACAGCTTGTTTACACAAAGGAACTGATAGGCAGATAGTGTGGTAATAAATAGCTTGCATAAGCAGTTAAAGATAGCACAAGATAAAGGACTTTCTGGCACGGATAAAGTTTCCCATATAGAAAATTCTAGTGATATCTTGATTGACAGAGAACAGTCGATTTCTTCTATAGAATAAAAAGAAGTATTTCAAAAAGTGGAGTGCCATTGTTACTAAAATTAGGCATATGAGTCAACCTTGTATATACTTTCCTCCACTTACAAGTTTTTTGATGAAGACTAGTTTCTGGGAACTTTTTTCCTATCGTCAGTTCTGTGGTTGACTGATGATGCATCTGGTGTCTGCATCTGGCTTGGTGTCATGCTGCCATCTAATGTTCTGGTAAGTTTGATGACGTCATCTACGGTGGGAATTTCAAAATTCATCAAGAGGTCCTGTTTCTTCGTAATATATATGTTTTCCCAAATCAGTAGTTCCAGAGGTTTCTTTGCCTGTTAGATCAGTTCTATTTCTTGTTTTATGTTGTGATTCTCAGACCAAAAGTGATGTGCTACAGCCGACTTGTCCATGTGTTTGAATTTAATATTTCTTAAGTGTTCTTTCATTCTTGTTCCTAGATTCCTTTTAGTCTTCCCAACGTATATCTTGTCACAATCCTGGCAGCTCATTTTGTAAATGCCTGAAAATTGAGTTTTCGGTGTGCTATTTTTTAGAGGGTGGTTTAGTAAGTTGTGGATGTTGTGTTCGTTCTGAGGGGCTAATTTCATGTTGAAGTTCTTAAATATCTTTTCAAATTTTTTGAAGTATTTTGGATGAAATGTAAATTTGCCATATCTGGTGTTTGGGTTTTCTAGTTTTTTTGACGTAGTAATGTCCTTTAAGTTTTTGTTTCTTTTGTGTCTGTAGATCAATTTTTTTATGAAATTTGTGTTATAGTTGTTCAATTCGGCAACCTGGTGTATGTGAATGTACTCTGTTCATATTCTGTTTTTCTTAGTGGAATGTTGATTAATCTGTGAACCAAACTATGGAATACTGCATATTGATGTTGTACTGGGTTAAATGGGTTGCATTTAATGTAATTGTCAACATGTGTTGCTTTTCTGTATATTCCAAAATGTAATCCTGTTGGTGTTCTTATGATTTTCAAATCTAGAAAAGGTAGCCATTCATCCTGCTCTACTTCAATGGTGAAAACTATGGATTTTTCTTGTAGGTTTAGCAACTTTATAGCATCCTCGGTTAATCTTCTAGGAACTATAGCAAACACATTGTCGACATATCTATGCCAGAAACTAGTCTTCATCAAAATACCTGTAAGTGGAGAAAAGACTCATTTGCCTAATTTTAGTCGATTTCTTGTTTGTTCCAGAAATCTCTCAAATTTATCAATGAGGTATTTAAGGGAGTGACGACTCGCCAAGAGTCAGTCGTAACAGAAGTAAACAGCTGTAAAGTGTTGTAACGAGAGATGATGTTGTGAACAGACATAATCAGAACGCTGTTGTGGTCATCAACCTTGGTAGATTGTGAATGTGTATGTGACGTAATTCTGCTGTAACTTGCTACTGTGAGTGTATTTCTACGCAAATAAAGAATGTTTAGATTTCTACAACTTGGACTTTTAATTCTACGAATCCACAAAGTCACAATATTATTGAATACAAATAATTGATGTACATCATTGATAACAAAACAACCAGTTAACAAAGAAGAAAAGTACATAAGTAGGATACTTCCAAATTTATGCAAGTTATAACCATTTCAGAACAAAAATGACACTTTAAATGTGTAGCATAACTACATCTTCGTTAATGTGTTTAAAACTAATTAGTACTGTTGTTTAAAACTTCCTGTGAATTATAGAAGCAGTGTGTTAGTAGATATTTCTTGAGTCCTTTCTTAAACCGTTTTATATCAAATAATCACTTTAGATCTGTTGGTAGTACATTAAAATATTTAGAACCTGCATTAATTATATATTATATGTGGCACTTTTAAATATAGCTCTAAGTATATTTCAATAGTATTAAGCAATAGTATTTTACACAGATTGGTATTTAGTGATGAAAAATAGGAGATTCTTGTTTCAATAGGATAATTTTAATTTATTAGCAAAAGTGTGTGAATTGCATACATTCTCCATGTTAGATTAACAGTTCATGTGGTGTGGGCCAGCTCTAGGAAAAATTGGAACATCTGAGGGGACAGGGGAAGCAGCAATATGTCTGCTTGTAGTGTGAGCAGTCTTGTGTTGCAAGAAGGGCCTATGTGTAACTGTACAGGAGAAACAGTACTGAAGAGTAGCTTTGATTCTTTGAGTTATGAGAAAGAACTAAATATAATTAAAAGTGACAAGACAAAAAAACTTCTTATTAATGATATTGGCATGCAAAGAAAATATGTTAAAACTATGTGCCACTTAAATGAAGATATGCATGATACAGTTCCAAGGTTATGTGGGTGTCATAGATTGCAAAATTATTTTGTTAGCCACATTTGCTATTAGGTTGTCTCATATGTAATGTTGGTTTTTTGATTTTGTTGTTTTAGAAAATTTATTTGCTTTCTATGATTTGACAATGCTATTTATAGGATGCCATGGCTAGTGTTGCATACATTGCGAGCATGTATCAGTCTTCAGTTGTTAATAAACAATCACAAAATGGAGATAACAAAGTTTGAACTTGAGAGTCCTTCTAAAACACTACTAGAAACAAGATTATATAGTCGCTGCCACAGCTCAAAGCATATGTAAAGTGGAAGGAGAATGCATCGTTAGTGAGCATGCGGCACAAGGATGTTCCAATGTTTCAACAATGGAGACAAAAATACTAAAGATTTATCACATTCTGGAAGACATAAAGTATGGAATATTGAGGATAAATGCCAAGTTTTGCAAGAAAATCTGCAAAAAAGTACCCATAGGCTTTCAGAAGAACTTGGTGCATCAAAGGATACCATCCATTGCTACAATAAGACACTTGGAAAATCATACAGATGCTGTAAATCTGTACCTCATGAACTGACACCTCAACAGGCTGAACACATAGTGGATATATACAAATATAATAATTTGTAACTTAAAAAACTTCACTTATAAGAAATTATGACCATCTTCTTATAAATTGACTAGGATCACAATTTCCTGAATACCTTCATATCATCAGCTAGAACCATCAACAATCTCATTGTTAATGTGACCGTCGCTAGATGTCACTATGTGTTTTTTATTACTACCAACATCTGAAAATGAAACAAATTTAAAAACAGAATCAACTGTCAGTATTTCAAAATTCATTACAAGATGTTTATTTTTTAAAATAAATACTTTTCCCAAACCTTCAAATCTATCGGACCATTTAATTGTTTTAATAATTTAACTTCAGGATTTATTTCATGGTTAAATGACCAAAAATGATCTGATACAGCCGATTTATCAGTCTGTTTATACTTAATGTTAAGAAAATGTTCTTTCGTTCTGGTTTCTAAATTACATTTTGTCTTTCCAATATAAACTTTATCACAATCGAAACAATTAAATTTATAAATAACAGATCTAAAAATAATAATAAAACTTTGGTATTTATAGGAAGTCTACTCATATCTATAATTACATAAAAAATAAAAGTTTAACCCTTTTTCACATAAATTTGCTGTTTTCAATAGTTTGATTTATAGATTAATAAATATACCAATGAACAAAGAGGAATTTAATAAAGAATATAAACATATTATTAATACTGCTTTAATTAATGTTTTAATAAACACTTTATAAATAAAAAAATTGAAAGATTGAAATATCAAAAAACTATTAATGATATTTCTACCCTTTAAAAAAAACTGATTATAATTTTAAAAAATTTACTTACCATCCTTGGGTTAATAAACATTTTCAAAAAAATCTTTAAATAGTTTGGTATAACTTTAGTTCCTCAAAATAAATGTAGTATTAAAAATTTATTGTACTTCTCTAAAAAAAGATAAGATTCCTAATAATAAAAATCTGGTATTTATCAATTTAATTGTTTTGATTCTGATAAAGTTTATATTGGAAAGACAAAACATAATTTAGAAACCTGAACGAAAGAACATTTTCTTAACATAAGTATAAACAAACTGATTAATAGGCCGTAGAAGATCATTTTTGGTCATTTAACCATGAAATAAATCCAGAAGTTAAATTATTGGAACAATTAAATGATCCGATAGATTTAATGGTTTGGGAAAAGATATTTATTTTAAAAAATTAACATCGCATAGTGAATTTTGAAATATCGGCAGTCGATTCTGTTTTTAAATTTGTTTTATTTTCAGATTTTGGTAGTACTAACAAGAATATATTAACATCTAGCGAACGTAATAATGGCAGCAGTTTTGTTGGTTCCGGTTGATGATGTGGAAGATTTTCCATGAAATCGCAATCCCGAACAATTTATAAGAAAATTATCAACCATTTCTAATAAGATAAGTGAATTTTTAAGTTACAAATTGTTATATTTGTATACATTGGTTTGTTTCACTGTTAATCACTTCATATTTTACGTATTTAGCCTCCTTCTTGCACTTGTGTCCAGAGCTCCTGTTATGAAATATACTCAGACAAAATTACAGTTATAACTATGCCTTCTTTTATATTTTTTCATTTGAGAGATCAAGATTAATTATTTTTACAAAGCTAATAAGTGGTCGTCTGGGTTTGAACCGCCTTGGTAAGAGCCAAACAGTTTAACCACTTAGCCAAGGAGCAGTTTAGAAAGGGCGAGGAGAGGATAAATTTAAGTTGCCTAGGAGAAAGGAGAAAGAGGATAAACGAATTAAATGTAGTAGATTGTATTATAATTGGCATATTTGGAAATGCAATGATACAGAAAAGGAAGAGTGAATTAAGATAAGGTATTAGAAGCCTTTGGTTTATATTGGGGCGATGGGTGGTTACAGACCCCATCTATATAGACATCGGCATACAAGACCTGTGAGGTTGTCAGCCCCATGAAGCAGCCTCCTTCACCCCCAGAAGGATTATACCAAGGAATAAATTCCAATGGTATCATTAGGAATCGAATCCGCAACATCCTGGTTTGCAGTCTAGTGCCGTAATCACTAGGCTAACGTGTGCCCTAGGAAGAGCAAATCAATATTACAAAAAGGGAAAATGGTCCATCAGAGCTAAATGTTAGGAAGACTTTTAAATCAAGATCAAATGGATATATGGAGAAACTACGAAAATATTTAGGAAAAATAAGATTAAAATATTGCAAAGAAGTGTAAAGAAAATTAGAAAACTATGGAAAAAGGATAATAAAGTATGAAAGTGCATAGTGGATACCTACATTATATTCCCTGTTAAATATATGCAGAAGAATGTTAAATATAAAGGGAAGAAGTAAATCTAAGCAACTCCTAGAAGAAGTAACACATTGTAAAAAAATGTATGTAAAGTTTAATAAATATTCATTCATTCATTCATTCCTGTTAAGTCCCATTTTATGAAAATGTAATTAATGTTGTGTCAATAAACTATCTCTAAATTGATTACACATCTTTAACAAAGCAGCAAAATGTTTAAATAATTCTTGATGTGTGTTTGGAGGAATTTAGTAACAGTGACGTCAAAATTAATATAAAAATTATTTGTGGTTGGTTTATTGACGAGTTGGTAAGTGACGAGTGTCAATAAACCAACCACAAATAATTTTTATATGTTTAAATAAGTTCAAACTTTGAGAAAAGTTAGCGCTACTATTATCAGCTCATCATTGTTTAATAAAACACTACAGAGCTGTACCCCTCCAAAAAAAGAAGAATATGAGGATCAGCTGAAAAGTGTCGTGCCTCACAAAAAATTACTTAAATTTATTTTTCTTTAT
Source organism: Mantis religiosa (assembly GCA_030765055.1). Lineage (NCBI taxonomy): Eukaryota > Metazoa > Arthropoda > Insecta > Mantodea > Mantidae > Mantis > Mantis religiosa. The sequence goes on from CM060959.1 coordinate 136,499,246, forward strand.
TTCTCAACATAATCTCCAGAAAGGCTAATACATTTGTCATATCAGTGTTCTAATTTAATTACACCATCTCTATAGTGTGATTTATCATAGTCCTCAAAATAGCTGTTTTTCACAATTTACATAGGGGAGACAAAAAGAAACATAGGCACTAGAAAGAAAGAACACTTCAGGCACTTAAGATACAAAAATATTGATAAGTCTGCAATAGCAGCTCATTTCTGGTCTGAAAATCATGAAATTGAAGATAGCACAGAATTACTAAAATACGTACAAAAAAATAGTGAAGTCGTCATATGGGAGAGAATATACATAGAAAAACATAAAAACCAACTAATGAACTTTGAAATCCCGCCAGAAGAGAATCCCACATTTAAGTTCATCACAAAATCAACCGATGGCAGCAGCAACTCCAGAATTACCCACACCACTGGATCAAGCTTTAGTCGCATAAGAGCTGACGATGCAAACAATGGTTTGCGAAACATGTCCTCAAAATAGGTACGTAAGTGAAGCCGATGTGTAATAAATAGGACTCATCTATAAATTAATAACATTTTGTTTCTTTACCAAATAAGGCCTTTTTCTTTTCACCTCATCACTCAAACGTTGCAATAAGCTTGTATAGTAGTCACCAGTGATACTTTTACTCTTTTCCAAGTAACCAATAAAAGTAATTCCCTGTGCTTCCCAGAAAACACTTGCCATAACCATATTAGCTGCCAAAATTAAATTTGCCCATTTGAAGTTGGTTCACCTGGCACAATCCACTGTTTTGACTGTGATTTACTTTCTGGAGTGTAGTGATGTATCAGAGTTTCATCCACAGTAATAAGCTGTCCCAAAAATTCACTGGGATTTTTACAGTAGTGCTCTAAATTCTTAACAGAAACATTTTTTCTTTGCAACATTTGATCAGCTGTCAACAAACGTAGCACCCATCTTGCACAGACCTTGTGAAAGTCCAAAACATTACTTAAAATATTATTTGCAGGTTCTTTTGATATGTTTACAGCTTCTACTATCTCAAACAACTTTAATCTATGGTCTTCCAGTACTAATTTCAATATCTCCTTGATTTCTATAGGCATTAAGCCTTTCAAATGCAGGAATCATGGATCCTTTCAAATGGATCACTGCTCATTTTTCCAAATCCTTTGTGAAACCTCTTCACTTGTCTTGTTTAAAATGCTATCATTCAAAAACTAAACAAGCTAATGACTTGTAACTATGGATACAAGCTGGTCTAGAGTTACTATATGATGTTATCCATCAAACTGGACCAGTGGCGCCATCTCTATTTGAGGACCTGGGTCTTATCAGCCGATCCTCATAAAATCAAAAGGATGGCAAATTGTGTCAAAAATTTTAACGCCTCACTGTGCGGCATATATTACTCGATTGCCCGCAGTATGCCCGCGTTCGCCAGTCTTTGGGCTTGGGAACTAACTTGCTCAGTATTTTAGGGAACGACCCAGTGGCCGTGGTTAAGGCACTGCGGTTTATTTCTGAAATAGGTTTTAATAAACAAGTCTGACTTGTATTTTATATTTATTAATTTTAGAGATTTTAAATTATTAGTCTTTAGATGGTTTTTTATGTCCTTTTAACAGTTGAGTGTTTTTATTATATTTTACCTTTTTAGCTAAATTTTTGTAGCTTTTAGGTTTTAGTGCTGACTTCGGGCCCAAATGACTTGTTGTCGACGGGCCCTAAAACACCACACACTCACTCACTCACTGTATTACAAACTTCCATTTTAAAACTCTCTAGGTGTCCCATTATGATCTAAAACCAGAGAAATTGCTTCTTCACCTGATACTTCCCCTTGATCTGCTACTATCCCAAACTATTTGTTACATTCTAAACGAGAATAAATATTCCACTCTTAATTCAAGATTTGTAACTTGTTGCTCACATCTTAAAACCAATATCAGTTTCTTTTCATGTGTACCTTTAATTTACATGAAAACTGTACAACATAAATTCAATAATGGAAATAAGTTATACTTGCTTAGGCCTGTCTTCCATAGTAGGCTGCCTGTCACGTCCTATCACTTCATCCATCTCATTCTGAACACGGAGTTGTACTTCAGGATGCCGTAGCATATAAAGCACAGCAAACCCAAGAGTATTACTTGTCGTTTCAGAGCCAGCCATGAATAAATCCAAACAAAGTGAGAGCAGTTGCAATTCTGAAAAAAAATGTTTATTTTTATGAACATTTAAATTGCTTTTCAAATATAATCTTATTTTTTAATGATGCATGATAACACAATGATTCTTAACATTATAATTAACTATATGCATAATAGAAGCAGAAATATACTTTATACAATATCAGGTTATATCCAAAAGTAACTTACAGATACTGTCGCATAAGTAATGTCATTTTTCACAAAAACAATTTTTGAAATCTGTTCTGGCAAGCAGTTAACTAATTTTCAAAGTGTAGACCATTAAATTCTATGGTCTTTGAGCAATCGTTCAGTGAGGTTTATTATCCCACGATGGTACCAGTCTCTGGTTTTTGATACAAAGAATTCGGCGACACCCACTTGCACTGATTTAATGTTGTCAAAATTTCTTCCAAGTAGAAAGTGACCCATGGAGCAAAGAAGATGATAATCGATGGTGCGAGATCAGGGCTGTATGCTGGATGTGTTAACATTCAATTCCTTCCAATTCCTGAATTTTTTTCTGTGATTGTTCGTGTGGTACTGGGTCTTGCATTGACCAGTTGCAACAGAGAACTCTATTTCGGTTGACTAATGCTGGATATCTCCGTCTCAAATTTTTATGAACTCGTTCTAGTTGTTGAGAATAAAGATCCGCATCAATCGCCCGCCATTTGGAAAAAACTTCCAGTAAATCACACCTTCAAAATTCCACCAGACACACAACATTACCTTGGGACTGAACTGATTTTTGTTAACAATGACTTTGACAGGTTGACGGGGTTCAAGCTACTGTTTCCAGACATCAGGGTTTTGGTAATTTACCCATTTTTCATCACAAGTGACAATTCTCCTGAAAAATCTATCATCTTTGAGATTACGGATAAGCTGACGACAGATATCTACTCTATGTTCAGCCTGTTGAGGTGTCATGAGGAGTTCATTAGGTACGGAACTACAGCCTCTGTTATGATTTTCCAAGTGTCTTAATGTGGCAATGGATGGTATCTTTTGATGCACGAGGTTCTTCTGAAAGCCTATGGGTACCTTTTTGCAGATTTTCTCGCAAAACTAGGCGTGTATCCTCAATACTCTATACCTTAGGTCTTGCAGAACATGCTAAATCATTACTATTTTCATCTCCATCGTTGAAATGTTGGAACCATCATGCCACACACTCATTAGCGACACCTTCTCCTTCCACTTCACATATTCTTCGAGTTGCGGCAGTGGCTTTATAATCTTGTTTCCAGTAGTGTTTTAGAAGGACTCTAAGTTCAAACTTTATCTCTACTAATAATTCTGACCTGAATCACACTTTCAATTGTTCTCATCAAAATATTGGCCATATGAGCTTTTACAGTCTTGTTGAAGATAGACAAAGTCACACACCCTGTTTGTTAATTCTCTAAATAAAATGAGGTAAAATTGTAATCACATAAATATGGATATCAAACATAAACTTAAAAAAAAAAAAAAAAAAAAAAAAAAAAAAAAAAAAAAAAAAAAAAAAATGGCTCTATAACTCTTTCTTCGCTAATGGAGCACCATATACCAATTTTTTCATCATGAAGGGATATTTCATGTACAATATTAGGTTCCTTAGAGCTCCAATAATGATTATTTCGCGTACACACATATCCACGAAGGTGAAACCAAGTCATATCCATGAAAAATATTAAACATAGGTCATCTTACCATTATATACCTATTGAGAGTTCACTCACAAAATGTGCACTTAATTACAGACTCAATTAGTTGTAGAGCATGTGCCACATGGTTTTAATTTCAACTATTTGCTAGCTGTTTGTGCAGTGCCATAAGAAAGGCCTAGTTGTGAAAGATGCCTAAGTAATTTTTGGGGAGAATTCTCCAAATGATGACCGATATCAGCTAATATTTCTTTGGTAAGAATCATATACCGTCTTTTAGATTTCATAGCCTGAACACTTCCTGTGGCCTGAAATTTATTGTAAATTTCTTGGATTGTTGTACAGCCTGAAGTTTTACACATGGAAACCTTTCTGCAAATTGTACTTCCACTGAGCTGAATTAACACATAGAATCATAAATAAATACACACCGTGCAGTAGAAAACATATGCTCAGCAATAATACACTTTGTGACTAAGTACAGGACAAAATAATAAATCATTCGTAATAACTTAACCATATCACATCACTGTCAGCTCACTACTGTACTTCTCACTGCATAGCAAAATTACATCAGCAGTGTGACCACATGGATAGCAGCAGTACATTATCAGTTTCCACATACCTAGTGGAAAAACACAAAAACACTGTGCAGCCAGTTCGAAAGCTTTTGGTTCTCCTGTTATGATACATCATTCTTTTCTCATATTGTTTTTTTTTTTCCTTTGATACTGTATGTTTGCAGCAACTTAAAGGAAATTATCCATTAATTCATTACACTTACTACACATTTAATTCTAATCAAATTTATTACTGATTGGATAGATAGAGTCAAACTGAAAATTCGACGCCATAACCGGGATTTGAGCCATGGAACTCCTGGTTTCCTGAGACAGTTGGAGAATTTAATGTCAGGACAACAAACTGGCCATGGTAGCTCAATGGGTAAGAGCAAATGGACAGAAACCAGGAGATCTGTGGTTCAAATCCCGTCCTTGGCAATGAATTTTTCAGTTTGACTCTATCCATCCAAAACCTTAGCCTGTACATGGCTAGTGCGAAGGAACAATTAATTTCCATCAATTAACTTAAATGACTGATGGCTGCTATTCTGTATTTCCCAAAAATTGTATATACTCACCACTATAGCCTAGGTTTTTAGAATCTTTTTTGTTCTCCATCTTCTGTAGGAATAAATCTATGAGGTCTCTATTACTACCTGGGCTGAAAGACTTACGATGTTCTACAATTGTGACCTAGGAAAATGAAAAAATTGATTATATTATTTGATAAAGAATACCATCAATATGTAGTCTTAGAGGCATTATATTATTTGTGTTTTATCAGCTGAATAGTGTGAACAAAATTCCAAATACATCATAAACAATACTTCTTCCCACCCTTTTACCTGCCTCAGTATCAGAGAAGACAGTGTGTCTGCCTCATGTTCAAGAAGTCCTGAGTTTGAACGTCAGTCAGAATGAGTTATCTGGATAAGGTTTTTACCGGGGTTTTCTCTTATCCTGAAAGAGAATGTTGGGTAACTCTAAGCTCTAAGGATCCTAGGCTCATTTGAGCATCATTTCACCCATTTTTTCCATTGTCTGATATGACTTAACTTGGAGAATGTACATTAAATAAATAAATAATTCCCACTCTTTACAAGATAGAGTAAATGGGTGTAGAATAAAATGAATATAGCTTTGCTGCTAAGATTGTAAAACATTTGAAATATTATACCTAAGTTTCAATAGTTCTAACCTCTCTCCTTTCACAAGACCACAACACACAAAAATGCTATCACCTGTCTCAATCTTAAGTAATTTCTTTCATTTTACAAGTGGAGCACTTCCTCTATTTCAAATTTATTGCTATTTTTGTTCCTATTCATGTAACAATTTAAAACATTATAAGATAAATTGTGGCAGCAAGAAAATATGATTAGTACTTAAAGATGCATTTTCAAAACATTTAAATTTACTTCAAATAATCAAATACATATCACAATACCGGGAAGAAAACAAAGTAAGAAGAGTATCACATACAACAATACTCAATGTTTAGGGAAGCGGCTTTTGTATATCTGCAACTCGTGAACTTCAATTCGAAACCTGTTGCCTGTATACAGTTACTTAGCACTTCCATAAACATCATACCATACTTTGCACCTGATTTTAACTTAACTGCTTCGCCGACGGCCATTTAAACCCTTCAGAGGCCAGAAACGGATACCCAATAAACAGAACAGGACATTTAAATTGTTAAATGCTGTAAAAATGCATCACAAATACAATTCCGTATCTTCCGTATTTATTAAGTTATTTAAACAAAACAAAAACTGGTTTAAAACTCATTAAAGGCAGTATAAATCTACAGTAACAATAAAGTAGAGACTACATTAATAAATTGTTGAAATTTCACTACTTTGTTTCACTGTAGCAAAAGCCATTCTTTGTGCCGAACGCGCCTAATATTTGAATCATTCTTTTTTGTGTGTATACGAACCAATCTATGTATGTATGTATGTATAGCTACGCAAGCGACTTCTCCAGTTCAAGTTTAGTTTACTTATGCTATACCAAGCGATAATCATACGAGAATATATTGCGTTACACACTCACACACTGGAAAGAAAACTCTCTGTCAGCATCTGTTATTACAGTGTTTCTCAACCAAGGTTTCTAGTAGCCTTACGCAGCTGTTTTCGCTCTGTATTTTAGTTATTTATAATCTCTTTGTGTTCAGAGTGATCTTATAGCTATCAAGAGCTAAATGAACGGCACATTTGAAATTGTTAAATTTCAATGTTAACCATGGCTTATCCCCGTAATGTAGCAAATAAATTAGCTTGGGTATGATGTGTACAGGCTTCTGATATTACTGTAGAAAATCTGGAAGATTTCTTGTACGATTATGAAGGAGATCTTTAGTACTTATGTAGCAGTGACATGTGCTGCTCTACAGATAGCATGTTAGCTACTCCATTGTTTGGGGAAATGGTGGGTCAAATATGGGTGATGCGGATCAGCTATTACTAGCTATCCCTCTTTATGGAAAACAGTTAAATGGTAAAAAAAAAAGTATTTTTATACCACTGGATGTAATTATGCACAGTTGTTTAGTAATTTTCAGAACTGTAAATTCATGCAAGACATTCATCTACCTGTACTTGCGCATATAAAGAGCTCGTAACCTAATTGAGTATTATAATACTCAGAGGCCTCTTTATACTAGGGGGTAGGAAATTCACCATGACATCACCCCTCATACTTGAGAGAAAACACTTTCCTAAAAGGATACCACCCACAACCAAAAAAGTCGCAACCATTTCGAAAATGTGTAGTGTGTTGCAAAAAAGAAGTTCGCAAGGAAACCAATATTATTTGGTGTGAATCTGCAGATGTGCCCTTGGGTGTTTATCTAGTTTTGGAGGTTACAATTCAAAAAGAAACCTTTAAGGGCACATTTACATTCCTTATAGAACTAATTTAAATTTATTGTAAAATAGCAAGATTAAAATAATTGGCATTAAATGAGCATTAAATGCATGTATGCGCAGGACGTCTATACACGTCCATATCGGTTTGGGGCATTTTAACTTGGACGTCATATGACGTCCATATCGGTGAAAGGGTTAATATAGCAATGGTTTAATTTGGTAAAACCTATATTCAGATCTACATACACTATTGGTGTCCATTAAGTTCATTTTATCAATAAACATAAAATATGGTCCCAATGTGTAAGGACTATGATACAATGAAGCACAAAAATAACATAATTTTGAGTCGAACTAATACTCAATGCTCCACTTATTGCTAGTATTTACCTAGAACACGTTTTGTTAGGATCTTCGTAACTCCCCAGCTGTTGTCGACTAATGGACGTTGGTTTGGTGAGCTTGTAGGTGATAGAGGCGTCTCTGTCGGTATATTGATGAACTTGAAGTTTGGGTTTTCTTCAAAGGTAGTGTCGAAATTAAACAATTTTCTTTCATATTTCTCTATGAACATTTTTTTCCACGTGGTTAATGCAGCTGGACATGGGACACTTTTTAATAAGTGAATATCTCGTTCTATATCATGATTCTCCTTCCAAAAATTGTACGCTACTGCTGATTTATCTAGTTCTTTTTTCCTGATGTTCCTAAAATGCTCTTTAAGCCAAATGTTCAAGTTCCTTTTAGTTTTTCCAATGTAAAAGTTGTCACAGCCTTTGCAGTTTATCCAGTACACACCTGATGTTTTGTCTGTGGGTATTCCCTTTGTATTATGTAATTTCAAAAGGTGTTGTACACTAAATTTGTTCTGAGAGGCCAAAGCAATGTTGTGCTCTTGGAAGACGTTTTGGAAAAGGTGTGTAGCTCTGGGATGATATGTAAATTTTCTGTATGAAGTTTTATTGCTGATTGTTTGCATCTTTGTTGTCTTTTGAATTTATTAATTTTCTTTTTGACCAACTCAGCACTGAATCCACTGTATTCTACAATGTGAATGATATTATTGTGTTCTTTGATATATTCCATATTGTTTAAAGGTACATTAAGCAGCCTGTAAGTTAAACTGTTGATAACAACATGCTTGTGTTGTCTTGGGTTATATCCATCTGATTTTATGACATTTTCTGTGTGCGTTTTTTTCCTGAATATGTCAAATTCTAGTTTTGTATGTTTTTTTAGTTTTTTGAAACTATTTAGAGTTCACCAAACCAACATCCATTAGCCAACAACAGCTGATGATGTTAGGAAGATCCTAACGAAACGTGTTCTAGATTAATACTAGCAATAAGTGGAGCATTGAGTACTAGTACGACTCAAAATTATATCACATTGTTTTATTCATCTAAAGAAACTTTCAAGGAAATATTTCTCAATGCACTTACCCTAAGGAAAGCCCATAATCTTTCCAAGATGGAGACAAGATCACTATATCCTGAGAGTTTTGGAGCCAGAAAACGAAGAAATGGCATCTGATTAAGCAGTCCACCTGACATGTCAATCATACGAAAACTGGTATGAACAATATCTAAAAGTTCCATAAGTCGGGTATCATTAAGATCAAACTGTTGTCCAGCCAAAAATGCCCATAAAGTGTTGAGCACACTGACATCAAAGGCTGTATGCATATAAACTGGACCAGATTCACTTTGCTTCTGTAGTGCTGACACAAGTTTTGCTGCTTCAGTTTCTAGATGTGCTGCAAGTATATTGCGCTTTCCTAGACGCCCTAGTCCCTGTAGTGTGAACTTACGAGTTTCCATCCAAAGAGGACCATCGGTAAACACCACACCTGTAATTGTCAAACTATACATTAAAATTACACTACAGTACAACATGAACCAATAGATCAAAAACTTAGTCTAATAGATAGAGTCGACATGAAAAATTCAGTGCCATGGCCAAGATTAGAACCACAGATCTCCTGGTTTCTGTCCAGTCGCTCTAACCCATTGAGCTACCATGATGTTACACCATGATATCATGATATTAATTTTCATCAATTAACTAAAATAATAAGAGTTAAATGATGAAGCCTGGGACTCAAGTACTTACGATTGTAAGTCGCCACAAATGGTGTATCTCAAATGCGAGAGTCCCTAGTGGTTTACCGGCAAAATATAGGAGTCAATTGGAGAATTTAAAGCCATGACGGCAAGATGGCCATGGTAACCCAATGGGTTAGAGCAACTGGAAAGAAACCAGGAGATCCGTGGTTCAAATCCCGGCCATGGCATTGAATTGACCCTTATATACTGCTAGTGAGAAGAAATGATTAACTTCCATCAATTAACTAAAACAGTCTAATGTTGTAGTGATAACCAGTAACACAAAGATTAGTGAGTAATTGCTTTAGTTACTTAAAAATATTTAAATACGAATACATATTTTGTTCCATATAAATTATAAACTTATTTCAATACCTACCAAAATCTGTATTCAAATATCTGGCAGCCTTATTACTCTCACTATCACATATATAACAGGTAGATAAGGTATTGCGTTCAACCCACAATTTCAGTACTGAAATTTCACTAGAAATACATATTTTGAGGTCCATTGAATTAAAAAAAGGAATTTTTAGAAACTATCAACATTCTACCATCTGCTACCAGGTTGCAGGTTCAAACCTGGCCAAAGGGGATGGAGTTTTTTTTCATGGCATAAAAACCAACTTCCTTCAAACAGGAGACAAAGACAGTGGTCTTGTGTCGCAGATTTACTACATATATAATAACCACAAGCCTGATAAAGAGGCCTGTGAGAAAAATTAAGCAGTCTTTCATGTCCAGACAACGGATCGCATACACCTTAGCAATCAATTAACGCACACAGGTACTATACAAGGTCAAGTGAGGTATAAAAATCCTTAGCATGCTTCCTTTGAAAGGGAAGTAAAACTGGTAGTCCAATGTTGTAGATTTATGGCATGCAAAAGAACCTTAAGCCTGATGAAGACACTCTGAGCAAATTTAAGCAATCTTTTGCACCTAATATAGAATGGGAAGCTGAGAACCACAGCAGTTAAAAAGAATTCATAAACAGTTTCATTTAAATGAAATGCATATCTTAAATTTTATGGAAATATCTCTAAAGTCCTCTTTATTCTGGATGATTTTTGCATGACTTGTAAAGTATAAAAGATGGACAAAATCTTAAACCCATGGCACAGCAGTCCAAAGTGGGCCAGCTAACCCAACTGCTGGCCTCATGCCCACATACACAACATAGAGGTGGGCAATAATCCAACCAATATGGGGAGGAGATGTGGTAGCACTACCGCAGCCAGAAAGTTCGCTTTGTAGACCAGGGTTGGCTAAGTATCCTAGCTCCTCAATTTCCATGACACTGAATGAGCACTGGTCCTATACCAGGGACATAACATTTTCAAAACCCCCCAGGGGTGGGATCGATCTTGGGTACATTCCATGGCAGGGAACCAAAGCACAATGCTCTAGCCCACTATGGCGCAGGATGGACAAAATCTTACTATACTGAAAATATGATTTTGTTAAAGCACATTAATTAATTACTTTTTTGTGGAGATAACCATTTTTTGAGATATACCTTATTATTGGTTTGAATTGTCAAATACCTATATCTTTCCCAAATAGGAAGTTGTTCAGTTTTTTATATACAATAAACAAGGAAAGTTAACAAGAAAAAATACATCCAGTTTTGAAACTGTTAATTACGGTGTTCCGCAGGGTTCTGTGATGGTTCCTCTCTTATTTATACTGTACATGAATGACATACCTAACAATGGACAGAGTAAAGCAATATTGTATGCAGATGACACGACAACTGTATGCTGGGGCACCTCGATTCTAGAATTACATAATACAGTGACGCAAATTATTGAATCACTCTTTAATTATTTTTGAGAGAATAATTTGAAATGTAACATGTCTAAAACAAAGTTAATACATATAAAAATTATTTGTGGTTGGTCCTCCAACAGTTGGGAAGAGATTGAAAATGGAGGCCAGGGCCTTTGAAACTAGTCTCTCATAAATATATGAAAAAGTAAGTGACGAGTGTCAATAAACCAACCACAAATAATTTTTATATTAATTTTGACGTCACTGTTACTAAATTCCTCCAAACACACATAAAGTTAATACAGTTTAATTTAAGGAATTTAAATAATGAACATGACTATAATATTATCAGATTACACTATACATGTTACAAATAAACATAAATTTCTAGGTATTATAATAGATCAAAAACTAAAATGGTCGGAACATATTCAGTACATCTGTGGGAAAATCAGTAAGTCATTGTACTTGCTTAGGCACTTTTCTAATCTACTAGATGAAAGAGAATTAAAAATTATCTACTATGGTGTCATATTTCCTCATCTAGTGTATGAAATTGAAATTTGGGGGTGTAGTGCAAAATCAAATATGGAAAGATTACTAAAATTACAAAAGAAAGCAGTTAGAATAATGTATCATCTAAATTATAGGGATTCTTGTACGCAGTATTTAAGGGAAAAACAAAGTTTTACAGTATTTTCATCATATGTATATACGGTAATAATTTATGGATTGGGAAAGGATAACTTGAGAAATAGGGATATGCATAATTATAACACACGACACAACAATGATTTTTTTAGACAGGGTTTTCGAATAAATAGTAGTATTAAAGATCCAAACATAATGGCACTGATTTTATACAATAAACTGCCAAATTCTGTAAAGCAAGCTATGTCAGAAAATACTTTTAAAAAGCAGCTTAAGATTTACCTAATAAATAAGGCATTGTACACGATTGATGAATTGTAATTCTATTGGCATTTGTATTGTAAGTTATATATATGTAAATATTGAAATTGTAATTGACATCGTCAGAAACTGCTTTGCAGTCTATTGACAATAATGCATTGCATTAAATAAATGCATTGCACAGTATATCCTTTTGCTTTATAACCCTATTTCAAACTAGGTTAAAGAATAATCAAGAGAAGGGAATGTAAATTGGCATCAACACCTGTGAATAAGTAAAAATTGTATTAGACTTTATATTAATTTGTAATATTTTCAACTATATTGTAATTCATATTTATATTTTGAAAATTACACTGGTCGACAAAATTTAACTTTTTTTCTTTCACAAGAATTAAAATAACAGATTCTAAAAGTATTTTTCATGCTGAATTCAAATATAATTACAGTTTTTCCCCATCGGGCAGGAGTTTTGTGTGATATTCATTTGAATTTTTTATAATATTCCAAAAAATCCATAACTAGCTATCTAACTCAAAATTATAACTACTGATTCTAACATATCTAGAAAGTGGTAGATAGTGATTTTCGGGTATATTTTGCATCTGGAACGTCTCTCATTTTAGTCCAACAGTAGTCAGCCAGCATATTGGAACTCCACTTGCCTTGGTACCTCTTCTCTATTGTAGAAATTTGCTGATGAAAACGCTCACCGTGTTCATCGCTGACACCTCCAAGGTTTTCGGGGAAGAAGTCCAAGTGAGAGTCCAAGAAGTGAATTTTTAAAGATATTTATTTTTAGATGAGTCGTATTTTTTACACATCTGCTTCACTTTCGTACCTATTTTGAGGACATGTTTCGCAAATTATCGTTTGCATCTACGGCTCTTATGCGACTAAAGCTTGATCCAGCGGTGTGGGTAATTCTGGGGTTGCTGCTGCCATCTGTTGATTTAGTGATGAACTTAAATGTGGGATTCTCTTCTGGCGGGATTTCAAAGTTCATTAGTTGGTTTTTATGTTTTTCTATGTATATCCTCTCCCATATGACGAGTTCATTATGTTTTTGTACGTATTTTAGTAATTCTGTGCTATCTTCAATTTCATGATTTTCAGACCAGAAATGAGCTGCTATTGCGGACTTATCAATATTTTTGTGCCTGAAGTGTTCTTTCTTTCTAGTGCCTATGTTTCTTTTTGTCCTCCCTATGTAAATTTTTTCACAGTCTTTACACTTAATCTTGTAAATGCCTGACTTTTCCTCTGGTTTTATCTTATCAGTATTATTACTGTGAAGTAGGCTTTTAATGTTGTAATTGTTTTTTGGTGCCAATGTTATATTGTATTTCTTGAATATTTTTTGGAACTTTTTTGTGGCCCAGGGGTGGTAAGTAAATTTAGCAAATCTAATTTCTTGTTTTATTGGTGTGAGAGCTGTGATCTGTTTTAATCTCTTTTGAAGTTTGAATGATTTTAGTTTTTTATCTACAAGGTTTTTTCCATATCCATTTTTAATTGCAGTTTTTAAGATTTGATGGTATTCGTTTTGATATTCTTGCTGGCTGAGAGGTAGATTTACTAATCTGTGTGTGAGACTGTTGATGGTTGCATGTTTGTGTGGAATTGGGTTGAAACTATTTGCTTTGATGTAATTATCTGTGTGTGTTGCTTTTCTATGGATGCCAAATTCTAGTTTTTCATTGCTTTTTTTGATTTTAAGGTCTAAAAAAGGTAGAGTACAGTCCTCTTCAGTTTCCACTGTGAATTGTATGCTGGGTTCTTGCAGGTTGAGTAGTTTCAAAGCATCATCTATTTGTTTGTAGGGCACTATTGCAAAGATGTCGTCTACGTATCTGTACCATGTTTTAAACATATGAGGGAAGGCTTTAGTAATATGTGTTTCGAAAAAGCTCATGTATAGATTGGCCAAAAATGGTGATAGCGTGCTTCCCATAGCTAGTCCTGAAATTTGTTTATAATATTTTCCATCGAAGACAAAATAATTTTGAGGTATACATATTTCAGTCATTGCCAAATATTCTTCTATTGCATTGGCATCTAGGTTTATAGAATTTAGCCATTTTTTCAGTTGAATCAAAAGTTTGTCTAATGGAATGCTACGAAAGAGGTAGCGGACATCAAAGGATACTAAAGTGTCATGAGGTTTTAGCTTAAGATTTTGAATTTTTTCTACCAGGTCTAAAGAGTTTTTTATACTCAGAGTATGGAATTGTGGAAAGGACTGAAATTTTTTGGATAGCCATTTTGCCAGAAGGTAAGTAGGAGTGTTTATATTATTTACAATGGGTCTCATGGGTATGTTGGGTTTGTGTATTTTAGGCAAACCATATAGTCTTGCAAGGGTAGGGTTGTCTGGTTTGATAGTTTTTTGTTCTGTAGTTGTTAAAATTTTACTATTAATGATGGTGTTTTGTACATCTTTTATGCATCGGTTGAGTGGATTAGAATCTATTTCCTGGAATTCTTTTTGTTGCGGTAACTCTAACATTTTTTCTTTGTATGTAGCTGTATCTAAGATTACTATTTTGTTCCCTTTATCAACCCTTGAGAGGATTACATCCTTTTTCCTTAAAGATTTAACTATCTGAATTTGTTTCAAATGTTTTTCTGGCTTTTTATTTATTAAGTTTTCCAATATAGGAGCTGATTTTTTCCTAATTATATTTTTGTCCATGGTTTCCAAGCAGATGTGTAAAAAATACGACTCATCTAAAAATTAATAATTTTTCGCTTCACTGTGGTGTTCCAATACAGTTAAATCTTGATATATTTTAAAGATATGTTGCATCCCATAGCTTTATAAGAATGCAGAAGATCAGCCACTATGTCACAATAGTTTTCTGCTTTATAGTTTCCAAGAAAATTGCAGCACAAACTTTTGAAAGACCGCCAGGCTGCTGTCTCCAGTGGATTTAACAGTCCCTCGAAATGTTCATCAGCCATTAATGATCGGATTTGTGGTCCTATAAAGTTCCTTCTTTCAATTTAGCATTACTAACTTTGGGGAATTTCGATTTCAAGTACAAGAATCCATCAGAAAGTTTATCCATAGCTTTGACGAAATTTTTCATAACTCCTCACTTAATATGCAATGGAGGTAAAAATGTTTTTTCAGGCTTCACTAAAGGGACACATGCCACATTTTTCTGGCCAGGGATAAGAGATTCACGTTTTGGCCATGAATTTCTAACGTAGTGATACTTCTTATCCCTGCTGTCCCACTCGCACAAAAAACAACAAAATTTGGTGAACCCAAGTTGCAAACCAAGCAATAAAGCAATGACCTTTAAATCATCACAGATATTCCATTCATATTTTCCATATTGTATTTTCTTTAAAACTACTTTCATATTTTCATATGTCTCTTTCATATCAGCGGCATGTGCTACCGGTATTGATGGAAGTTTATTGCCAATATGTAGCAGCACAGCCTTCAAACTTACTTTAGAGGAGTCTATGAACAATCGCCACTCATCTGGCCGGTGTTGAAGCCCAAGAGTTTCCATAACTGAACAAATATTATTACAAAACACAATACCATTTTCTTCAGAGAAGTATACTTTGAAAACACTATGGCGGCTACGATATCTACTAATTCTTACATCTTTTTGGAGTAGATTCCACCCTTTGAGTCTGAAAGCTAAAACTTCCGCTTGGTGTTTAGACAGATTTAAATCGCGAATCAAGTCACTAAGGTCTTGCTAATTGGGAAAGTATGGTTCTGATGAACAGCTACTGGCTTCATATGTAAGATCATTGGACTTGGACTGGTTGTGCAGAACAAAACAGTGCTTAATGGTAGATGGTAATTTTTGGGTAAGCAATTATGATTTTGGTATAGATGGAGTCCATCTAAATAGAAGGGGATCCTCAGTATTTGGCAATTTATTGTGTAATGTAGTTTCATCGGTGTTGAAGGGAAACTAAATGGCAAGGAGGTGGATGCTAATAGTTACTTAAACCCAGGAAGGGCTCATAAGCCACCAGTTGAAACATGCATGATAAAGAATATAAATTTGGGGGTGAGTAATATTTGTAACAATATAGGCACAAATCTACGTTTAATACATCAAAATGTACAATATGCTTCAAATAAATTAGTGGAAATAGAAGGTATATTAAATGAATGTAAACCTGATGTTTTGATACTGACAGAACATGGTCTTAATGAAATGCAGATTAAATATTACAACATAGAAAATTACAAATTAGTTACTAGTTATTGCAGACAATATCATAAAGGTGGGGGTGTTGCTATTTATGTAAAGAATGGGATACATTTTACTATATATGATTGGGATATATGTCATGAACTGGAAATGACCTTTGAAGTAGCAATAGCAAAGATACAAACAAAATTTGAAAATTATATAATCATTGGTCTATATAGATCCCCATGTTCCAAAGTAGATGACTTTTTGAACAATCTTGAGGATCTTTTAAATAAATTACATAATAAGAACAAAAATATAATAATTATGGGTGATCTGAATATAAATTCTCTTTCAAATACTAGTGATTACAAAAAATTATGCGACCTTCTCAATAGTTTCAATTTATATAACACTATTAATGGACCAACCAGAATCACACCAAACACATCTTCTGCTATTGATCATGTGATAACCAATTTAGAATGTGGTAAATATGCTGTAACGGTAGAGGAATTCTGTATATCAGATCACTGTGCGCAGATTTTGGATATATTAAACAATGATAAAATTCTTGAACAATATAAGTATAAAACTATACGACAGACAACAATAAAACATTTAAATCTGATGTATGAAAGCTTAATGCAAGAAAATTGGGAAATAGTTTATAAAACACAAGACAGTAATTTAAAATGGGAACACTTCTTTAAAATATTAACAAGACACTTTAATAAGCACTGCCCCATTAAAAAAATTAAGGTCACAAATAAGGGACATCAACATATAAAAATACCAGTGCAATTAAAAGAATTAAGAAAAAAAATGAAAGATTACTATACCTTATTTAAGTATACAAACTTAGAGCTATTTAAATGTAAATACAAAAATCTAAAAAAACAATATTCATTAGCTCTAAATAGCTTAAAGAGACAGCAATATGGTAACAAAATAATAGAATCAAATAATAAAGCTAAGACAATTTGGGGGATAGTAAAAGGAAATGATACAAGCAAAAATAAGCAAGAAAACATAAAAATAGTTGAAAACGGTCAAACTATAAACGAGCCACACGCAATATGTCAGTATTTTAATAAATATTTTATTCACACAACAAGGGGAGAACAGTACATGATAGACAACATTCCTTACGAAATGCCAGAATGTGCAAACACTATATATCTGGAGGAAACTACAGCAAATGAAGTTGAAAAAATAATAAATAAATTAAAAAGTAAGGTGTCAGCAGGTTGGGATGGAATATCACCTAAAATATTAAAGCACTGTAAAAATGCATTGATCACTATTCTAGTACACCTTATAAATGCTTCGTTAAATAGTGAAAGTTTTCCAAATTCTTTAAAAACCAGTATAGTTAGACCAATTTTTAAAAAAGGGGATAAAACACAAATAGTTAATTATAGGCCAATAACTCTAATTTCTGTTTTCGCAAAAGTATTTGAAACCATATTAAGCTCCAGACTGATAGGTTTCCTAAATAAATATAATTTGCTTAGCTCTTCTCAGCATGGCTTTAGACACAATTTATCCACTACCACTGCAATAGCTGAACTCTATCATGAAATACTGGAAGGACTCGATAAGGATAATAAAGCTGTGGGAGTTTTCTTGGATTTATCCAAGGCTTTCGATAGTGTAGTTCATGACAAATTACTGAATAAGATACAAAAATATGGCATTAGAGGAAAATTTTTAAATGTCATTGAATCTTATCTGTCAAATCGTAAACAATGCACAGAAATATATTATCAAGAGCAATGCATGACAAAAGTTACAAGGTCTAACTACGAATCAGTAAGGATTGGTGTGCCTCAAGGATCTGTACTCGGGCCACTCCTGTTTTTATTATATGTAAATGATCTTCCTAAATCCTCAGAATACAAAATAATATCATACGCAGATGACACATCAGTTATTTTTACAAATAAAAATATAAACGGTTTGGAGAATTTAATAACTAAAAAAACACAGGATATATATGATTACTTACAAACTAATAACTTAAAGGTAAATATACAAAAGACTAATATGATCAGGTTCCAGCATCAAAACAACAGGTCTAGTCAAAAACTAAATGTAAAAATACATGATGAAACCATTGAACAAATAGAGAAAATAAAATTTTTAGGAGTAATTATAGATGAAAACATGTCTTTCAAACATCACATTGATCATGTAAGTAATAAAATTAGTTCTTATTTATATCTTTTAAGACGCCTAAAAGAGTTCCTAGATATAGAGCATTTAAAGTCAGTTTATTATGGATTAATTTACACACATTTACAATATGGGATTGAAATCTGGGGTAGCACATGTAAGGTAAACATTAACAGGTTATTAATAATACAAAAAAAGTGTATAAGATGTATTTATAATCTAAACAACAGAGAATCCTGTAGACAAACCTTTATAGAAGCCAATATATTAACTGTTATATCGTTATTTGTATATAAAGTAATCATGTTTGTAGTAAGTAAATCACACTCTGTATATATTAAAGACAGTCATATGTATAATACTAGATTGCTAAATAATTACTATAGAGATAATATTAGTAAACGAGCCACAGAAAAGGATCCCCTTACTATGGGCAGAATACTTTATAACAGGTTACCAAGTGATATTAAAGCTCTAAGAGGCAATAAATTTCAAAAAAGACTAAAAATGTACCTAATACAGAAGTGCCTATATAGTATTGATGAAATGTAAATATTTTATGATTCTTGACGATGCTTGAAACTTGTATGAGTCTATAAGCAAATAAATTGAAATTGAAATTGAAATTGAAATTTTCATCTGAATCATTTGGAGTTTCAGTCAGGTCAGAACCAGAGTTATCACTTAAGGTCGTATCTGCATATACTGGTACGGGTAACTCTTCACTGTGTAAGACAGGTCTCATTGCAGATTGCAAATTTGGATACTTAACTGTATATTTTGTTTTAGATGTGATTCCTTTAATATTTATCAAACAAAAATAACAGTCAGTTAAATGATCCTTCGGTTCCCTCCAAATCATGGGAATTGCAAATGGCATATGATGTGCACCATTTTTCCACCCAGTCAGCGGTCTAGCACACAAAAAACAGCATGTATTTGGGGCCCAGCTCTTATCAAAATCATCAACTTGACAGCCAAAGTAAAGTTTATAACACTTCTTTACAAGTGGGTTCAAATTTCGCCTCTGAGACTTGAAGGTCAGCTCACCACAAATATAGCAGAAATTATCTGCATGATTTACACAATTTCTTGGCATGATGAAAAAATAAAGCACAGAAATACAACATGCACAACATACACAATACACTTCTAAACAGAAAGGAAGGAAATATTTCACTACTCAACAATCTCACAGTCAGCTCAATACTGACACATCACAATGCCAAACAGGTCTGAACATGTCTAAACAACAACAATGAACAACAATGAACCTCCACAGTCATGTTTTATTGCGCTTCAGCATGACATTGCAAGTAATTTCAATAATACAGCTTGAGTAAAATAGCTACATATGAGGTAACGGTTCCTATGACAGGTCAAAGAAAACGCTAAAATCATATTTTGAAAAGTAGCTTTTACAGAAAAACTATGCCTGATGGGAAAATTCTGACTACATATCTGAATTCAGGATGGAAAATGCCACTAGATTCACTTTTCAGATCTCTTGTGAAAAAAACCTTGTCGACCAGTGTTATTGTACATAAACTGTATTTTTGATGATGCCATGAGTCTGGTTGACTCCTATAGCAGATAAATAAATAAATAAATAAATAGAATTATGTCTTGGACATACAAAAAGAACAGAATATAAAAGTCATCACTTCATTCCACGAGAACCTGCTCTTAAAAAGTTTGAACAATCCCTTTAGCTTACTGTGTTACCATATCACCAAGACTAGGAAGTTTGTACCGATTTCCTTGAACAGTTTAAGAGCGGCCAGGCATGACTATACAATGCAGCACTACTAGCAAGGGCAAAGTTTGTCGTAGAATGCAACTCATTACTGTAACTTGTATCCTAAACTAATACATATTAAATGTTTAGCACATGCTTTACACCGAGTGACCAAATCAATCAAATGTAGTTATGCAGGAGTAGACAGCCTTGTAGCTCACATGAAAAAAAGATTGCAAAGTTCAGAGAGTTAGCACCAGACATATCGCTACCACTATGGCCAGTTGTCACCAGATGGGTAACTTGGCTAGAGGCTGTAATCTATTATGCCCAACATTATGACAAAATTGTTTTGGTATTAGCCAATTTAGAAACCGATGGCAGTTCTAGCATACAAACTACCAAAAGTCTAGTAATGTACAGTTTCGTAGAAATATATTACTGATTGCACATTTGTTCAAAGAGTTATCCCCAATTACCAGACTGTTACAGTCCAGAGGTATGGAGCTGACTGAATATGAGCGGCATGTAGAACTGTCAAAACGGATTTACCAAACCTCGAGCATTCTACCTGAAATAAAGATAAAAATGAAAAGTGTAATTGAAAAGAATTCAGGGTTTGAGATGCACTTTTAGATCCCAACAAAAGCTATGATAATGATATGGAACTGATAAAATATTTCAAATATACCCCGATCACATCATGTGAGGTAAAAGGAACACTTTCGCTGTATACATCTTGTTTGACGGGATGTAGAATGAGTTTGTCATTTGAAAGGCTTCAGAGGTACATTATTGTTTTAGTAATATGGCCGCAGATGAGTAAATATGTAGTAAAATTCCTGTTTTGGTATTTTGTCTAGTAAAAGTCTTCAAATATTTAAGAAATTAATTTTATTATCTGGATATTATTTTACATTCGATCAGGAAATATTACAATCCATGTTATAATTGCTTGGGTGTTGCCAGAATGAGACTATTTAAATAATGAGATCAGCCAGAGACAAACCCGTATGTACTATACAAGAATTTGTCAGTTGTACATAATGATCTAAATAGATGTGCATCTATGTGCATAGATGCTGCTGCCATCTGTTGATTTAGCGATGAACTTAAATGTGGGATTCTCTTCTGGTGGGATTTCAAAGTTCATTAGTTGGTTTTTATGTTTTTCTATGTACATTCTCAACCATATGACGAGTTCACTATATTTTTGTACGTATTTTAGTAATTCGGTGCTATCTTCAATTTCATGATTTTCAGACCAGAAATGAGCTGCTATTGCGGACTTATCAATACTTTTGTATCTTAAGTGCCTAAAACGTACTTTCTTTCTAGTGCCTATTTTTCTTTTTGTCCTCCCTATGTAAATTTTTTCAGAATCTTTACACTGTATCTTGCAAATGCCTGATTTTTCTTCTGGTTTTATCTTATCAGTATTATTACTGTTAAGTAGGTCTTTAATGCTGTAATTGTTTTTTGATGCCAATGTTATATTGTATTTCTTGAATATTTTTTGGAACATTTTTGTGGCCCAGGGCTGGTAAGTAAATTTAGCAAATCTAATTTCTTGTTTTATTGGTGAAAGAGCTGTGATCTATTTCAATCTTTTTTGAAGTTTGAATGATTTTCGTTTTTTATCTACAAGGCTTTTTCTATATCCATTTTTAATTGCAGTTTTTCAGATTTTATGGTATTCTTTTGGATATTGTGACTTTGTGGGTTCGTGAAATAACAAGTCGAGGTTACAAACACAAAAGCTGCACTTTATTCTCGTAGCAATACACCGTTCACCATTACAAATTGCTAGATCACCTAAAAACTGTTTATTTTAAAAACACTATGCTCAACTGTCTGTCGCTTCCGGTAACGATCGGCCCCGAAGTTTCCCGAATCTCCACCGGGCATCATTTATTGATCGGCATCGCAAGTCTGCCGCCAGGGTAACACTGCTCCCTCCTCAAGGCTGGTCGTCCCAAACAGCGCCTTCGTAGCGGGCCAGGCGATCCAGGTGTACCACCAACATCTTTCCTCGGGGCACCTTCTGGACGCGGTAGACCACGTCGTTAATCCTCTTCACCACACGGTACGGTCCTTGCCATGGCTGCTGAAGCTTCGGGCAGCGTCCCTTGGTCCGGGTCGGGCGTACAACCAGACCAGGTCACCTTGCTGGAACCCTTGGCTGTTGGCTTGCCTGTCGTATCGGGTTTTCATGCGGTCGCTCGCCTTCTGGATGTTCTGGCGAGCCATCTCGTGCATGTCGTGGAGGTGGTCCACCAGGTTCTCCACATACTCGGTCGCTCGCTCTGTTTCACTCCCTCAAGAGTGGCCCCAAGTCTGCGTCCGCCGGCTGCTCCCTCCTCAGGCCTGCGCTATGCCAGCCATCCGCAGGCATTGCCGTGACTACTCGAACTGCTGCGGCACGCTCCTTCTCCTCCACTCTTGTGCATTGGCCGCACTCTTCTGGACAGGGTCTTCGGGACATAGCGTCCGCGTTACCGTGACTCTTCCCTCTGCGATGTTCCGAGGTGAAGTCGTACTCCTGCAGCCTCTGAACCCAGCGTGCCGTCTGGCCTTCCGGTCGCGCCGTCACCATCATCTCGCTCCTCGCGGGGACAACCACGTCTTCGTTAAAGATGACCCTGCAAATTCCAAGGCGATCTTCTGGTTGACGGAGTATAACCTCTTCTCCGTTGAGCCTCAGGACCTTCCTGCCGACGTCGACCGTCGTCTCGTGGCTCCTGAGGGTATCCAGTCACAAAATCACCTCCTCAGCCACCTTCGCGACGAACACCCACAGACGCACGGCACTCCGTCCCAAGTTCAGCTCCAGCAGGGCCTCCTTCTCCACAGGCATGGTGTCGCCCGATGCCGTCACAAGCTGGTATGGTCGGCTCGGTTTCCTCGTCGGCAAACCCTTCGCCACGTCAGGCCTGATGATGGTCACGGCCGCCCCGGTGTCCACCAGCACGCGGCACGGCTTTCCTCTTACCCAGCCGTCCGCGATGAGGTTGTCATCCATCCGCCGGCTGACGGCGCGGATTGTCACTCGAGGGGATGGTTGTAATGGCGCCGACGTGCCCCTCTCCACGCCGGGCCTTACTCGTTCTTCCGTTCTTCCTGATGTGGACAGTCTCTCTGCAGGTGCCCGGGCTGTCCACACCCCCAACACAGGCCACTAGGTGTTCGCCGGCGTCCCTCAGCTGGTCTTCTGTCTCCGGCGTAGCGGACACTCCTCGTTCTCGACGTCGGGATAGATGCTACCTTGGCCACCTCCATCCTTAATGCCGCTGTCAGCGCCTCGTGGATGGTTTTATAATCGCCGAGCATTAGGCGCTGACGAATCTCCGTGTCCCGTACCCCGTCGACAAAGTTATAGGCGGCTTCCCGGTATACGAACTCCAGTGGCAGGTCAACCAAGGCCTTGCCAGCTAGCTGCTCAATAGCTATGGCGAACTCCTGCAGCGTCTCCCCCCGGCTGCTGTGACCTTGCCTTTAGTTGCGGCTAAGCGGTGGTTCCCGAAACGATTCTCCAGGGCCTCCCAGATGTCCTTGGGCGCCGCCGTTGTCTGCACCGCGTTTAGGACTTCCGCGGCCCGTCCCTGGAGGCTGGCTATTAACTGTGTGGCCTCCTCCGGTGACCATCTGTTGTGCTTGGCCACTGTGTCGAACTGCGGGCGGAAGACCTCAAATGTTGACGCGCCGTCATATATCGGCGGTTTGACGCGCGCAGATGTTGTGTCGTGTCCCGGCGCGTCGGCCTTCAAATCCTTCAGTTTCCTGCCGACGACGTCCTCTACTATGGCGTTCAGGGACTTGACGCTGCTGTCGGCCTTTCCCTCCAGGTCGTCAACACGGCTCGCCAGGTCCTCGACGCGCTCGTCCACTTGGCCCATCCGCTTGCCCAGCTCCGTCACGTTATCCCTCACGCCGGCCAACTGTTCTTCAAACTTCACGGCAAGGGCCTCGTTTGCCGCTTTCATCTCCGTGGCCAGGCTGTCGTTCGCTGCCCTCATTTCTGTGGTCAGTTCGACCTTCAGTTCTTGCATCTTCTCGGCGATGTTGTCGTTGGCCGTCTTCATTTCTTCCATTTTGTATAAAATCTTTTCCAGTGCCGATTCCATGGCCGTGATCCCACTCCTGGCGCCAGTTGTGACTTTGTGGGTTCGTGAAATAACAAGTCGAGGTTACAAACACAAAAACTGCACTTTATTCCCGTAGCAATACACCGTTCACCATTACAAATTGCTAGATCACCTAAAAACTGTTTATTTTAAAAACACTTCGCTCAACTGTCTGTCGCTTCCAGTAACGATCGGCCCCGAAGTTTCCCGAATCTCCACCGGCCATCATTTATTGATCGGCATCGCGAGTCTGCCGCCAGGGTAACACTATTCTTGTTGGCTGAGGGTTAGGTTTACTAATCTGTGTGTGAGACTGTTGATGGTGGCATGTTTGTGTGGAATTGGGTTCAAACTATTTGCTTTGATGTAATTATCTCTGTGCGTTGCTTTTCTATGAATACCAAATTTCAGTTTTTCATTGTTTTTTTGTGATTTTAAGGTCCAAAAACGGTAGAGTACAGTCCTCTTCAGTTTCTATTGTGAATTGTATGCTGGGTTCTTGAAGGTTGAGTAGTTTCAAAGCATCATCTATCTGTTTGTAGTGTACTATTGCAAAGATGTTGTCTACGTATCTGTACCATGTTTTAAAAATATGAGGGAAGGCTTCCTATGAGTGTCTGCCTTTGTAGCATAGGTGGTAGCATGTCTGCCTCACATTCAGAGGTACCTAGTGCAAATCTTAGTCAGGGTAAGTTATCTGGATAAGGTTTTATCAGGGGTTTTCCCATATTGTGAAAGATGAATGTCAGGTAGCTCTAAGCTCTGTTGTCCCTGGGCTCATTTAAGCATCATTTCACAGAAACACATATTGGATACCACAAAATTAACAGAATCAGAAACCGAGACACAGTTCAGGAAATTCACATATCATCCCAGAGTGCATCATAAATTCAACAAGGTATTAAAGAAGTACAACATCACCCTAGCCCCAATAAATAAATTCAATTTAAAAATCTTATTATGCAAGAACCTGAAAGACCCAATCAGGTATATACAAAATCAACTGCTCAAACTGCAATAAGTTCTACATAGGAAAAAACAAAAGAAGTTTACATATTAGATTACAGGAACACATGAGATGTGTGAAATACAAACAAATAGAAAAATCAGCAACAGCCCACCATTTCTGGTCTACCAATCATGAAATTGTATCAAATACAAAACTATTAAAATCAGCCAGTAATGCAGCCAAACTCGATGTTTGGGAAAAGTTGCTAATTATAAAAAACAAACAGTATACTTTAAATTTTGAATTGCCGCCTGAAAACTCTCTTTGGAAGTCATCTCACAGACAACAGATGCCACCACAGACAACCAGCTCACTTCAGGAAACCATGGATCCAACCAGTCGGATGACTGCTGACGATGGGGACAAACTGTTCTCCGAAACATGTCCAAGTAAGAATAATTTAAGTGATAAATCCTTTCATGGAAATGTTGAAAACAGTGTTGTTGTATAAATTAAATTAATTGGGAGTCGATTAATAACACAAAACAACACTCACTTTTAAATTTTCCCGGAACCGGTTTCTGAGGCCTTCCCTCTATCTTCAGCCGGACATCGACTTGTTCTCATTGGTGTAGCTGGCAATATTTTGTCATCGGTCTCCTCTGGTGGCGGTTCGAGGAACTTACTGAACAAATCTTTCTGGGGGATGTCGAAATTGAATACTTTGTTCCTATTTTTTGAAATAAAGATTTGTTCCCATGCGGACAGTTCTTCTTTTCCTGTTGCATGTTTTAGTAATTTTGGTTCTGGATTTATGTTGTGGTTTTTTTTCCCAAAAATGCGTGGCAACTGCTGATTTTTCTAATTGTTTGTATTTTATGTTCCTAAAGTGTTCCTTTGCTCTTGTTTCTAAATTTCTTTTGGTTTTTCCAATATAAATTTGACTACAGTCACAGCATTCAATTTGATATATACCAGATTTTTTGTTAGATGGAATGGCATCTTTGATGTTTGAGCAAATTAGGTTTTTTAAGGAGTAATGGTTCACTGGAGCTAGTTGAATTAAATTAATTGGGAGTCGATTAATAACACAAAACAACACTCACTTTTAAATTTTCCCGGAACCGGTTTCTGAGGCCTTCCCTCTATCTTCAGCCGGACATCGACTTGTTCTCATTGGTGTAGCTGGCAATATTTTGTCATCGGTCTCCTCTGGTGGCGGTTCGAGGAACTTACTGAACAAATCTTTCTGGGGGATGTCGAAATTGAATACTTTGTTCCTATTTTTTGAAATAAAGATTTGTTCCCATGCGGACAGTTCTTCTTTTCCTGTTGTATGTTTTAGTAATTTTGGTTCTGGATTTATGTTGTGGTTTTTTTCCCAAAAATGCGTGGCAACTGCTGATTTTTCTAATTGTTTGTATTTTATGTTCCTAAAGTGTTCCTTTGCTCTTGTTTCTAAATTTCAGCTACACCAATGAGAACAAGTCGATGTCCGGCTGAAGATAGAGGGAAGGCCTCAGAAACCGGTTCCGGGAAAATTTAAAAGTGAGTGTTGTTTTGTGTTATTAATCGACTCCCAATTAATTTAATTTAAGTGATGTTTGTGTTTGAATTACCGACTCATTACTTTCAAATGTTAAATACATCACTGTTTCTAACCTTTTGCTTCAAATAATATCATTTCATCTATTCATTGTCCAATATGACTAACATTAAGGACGTTAATTTAAAAAAAAAAATTTAAAAAGCATCCTATGTAATACAGACATACTCCATACCTAGACGTTGTCCGAAGGTGCGGTGTCTAAAGAAGAAACCATCAGGACGACCGTCAAATTCATCACGTAGAAGCACATCTCTCACAGCATCATAGCCTGACACTACAATAATACGGTCAAAGCCAAGCCTCAGACCTGTTACAGGACCATACTGCTGAGCTAGTTCTGCCCACACCAGATGATGGTAACCCAAATGAGCTAGATGGTATCTGAACTGAGGATAGCTGCCAACTATAGGAAACCACAGTGGTCCTGTAGCACAAGAAACAATTTGTTCAATCTATCATAGCTTAGAGCTAGCATGTAATAAAACCTTTACTTAAAAATAATCCAGTGCATAACTATCCATTAATCAACAAATTATTTTTAACAAAGTTTATTCTTCTTATATCTTACTAATTTAAATAAATATCTGCAGAAATAGTTTTATTGCATGTTTCTTTTTAACAAGGAGAATAAGAGGACGTAACAGACTTAAGCAATAGTCAAACCTTTTAGGAATGGTTTGCTAACCATAATCGCCTTAAAATTGTTCTCTATGCAGTAGAAAACAATGAATAATAACTTTTATGTTGAAAAATTATCAAGTTTTTCACAATTCAAAACAATAATCATTATTTCAGAAATGGCTAATCCCACAAACATTTTTATTTTATATAAATTATGTTTTTATAAGATATACACTTTTTAGGTTATGTTTCTTGTCTAGCTCTTATAATAGAGGTGCCATTGAGTGTAGCTGAGGGTGACTCCCCTGCTTTCCGCTTTCTTCAGTTTTTCACTTAGTGGCAAGGGGTGCAGGGGAACCACTGACTGGCATTGGCTATTGCGGTACGTCTACACCCCATTGTGTTTTATAACAAATGCAAGTAAGCAGCGGACAATCAACAAGTCCCATTACAAAGTCCACCATCGACAAATTAATAGCTAATAAGAATAAGAACTCCACTTAAATTATGAACTACTAATTATTAATGTGTAGCTATACAAATATAACTTACAATGGTATTCAATACACACTATGCACATAAAAAGTATGAGTAAATATTTTAACAATCAGCCACTGGATCTTCCGTATGCTCTTCCTCACCCCAGTACCTATTACGTCACCTACGAAAGTTAACTAGGAGAGGGAAAAGGTAACCACGCTGTTTCCCCTCAATGACACTACTGTCTTATAGTGTACAAGTTCAGAACAAAAATGCTACTCTCAGAAAATTCAATATATACATTTAATTTGATGTGCAAATTTAACCTACTGGAGCCATTTTGGGGAAAATAGAAATATAATGAAAATTTATTCATGTAAAGCATAATTTGGAGATGGAGCTTTTGGAAATCTTCCTGTTACTACATGGGAGAACATTGAAGCATATTGATTTTCATTGACGAGTGCTGCATTCACTTGATATCTTGGTTTACTAGAAGAATGAAATATTAGTAAGTTGGCAAAACACAAATTGAGCACTTGGAAATGTGTGTAGTGTTTAATGCCCGCTTTTACTACATACGGCACTGCAGGCGATGACATTGATGATACATGAGATGAAGATGGAGCACCGGTGGAATGAGATGGCGGGGGAAACCGGAGGTCCCGGAGAATACCCGCCCCAGCGCCGTGTTGTCCACCACAAATCTCACTTTGCAGTCGCCTGGGATCGAACCCGGGCCGCCTTGGTGAGAGCACTTGGAAGCTGTGTGTGTGATATGAAAGGTTAGCCAATTAATTATTATATGCAAATGTAAATTACCATTGCAGCCATTGTTTGTTGCTTGACACAAAGGGATTTTGATTCCTTCTTGTTTCTGCTTGCCGCAATATCCAATCACATTATATATATTTCAGTTAATTGTGGAACTTAATCATTTCTTTATACTAGCCGTATATAGGCTAAGATTTTTGATAGAGTCAACATGAAAAATTCAATACCATGGCCAGGATTTGAACCACAGATCTCCTGGTTTCCGTCCAGTCGCTCTAACTCATTGAGCTATCATGGCCAACGTGCCATCCTGACATTAAATTCTCCAATTGACTCATATATTTCCCCGGTAAAGAGCCCCTAGTGGATTACTGGGACTGGGCTGGTCACTCATCCCTGGATTTCTCTCTTTTATCCATAGTTGTGGCTCCCTTGCCCAAGGTCTAACATGGCATAAGGAGTAGAGAATCATAAATGAACAGGACTGTGTCCTATACCAAGAGAAGAAAAAGAAGACTTTCATGTGCCTGGATCTGTTATACCCTAGGTGAATAACCTCATACTCTTATGCAACCTTGTGTTATTTCTTGATTTCCTTTTATATATTGTAAATACAAGGGGGTTTCGTAAAGTTTTATCACCCAGTAGTTTTTATGCTAGAGTGATGACAATTTTTCAGTGTCATCATTGATCCCTCGGGACATAATGTTGGTAGTTTCAGCGATTTGAGCCCTTTTGGGTTTTTACAGTGAGTGCCAGAAGTGAGTGACGTGTAAGATGGAGAAAATTGTAGTATGATCAAGTTACCGCTTTTGAAGGGCAAAACTGCCCGGGAAATCATTGATGAGATGACGGCTGTTTATGGAAATGATTGCCCATCGTATGACACTATTGTGAGGTGGAAAAGGAATTTTCAAACTGGCCACATGTCCCTGACAGATGAGCCAAGAGCTGGTAGACAATCAATGACAGTCGATGCTGTCACAGTAAAGAAAGTGGAGTGTTTAATACTGGAAGACAGACGAGTAACCATTCAAAAGATCAAGAATGAGACACATCTTAGTTATGAAATTAGAAAATTATTCATGACGAACTGCACATGTCTAAGTCTGCACGGTGAGTTCCACGTTTGCCAACCCCTTTCCAAAACCAAACACAGCGTGACCTTTCAAGACACATGTTGATGCTGTTGGAACAGGATGAAGATCATTTTTTGATCGTCTGGTAAACATGGATGAATCCTAGATCTATCAGTGTGATCCAGAGATGAAAACCATGAGCATGAAATGGAAACATGCCGATTCCCCCCCGCCCCCGCCCCCGAAAAGGCAAAGGTGCAAAAGTCAGCTGGGAAGGTCATGCTTTGAGTTTCCTGGGACTGTCGTGGAGTCATCCTTACAGATTATCTTGCCAAGGGTCAAACCATCACTAGCAGATACTACTGCAATCTTTTAGACAAGTTACGAGCAGCTCTGATTGAGAAACGACGCGGTATGCGTCCAAAGTTGTTCATCTTCTGGCTGACAATGCACCAGCTCATTCATCTCAAGTTGCAGTTGATAAAACAAGGGAATATGGCTTTGAGACCTTACAGCATTCGCCTTATTCGCCTGATCTCGCACCAAGTGACTTTTTCTTGTTCCCGGAAATGAAGAATCTGTTGTGTGGTCGCCGATTTGACAATGCAAATTACGCCATTCATGAATTGGCTGAGTGGTTTAAAGCGAATTATGCAGACTTCTACAATCAAGGTGTTCGGAAGGTCAAGAAATGCTGGAAAAAATGTGTAAATCTGGATGGTGACTATGTAGAGAACTAACAAGCACATATCAACACCAACTCTCTATTACATTTTAACGGGTGATAATTAAAACTTTACGCCACCCCCTTGTATGCTAATGTTTGATTTAGTTTTTTTTTTTTTTTTTTTTTTTGACGAAGCCCATATTCTGTATTAATTTTGTTGGTGAATAAATCTGAATCTGAATCTCACGTAACGATCTAGTAGGTACAACATTCCAATTGACATTTTAATGATACTTCACTGGATTCGTCCCCCCCCCCCAAAAAGAAACAAAATTCAGAAAAATGTTCACGATGGTGCCTAAGCTGTGTGTGTTTTGTGTGTGTGTGTGTGTGTGTGTGTGTGTGTGTGTGTGTGTGTGTGTGTGTGTGTGTGTGTATGTGTGTATGTGTGTGTGCGTGTGTGTGATTGTGAAATTGCGTGTATGCGCCCATGAACAGTTAAAAAAACATGCGTTCCAACCATTCTGTGCACTAAAATTGAGAAGATTTATTCACAAAAGTAGAAGGTGTTAGAATGTTTTTGAATGGTCTGTAGCTGAATTGACCCGGATATCAACTGACCAGGCAGGATATCGGAACCGTGTCTAACGTTCCCTGCACCTCACTCCCCTGGCTCTTTCTTTGCTGTTGCAAACTGTATGGCAGTCTGTCTAGTTCCGAGTTTGATACAAATTTGCAGTCCAGTGAATTTGTGCACAGCATGCAATTATTTCACCTACTCTATATATCATCTGAACCTAAATCTGATGTGTGGATCGACATCAACAACTTGGACCTTCTAACCAAAATCTCGTGCGAAAATTATAAATAAACATAAAAATATAAAAGTTTCCTAACTGGAAACGGTGTATGGTTAAGTAAACATGCATTGCCTAGTGAAAAATGTAAGATCCTTCTTTACATAATAATGATTAATAATAATACTGTGACTGCGAGAGTTACGTAGAACCAAAAGTCTGGTTTGCAGATATTTAAAACACTCTTTATTGCAGCAAAAAGACGTGAAATTAACAATCAGCTGTCTTCAAGGTCGACTCGGTGCTCTGCCGCACGTAAACAAATGAAAGAAATCACTGCGGTATACTTCAAACGTTCACTGTCGCAATAACCATCATACATGCCGGTATGTATACCTCCAGTCATTGTTTCTAAAATACCATAGAACTTCCGAGAACACTCGCGGCGGCAAGAGAAAGACAGAAAATTCCAGAGCCTCTCTCTGTCTCTTTCTTTCTCTTGGCAAGCGTCCAGCTCACCTGCCCATGCACCCGGCTCTCCCTTGTATTGGCAGCTCAATAATGTCATCGGTGACACTGCCCCTTTCTCAAGGCTGGTCGTCGCGAACAGCACCATTGTAGCGGGTCAGACGATCCATGTACCACCAACATCTTCCCTCAGGGCACCTTCTGGATGCGGTAGACCACATCCTTAATCCTCTTCACCACCCAGTACGGTCCTTACCACGGCTGTTGGAGTTTCGGGCAGCGTCCCTTTGTCCGAGTAGGGCGATACAATCAGACTATGTCACCCTGCTGGAACCCTTGGCTATTGACCTGCCTGTCGTATCGGGTCTTCGTGCGGTCGCTCGCCTTCTGGATGTTCTGACGAGCCATCTCATGCAAGTCGTGCAGGAGAACCACCAGGTTCTCCACATACTCGGTTGCTGGATGTTTTGTGTCCGGGGGGGGGGGCTCCCAAAAGCCAGGTCACAAGGGAGGCGTCACTCTCGGCCGAACATTAAGCTGATTGGCGTCATCCCAGTGGTGTGTGTCGACGAGTGGTAGGCCAGCAAGAACAGTGGCACCTTGACGTCCCAGTCTCGCTGATGGCTGGCCACGACCTTCCTCAGATGTTCTTCTAAGAGTCTTGATGTACCTCTCGACCATGCCGTCCGACTGCGGGTGTAGGGGTGTTGTGCGGGTCTTGTTCACCCCAAGTATTTTCAGTGTCTCCTTCATCAGGTGGGACTCAAAATTGGTGCCCTGATCACTGTGCAGCTCTAACGGCACCCCAAAATGGCCACACTCTTCTTGGCAGGGTATTCGGGATACGGTGTCTGCGTTGGTGTGGCTCTTCACTCTACGATGTTCGGAGGTGAAGTAGTACTCCTGCAGCCTCTGGACCCAACGGGTATCTGGTTCTTCAGGTTTCTAAAGCTCAGTAGCTAGGTTAGGACGGAGAGGTCAGCCCTCAGGTGGAATGGCTGAACGTAGAGGTACTTGTGGACGTGCCCCAAGGTCTTCACTACCACCAGTAGCTCTCGCCGGGTGACACAGTAGTTGTTCTCTGCCTTGGACAGCGTCTTGCTATAGTAGGCTATCACCCGCTCGTGACCATCCTAGACTTGGGATAAGACGCCTCCAAAGCAATGGTCGCTGGCGTCGGTGTCCACAATGAAGGCGCCATTTGGTTGTGAGAATCCCAAAATAGGCGCACTGCAAAGTGTCTTTTTCAGCTGCTGAAAGCGCCTTCGGCGTCCTCCGTCCACACATAAGACCAATGTTCTTTCGTCAGGCGATTGAGGGGCTTGGCGGTGTTGGAGAAGCCGTTTATGAAGCGGCGGTAAAAACTGCACAGCCCCTGAAAATTGCGCAATTCTCGCTTATCCTTCGGAGGAGACCAATCTCTCATAGCCTGTGTTTTCTCCAGGTCGGTGGCCACTCTGAATGGCGAGACTATGTGGCCCAAGTAGTTGACTTCCTTGCGGAAGAGCTGGCACTTCTTCACGCTCAGCTTAAAGTTACTCGCCTACAGTCTCTGTTGTACCTTGCTCAGTTTATTGAGATCGTCTTCGAATGTCTTGCCAACGACGATGATGTCCAGGTACAGCAGGCAAGCGTCATAAATCAATCCCCATTACTGACTCCATGAGGCGTTGGAAGGTAGCTGGTGTGTTGCAGAGAGCAAAGGGCATAACTGTGAACTCCAAAGCCCTTGACCTGTCGAGAATAAGGTCTTCTCCTTGTCTCTCGAGTCTAGTTCTTCCTGGTGACAGCGTTCAGCTTCCTGTAGTCCACGCAGAAGCGTAGCTGGCCGTTCTTCTTCTTCTTCTTCTTCTTCTTCTTCTTCTTCTTCTTCTTCTTCTTCTTCTTCT
The DNA here is from genome assembly GCA_030765055.1 of Mantis religiosa. Lineage (NCBI taxonomy): Eukaryota > Metazoa > Arthropoda > Insecta > Mantodea > Mantidae > Mantis > Mantis religiosa. Next base: position 136,532,846 of record CM060959.1, read on the forward strand.
TCTTCTTCTTCTTCAACAGAACTATAGGGGAACACAAAGGGCTGTCTGACTCTTCGATCACTCCCCTGGATCTCATGTCCTCCAGCATGTCCCGTATAGCCGCTGGTTTTGCCAGCGGAACGCGTCTAGGTTGTTGCCGAATAGGTCGGGCGTCTCCGGTGTCGATGTGGCGCAGCACCCGGTCCGTGCGGCCGTAGTCGCTGTCGTATTGCCTGAAGACGCGCTGGTGTTGTCTCAGCAGTTGTCGAACCTTCTCTAGCTGTTCTGTGGTCAAGTGTCAGTCGCCCTCTACAGTAAACCTTCCAGGCGGGGCCCCAGGTGTTGCGTCGGCAGCGATTCCTAGGTGTGGTTGATTGGAGTTATGCTGACAATGGGCTGGCACGTCCCCAAATCCGTCCCAGCCTGGTTGTCGTGATCAGTGTTTGTTGGGTTGAGCAGCCTCACCGGCACCTTCTCTCGGCACAGCAACAATGTCCTGGCTACACAGAGTCCGTGCACAGGCGTTTCCCGATCCAGCATCAGGTTCTTGGTCCGCTGACCTTCCAGTCGCGCCGTCACCACCACCTCGCTTCTCGAGGGACAAGCACGTCTTCTCTCAGAATGACCCTGCAGATTCCAAGGCGTTCTTCATAGTGCCGGAGCATACTTCTCCATTGAGCAGCAGAACCTTCCTGCCGATGTCGACTGTAGCCTCGTGGCCCCTGAGGGCATCCGGTCCTAGTACCACCTCCTCAGCAACCTTCACGACGAACACACACAGACGCAAGGCACTTCGTTCCAAGGTTAACTGCAGCAGGACCTCCCCTCTCCACAGGCAAAGTGTCGCCCAATGCCGTCAAAGAAAGAAAGAGACAGAGAGAGACTCCGGAATTTTCTGTATTTCTCTTGACAAACGTTCAGATTTCCTGCCCACGCGCCCGTCCCCCACTTGTCGCGTCAGCACAACAATGCCATCGGTGTCAATAATAATAATAATAATAATAATAATAATAATAATAATAATAATAATAATAATAATAATAATAATAATAATAATAATAATAATAATAATAATAATAATAATAATAATAATAATAATAATAATAATAATAATAACAACAACAACAACAACAACAACAACAACAACAACAACAACAACAACAACAACAACAACAATAATAATAATAATAATAATAATAATAATAATAATAATAATAATAATAATAATAATAATAATAATAATAATAATAATAATAATAATAATAATTTCTCAATGAGAAATGGTTATTCACTTTATTTCTCAGCCATTCAAAGAGAATGGAATTTCTAATGCATCAGACACAACCAGCTATGCTATTGAAGATTTGACAGATTTATATATACAGTAGGACCTCGTTTACCCTGATCAACTGGGCTGGTCCGAGTTAAAAACATCCGAGTTATCCAGAGAATGACGGGAAACCCATACGCAAATATACACAACATAAAATATTTTTAATGGAGTTTATAAGTTACTATAGGCACACGTTCACCTAAAAATACACATACTGTATGTACTGTAATATCCTGTGTATTTGCACTGTACACAATATAGCTACAAACTAGTCAGCAGTAAAAACGGCGGTGAGCTTTTGCTGTCTCAGTTTAGTGTATCGCTACGAGTAGCGCGATCTCGCATCTGCTTTAACGTCAGAAGTTTATTTGGCAATGTCCGGTTTGACTCTCGAAATAAAGTATACGTTTCTCTACGTTTACTACCGTTTATTTTCATTTTTAGTAACACTGCTTATTGCAATAATGCCTTTCTCTGTAATCCGTTTATAACCTCCGTCATTGTCAATGTCTTCTTCATCAAAATCGGAACAGCCATTGGAATTTTTAAAAATGTGTATAAAATCTTCTTCCACACTTATTGTTTCTTCTTCTTCAGCACAACTTTTTCCATGACTTTATCAAAGTTTCTCTTCCAACCTGGTCCCAAGCAATAAATTCGCCTACTAGCTGGCCCTGTAGCTCAGTCGGTAGAGCACCTGCCTGCAGTGCAAGGGGTCCCAGGTTCGTTTCCCGGCTGGGGATGGGGAATTTTCTCCAACCAAAATTATTTCCCATCTTACCCAGAGACTGGAAATATGAATGAGAGTGCGAATGTATGCGTGATCTAATGATTAAAACTAGTGCTGCGTGATTTAATCGATTAACCCAAACGATTACTCAATTAATTAATTTTAGATTAAAGATTAAAAATTTTAATCGATTAATTTATTGGATTAAAATTAATCGAATCAAAACTCTTTTAGCCAAATTTGGCCCTCTTTGTTTTGGTGTATTGCTTCCAACCTAAACAGCATTTCCAACGCATCAAGCTTTCACTAGACACATAATGTTCTTTGAACTTTGAGATAATATAACTCCTGATAGCTAAAAGAAATCACTCCGAAGCCCCTGCTTCCTGGCATATAAAATAACACATCAGATGGATAACTCCAACCTCATCTTCTGCCGTATATTATCCTTCCTTAGAAAACACTCCACTGCCAGTAGAGGGCCTAGTCCTGATCTGGCTTGAGACCGAAGATCTGACATTCAGATCTTAAATGTCCAGTCGTGATGGTCCAGTCGTGATGGACTCTGAACCCCGAGAGAGTCTAAATAACACTTCTGTTGTGAAATATTAACACTTCGATTACGCAGCTGATCCCTCTTCTCAGGGCTGGTGGTGGTGTAACTTTGCTGTAAACTGCAGTAAGCCAGTAACGTTTCTGAGTTCGTGACAGTGAGTGAAAGTTTTGTGTTAAAAAGGTTAAAATAAGGAAACAGTTATAAATACAACTGCATGTCAGTCTCACAAATCTTAGTACATATTGATATAATACGTTACTTAATAATTACTTACAAAATTATTGTAGATGTAATTCAATACATATATAAGGCATGTGCACTTGATGCGAACACAAATTTTGAATATAAATATTTAAAAGTTTCATAAATAACGAAATGTACAGAGTATTAAAGTACTTTGTATAATCCTTACACCTAATTTTTGAACAGATAATATCTCGATTAATCAATAGATTAATCGATTAAAGTAACATGGTTAATCGATTAAACATTTTCATCTATTTACAGCCCTAATTAAAACTCGACAAATACGAGTTAACACCTTCGATATGTTCCAAAGGAGAATGGCCGCCAATATAACCATTGGAGTTAAAGGCGGGGTATAAATGTGTACGTGATCTAATGATTAAAACCCACCGAATACGAGTTAACACCTTCGATATGTTCCAAAGGAGAATGACCGCCAATATAACCATTGGAGTTAAAGGCGGGGTATAAATGTGTACGTGATCTAATGATTAAAACCCAACGAATACGAGTTAACACCTTCGATATGTTCCAAAGGAGAACGACCGCCAATATGACCATTGGAGTTAAAGGAGGGGTACAAATGGAACAAGTTAAAATCGAGAATTTTAATAATGTACCTACTGAGTACTGAGAATAGCAATTGTCATCTGTCTTTATTATTACGCTAACCAACATTTTTTTTTTTTTTTTTTTTTCAAAATATGTTTCCTCAGACATTTACTATTCCTAATAGGACATTTCAACAGAGAGATAGCTGAAAATATACGGTATTACATACATGCCCTTGTGTCAGTGCGTGTCCAGATACTCAACGCATTTCAGATTTCTCTTAATCAGTGATGCCCAACCTCGTGCGAAAGGCGGATTAGCCTCCACCTACTTCTCGGCGGGCAATGATGAATTCATGAGACCCAAAAAAAAATCTCTTTAATGCTTGGTTACTTGGGTGAATGCTTCATACACAAAACGATGGAGGTAGGGTTGAACAAGGTGACCTCATTAGCGCCAGCCAAGATTGGGCATCGCTCCTCTTAAGAAAACTTAGTGATTTGCAATAAAAGGTACTCAATATTTATAACTTTTATTTGTAAATAAAGGCTACTTTAAATACTAGAAAACAAAATATGTAAAATTTTGAATAGCTTTATCATTGCTCAGTATTGGTTGTTAAAACTCATGTCAGGATTTTGTTTTCCGCAAACTAATAGTACTTTAAACTTTAATTAAAGCAAACTATATTGTTCCTGAAAATAATCATTTCCTCCACACTATAATCTTCGTAAAAGTTAAAGGCATATGGAGGCGGGTCATACTGCTGACTCCAGCCAACCCTAAGCTTGCCCCGCCTAGCAGCGTTGCCGAATGCGGTACACGCATCTCACGGAGACCATTATATTAATTAATTACGCTCGGATAAATGTTTGAAAAATGACAGATGCCACTCTTATAATAAGGAAGAACTTTATTTTCTGATAATGACCGTACAAAAGTCTTGTCTCTACAATGCTTAGAACACAAGCGATGCACGTTTTATCTTCACACGGTTATGGTTAAATGTTACGGATAAACATATGAATATTACAGATGCCAATCTGAGAACAAGAAAGAATTTTACTTTCTGATCATGACCGTACGAAAATCCTGTCTCTACGATACATAGAACACAAGCGATGCACTTTTTATCTTCACATGGTTATAGTTAAATGTTACGGATAAATATTTGAATATTACAGATGCCAGTCTTATAATAAGAAAGAATTTTACTTTCTGATCATGACCGTACGAAAATCCTGTCTCTACGATACTTAGAACACAAGCGATGCACGTTTTATCTTCACACGGTTATGGTTAAATGTTACGGATAAATATTTGAATATTACAGATGCCAGTCTTATAACAAGAAAGAATTTTACTTTCTGATCATGACCGTACGAAAATCCTGTCTCTACGATACTTAGAACACAAGCGATGCACGTTTTATCTTCACACGGTTATGGTTAAATGTTACGGATAAATATTTGAATATTACAGATGCCAGTCTTATAATAAGAAAGAATTTTACTTTTTGATCATGACCGTACGAAAATCCTGTCTCTACGATACTTAGAACACGAGCGATGCACTTTTTATCTTCACATGGCTGTGTTACACCCAACATCCATCCATTCAGCACAAGTAAGGCTAAAAAACAACACCACTCTTTCCTCATAACATTTATCTCAAGCATAAATAAATAATACACCTACTATTAAAACAGAAGTCACGCAGTTTGAAACAGAGTTAATTTTCAGTTCGTTTTCAGAATATAGGTGTCGTGAATGGCATTGTTAAGTCGTGTGTTGAACTCGAGCTGAAATATTGTTAATATTACATTATATTATTATTATTATTTATTATTATTATTTATTATTATTATTAATTATTATTATTATTATTATTATTATTATTATTATTATTATTATTATTATTATTATTATTATTATTATTATTATTATTATTATTATTATTATTGTTATTGTTATTGTTATTGTTATTGTTATTGTTATTGTTATTGTTATTGTTGTTGTTGTTATTGTTATTATTATTATTATTATTATTATTATTATTATTATTATTATTATTATTATTATTATTATTATTATTATTATTATTATTATTATTATTATTATACGCATATCTTTTTCCAGTGTTTATGATCCGAGTACATGAACATGTCCCTCGAAGCTGGGACAAGTGACTTTTCGATCAACAAACGTTAAGTGATTCATTCTCAGGACAGAACAATTATATTTAATATGAACAAGTTTTCACGAAAGCTCTCCAATCCAGAATATAGGGCAATTGTAGATTTTTCAAAACCCCAGCAATTAACTCTGTAACATTGTGGTGTAGGTAGTGTGCACACAGTGTCAAGAATTTGTAGTGAAGCAGCTTCATGCTTAGAAAAAGGGAGCGTACCTGTGTTTCAATCTCCCACGAAGTCGAGGATTGGAAACCGTGCTTGCTATTCCGCTGCTGTGTCGTGTGCCAAGGTAAGATCTTCATGTTTTAGGAATATGTAATATGTTGTTTAGTTACGGGAAGAATAGCCAAAACCTTTGCTGGCGGGTAAAACTGCTCTTATGTACACGGAACCACCGCTTGGCAACAACGCGGTGTTGAGCATTGGCCAGCGTTCATATGCCTTTAACTTTTGCGAGTGTGTAGGCTAAGGTTTTGATGTGTAGACTCAGACTGAAAAATTCAATGCCATAGCCGGTCTCCGTCTGGTTGTTCTAAACCACTGAGCTAATATGGTCAACATACCGACATGCCATTAAATTATCCAACTGATTAGTATGTTTCCCGGTAGACCACTAGGGGTTCTCATATGCTATGAGACACGCATCTTTTGTGCTGTAAGTACTTAAGTCACAGACTCCATAGTTAAACCACTGTGTTATTCAGGTAAACTGATGGAAATAATCATTTCTTCCACACTAGCCGTCTGTAGGCTAAGGTTTGAATGAATACGAGTCAGTTGGAGAATTTAATGTCATGTCAGCACGTTGGCCATAGTAGCTCAGTGGTTTAGAGCAACCGCACGGAGAATGGGAGATCCGTGGTTCAAATCCCGGCTATGGCATTGAATTTTTCAGTCTGACTCTAGTCATCCAAATACATTGTTCCTAACTTTCGTATATAAGAAATGCAGGGTAAGACTACAGGTACGCATTTTGTTATTCCGTGTTAAAAGGAAATCGTAGCAAACAGCACAGTATTATATTAATCATGAGCTGAAAAAATTATGATAAATTTTCTGGGGGAACTTTTCGCACAAAATAAAAGTTCTAGTAACAAACTAGGCACAAACCTGGTGGATAGCCGTTGGGTTTCACCATATCGTTCCATAAGAAGAAAATGAAAATGATAACTGCCACCACTACTACGTACATTCTGAACCTCAATGGACACATCCTGCTCTTGTTTATTCTTATATACATACAACAGTGACCCAACTTTGACCTTTCTTCTTGTTGCTTCCGACTTCCCATCGGAAACCACTCAAGATCAAGATCTAAACTCTCTTTCTCTTGTAAATCAGTTGCAACGTTTATTCATAGACAGAAATCTGTCTTCCATCACAGCGAGGAAAGGTTGTGAGGCGTATGTCACGCGGTCAGGTGTTCGCTTCCTTGTGATGGTAATGAATACGGTTCATGCTGTTTATAGACAACTGCAACGTAGGTTTCGGTGGGTTTCAACACAACCAATCTAATTTGAGCTTGTCCATAACCCCTTCTGTAGAATCAAATTGGAAGCTATGTTTTATTTATTTATTTATTAATTATTATTATTATTATTATTATTATTATTATTATTATTATTATTATTATTATTATTATTATTATTATTATTATTATTATTATTATTATTATTATTATTATTATTATTATGAATGTCTATCTCGATAATCACGATACTTGCATGGTATCGACATCGCACGATACTTCAGAGAATTCCCTCGATACTTTTACGATAATTCTGCAAAGTTTTTATTTTATTTTAAAATTACAAAATATTACTTGCGAAAGTAGAGCATTGCAAAGTACTAGAAATTGCCAGGAATTTGGTACCTGTACAGTAACATATTATGCAAGAAAATAATCGCGTATCAGGTTCACTATAAGTTAACAGTTCCCAAGAAGAAATCACTGCATATCTCACCGTCGATTTGTTACCTCTTTCTAATGCACTGGATTACTGGAAAACAAATGAAGCGGTCAGAAGCAGAAGTTGCTAAGTCACTCTTTCAAAATTGAGCAGGAGAGCTGCTCAAAGTTTTCAGAAGTAATTTTAAATACTAAAATAGCAATACAAATGAAAGAATTTTATGTGACGGGTTCGTTTGGAGGTACAAAATACTGTGTTGAAGTGTTTCTCACGGTTTGACATATGTAGCATGTGTGACAGGATATTTTATTATTAGGACTTAACAACTTTTAATTTAAAATGGATGAAAAGTTGTTAAGTTACTAGACTTAACAGCTTCTGATTCTTAATGTTAGAGTTTTTCCATTATACATTATAATATGTAGCCATGGATAAACTATTACTTTATTTTCACCAATACATCTCTACCATGGACTAATCCAGTATACACTTCATGGATTAACATACAATATTGTCATCAAAACATCACTCCATTTCTACTACATCATCTTCTACATCACTTCCATATGTCATTGTGTCATAAAATGTGGTACCTATTGGCAGAGTGGCATGTTCCAGTAGTGAACGAACATCGTAATATTTTGTCTTCTTAATATTCCGAAGCCTATCTGCTGTGTTTTTCGCACTATCACATGCCTTGTGTAAGTCTTGCAACCTCACTACTCTCCTCAAAAGAGACTGAGGACGATAAATTCAGGAAAACTTCTTACAAGGACATGGTCGAGGGCATCTTTGAAGTGAAAAACTTCAACTAAAGTGCCATCATGTTCCCCGTTATCGGTCAGTGAACGTTTGACATGGACAACATCAATGGGCGTCTTCTGTAGTGAATCTTAGATCAGTTTCACCCATGCGCAAGGGATTAAGACTTTATCCATTGATCGTTTCTTCTTCTTAATATTACAAAAAATTTTGTAAAGGGCCCTGGTATTGGGAAGTACAGATAAACTTTCTGAAAGTGCACTTAAGGAATGTCTAAATGTCTAATCTAAAATTATCAACAACTCATATCAAAGAGCTTGGGTGGCACAGTGTAGTTGCACCACCAAACGGCTAATGCGGCAACTACTTGACTTAACAACTTCGAACTCGAAAATGCAGACTTAACAACTTTTATTTCTGAAATTGATGCCCATTCAACATGCCATATGTTGGACCTAACATCTTCTGTCCGCAAATCTTTAGCACTATTACAGAACTGGTATTCAGAGTGCTTATCGTGTGTTTAACAGGATTTCTCAGAAATATTGACTTAACTTCTGAATCTGAGTGCTTCAAATACAAAATTCCCAGAATTAAAAAGAATTAGCAGCTAAATATTTGTCTATTCCATCTGCAATTCGACAGTTTTCTCTGAATAATTAACACAGCAGGACTCATGTGTGACAGAAAAAGAAGTAGATTTGACCCCGAAAGAGCGAAAATGATAGTATTTCTGAACAAACACTTATAAAACTGGACTGTTAAGATTTTAAATTCCAGTGTGGAGTTCAAAAATAACAGCACTGATGGTTTTAAGTTTTGTCTCATTAAATATGTGCACCTATTTAATTTTATTTGCATTACACAGTTCTCCCAACATTCTACCTATATTTTGTATTGAAACTAGAAGTAGAAATGATGGTTCTGGTATTATGAAAATTATCGTGTATCGGTATCAATTTTTGAGTATTGAGAAAACTGGTATGAACCCATCCATTATTATTAATTTATTTATTATTATTATTATTATTATTATTATTATTATTATTATTATTATTATTATTATTATTATTATTATTATTATTATTATTATTATTATTATTATTATTATTATTATTATTATTATCATCATCATCATCATCATCATCATCATCATCATTATTATTATTATTATTATTATTATTATTATTATTATTATGGTCGTCGTCAGGCATTTAAGAAAAGTTAAATGTTTAAAATAACTAATGCATAATAATGATACGCATAATGAATCAAGATGAAATCTTAATTTTGAGACTAGTCCTTTAAAAAACAAATCACTCACTCTCTACTGTTGTACAAAATATTCTCTCTACCTACTTCATGTTAATAGAGATAAACATTTGTAGAAATTATTTTGATTTTTCCTTTCTTTCTTTTTTTCCAATTTACATCCTCAAAGGTTGTCATATCGGACGATGAATGAAATGGGTGAAATGATGCTCAAATGAGTCCGGGGTCCATAGAGCTTAGAGTTACCCGACATTCGTCTTTCAGGATAAGGGAAGACCGCGGAAAAGAAACCTTATCCAGGTAAATCACCCTGACCGAGATTCGAACTCGGGAGCTCTTGAACGTAAGGCAGATACGCTACTAGGGGAATGTGGGAATACAGTAAGCCCTAACCATTTGGATTGGATTGGACTAGATTGAAAGGAGAGATTTCGGCATCTCGACCAGACTGGTCTTTTATACCTATGGCCCAAGTGGGCCACCCCGGGAGGAAGAATGAGTTGAGAGGAGGCCTAAGGAGTGTCTACAGTACAGAAGGTGGGGTCCATATACTTTACTAGATAGCAACTCCCCGGCGGTCCACGACAATCGTCATCCCACCTACCGTGGCCCCGAAACAGTCACGAGGTCGGTTCGGAAACCGAAGTACCCCCCAAAACAGGGGACTTCAGGCAGGCTGGTAGAACTGGCATCCCACCAGCCTCGTTCCTGAATCGGCCCACTAGGTCGGCTCGGAGACCCGAGTCCATCCTACCGGAGCAGGGAGTGTTTATTACGAACATATCACCCTGCCATACACCGCCGACTCTTCTACCTTGAAAGAGACCACCAGATGAGAGATGATGTGAAATGATATAGGAGATGAAATGGAGGGACAGAAAATTCGAGGGATGTAATTAACCTAACCAGCATTCGCCTAGCGACCCGGGAAAACCTCCAAAACCCATGGGTCAGGTAGGTCGGCCAAGGGAATCGAACCCGGGCCTCTTGAATGCAGGCCACAGACGAAACCGCCTGAGAGACAAGGATTGAAATTTTCCATTAACTGGATTGTGAAGATAGATTTGGAGTGTCATGACGCGTGGTAAGAGTGATTTCATTTGTGAAACAACTGAAGTCGCTTCATGTACCAAAGATACCTAATATGGGCAATGGCGGAACAATAAGCTAATTTAGCGGGAAGGATTGCGTTCCACATTCCAGAAGAGTGGTCACTTTATATCCTTCTAAACTTTCATAGGTTCTACAGACTCTTCAGTTAAAGTTTCCTGAAGAAAGAGCATTGGGGAAAAATAATTACTTGGAAAAATCTTCGATTTCGCAGTGGCGGTCGCGGCAGTGCTTGCCGCGGTGGCGGTGGCGATTGTCGTGGTGGTGGTCACTGTAGTTTTGGTGGTCTTGGTGATGTTGGTGGTTGTGGTAGTGGTGGTTTTGGTGGTCTTGATGGTGGTGGTGGATGTGGTGGACCTGATGGTGTTGGTGGTGTTGGCGGTTTTGGTCACGGTGGCCTCGGTGGTCGTGATGGTGGTGGTCGTGTCGGCGGTGGTGGTCCTGGTTGTCGTGTTGGTATTCGTGGCAGTTTTCGTCGTGGCGGTGACGGTGGTCGTGGTGGCGGTGTTGGCGTTCGTGGTGGTCGCGGAGGTGATGGTAATGGTCGTGGTGGTCGTGATGGTGGTGGGGGTCATGGTGGTCGTTCTGCTGGTGGTCATGGTGTTGGTGTTGGTGGTTGTGGTGCTCGTGGTAGTCGTTCTGCTGGTGGGGGTCGTGGTGGTGGTGGTGGGGGTCGTGGTGGTCGTTCTGCTGGTGGTCCTGGTGGGGGTGTTTGTGGTAGTCGTGTCGACGGTGGTGATGGTCCTGGTTGTCGTAATGGTATTCGTGGAGGTTTTCGTCGTGGTGGTGGTCTTGGCGTTCGTGGTGGTGGTGATCGTGGTGGTCGCGGTAGTGGCAGTCGTGGTGGTCGTGGAGGTCGTTGTGGTCGTGGTGGTGGCGGTCGTGGTTTTCCTGGTGTTGATGGTGGTGGGGTTTGTAGAGGTCGTGGTGTTGGTGGTTGTGGTGGTCGTGATGGTGTTGGCGGTTCTGGCGGTGGTGGTGGTGGGGTAGACCGCGGAGGCGGTGGGGGCTCTCTTGGTGGTTTTCGTGGTCGTGGTGGTCGTTGTGGGGGTTGTCGTGGTGGTCGTGGTGGCGGCGGCGTTGTTGGTCGTGGAGCTCGTGGTTGGGGCAGTGGTGGTAGTCGTGGTGGTTGTGGTGGTCTTGGAGGTTGTGGTGGTCGTAGTTGTCGTGGTCTGGTGGTTGCGATGGTGGTGGTAGGGTGTGCTGATTGATCCGTTCCTTTACGAGGCATGTGCCTCAAATGTTTCGTGTTTCTTTTTTCCCCGTGTGAGCGCGTGAAGGTTGTTTTGGTTCCTCTCTCGGAAAGCTCTCCGAGCTGACGGGTCACAGTAGTCGGGGTTCTCCTTTCACAGCGCGCGCACGGTGATTTATAATTGTCTTAGCTCCCGGGTGCAGTTCAAAATCATGTAATAACAGGTGTTTGAGTGAAATTATAATGTGTACAAAGTTTAAATTTCGAGGAAGTTTAAGCTAAGGCACTGTAGTGTAACTGTGCAAGTAAGCTGTCAGTGTGAACAAGAGATTTATTAAAGCTTATAAATTATCAAAGTTGTATAATTGTACCTTAGCCTCCGGGTACAGTTCAGTGGTAGCAGAGCGTGGTTATCCTATCGTCAAGTGGAGGTGGTCAAATTGGGCATTGAGTATTATTTCGTATAACCATGTCGATTGACTTTCAGCTTCTGCGCAACAATGAAATTCTATTTGAGTTGGGGATTCGTGGGCGCGGCGACTTGTCAGCAGACGTTCCTGCCCTGTTAGATGCCCTTCGTAGTGCAAAAGACAACGATTTTGTGACATTGCCGAATACACATTTGTTGGTAATTGAATCACCGTCATTATGTGAGGCCGCGCGATTGGAATTTGAAGAATTGCTTTCTGATTCGAGTACGGTTTCGGGATTGTCCAAGGCCCAGGTGAGGCGTTTGACTGCCAGGATTTTGCATTATGTGCAACGGATTGAATACTTCCAGGAATATTGCCCTAAGGTTAAGTTCGGAGTTGGGTTGGCCGAGCTGAGGATGCAGTTTCTGAGTTTCTTGCACCCCAAGGTGAACGGGCCGCGTCGGATGTGGTCACACAACCTGGGATGGCTCGGGTATCGGCTTTTAAGCGGTTAAAATTACTTCATCCATTACAACAGTTGGTCGAGTCATACCAAAGCTTTAGGGTTTGTAATGGTTCTACTGCTCTTGAATTTCATACCAAAGCTTTAGGGTTTGTAATGTTTCTACTGTTCTTGAATTTCTTAAGTTCCTAGTAAGAGCCAAAGATTGTGCTGAGATATGCTAGGTTCCCGATCTACAGCTGCTTGATGTGGTTATGTCAAAAGGGTGAGACGCGGTGCGCGATATAATTGGGCGTGTTAAGGGGAGTGTAGACCCAGTGACGAAGTTGCATGACACTGTGTTGGAATGTATCATATCTCGTCGGGTGTTACATGCATTAACTCAAGATCATGTTTTGAAACCCCAGGGGTTGGGGGAGTCCTTTTCCGAATATATGAACAGGGTTAAGCTATATGCGCGTGTGCTGCGATTGCCGGATAGTGAGGGGCAGATCTGTGATATGATTACGGGGGTTGAAGCCGGCAGTACAATCTGTTTTGCTATTTAGACCTCGTCCCACTACGTTTAAGACATGGAGGAGCTTTTACCGAATTTGGCAGAGTATGAGGCGTCAGATGCTGCACGAAGCTACGAGCCATTGCAAGTGCCTCTGCGTGTTTAATTTGAGCCGCGGCAGAATAACCGGGCAAATCCAGCTCAGGATAATTTCGCTCGCTAGGACCATGTTTCAAGTGTTGTTCGCGTGGTGGGGCGTCACCACCTTCGCGCGTAAACGTGCAAAGGCGTCATGATTGACAACTAGCCACCAGCGGGATTTTTGCCTGATGTCAGAGATTCTGTCGGATAGTCGCCAAGCCCTTTAATTTGAAACCGGCAGTTCAGGTGACTGTAGGAAAATAACAGTTAACCGCTCTCTTGGACTCTGGAAGCTCCTGCTCGTTGGTACACGAGGGGTTTTATTATCGCTACCTTACTAAATTCTCGGGTAAACCGCAGCAGTGTAGGGTCGGGTGTGTGTCGGTAAATGGCAATAAATTTCAGGTGAGTGTTAAGGTTCAGTTAACCGTGGAAACACTACTTTTATCTTCTGCCGGACTTGCCATTTCGACTGATCTTGGGCTCGGACTTTATGTCTACAGTCGGCCTAAGGATTGATTTTCGGGATGGGGAGATTACCTTCGCGTTTGCTCCTTCTGTGTGAATCCCATTTATTAGCAAACATTTAATTAATGTCGAACCGTTAGAGGAAAGCGGAGGGTTCCACCCTCAGGTATGTAACGTAAGTAAAGTTTTCTTTCATTTGACTGAAGAGCAGAGCCGTTTGCTAGACCACCTATGTGCAAACCACGGGTCGCTATTTGCCGACCGTTTAGGAGTAACGAATTTGGTGGAGTATGATATCCAATTAACAGATGACACCCCTGTGAAGTTACCACCCTATCGTGTTGCCCCTCCTAAGGTGGCGATTCTTCGTAAAAAGATCGACGAGATGTTACGAAAGGGAGTGATCAGGCCGTCCACGTCTAATTATAGTAGACCGGTATTCTTGGTCCATAAGGGCGAGGCCGATTTCAGGGTAGTGCTGGACTACCGGCATTTAAATAAAAAGATAACAATTGAGGCACAACCCATGCTGCATCTAAGTTCCGCGGCGCATTATTTCTCGAGTACCAAAGTATTTAGGAGTTTGGACTTAAATAGTGCCTACTATCAGATCCCTTTATCTGAATCGTCTAAGCCGTTAACAGCATTTTCCGTTCCGTGGAGACTATATGAATTTCAAAGGACTCCCTTTGGAATTGAGACTGTCGCAGTTACTAGACCAAATATTTTCGGATATTAAATTTAAATACGTGTATGACTATTTGGATGACGTAGTTGTCTACTCCCCCGACTTTGAGACCCATTGCCAACATTTGGCAGAGGTTTTTAACAGGCTCGAAAGTGCGGGTCTTACCTTACGCAAAGAGAAATGTAAGTTTGCTACCGGGCAGATTTCCTTTTTAGGCTATATCGTATCTCCTGCTGGGATAACGATCGATCCGGAGCGTACTAAAGTAATACGTAATCTTCCTCGTCCCAAAACCGCCAAGGCATTGGCTGGGTATGTAGGTATGGTAAAGTTTTTCGTTAAGTTTATTCAGGATTTTGCGGCGAGCGCGGAACCCTTGAACCGTCTTCGGCGGAAAGGGATTCCGTTTAGGTGGGGCGAGCAACAACAACAGGCCTTTGAAGACCTTAAATAGGCAATTATGAATCCCCACGTGTTGGCTTTCCCGGATTTTTCACGTAGGTTTGTCCTGCAGACCGATGCAAGTAGAGGGTCGGTGGCTGCCATTTTACTCCAGGATTTTCCGATGGGGCGAAGGGCTATTAGGTATAGTTCACGTACTCTTACCCCTGCCGAGCGGAAGTATTCTGTTACAAACTTGAAACTTTGGCTGTGGTATTTGGTTTGGAAAAATACCGTGAATATCTGGAGCATTTTGAGTTTACCGTCGAGTGCAATAACCAGGCGTATACGTGGTCATTGGGTACGCCGCGATCTACAGGCAGGTTAGCGCGTTGGGGTGTGCGTATTTCTACTTTAAGTTCGTACCGATACATATACGTGGCTCAGAAAATTGTGTAGCTGATATATAGACCCGAGTGTTCGAAGAGCCAAGGGAGAATAAGCCCAGTAATGAGAATATTTTAGCAATCTGTAAATTTCCGGAATTGTTCGAAGGTTTGCCCACACATCAAACAAAAGATCCGGAACTGCAGCGCCTTACCGATCGGCTCGAGGCTGGTGAGGTTATTTCACCGTATAGTTAGGAGGGTGTTTTGATGACCCAGGCTACCTTTGACGGCAAGACCAAGGTTGTTCTGCCGCGTGCCTTAGTCCCTATGGTATTTGAATATTTCCACTCGTCCCATGTAGGCGGACATTTGGGAATAGCTAAAACCAAAAACAAGATTCGTGAATATTCTGTGTGGCCGAATATGAATAAAGCAGTACCTCGCCAATTACAAGGTGTCAGCTTTGTCAAATGGCGAAACCGGCGCAATGTACTGCATGGAAGGGTTTAGCATCGGAGGTGGCAAGCAGACCTCTGAAGAAATTATTTAAGGATTTTGTCGGTCCCTTTCATCGTTCTGCCCAGGGGAATACATATGCCTTAGTCGTGGTAGATTCGTTCAGTAAATTTGTATGGATGACAGCCTTACCTAAGGCGAATACGCGGGGGGTAGTTAAGGTTCTTTCTTCGATATTTGCTGCCTTTGGCGCTCCCCGTTATCTGGTAACGGATAACGGTGTTCAGTTTACCTCTTTCGCATTTTGGAACTTTTGTTTTGTTTGGGGCACTAAATCCAAAACTACCAACCCCTATTACCCCCAGCCTTCCTATGCTGAAAGATTCAACACGGACCTTAAGTCAGCGTTAATAGCCTTTCATCACGATAGCCATACTAAATGGGATACGAATTTGGCTCGGTTGCAATTGGCTTTTAATTCGGCCCGACACGAATCGCATGGTGTTACTCCTTATCAGCTTATGTTAGCATATACACCTAACTCTCCCTTAGCTCTCCCTTTGGTGTCTGGATGATTTGCTTCCCCACAAAGTTACTCGCGAAGAAATAGGCAGAGTATGGAAATCCGCATTTCGGAATTTGCGGAAGTCACATGCCCAAGTAAAGGAACGGTATAATGTTGATAAACGGCTTTCACCATATACGGTTGGCCAGAAAGTACTTTATAAGCTGTATACTCAGTCTTCTAAACGTAATGCTTATGCTACGAAGTTAGCGCCTAGGAATACATGGCCGTACGAGATCATGAGTATTTTTAAAAACGTTTCCGTGCGTTTAAGTGACCTCCGCACGGGCCATGAAAGGAGAGCTCACATCTCTCAATTGAAACCCTTTCTGTAGTTTGGTATGTTGCCTGTGTCAACTTTGGGTTACTTTGTTTGTGTCCCCTTTTGTGTTGTGATATTCTGTTATTGTTTTGGGTGGGGGTGTTTGTTTTGTTTGCAGTGGAAGTGTGTCTTGTGTTTGCCGGGCAGCATACTTCTACGGCACTCCGGCATTTACTTCTACCTGTGGCGCGTATGTCTTTGTGACGTCCACGCGTAAGCGAATGTCTAAACCTTGTTCCTGTGTCTGCTGTGTGAATGCGGTGTATGTCGTTGAGTATGGTGTGTTTCTCGTGTGTTTGGAGTATGTGTGGGGTGTTTGTTGTGTGCTTGCGATGTGTTTAGTAATTATGTGTGTTGTGTTGGTGTTCTTGTGATGTCTGGCCAGTAGGGACTTAAATTTATGCGCATTTATTGTTACAAGGACTTGTTTATACTTTCTTCCTGTTTATCTTGTTTATATTATTTAACTTTTATATTGTTAACTTGTTGATGCCTAATTTGTTACAAATTGTTTTTGGATGAAATTTATATTTAATGTTTATATATGGGTTTTAATCATTTAAGATTGTTATGGTTGTTAAATAATTTAATATTGATATGGTTGATAAATAGTTTATATTGTTATGAACGTCAAATTGTTTTAATACTGTTATGATGGTTAAATAATGTAATTTATCACTCTGGCTGATTATAAACCAACTTAAGATGTTGGGTTTTGTGACTCATTTGACCACTTAGTGTGATTCCGCGGTGTTATGGAATGTTTAAGTTTTCATACATTTGGATTCGCACCTGGGTGTTATTGTAAGACCAGTCTATTTGAAGCCCGTGTTTTGTTTCCCTTTCTGTTGGGTTTGCTTTGTGTTACAGCCTCAGCACCCTCCTTTGTTAACCGGTCCACAAAGCTTCTGACCTCTGCAATTTGGCACTGTGAGTTGTTTAGCCTGGTTGTTTCCGGTTCGGAGAGCACTTGTCCACCGCAGTTTGGGGACGCGGAGACGTCTAGCCTGGGCGTTCCCATCTTCTGGACGATCTCTGCTGGTCAGCGAAGAAACTCTGCAATACAACTGGTTTGGTTTGCTGCCCGCGTTTCCGGGCCCTGGACGTCCTGAATCGCAGTCTTGGACGAGTTAGGCGTTCTTTTGCCCAGAGCCAGTATTGTGAACCTTTCTGGAGCAACGTGGTACACGCTCGCTCAGGATGCTGAACATCGGCCGTCCCGTCCCTTACACAGGAGTTGTGCTCTGCAGTGTCAGTGGCCTTAGTGGTGGCCGTGGTGACAGTGTTTGGTGCCAGTGCTATCGCAGTGACCTGTACAATAATCTGGTGGTGTAAGGTGTGTCCTTTACCTCAATGAGACTACATTTTCTTAATCCTTGTCTCTTTCCTGGATGCCGAGCGCGTGTTGTCAGATGGCGGGGGGGGGGGGGAGGGAGGATTGTGCTGATTGCTCCTTTCGTGTTTTTTCCCCATGTGAGCGCGTGGAGTGTCTATGGTTCCTCTCTCGGAAAGCTCTCCGAGCTGACGAGTGAAAGTAGTCGGGATTAACCTTTCACAGCGCGCGCACGGTGATTGTAATTGTCTTAGCTCCTGGGTGCAATTCAAAATCATGTAATAACAGGTGTTCGAGTGAAATTATAACGTGTACAAAGATTAACTTTCGAGGAAGTTTAAGTTAAGGCGCTGTAGTGTAATTGTGCAAGTAAGCTGTCAGTGTGAATAGATTTATTAAAGCTTTTAAGTTATCAAAGGATGTTGTGGTGGTGTTTTTGGTTATGGTGGTTTTGGTTGCCGTGGTGGTGGTCGTCGTATAGGTCGCGGTGGTGGTGGTGCTGGTGGTGGTAGTGATGGTCGTGGAGGTACCGCTGGGGTCGTGGTAGTTTTGGTGGTTGTGGTGGTGGCTGTGGTGTTCGTGGTGGTCATCGTGGTAGCGGCGATCGTGTGGGTGGTGGTGGCGGTGGCGTTCGTGGTTGTGATGGTCGTGGTGGTAGCGGTGGTGGCGTGGTGGTCCTGGTGGTCGTGGTTGTCGTGGTGGTGGCGGTCGTGATAGTACTGGTGGTCGTAATGTTGGTGGTGGTCCTGGTGGTCGTGGTGGCGGCGGTGGTGGTCGTGGTGGCAGTGGTGGTGGTCGCGATGGTGGTGGTGAACGAGGTGGCGGATAACTGTGGAGGTGGTGGTGGCGGATAACTGGAGGTGGTGGTGGCGGTGGGGGTCATGGTGATGGCGGTGGTGGAGGTCGTGGTTTTGGTTGCGGTCCTGGTGGCGACGGTTTCGGTAGCTGTGCTGGTGGTCGTCGTGTTGTTGGTTTTGGTGGTCGTGGTGGCGGTGGAGTTGGTATCGGTTGTAGGGTTGGTGGGGATGGTAGCGGTCGTCTTGGTGATGATGGTGGTCGCGTTCATGGTGGTGGTGGTTTTGGTGGTCGTGGTGGCGGCGGTGAGGGTCATGGTCGTGGTGGTGGCTGCGGTGGTGGCGATGAGGGTCATGGTGGTCGCGGTGGTGACTGCGGTGGCGGTCGTCTTGGTGATGATGGTGGTGGGGTACATGGTGTTGGTGGTTTTGGTGGTCGTGTTAGTGATGGTGGTCGTGGCGGTGGTGGTCGTCGCTGTCGCGGTTGTGGTGGTCGCGGTGGTGGAGGTTGTGGTGGAAGGTCTGATGACGGTCACGGCTGCCCCGGTGTCCACAAGCACACGACACGGCTTCACTCTCAGCCAATCGCGCGCGATGAGTCTATCATCCATACGCCGGCTGATGAGGTACAGTGTCACTCGAGGGGATGGTGGTGATGGCGCAGACGTGGCCCTTGACGTCTGGGTAGCCGTCACCTTGCCCGCCTCCATTCTCAATGTGACTGTTAGCGCCTCGTGGATGGTCTTGTATTCGCCGAGCATACGCGCTGACATATCTCGACATCTCATACCCCGTCAACGAAGGTATGGGCGGTTTCCAGGAATAGGAACTCGTGTGGGAGGTCGAGAAAGGCTGCTGGCCAGGTGTTCGATTGCCAGGGCGAACTCCTGCAGCGTCTCCCCTGGCTGATCTGACCTTCAGTTCAATTGGCCGTGGTAGGCTGCAGTTAAGCCGTGGTTTCCGAAGCGGTTTTCCAGGGCCTTCCAGATGTCCTTGGGCGCCGCTATCTGAACCTCGTTCAGCACCTCTGCGGTCCATCCCTGGAGGCTGGCTATTAGCTGTGCGGGCTCTTTCTCTGGTGACCACTTGTTGTACTTGGTCACTGTATCGAATTGACAGTGGAAGACTTCGAACGTTTACGTGCCGTCGTAATTTGGTTGTTAGACGCGCGAAGATGTGTCACGTCCCGGTGCATCGGCCTTTAAATCCTTCATTCTTCTGCTGGCGATGTCCTCCACCATGGCGTTCAGGGACTTGGCGTTGCTGTCGGCCTTTCCCTCTAGGTCATTAACGCAGTTCGCCAGGTCCTCGACGCGCTCGTCCACTTGACCCATCCGCTTGCCCAGCTCCCTGACGTCCTCCTTCAAGCTGGCCAACTGCTCTTCAATTTGGCGGCGGGGGCCTCGTTCGTCGCCTTCATTACGGTTGCCAGGCTCTTGTTCGCCGCTTTCATTTCCGTGGTCAATTCCGCCTTCATTTCTGTGGCTCATCTTCACGGTCATCGTCACGGCTATGTTATTTTCCGCTTCCATCTTCGCAACGAGGGTGTCATTCGCCGTCTTCATTTCTTTCAACTCGGCGTTGAGGTTGTCGTTAGCCGTCTTCACATCTTTCAGCTCCGCGGCCAGGTTATTTGCCTCTCAGCGGACGAAAACCTCAACGCCAAGTTGGAAGAAATGAAGGGCGAATTAACCACGAAGCGGCAAATAACAACCTGGCCGCAGAGTTGAAAGAAAGTCAGCGAATGACACCCGCACTGCAAAGACGGTGGCGGCAAATAACAGTCTGGCTGCGGAAATAAAGGCGGCGAACGACAGCCTGGCCACGGAAATGAAGGCCAAATTATCTGAAATGAAGGCTGCGAACGAGGCCCTCGCCACCAAATTTGAGGAGCAGTTGGCCGGCGTAAAGGAGGACGTTATGGAGTTGGGCGACCGCGTCGAAGACTTGGCAAGCCGCGTTAACAACCTGGAGGGAAATGCCAACAGCAACACCAAGTTTTGCATACAGGAGCGTTATACCATAAAAAGGAAATTACCATTTATGCCTGTTACGTATGGCCCAAATCCGCAAACGGCAATTGTGGTATTCAACAGGGAGATACAACTACTACAGATAACTCAACTTGGTTATGAACATCTGAATTGCATTGAAATTACATACAAAGGCATTTGTACTGTAATACGTAACCAGTATTATCAGTATAGAGATGATATTGAAATACACCTGGAAAAACTGCGGATGTAACTGCGGATCGATTTCCCAGGAAATCGATCTTCATAACTCTAGATGCCAATGCAAAGTCCAAGCTATGGTGGAGTAAAGTACAAGATAAGAGAGGGCAGAAGTTAGAGGAATTCATAATTGGTAATGGACTGGAGATTATAAATGAGCCAAATAATTCTTTTACGTTTTAAAACCGTGCTGGAGCCTACGAGAATATAGACGTAACGTTAGGTACAGGGTACGTGACAACGAAAGTAGTAAGATGGCGTGTAGGACAACATCTGACAACTAGTGATCATAATTTGATATATTTTGATGTCGGAATGCAGGACAAGGCTGGATACTATGGTAGACCTACTAGGAATAATATAAAAAACGCAGATTGGAATCTTCTAAAAGAAAATTTCACACTACCAGAGTACCAGGAAAATGGAAATGTAGACGCATAGGCTATTATTCTTACCAAACATATCCAGGATCAAATGAAGAATTCCTTGTTAAAAGTAAGGTACAAAAGGTCAAATAACTGCGTGTGGAACGAAAAAGTAGAAACAATAAGGAAAAAAGCCAGGAAAGCCAGACGAATATATAAAAAAAGCATGGTAGTAGATGAAAGGGAGAGAAACTTGAGAATATATAGAGAAATAAAGGAAAAATATGAGGAGCTGGACATGTTGAGGAGCAAATCCTGGGAATCCTTTGTAGAAGAAAAGCTTATGGATACTGCTTGGGGGATTCCGTATAAACTTGTAATGGAAAAAGTAGGAGCGCCTGAGGTCATATCGACATTGAAAAAGGATACTGGTGAGAAGACGAAGACCTGGCTGGAGTCTGTGAATTTTCTATTACAGAAAATGTTGCCATCTGACACTCATGAAGATGACACGGAAGAACACAAGAGCAAGAGAAGAATGATGTTGACAGATACAGAAAATGATAATGTAGTGTGTACTTTCGATGTATCGGAAGTAAAACTCGGCTTGCAAGAAATGAGACGGAAGAAAGCACGGACCGGACGGGATACCTGTAGAAGTATTATAGAAACTAGTAGAAACAGCATCATCATACTTTTGTAACCTATTCAATCAATGTCTCATTGTAGGGAGAGTCCCATATTGTTGGAAAGAGGCCAACGTAGTCGTCCTCCGGAAATCAAAAGGTAAAGACCCAGCTGAACCGAAAACCTATAGACCGATCTGTTTATTAAATGTAATGGGAAAGCTTTTTGACAAATTACTACATAAAAGGGTCTCTGAATTTCGATTAATGATAATATGTCAGATAGGCAATATGGTTTCCGAAAGGGCAGATCGACAGAGTATGCGATAAGCTCTGCGATGGAGGTAATAACGCACACGGAAGCTAAATATGTTTACAGAATTGTATATAGAGAAATAACTAAGGGATGCCCTCAAGGATCAGTCCTAGGGCCATTATTTTGGGACATGTTGACAGAACCCCTGTTACACAAACTGGATGGAATGCATGAGGCAGGATCCGTATACGCGTACGCAGATGATGTAATGGTACTGATTGAGGGAAATAGTCGTTTGGAGTTGGAGACGGCGGTAATAACACAAATTGTGGAAAATTGGTGCAAAGGATGCAAGATGCAGGTAGCTTCCGCCAAATCTTCTTTTATGGTCATCAAAGGGTCTCTAAAAAGAAATCCCAAAGTAAAGGTTTACAACCAGCGTATATCTAGAGTAAGAGAATTCAATTATTTAGGTATTACAATAGAAGAGAAAAGAAACTTTGATGCGCACATACAAGGAATAAGGATTAAAGCGACAATTGTAACACACAAATTGGCTACAATTGTACAACGAAATTACAGAATTCCTCTTGACGTAGTAAGAACGTACCACATGAGTATGACAGGAATTATAGCATATGCAGCGGTTGTTTGGGCAAATAGGCTACTGGTAATTAAAAATGTTCAAAAACTTAGAATGTCTCAGAGAGGTTTCCTTTTAAGAAGTACTGGAGCATTTGGTACAACTCCAACTTTGGCTTTACTAGTAGTCCTAGCAATTTGGCCAATAGACTTGTTGGTGACATATAGAGGTGTGTGCTACTGGTTGAAATGCAAAAACCTAAAAAAGGTATAGGATATAGTAGGAAGGCGTCTAACAACCAGAAGAGACGTAAGAAATGAATTAATTAGATTATGGCAAGCGGGAGTGGGATACTACAGAAGCAGGACGCCCGGTTTATGAACTATTTCAAAATATTAGAGAAAGACTGCGTCTGACCAAGATGAAACCTAGCAAAGGACTTATTCACTATATCATTGGGCATGGCCCCTATGGAGTGTACTTAAAGAAGATAAACAGATATGAAAATGATAATTGCGAAATCTGCGAAGAGAGAGACACACCGGAACATGCCGTGTTCGAATGCCTAAAGTATCACGATGCCTTAAGAGAGGGTAGAGCTGAATTAGCAGGAAAAAATACATGGTGCATACTAAGAACGAAAGATGTCGAAATTCTACAAACAATGGCAGTAAAGTCTCAGAGTGGGGCAGACTGCAGTACGCTGAAGCAAGAAAATTGGGGAGAATAAGAACAAATAGACCACGGCCAATGGAAGTACGACAACCTCTACGTAGATCTGTAAAACTGCAGGAATTGGAGGAGTCACGTGATCACGGCAATGAGGAAAACAACCAGGACGCTTCGGACGAAATGGGTGAACAACGATGGACCAGGATGAGACATAACTGAGTTCTGGAAGGCAGTATTGAGGATGCATTAAGCGAAGAAACCTCCAGTGAAGACGATTTAGATGAGAGTTACACATAGCCGTTACGTGTTAGAGTTACATTTGTTTTATGATTAATATAAGTCTTCTAAGCAACTTTGTAGTATAGGTTAGTTTAATTAGGTACAGGTTAGCTAGATTTAGATATCTGCAGATAATTTTTTCACACACAAATTATATAAACATAAATAAAAATATATATATTAAGATAAGAACTTATGCCCTAGTTTCGATTCTAGATGCTAGGGTAATAGTAAAGCAGATTATATAAAAAAGGCAACACCACGTCCCGGAATGCCATGGTAGAGGGCATCGTCGGCAGGAGGTTGAAGGACTTGAAGGCCGTCACGCCGGGACGCGACACATCTGCGCCCGCCAAACCTCCAAAGTACGATGGCAAGTCAACGTTCGAAGTCTTCCGCCGTCAATTCGACACAGTGGCTAAGCACAAGTGGTCACCGGAGGTAGGGGTCGCACAGCTAATGGCCAGGCTCCAGGGACGTCCCGCTGAAGTCCTGAACGCGGTCCAGACAGCGAAGGTGCCAAAGGACATCTGGGAAGCCCTGGAAAACCGCTTCGGAAACCACCGCTTAGCCGCAGTCGATTGAAGTCAAGGTCGCAGCAGCCAGGGGAGACGCTGCAGGAGTTCACCCTAGCAATTGAGCAGCTGGCCAGCAAAGCCTTAGTCGACCTCTCACGCACGTTCATATCCAAGAGGGCTACCTACACATTCGTTGACGGGGTACTAGACATCGAGATATGTAGCGCCTAATGCTCGGCGACTACAAAACCATCCATCATTTGCTAACGGCAGCATTGAGGATGGATGCAGCCAAGGTGACGACTACCCAGACTTCCAGAACAAGGAGTATCTGCTATAATGAAGACCGAAGAACAGTCCAGGGACGACGTCGGAGACCAAATGGCGTGTGTTGGGGGTGCGGCCAGTCGACACCTGGAGAGGGACTGCCCACACCAGGGAAAGCAGCCGGATAACGAGAAAAGGCCGTCGTGGCGAGGGACATATTGGCGCCATCACCAACATCCCCTGGAGTGACATTGCGCGCCGTCAGCCGCCATATAGATGACAGCCTCATCGCGGACGCCTGGGTGAAGCAGAGGCCGTGCAGCGTGCTTGTGGACACCGGGGCAGCTGTGATCATCATTAGACCTAACGTAGCCAAGAGTTTGCCGTCTGGGAACCCAGGCCGACCATACCAGCTAGTGACGGCATCGGGCGACACCTTGCCTGTGGAGAGGGAGGCCCTGCTGCAGTTGACCTTGAGGCGAAGTGGCGTACGTCTGTGTTCGTCGCGAAGGTGGCTGAGGAGGTGATACTGGGATTGGATGCCCTCAGAGGCCGCGAGCCGATGGTCGACGTCGGCAGCAAGGTCCTGTGGCTCAATAGAGAAGAACTGATACTTTGGCAATTCGAAGAACGCCTTGGAATTTGCGGAGTCGTTCTGAGTAAGACGTGGTTGTCGCCGCAAGAAGTGACGGCGTGGTGATGGCCCGACTGGAAGGCCAGCGGACAAAGAACATGATCTGGATCAGCAGACGCCTGTACACAGACTGTGTATCCAGGACATTGTTGCCGAGCCGAGAGGAAGTGCCGTTGAGGCTGCTCAACCTGAGACACCGATCACGATGTCCAGGCCGGAACGGACGTAACACCTGGGGCCCCAGCTGGAAGGCTTATTAGAGAGGTCGGCGGACCACCTGACCGCAAAACAGCTCAAGAAAATTCGACAACTACTGAGATGATACCAGTGCGTCTTCATTCAAGGCAACAGCGACTACGGCTGCACGAACAGATAGCTCCATCGCATTGACTCCGGAGACGTCCGGCCTATTCGGCAACCAGCTAGACGCGTTCCGCTGGTGAAACAAGCGCCGGTACGAGACTTTCTTGAAGACATGAAATCCAGGGGAGTGATTGAAAAATCTGGCAGGCCTTGTTGTTTCCCTGTAGTCTTGGTGACAATAAAGAAGGGTGAACTACGATTCTGCGTGGGCTACAGGAAGCTGAACGCTGTCACCAGGAACGACTGTTTCCCCTTATCCCGGATTGACGACACCCTGGACACGCTTGCTGGTGCGCAGTGGTTCTCGACCCTGGACCTGAAGTCAGGTTACTGGAAGGTGGCTCTAGACCCGAGAGACAAGGAGAAGACCGCATTCTTGACAGGCCAAGGGCTTTGGCAATTCACAGTTATGCCCTTTGGCCTCTGCAATTCACCAGCTACCTTCCAACGTCTCATGGAGACGGCGATGAGAGGATTGAATTATGACGCCTGCCTGCTATACCTGGACGACATCATCATCTTCGGAAAAACCTTCGAAGGCTATTTCGAGAACCTGAGCAAGGTACTACAGAGACTGCAAGCGACCAACTTGAAGCTGAATGCGAAGACATGCCAGATCTTCCGCAAGCAAGTCAACTACTTGGGCCACATAGTCACACCAACCTGAGTGGCCACAGACCCGGAAAAGACACAGACCCTGAGAGATTGGCTTCGGCCAAAGGATAAAGGAGAAATGCGCAGTTTCCTGGTGCTGTGCAGTTATTACCGCCCTTTCATAAAGGAGTTCTCCAACATCGCCAAGCCCCTCATCCGCCTGAAACAACACCGGCCTTATGCGTGGAAGGCCGAAGGCGCTTTCCAAGAGCTGAAGAATACATCTGCAATGCTCCTATTTTGGGATTTCCAAAACCAGACAGCGCCCTCATTGTGGTCACTGACGTCAGCGACCATTGCATTGGAGGTGTCCTATCCTAAGTCTAGGTAGGCTACGAGCGGGTGATAACTTACTACAGCAAGGCGCTGTCCAAGGCAGAGAAAAGCTACTGTATCACCTGGCGAGAACTACTAGCGGTGGTAAAAACCTTGGAGCACATCAAGTAGCTGTGCGGTCAGCCGTTCCACCTGAGGACTGACCTTCCGCCTTAACCTGGCTACTTAGGAACCTGGAAACCAGACAGCCCGTTGTGTCCAGAGGCTGCAGGAGTACGACTACACCTCTGAATATCGTAGACGCAGACCCCATCTCCCGAAGACCCTGCCCGGAAGAGTGCGGCCAGTGCCCAAGAGTGGAAGAGGAGCGTGCCGCAGCTTTCAGGGTGGTCACGGCAGTGCCTGCGGACGGCTGGGATAGCGTAGGCCTTAGGAGGGATCAGCTGGCGGATGCCGACTTGAGGCCACTCTTGAAGGAAGTGGAGGTACAGGCAAGACCGACCTGGGAGGACGTCGCACCAAGAAGCGTCACATATAATTCGTACTGGGCCCAATGGAACTCGCTGAACATCAGAGAGGGCGTGCGTATGGTAATCACCCGATGGGAAGGCGCAGAGGGAGCAACAGTTCCTTACCCGGAGTAAGGTCTCGGAAGTCTTAGAACTTCAGGTCACCTGGGAACAAACCGAACGATCAAGCTCCGATAGCGTTACTACTGGCTGAGGTTTCGAGCAGACGCTGAGAGATGGTGCCGCCAATGCCACGTGTCCGGCGAGTCGCAGGCCCCAAACTAGGAGCCGGGGTCGCATACAGCAGTACAAATTCGGAGCGCCATTCGAACGCATCGCCGTCGACATAGCTGGACCATTCGCTGTGTCCGATCGGGGCAATAATTACCTGATGGTCGTCGTGGACTACTTCACCAAGTGGCCGGAGGTGTATGCCATCCAAAATCACGAGGCGAAGACGATCACCGACTGCTTCCTGGAGCAACTGTTCTGCCGTTTTGGCGTGCCGTTAGAGCTACATAGTGATCAGGGTAGCAATTTTGAGTCTCCTTTGATGAAGGGCGCACTGGAAAGACTTGGTTGAACAAGACCCGCACAATACCCCTACATGCGCAGTCAGACGGCATGGTGGAGGTACATCCAGAACCTAGAAGTACATCTGAGGAAGGTGGTGGCCAGGCCATTAGCGAGACTGGGACGTCAAGAAGCCACTGTTCCCGCTGGTCTACCGCTCGTCAATACACGACACCACTGGGATGACGCCAGCAAGCTTAATGTTCGGCAGTTACGCCTCCCTTGTGACCTGGCTTTTGGGAGGCCCCGGACGCAAAACAGCCAGCAACGGAGTATGTGGACAGCCTCGTGTATCATCTCCACGACATGCATGAGATGGCTCGTCACAACATCCAGAAGGCGAGCCACCGCATGAAGATCCGATACGACATGCAAGCCAACAGCTAAGAGTTCCAGCAAGGTGACCTGGTCTGGTTTTACCGTCCTACCCGGACCAAGGGACGCTGCCCGAAACTTCAACAACCATGGCAAAGACCGTATCGGGTGGTAAAGAGGATCAACGACGTGGTCTACCGCATCCAGGTGCCTCGAGGCAAAATGGTGGTACACTTGGATCGTCTGGCCCACTACGATGGTGCCGTTCTGGACGACCATCCTTGAGGGAGCAGTGGCGGGTGCATTGTTGCGACCGGGCGCACAGAGGGACAGATAGTGCATCGCGGAGATAAAAGCTTGCCGAAACAGATAGAGACAGATAGCTGACTGGGAGTTTCAATTTCTTGTTTGTTACAGAACATTCCAGAAATGTCTAGAAATATCAATGGGCGTACAAAAAGGAGCCGCGATCGCCAGTTAGGGTCAGTCGAAGTGGTAATTGGAATTGTGCAGCTGTGTTTTGAAAGTGAACTCTTTGTGAGTGTGGCAGACGAACTTTCTAGATTATATTTCTGTATGTTACGTAATTCTGCTACCGTAAGGGCTGACCAAAGTGTTTCTAAGGAAATAAAGAGCATTTTGGATTTCTGCAAATAGGGCTTTTAATTCTACGAACCCACAATAATAATACTATTTTTACCATGTAATACAATTTACAAGTATTATTCTGAAAATTGTCATTACTTTTATTTGTAATTGTTTTACTTACATTTTATGGTATTGTTTGATGTTTCTTTATTGACGAATTACAAGTAGGTAGTTGTTTAAACACATCTATATGTAGGTGCCATTGAAATAAGGATCATTTACACATTTGAACACAGAAAACATAGAAGTTAGAGTAACAGAGTTTAACATGGAAGTTAGACACAAGTTTGCAGACATAGAATTATTTTGCTATTAAAAATTTCGTTTCAAATTGGTATGTTTTGTGGCGCTTGAATGGAACACGACTCCTCTAACGAAGCATATGCACGGAACTGATGACCCTCTTAGGTAATCATGCACTCAAGAACTTTATAGTTAAATTATTGTAAATTCAGTTTCCAAGTTTTGATGAAGATAGAAAAAATCATTATAATGCTCCTTTTTAAAAAGAAAACTATGAGTAGAAAAGCAGTTCTGAGTTTATTGCGGAGAGCGGACCACTCTTCCTGCCAGAAGTTTGTACAGCTCTCCGCAATACGGCCCTAAAATCTTCCAATGTCACAGATGGCACTCGAAGCCTGGGCTTCATGGTAGCCGTCTTGGCTGCCGAATCCGATATTTCATTCCCCGCAAGCCTACGTGACCAGGGATCCACGCACACACCACGCTAACGCCAGAAGCGAGTAAAACGTGGAGGGCATCCTGGATACGCTGCACAATAGGGTGATAGTTGTACAGCTA
This sequence comes from Mantis religiosa, assembly GCA_030765055.1. Taxonomy (NCBI): domain Eukaryota; kingdom Metazoa; phylum Arthropoda; class Insecta; order Mantodea; family Mantidae; genus Mantis; species Mantis religiosa. The sequence goes on from CM060959.1 coordinate 136,562,164, forward strand.
CCGCAGGCTTTGAAGTGTACTGAGGAAATCACTCAGGATTAAGCAGTACGCCAACTTTCGTCGACGTACGTGTAAAATGGCCTGGTATATTGCATAAAGCTCTGCAGTAAAAATGGAAGTGCTAGTGTGGAATCCGAATGAATACGGTACGGTTCCACACACGTAAGCACAACCAACACCATTTGGGCTATTGGAGCCATCAGTATAAATTATAAAATGGTCCTCATATCCCGATAAAAATTCTTAAAAAAAATGTGCGGATACTAGACACAGACATGGTAGATTTATCATATTTAGTCATGCCCAGATCAACGTGGGACGCTCTGCACAATCAAGGAGGGTATGTATTCTCCCCCTAGGATACATCTTGGGCATTTCAATATCAAGATGGCTAAGGAGCTCCCGGAAATGAAAACCAGGTGGCTTTGGTTTAATAGAAGTGTTCCTATAACGCGCGTCCATTAAGGTGTTAAAGAACGGCGTAAACGATGGATGTGTGGGCATGCAATTAAGTCCACAGCCATAATTTACTAATAACATGTTGCGCCTGTAATGCAGAGGAGGTTCTGCAGACTCAGCATACACGCTTATAACTTGGCTCGTTGGATATGCCCCAATTGCTATGCGTATGCCACAATTATGGACTGTGTCTAATCTCTTCAGCACAGATGGTCATGCTGAGCCATAAACGATACTACCATAATCTATTTGGAACGGATGAGTGCGCGATAAAGTCGCAATAACACTACGATCCGCTCCCCACGATTTTCCACTTAGTACCCGCAATATATTTAAAGATCGGTCACATCGTGCTTTCAGTTGTGCTATATGCGACGACCAACTAAGTTTTTTATCAAATATCAAACCAAGGAACCTCGTCTCATCTGCAAAAGGTAGTAGATCAGCGCCCAGCCGGAGCCTTGGAGGTAGTCGACTCTGCTGACGCCAGAAGTTAAACACAAATTGTTATCTCAGCGGAGAATCGGAAGCCTTTTTTTAAAACTCCAACTCTTAAAGTTGCCCAAGGTGGTCTGTAGATGGCGCTCTAGAAACGGTGTGCGCTGAGATGTACAGTAGATGGCAAAGTCGTCTACAAATAGGCATGACGAGACCCCCGGAGGTACACATTTCGAGATAGAATTAATCGCAATAGCAAATAATGTAACACTTAGTACCGATCCCTGTGGTACACCGTTCTCTTGAACAAAAAGATTAGAAAAAACCGATTCAACCCATACTCGGAATACGCAGTCTTTCAGGAATTCCTGAAGGAAGAGTGGAAGGTGTCCACGTATATTCCAGGTGTGCAGAGTACGTAGCAACCCTGCCCGCCAACACGTATCATAAGCCTTTTCGAAATCAAAAAATATTCCGACGGTTTGACAGTTGTTAAGAAATCCGTTCATAATCTGTGTCGACATGGACACAAGATAATCTACTGTTGAACGGCGTCGTCGAAAACCACACTGGATGTTATCCAGTAGATTGTGCGTTTCCAGCCACCATACCAACCACCCATTTATCATGCGTTCCATCACCTTGCATGGTGAGGGAAATAGAACGGTAGCTAGAAGGGAGGTGACGGCCCTTGCCAGCTTTCAAGATAGGTATAATGGTGGCTTGTCGCCACTTCTCAGGAAACGTGGCATCAACCCAAACACGGTTGTATACCTCGAGCAGGAATGCCTTACCTTCAGGTGAGAGATGTTATAACATTTGAACGTGGATTCCGTCCGGTCCTGGTGCTGTCAGTCGCGATGATGAAAGAGCGTGTTCTAACTCTGCCAAGGTGAAGAGGCGGTTATAATCTTCAAGGTTTCTGGAACTAAACACGAAACCTTGAGATTCTACCTGAGTCTTAATTGAGATGAAGTCAGAGGTATAACTACTTGAGCTAGACACCTGAGCGAAAGCACAGCCGAAGGTGTTAGCCACGACAAACGGACAACTCATGCAGTTGTTTTCAGACCAGGAATTGGCAAGTGGGTTGATTTTCCGGCCACGCGACTTAACCTGTCCCACACAACAGAGGAAGGCGTATATCTGTTAAAAGATGATACAAAGTTGTTCCATGAGGTCTTTTTGCTATTCTTAATTATTTGCCTAGACTTTGCACGCGCTTTCTTGTAGTCAATTAGATTACTTAGGGTAGGGTGTTGTTGGAATACCCTCAGAGCAGGTCTACGAGCACGAATAGCATTCTGGCAGTCGTTGGTCCACCATGGGACAGGAAATCGACCGGGTTGGGTAGCCGAACGTGGAATAGACTGTTCTGCAGCGGAAAGAGTTTTCTCTGTGAGATGATCAACTAAATCATTCACAGAATCGTGCTCGTTGTAATGAAAGACTGCCAACTGGGTGTAAAGGTTCCAGTTGGCACGATCAAAGCGCCATCTAGGGATACGCGAGGGAGACACATCTTGTGCTAAGAGACTAAGAAGACATGGGAAGTGGTCACTGGAATGTAAATCAGAGATGACATTCCACTGTAATGAAACTGCTAACTGGGATGAACACACTGCTAAATCGATGTGGGAATAGGTGTTAAAGGCGTCTGAAAGGAACGTTGGCTCTCCGTTTTTTCAGGAGAACCAAGTTATTGCTCTCCAAGAATTTTGCAATGGGATTGCCTCTCAAACATGCCCGATTTAAACCCCAAAGTGGGTGATGGGCATTGAGGTCTCCCACTATTAGAAATGTTGTTGAAAGTTGGGAAACCAGATCTTCAAGGTCAGTTAACGAGAGGTCATCTGATGGCAGTACATATACATTGCAAATGCAAAATTCGATTGATGGCAGCTTAATCCTTACAGCTACAGATTGTATGTCAGATTGTAGCTGTAGCGGATCCACAAATATGTCATCCCTAAGGAGCATCATAGTGGCCCCGTGAGCAGGAATGCCCTCTTCTATTTCAATATCACACCCCAGTGGTGTGTACCGTCTGATTTTAAAATTGTCCTGAGGTCGTAGCTTAGTCTCTTGTAAGCATACCAACAAGGGGTTATGCTTACTGAGCCAAAGTTCCAGTTCTGGTCGATCTGCTCGTAAACCTTGTATGTTCCATTGAAGGATAGCCATGTCGATAGTAATGGGATATATCAAATAAGTACGCACATTACGTAGGTTTTAGCAGTGGTCGGATCAATTTGCCCTTTTTCTTAGTTGTACGGCTAATTTCTGCAGGTTTATTCTGCCTTTTCTTTGCTGCAGATGCAGCAGCGTAGTCAGATATTTCCTGCTCCATATCTTCTATGGAAGAGGGCCATTTTCCTTCTACAACTTTCGGTTCGAGAGGCTCGAAGCGATTGGAAATTCCGACCGTCGTAGATGAGTGTCGCCGGTCGGAGTCCTCCCCAGATGACGACTCCGACGATGATCTCGGAGATGCTCTTGGACTTTCTGGAGCAGACTTAGCGCTTTCCTTCAGGAAGAAAGTTCTATCATACTGAGTCTTGAACTTTATCTCTGGTGCTTGGTACACAATGGTCAATTTCGTCCTGTTGCTAGACGTCGATGTTTTGTCAGGCGACTTCACTGACTTGTTCTTATTTTCAGTAGTCTTAGGTGGTGTTCTCGTAGCTTTTACATGGTGTTACTCATGCTCTTGGTTGCGATCTAGGCACTAGAACTTTCTCTGATATAGTTGCCCAGTTCATATCGGATATTTGGGTACCAGCCTCCCGTTTTAGTGACGGAGTAGCTACCTCAGAGCTGTAGGTACGGGAGGTAGTTAAAGAGGGCTTGTGGATACAAAGAAGTTTCCGGGCTTCCGAAAAGGATACCTTTTCTTTAACTCGGATCTCCTGAATAGCTTGCTCTTCAATATAACGGGTGAATTCTCGTGAACTTGATGGTGTTCACCGCTACAGTTAACGCATGCTGGAGGTGATGTACATGCATTTTCATGCATGCCATCTTCACAGCTGACACATGTAGGTTCACCTTTAAAGAATGCACTAGTGTGACCGAACCGCTGACATTGGTAGCATCTCAGAGGGTTAGGTATATATGATCTATCACTTCATATCCTGCCCTAATCCTTTGAGGGAGATCTACCCGATCAAAGGTCAGGAACAGGGTACAAGTAGGAACCATTTCCCCTCGCTCTCTCTGTTGCACACGATAGACTGCTGTTACACCTTGTTCCTGAAGGTTCTCCTGAGTATCGTCGTCGGGCATTCCATCCAACGCGCTAGTGTTTACGACACCGCGCGAGGAATTCAGAGTCCTATGCATCTCCACTTTTACTGGATAACTGCCCAGCATGTTGGCTTTCAGTATCTTAGCTGCCTGGGATGCTGTAGTTGCTTCCACCAGCAGCGTGCCATTTCTAGATTTTGTACATGATTTAACAGCACCAGCTATGTTGTCAAGACCTTTCTGTACTAAAAACGGATTAACCATTGAAAAAGTTCTGCCTTCCTCTGTCCTTTTGATAACTAAGTAGCGAGGACCACACTCAACTACTTGTTTAAGTGTTCTCAAACATGTCCTTTGCACATTTCATATTTTTTGGGGGTGTAGGTTTACCATAATCAATGGAACAGGTTTCATCCCCCGGTGCTCCCCACACCCCACGGAGTCCAACAAGGGGTCATCCCACTGGAATGACAGGGCTACACAGGGGATATAGTGAGCTCGCAGTCCCACTCACCCTGGAGTTCGGTACAATACCTAGTCCTGGCCGATTGATTAGGGGTGGGTTAGTCCCTAACCTCCCGTTTAGGCGAAGCAGAAACCAAAGTAGTGTATTAGAAATGCACACACTCTCCGAATTCAGAAGATCACTGGAACGAGCTCAGATGCGCATCCCTCAACCACCAGGACAAACCTTTCCACCGAGACGGATGTCCACGCACGGCCTACACGTGGGTGGGCATGTTGACTGTCTCCCTCAACCACGAAGAGCACACAAGAGGGAGACTGTTGGCTCGGGTGTTTAAGTAAAGATTCTGTAATATAAAAACCATTACAAATGGGTCTTCTTTCATAAGAGACCGTGGATCTGTATAGACTTCGGGGAGCTAGGTATGAACTTTAGCACGTTTTCGAGCAGAACATGTCGAAGAATTTCTGCACATTTCTGTGTCTACATGACATCAGCTCCACTGGGAGTTACTTCAAATGCCAGAGACAATGACGGTGTAGTCTATATAGACAGCTGTCATCACTTTGTGCTAGGTTCTTAGTACTACAAGAGTAATGTGCTTACCTCAAATATCACCCAGGATTGGCTACCGAGACTTCCAGAAATAATTGATCTGAACCTCATTAAACATATATGGTGGAATGTCTCAGGTGGTTTCGTCTGTGGCTCCCATTTGGGGGGCCCGTGTTCGATTCCTGCCACGCAGCGCCAAGTCACGTATATCCTGAAAGAGACCACTAGATTAGAGATGATGTGAAGTGATAAATGGAGATCAAACGGAGGAACAGGAAAATCTGAAGATGTAATTAACCTGCCCTGGAATTCCCTGGCGACCCGAGAAACCGCCGAAAAAAACATGGGTGAGTTAGGCCAGCCATGAGTGAAGTATCAGTATCGAATATTTGGAATGAATGTAATGTCCTTTTTGGCTAGCCCCGTAGCTCAGTCGGTAGAGCACCAGGCAGCCGTGCTAGGGGCCCAGGTTCAATTCCCGGCTAGGGGTGGGGATTTTTCTCCAACCAAGATGATTTCCCATCTTCCCCAGAGTCTGGAAGTATGAATGAGTGCGAGTGTGTGCGTGATCTAATGATACAATCCAACATACACCAGTTAACACCTTCGATATGTTCCAAAGGAGACCAGCTGCCGATATGACCATTGAAGTTAAAGGCGGGGTATAAATGGAAAAGAATGTCCTTTTTGTGATAAAGAGAGTAAAAATAATAAATCTTCTAAGTACCAAACTTTCAATGAAATGCTTTCATCCCAAAATAAAAGCAAACATTCACTTGTTTCAACTCCTAGAAAATTATAACTAAACGATTTTCAAAAATGCCTCATAGATGAACTTCTATAGTTACTGATACCACCACTAGGGGCGAATGTAGTCATTTGATTATAGAAATCCCGATAGATAGCGCCAAGGGAAAATCAGGAAACTGATGGTTGGAATGGCTAACAAAAAGAGAACTTTCAGATTTAGGACACGAGGCTTCTTTTTGTACAAAACAAACTTATATTGTCTTTACATCTTGCTCTAAAGAAGTTGTGATATGGCATTTTATGTCAGAAGAAAAGAATGTTATTTTTCGGTGCATTATAACTCTATAATAACTGTAAAGTATGGGAAAGTATGGCTAAATGCATTGGATTTTGGCATTGCGCATCGAGGAGCCGAAGAGGAAGCATGTAGTATCTTCACTGTGACCAGCGAACTGTTACATCAGGAACAACCTTAGGGCAGTTCCGAGCAATTTGTTTCTAATTTTATTAAAACAAAGGATCTTGCTTCCTAAGAGGAAGCGCCGTTAGGTCAGAAAAAATGGAAAAGGTTTTGGCAGATCCCGCAATAAACACTCTGGTTATTAGGGTTTATTTCCTAAGCAGCATCTATCGTGCTGCATTGCGTACATATAAGGCCAGGATGGCCGGCATGGCTTGCGCCCTGGAACACAGATTGGGGATTCACGTGGGGCATCTGCACCTGTTAGTTATAACTGTATCTTGGTGTCGCTCGGCGTAGGTTCATATGGGGATTGACGGTTTTGTTGATGGCTCTATGTAGGCAATGGTGTGTACATCTTTGGTGCCAGTAAGTTAAGCATTTATCTGAAGAAGGATGTGTGTAGTGGAGAAGTCGGATTTTCTGACGGTGGTCTCAACTGAAATTGGTATGTCTTCAGTAGCTGATCTGTGGATCTGGTTGATGAGTGCCTCAAGATTGTTATAGTTCTCTTCCATTCGATAAAGTTTGCTTGTGAGTTTCTGGGTGTGCCCATCCAGTAGAGGTCCGATGATCACCTCCTCCGGTTCTGTATGGTGTTGAGGTTTTCAGCTGCAGAGTTGGTGATGGTTTTCTAGAGCTTGGTGAGGATCTCAGCAGTGTCAGGAGCGCTCTGTGGAAGTTGGTAGTTTGGACGTGGCGGTGGAGACGGCCGCGAGCTGCGTTTCCAGTGCGGCTAGACGGGCATTGGTGTTGTGTAACTCGAGCTGGATGTTCTCTAAAGTTGTCTTTGCGCTTTGAAACTTCGGTTCTACAAGAGACGGACCGCGGAGAAAACATCCAGCCTGCACCACAGGGACAACATACAGCCAGCCTGCCCATCTACGCCTGGACTCATCAAAAGCGGAAAGCCAGCAACTAGGTAGCGGGATGCAAATAATGACCACAGCCATCCGATACTTAGGTATCGGGTAACGTGCACTCCGTTCATACTGGTGTCCAGTCCGCTTAGTGGCAAGCTTCTAGGCACCTGCTACCTATAGGTGAGGGCACACGTTCGTGTGCTGACCCTAGTCAGCAACCATGTCACTGCAAAATCCTACCCCTTCCACCAGCTCAGCCCAACCTGGGCCAGCCGACTCAGCTGCAGCGGACATATCAAGCATCTCTACTGGTGCAACTAGAAAGAGAAAATCTCGCCAATAATGCCACGGTGGAGATGGCAAAGTGGTACATTTGTACACCAGGGCGTCTCGCAGGAACCTGTTCTCCATGTAGCCAACATTACGGAGTCTGACTCAGAAGATAAGCGTGCCAGTCTCCACACCTCAATTTCTGCCCGTAGTGGGTGAACCCCCGTGTTCTCCTGTAACTCCTGCTGCTTCTCGGCAGACGGGGAAGACTCGGAGTCTAGCTCTTCGGGTTTATCCACGGATGGCGAAGGGGAGGAGGAGTTCCATGAAGTTAGATCATGGAAGGCCAGGCACATTACGAGACTGGCTGCAGAGGGCGTGCACTCTGGCCAGCCAGCCGTCGAACTTCCGCCAATTCTGGCAAAGGTCAGAATGGTGGTGGTCAACAGAGGCATGTTCCTTCGATAATCGTGGATGACTTCCGCGGCGCTGTTGGCTTCCTTAAGGAAGTTATGGCAGCCATGTCGCAGTTGCGCCCGGTTCCAAGGAACAAAAGCCGCTAAATATTCCACGCCAAAACGGTGCAGCACCTCAAAAAGAGAGAAATTCCTCACTCCACCTTCGGGATAGATAAACCCTGTGATGTCGCCGGGTTATACGCGAGTTGCCGGGGGACACCTCCGTTGACATCAGGATGAACCTCATCCACCAGGGCATCACCCCAAGGGTAGGAAAGCAGCTAACCAGGCCAGCTCCAGTTCGCCCTGGCACTAAGCGCCCACTCCAACTGCTCCTTGCAATGGTGGTGCGAGCCAGTGACCCGGAAGTCAAGATAGATGGTGTCGTCACCATCTAAGGAAGCCAACCTCCGGGTTCACCAGCAAAGAGCTCTGGCGGACCCCCCTCCCCAATGCTACAGATGCCTGGGGTTTAATCACTCCTGTAGCTTCTGCCACCCTAACCCACGCTGCTTCAGGTGCAGTGGTACCCATATGAAAGATGTCTGTCCTCGTGCCGTCACAGTGGTTCCCACCTGCGCTAACTGTAAGGAGGAACACATTGCGTGTTATGGGGGCTGCCTGCTAGAAAGGCCGTAATAGTCTCTAGAATTGCGTCAACACCAACATCAGCTAGGCAGACCCCTGCCCCCAGCGAACCAGTGCAGCCAACTGCTTCTGGCTCAACTCACCGAGCACGCAGTGTACCTACTTTTGCAGAGATGCACGCAAGCCTGCGAATTTGCCAGTGACATCGCAGGAAAAACACACACACATCAAACCAAGGCTACACAAACAGCCCCTTCCAACACCTCGTCTTGTAGGGTGCAAAGACGTTCTGCCAGACAGCACGGCTCAGACTCCGAGGCGTCGAGAGGACATGGTACTCCCAGGACAGCTCGTTAGCTGAGGGACGACCGCGCGAATGGTAGACCGGCGCCCAGGCGCTTTTCCAGCTCCCACAACACCCCCTCAAATGAAGCTTCTCCCCCACCACGCAGGCCTCAGACTTGCTGGTTTGCAGAACCACGCCAGCGACTTTGTGCACTGGTGGTGAAATTCTTTGATACCACAGACTCAGCTGCCCGAATGCTCATTGCCATGGAGGGGCTTGCATTGCTGTCCATCGTAAGCCAGGCGTTTCAGGATGGCGGATCGAACTAGGTCTTTGACCTCGTTCAGGTTCGCGTTCTGGAATGCGAGTGGCACACAGAAACAGCGCAATGAGCTCCTGCACTTTGCGAGATCATTTGCTTTGGACCTCATCCTAGTATCAGAAACATATCTCCGACCCGAAATTACATCCCGATTACCGGCTATCACTGCCTCAGGGTCGATCCTGTGGGCCGTCATGGCAGTGGCACAGCGATCTTTGTGAGGAGAGGTGTGGTCAACAAACCTGTCCAGCTCCTTCCTCTTCAAAACCTGTAAGCCATGGCTACCTGTGTGAACCTGGGCGGTTTCGAAGTCCTGATAGTGTCTGCATATCAGACGCAATCTTGGATGACCTTGAAATTGGCAGTGAGCATAGCTTACTCCTTTGGCATGTGCTAGTCTTGCCAGATGCCATCTTCTATGACCTTGAAATTGGTGAAAAAACATCCATACTCAATTCTGGTGATCAAAATCACTCAGAGCAACTGTCAGTAGGCAGGTCAATGTGGTATATGCCATCATCAACCAGCTCCTGGAAGAGAGATGATGCTACTGGAGTTAAGAGTGAGAACGTAAGGAATGTACGAGGGCTATCCAGAAAGTAGATTACGTTTTCGTTTGTTTCCGCTAGGGGCGGGGCTAGCGCGGCCATCTTGGGGTCAGAGCGTTGCGCAGCTCAGTCGGCATCTAGCCGTGCTAGTGAGAGGTTCGTGCTGTGCTCCGTTCAGATACTGTGACGGTTTGAAATGTCTGCGTTAATTGAAAACCCCGCGAGCTGCGAGGTGCGTGCAGTAATAAGGTTTCTGACTGCAAAAAACTGTAAACCGATAGAAATCTATCGGCAGCTTTGTGAAGTGTATGGGGACAACATTATCACTGAAGGTGGAGTGCGTCAGTGGGTCATCAGATTTAAAAATGGCTGAACCAATGTTCACGACGAAGATCGAAGTGGGAGACCCAGCATAGTGACTGCCGAACTTGTCGAAAAAGTCGATGCTAAAGTCCGTGAAAATCGAAGGTTCACAATAACGGAACTTTCTTTGAGTTTTCCACAAATTGCACGAAATCATCAGCGAAAAGCTTGGTTACCACAAGTTTTGTGCAAGATGGATTCCAAAAATCTTGACAGAGGACCACAAAAATCAGCGAATGGCTGCAGCGTTGAACTTTTTGGACGTTTACCATAAGGATGGTGACTCTTTACTCGATCGCATCGTTACTGGTGACGAAACATGGGTGAAACACGTGAATTGTGAAACGAAATTGCAATCAATGCAGTGGGGGCACACAAGTTCTCCCCAAAAACCCAAGAAATGCATGCAAACAATGTCGGCAAGGAAGATGATGGCGACTGTTTTTTGGGACAGAAAAGGTGTGACTTTGGTGGACTTCCTGGAAAGAGGCACTACAATAAACTCTCAAAGGTATTGCCAAACTCTCCAAAAACTCAGAAGAGCCATTCAAAACAAGCGCCATTCACGACAACCCCCGGCCCCACACGGCAAATGTCACTCGTGAAGTTCTTGAATCTTTTAAGTGGGAGTTGTTTCCTCATCCGCCGTACAGTCCCGACCTGGCACCGAGCGACTTCCACCTATTCCCAGCAATGAAGAAGTGGCTGGCTGTGCAGCGTTTTGATGACGACGCACAGCTGCAAGAAGAGGTAACGAAGTGGTTGAAGGCGCAGGCGGCCGAATTTTTCGACGAAGGAATTTCCAAGCTCGTACATCGCTACGATAAATGCCTTAATTTGAATGGTGACTATGTCGAAAAGTAGTATTTGAGTGTGGCTTTCATCTGTATATAATAAAATTTGTTTCCTATACTTTGTTTACTTTTTATTCCAAAACGTAATCTACTTTCTGGATAGCCCTCGTACCATGCATAGGATAATGTGGACAGAGCTGCAACTATGCAAAATGCTCTGACCATCTAACAAGATGACAACTACTTCCTGTCACAGAAAAATTGCCATATTAGAATTTTGAGCCAGGACATATAAAACAGAACTAAGATGTTTGCAGAGTGGTGACATGAAATGCAGAAATTCCTACAGAATGCTTCCTCTGTGAAAACTGATGGTGTTAATAATGCATGCCATGGGGGTAACATTGTGTGCTACTTTGTTCAACACTGCATACCAATGAGAGCAAAGTACTTCAGGGACTTCCTGGTGCAATAGGTATAATGTAGCATTCAGAAGGAACATCTAGATCTTATGGACAGTGCAATCATATTGTGACTTTGTGGGTTCCTGAAAATCAAAAGTCGAGGCTTCAAATACAAAAACTGCACTTTATTTTCCTAGCAAATACATTCGTCACATCACAATTTGCTAGCTATCCTAAATCCGTTTATTTTCTCTAACTCTACATTCAACTGTCTGTCGCTACCGGTAACGATCGGCAATCATTTTTCATCGGCTTTGCGAGTCTACCGCCAGGGTGACACTGCTCCCTCCTCAAGGCTGGTCGTCCCGAACAGCGCCTTCGTAGCGGGCCAGGCGATCCAGGTGTACCACCAACATCTTTCCTCGGGGCACCTTCTGTATGCGGTAGACCACGTCGTTAATCCTCTTCACTACACGGTACGGTCCTTGCCATGGCTGCTGAAGCTTCGGGCAGCGTCCCTTGGTCCGGGTCGGGCGGTACAACCAGACCAGGTCACCTTGCTGGAACCCTTGGCTGTTGGCTTGCCTGTCGTATCGGGTTTTCATGCGGTCGCTCGCCTTCTGGATGTTCTGGCGAGCCATCTCGTGCATGTCGTGGAAGTGGTCCACCAAGTTCTCCACATCCCTCAAGAGTGGCCCCAAGTCTGCGTCCGCCAGCTGCTCCCTCCTCAGGCCTGCGCTATCCCAGCCATCCGCAGGCACTGCCGTGACTACTCGAACTGCTGCGGCACGCTCCTTCCCCTCCACTCTTGTGCATTGGCCGCAATCTTCTGGACAGGATATTCGGGACATAGCGTTACCTTGGCTCTTCCCTCTGCGATGTTCCGAGGTGAAGTCGTACTCCTGCTGCCTCTGAACCCCACCTGCTGTCTGGCCTTCCGGTCGCGCCGTCACTATCACTTCGCTCCTCGCGGGGACAACCACGTCTTCGCTCAAGACGACCCTGCCAATTCCAAGGCGCTCTTCTGGTTGACGGAGTATAACCTCTTCTCCGTTGAGCCTCAGGACCTTCCTGCCGACGTCGACCGTCGCCTCGTGGCACCTGAGGGCATCCAGTCCCAGAATCACCTCCTCAGCCACCTTCGCGACGAACACCCACAGACGCACGGCACTCCGTCCCAAGTTCAGCTCCAGTAGGGCCTCCTTCTCCACAGGCATGGTGTCGCCCGATGCTGTCACAAGCTCGTATGGTCGGCTCGGCTTCCTTGTCGGCAAACCCTTCGCCACGTCAGGTCTGATGATGGTCACGGCCGCCCCGGTGTCCACCAGCACGCGGCACGGCTTTCCTCTTACTCAACCGTCCGCGATGAGGCTGTCATCCACACGCCGGCTGACGGCACGCAGTGTCACTCGAAGGGATGGTGGTGATGGCGCCTACGTGCCCCTCTCCACGACGGCCCTTACTCGTTTTCCGGCTGCCCTTCCTGGTGTGGGCAGTCTCTCCGCAGGTGTCCGGGCTGTCCACACCCCCAACACAGGCCACTAGGTGTTCGCCGGCGTCCCTCAGCTGGTCTTCTGTCTCCGGTGTAGCGGACGCTCCTCGTTCTCGACGTCGGGATAGATGCTACCTTGGCCGCCTCCATCCTTAATGCCGCTGTCAGCGCCTCGTGGATGTTTTTATAATCGCCGAGCATTAGGCGCTGACGAATCTCCGTGTCCCGTACCCCGTCGACAAAATTGTAGGCGGCTTCCCGGGATACGAACTCCAGTGGCAGGTCAACCAAGGCCTTGCTAGCCAGCTGCTCGATCGCTATGGCGAACTCCTGCAGCGTCTCCCCCGGCTGCTGCGACCTTGCCTTTAGCTGGCTGCGGTATGCTGCGGCTAAGCGGTGGTTCCCAAAGCGATTCTCCAGGGCCTCCCAGATGTCCTTGGGCGCCGCCGTTGTCTGCACCGCGTTTAGGATTTCCGCGGCCCGTCCCTGGAGGCTGGCTATTAACTGTGTGGCCTCCTCCGGTGACCATCTGTTGCGCTTGGCCACTGTGTCGAACTGGCGGCGGAAGACTTCAAACGTTGACGCGCCGTCATACTTGGGAGGTTTGACGCGCGCAGATGTTGTGTCGCGTCCCGGCGCGTCGGCCTTCAAATCCTTCAGTGTCCTCCTCCACCATGGCGTTCAGGGACTTGACGCTGCTTTTGGCCTTTCCTTCCAGGTTGTTTACGCGGTTCGCGAGGTCTTCGACGTCTTCAACCATGGCGTTCAGGGACTTGGCGGTATTGCCGGCCTTTTCCTCTAGGTCATTGAAGCGGTTCGCCAGGTCCTCGACGCGCTTGTCCACTTGGCCCATCCGCTTGCCCAGCTCCGTCACGCCATCCCTCACGCCGGCCAACTGTTCCTCAAATTTGGCGGCGAGGACCTCGTTCGCCTCCATCTCTGTGGTCAATTCGGCCTTTATTTCTTTCAACTCTGCGGCCAGGTTGTTATTTGCCGCTTCTGTTTTTGTTGTTAACTCGTTCATCTTCGCGGCCAAGTTGTTATTTGCCGTTTCCGACTTCGCTGTTAATTCGTTCATCTTCTGCAAAAGCATTTCTAATACCGATTCCATGGCCATAATCTTCGGTGATGTTGTTGTCCAGCTTCCTGACACCAGTTGTGGTTTTGTGGGTTCGTGAAAACCAAAAGTCGAGGCTTCAAATACAAAAACTGCACTTTATTTTCCTAGCAAATACATTCGTCACATCACAATTTGCTAGCTAACCTAAAACTGTTTATTTTCTCTAACTCTACATTCAACTGTCTGTCGCTACCGGTAACGATCGGCAATCATTTTTCATCAGCTTCGCGAGTCTACCGCCAGGGTGACAATAATGTACAATGCCAAACCACACATAGCATAATGGGGGCAAATGTGATGCTGGGGATAGAAAAACTGGAGCACTGACCACACCCTTCTAACCTTTCACTCTTTGACTTTCACCTTATGCGAAAGATAAAGAAAGCACTACATGCTAGGTGATTTGAACACATATGGACATAGCCAATCCTGTATGACAACAGAAGATCCAATTCACACAGGCTGCTGCAAATAGTGATACAGAGGGTATTATCTCCAATCCTAACATAATTATTTACCAAAGTTTTATATAGTCACCAAAAACTAATATGGAAATATCTGATGTTAAAATACATTACTTGTTTCACATAACAGATATTTGATTTGGAAACCATATTCTTCCAATATTTATTGTCTTCTACACTTCTTTTAGATTTCTGCAACTGAAAATCTTTTTTCCTGTTTATTGCTTTTTGCACACTTATCTAAGGCTTTCCCTGCTTGGAAATCCAAAATTAATATGGGATCATTCTGTTATTTCATAAAGTTTACTGGTGAGAAACAACCTAAGTATATTAATCTGTATTGGAACTTCCTTATCTTGCTTTTTCTCTTACTCTGTAATAAATTACACCCAAATACCATTCACATGTTAATCAATTACTGCTTAAAAAAATCATAATATGAATTTCTCATTTTTGTTCACTACTTCACACCAAAAAGCTAATTTATTATGTACATGCCACACTCAAGAGAGGTACTTACAATAGAAACATAATGACAAATTATGATGGCCGTACATAAAGGCGCTTTGCTAGTAGCAATGCACAGGGATGCAGTATTGCCAATCTAAATACGTATATATCTGTATGGTGATAACTTTTTTTGGGTTGCCAACATATGTTCATACATGTACACTTCATGTCACTGAACCAAATAGCTCAAAAGTGGGCAAGAATCCTAAGGTACTCGATTTTCCCGGCCAATCATTCCATCAAGTGCTCACCACCTGTGATTTAATGTAACGCAGTCTACTGAAGTAAACTGCAAGAACTGAAAATTGACTACAATGCTAGCCTCTGTCACCTTGTGTAGAAACTCTAATTGCTCAACAAATAAAATAGTCCTGAACATCAACTTATGGTAAGGGTGACACGACTAACAATTTTTACAATTGTTTTATATAAAGAAGTATGGTGCACATACACTGCCTGTCTTACACTCAAAGAAAGCTTAGGGAATTAACAAACACAGAGTTCATTATAAGACTGTACACAGATTTTAATAATGACAATTTTGTATGCATGTTATTATTTGGATATATCACGGGTTTAATACAAGTTTTACGCACAGTTCAGTAACAGTGGTACTCAAAATAGTTCATCAACAGCTAGAAAGTATCACAACAGTGCATGCTTGAACAATGTTGGTCAATTTTGGTTATAGGGATTTTTGCATATGCTGTAATTTAATGAAAGGCATCCAGTGCAGGCAATTTCTCTTAAAACATGGCATCCAAAGTCTAGAGGGTTGTAAATGTTTTGCAAACTTCATCCTATCTTGTGTCTCTACCTTGTCAGTAGAATCACCCTCTGATTTCATGCACATACTGATGAGAAAATCAATATGCTTAGCATTTGCAATTATCTGGAGTCAGTAACTGTATCCTTAAAGAAGACGGATGCTATTAAGTTCCTACATGATAGTCGACAAAAAATGAACTTTCAATTATGAAATGGATTTCACTGCATCCTACACTTCAACAGAAGCCTGCAGGTAGCACCATGATAGTATAAATGAATTTTGCATGTCAGTTTGGTACTTCCTTTTCAGCCAACATTTCTTTAGTACTGGTGCTGAGATCTATGTTTTGAATCTAATCTTCATCAACATCTGCTAGTGGTGTGCACTAGAAAAAAAAAAGTAATGGATCAACAGATGCAGAACTGTGTTATAGTAGATATGTTTTATTTGCTTCAGTGGATGAAGCAAATTACAAAAATGACACTAACCACTTAATTAAAATATTATGTTTGAGAGAACAGAATGTATTAAACTGAAATAATTGAAATTATGAAAAAAGCTTAAATTTTGTGTATGATTTGTCATCCTCATTTCTGAATTTTAAATAACCATGAAAACTTGAGGAAACAAAACAAAACAAAAAACAAAAAATGCTCCTACAAAACTACAGACAAAAGGAATGTAATACATAAAAATGTATATATCAGTCACATAATTTATGTCAAAACACATTTTTGTGGCAATTGATTGACTTTCTACATTTTAAGATTATGCTCTGAAATGTTACATAACCATTATTGTGTGATCAGTGAATTTATGTATACAGTATTAATAACAAGTATATACAGAACATGCTTTAAATAAATATTAAAAGCAAAAGCATTATTAGCAGTGAAGTATTCTTCATATTTGAGTTTGATTTATGAGTCACTATGTTTACACTCAAACTTCACTTATTTGTTGTTGTATAATTGAAACGTTTTCAAGATCATTCGATCTCATCCTCAGCTGTTTGGTGACTAAATGAACCTTCCTCTTCTTCCACTACTACAGAGCTCCGATCATCTGCCACTTAGGGGCCCCAAGTTTTAATACTTCATTTAATGCCGGGATTTCAAAATTTATAACTTTATCACGGTTTTTGTTTATGAATATTTTTTCCCAAATATCCAATTCTATGGGTGTATTTAAAGATTTTAACAGTTTAATGTTGTGGCCAATGTTATGGTTTTCTGTCCAAAAATGGTGTCAAACTGCAGATTTTTCTGTTTGTTTCAACTTAATGTTCCTCTGGTGTTCTTTTTGCCTGGTTAACAGGTTTCTCTTATTAAATTTTAGATGAGTCGCGTTTTTTACACATCTGCTTCACTTTCGTACCTATTTTGAGGACATGTTTCGCAAATCTTCGCTTGCATCTACGGCTCTTGTGCGACCTAATAAACCTGCAAGATAATCACATCCAGTTTACTATGGAAGTACAAAGAGACAACACCCTACCCTTTTTGGACCTCAAGATAACTAGAAATCGTCATGGTGTAGAATTTGGAATATACAGGAAGCCCACACACATAGATAATTACATAAAGAAATATGAATACAACCCAGTTTCACATCAACTAGCTGCCTTTAGGAGTCTAATTCACCGGCTATACAACATCCCACTGAGTAAGGATGAATTTTTGAAAGAACAACAACACATAAAAGACATAGCGGTATTAAATGGATTCAACCCAGCCATCATAAGGAACATGATGAAGAGAAAAGAAAAACTGAAGATAATATCAAAAAATTACCACTCTCACACCACTTAAAAACACAAATTGGCAATATAGAAAATTCACCTACCATCCATGGGCTTTTAGAAAATTTGAACGAAGCTTCAAAAGACTAAACTTAAGACTAGCACCCCAAAACCAATTCAGTCTGAGGAACCTGCTAAATAAACCACTGAAAAATACAATCGCCAACAATTTAAAATCAGGAATTTATCAGATTAATTGTGAAACCTGTGAAAAAAGCTACATAGGAAAAACTAAGAGAAACCTGTTAACCAGGCAAAAAGAACACCAGAGGAACATTAAGTTGAAACAAACAGAAAAATCTGCAGTTTGACACCATTTTTGGACAGAAAACCACAACATTGACCACATTAAACTGCTAAAATCTTTAAGTACACCCATAGAATTGGATATTTGGGAAAAAATATTCATAAACAAAAACCGTGATGAAGTTATAAATTTTGAAATCCCGGCATTAAATGAAGTATTAAAATTTAGTGCCCCTAACACCAGATGGCAGAGTGATCAGAGCTCCGTAGTAGTGGAAGAAGAGGAAGGTTCATTTAGTCACCAAACAGCTGAGGATGAGATCGAATGATCTTGAAAACGTTTCAATTATACAACAAGTAAGTGAAGTTTGAGTGTAAACATAGTGACTCATAAATCAAACTCAAATATGCTTTAAATAATTTAATGTAACCTAAATCTATATGCTTCCATGTGCTTATAACAAAATGTGTATTGAAACTATTTCTCACTAACACTTGTAAAACAGGAAGTAGACAGAAAAACAAGCTTTGATGTGAATAATTTGGGAAATAACATGAAAATAAACTATAATGCACAGAATGTTGTTTTCAACATTTTATCCGGTGGAGGGGCAAGAAACAATTTTAAGTAAATTGATCAAACAATTTTATTGGAAGATGATTGAATGACAGTACACAAAGTACTCAGAGATTATTCCAGCTAGTACAACTAATAATGAAATTAAACACAATTCAATTTCATTATACAATCTAACATTAAAAAACCACCTAATAATTGTTGAAATTTTGTTGAGTCACACTTGTTTACACTCACCTTCAACAAAACTTCAACATGAAGAAAACTTCACTGTTAATAATGCTTCTATTTGTAATATTTAACACCTAATAATTGTCCAAAAGTATAAAGAAAAACTCCAAATAAGAGGTAAGTAGCTTGGTCCAATTGATTTGAGTTAGGGTGTGCTATGTATGAAAAGCCTGATCACCAAACGGCCATTGCTGGGGCTCATTACTCTCAATTGTCAGATTGTCTTTCTAATTAGTACAAAATGCATTTAAGTGCATGTATTCCTTAAGGATAAAAGAATTTTACTAATAACTGATTATCACAGATTAAATGAATTTTCAAAATAATATTTTCATCACACAACTACATGCATTTACTTCTATTGATAAAGACTACATTTTAGAACATACAAGCCCTAAATTATTTGCCATCACTCGAGTATTTTTACAGTATGCACCGCTTCTCCTCTGATTACAGATTCACTTCTTAATCTGTATTTCAAACAGGAATATTACACATCAAACAAAAATAATAACAGTGGTCAGTCGGACACTTTCTGAAATATGTTAACAGAGAATTAAAAAAAAGGTGTTCATGTTACTAGTACTAGCTTAATTTAAGTAAATATATTGGATCAGAGATTTGGGGAGGTGACGAAGGATGGGTCACTGTTGATAGAATACACAGATCATTTTGTAAACATATTTTGGCTTTACCTATCTCATCACCAAATGCTGCTCCAATGCTGGAGATGGGAAGAGTAGGTAGTAAGGGGATTATAGTAGAAAGATTGGTGAAATACTGGTATAGAATAAAATCACTAGATGAGCATTATATTTTGAAAAAAAAAAAAAAAGTTTACCAATGCTGGAACGAATTGAGTTCAGGGTATAAGAACATTACAGGAAATTGGAATGGGTAGCATATGGTAAGAGAGGGAGGAGTTAGAGGTTTCTGGGTTGAAGTAAGGAACAGAGTCAAAGATATCGAGAAACAAGAATTACTTCATAGTCTTAGTGGTAAGAAACGTTTAGTATTTTATAGTCAACTAAAGATGGATTGGGGCAGAGAGAAATATGTGGTTGTATGCAATATGTTAGGAAGAGACTTAGAGTAAGCGTACATAAGTAAAGAGGAGATAGGATGAGAGTGAACTTGGATAGATGTCTTTATGTAGAGGAGCAGACATTACATTATATAATAGGGTGTGAAGAAATAAAGCCGTGGAAAAAACCGTTTTTACCAAAAAACTGAGACAGTATTAATATAGTAATTCTAAAAATTAGGATAGTAAAGCTACAAAAGGAATAGGATATAAAAATGCTAGGAGAATTTATGGGAAGAGCAAGGGAAAAATGGTATAGAAAAATGAAGAAAAGTAAGGTCCACCATACATAAACAACCACACCATTAATATGTATGGCAGACTAAGGGATAATGTAGCATGTAATGTGTAAGTAAAATTGTAAAAAAATGTTTGTACAAATGGTTTGGAAATACATACATACAAGTAAATATATCTTAACACATCACTGTTTCAGCTTCTTCCATATAAATCAAACAGCTTATTTTTTAACATTGGCAACAAAAGAGAATGCCCTTATATACACCACTCTGTGCTTGTTTTCATTGCCACAAAACTAATATAAGGAGCTGCATAAGTATAACTTACATAGTATTCTATGAAACAGGTATGACATTCCATTGGAATCATGTACTGGAAGCATAATAAGCCTCGATCATCTGTTCTGATTGACACTTTCTGTGAGATAGCAAGGGATTTTGCTGAGGGTTTTACATGAGTAAGTTTATACCTGGGGAAAAAAAAAGGAACTGGATTACAGTTCTTTAATAAAACTATAATTAAAGTAAACAGATTTCAAGCAGCATAGTTATTACATCCCAAGTTTTCTTTCTTACTGCTATAGTATTCTTAGCAGCAGAATCTTCCTAGTAATGTTTGGACATATGCTTCTCAAATGAAGTACTTGTAACTAAGAAATATTTATGCATACATGCATAATAAAAAAACAAGCTACGCCAAACTTTTTATCTTTTTCTTTTTTTTGTAATTTACGTCCTCCAGCGTTATGTCATATCGGACGGTGAATGAATTGGGTGAAATGATGCCCAAATGAGTCCAGGGTACATGGAGCTTAGAGTTACCTGACATTCGTCTCTAAGGATAAGGTAAAACCCTGGAAAAAACCTTATCCAGGTAACTCACCCTGACTGATATTTCAACTCGGGACCTCTTGAACGTGAGGGAGACATGCTACCATATACGCTACTCTGCCGAACTGCTCAATGCCTATCAAAGCACAGGTAAGATAAACGAAGCTACAGAAATAGGAGTGGAATACATGTAGCACTACAAACTTATGTTTAATGCATCAAAATGTTTAACATACCTCAAATAAATTAGTGGAAATAGAAACTACACTAAATGAATGTAAAACTGATATTTTGGTACTGAAACTCATTTCTTAATGAAATACCTGTTAAATACATTAACATGCAAAATTACAAACTAGCTTCTGGTTACTGTAGGTAGTGTCATAAAGGTGCTGTAGTTGATATAAGGAA
The DNA here is from genome assembly GCA_030765055.1 of Mantis religiosa. Taxonomy (NCBI): domain Eukaryota; kingdom Metazoa; phylum Arthropoda; class Insecta; order Mantodea; family Mantidae; genus Mantis; species Mantis religiosa. The sequence continues at coordinate 136,583,209 of CM060959.1, forward strand.
TGGGATGGATTTTATATTATAAAATTGGATTGAGTAATGAAATGGAAATGGATTTTAAAGTAGCAATGACAAAAATACAGACAAGAATGAAAAATCATCTAATCATTGTTCCACATAGATTTCCAGGAAATAAGACGGATGACCTTTTAAAGTCTTGGGAATCTTTTAGACAAAGAATAAGAACATAAATACCAAAATTATGGCCAATTTAAATATAAACTTGCTTTTCAATGCTGGCTATTATAAAAATCTTTATGACTATATAACACTCGACAAACTAACTAGAATCACACCAAGTACATCTTCTGAAATTGAACATACAATCACTAATTAAATTATAGATGAGTTGTATTTTTAACACATAAGCTTCTCTTATGTACCTATATTGAGGACATGTTTTGCGAACTATTGTTCGCATCATCAGCTCTATTGAGACTGAAGTGTGATCCAGTGGTGTGGGTAGTTCTGGAGTTGCTACTGCCATCTGCTTATTTTGTGATGCATCTAAATGTGGGGTTGTCTTCTGGAAGGATTTCAAAACTCATTAGTTGGTTTTTATGCTTTTCTATGTATATTTTCTTCCAGATGATGAGCTCCCTATACTTTTGAACATATTTTAGTCGTGTGGTGCCATCTTCAATCTCATGATTTTCGGACCAGAAATGAGCAGACTTTTTGGTATTCTTGTATTTCAGATGCCTGAAATGTTCTCTCTTCCTAGTGCCTATGTTTCTTTTTGTCCTACCTGTGTACATTTTTTCAGTCTTTAAACCTTATCCTGTGAATACCTGATTTTTCCTCTGGTTTTATCCTCTGGTTTTTGATTGTAAATGCTTATTTTTAGTTATTTATGCTTCTAGAGTAGTGATTTAGCATACAGAATATTACATATTGGTATGCAATTACAGACTACTTCCAGCAGCAAGTTCTTTTAAATAATTGTGAAGTCAAAACTTAAATTAACAAAATATAAGCCACTTTCTATGAAAATAGGAAATAATTTGCTTCAATGAATGAAATGGCTTATAGTGAAGAATTTTTAAATATGTCTCATCATATTAAAATCAGAAGCTACTACTTCATTAAGTGTACCTAACTTTGGATACATTAATTTTAACTTGAAAAAAAACTATTTATAGTCAGTTTGGCCATCGGAAGCGATGGTTTCTGAAACCAGTCCCTTGATTGTATAAAAAGGTATGTGACAAAATGTCAATAAACCGACTATAAACAGTTTTTTCAATTAAGTTTGACATCACTGTTACTAAATTCCTCCAATCACACAAAATTTTAACTTGTTTTTGTAGCACTTGAAATATTTTTTCTCCTAAATTATTTGCATATATTTTAATGATTTTTGGAATTCGTTTTCTGTACATACTAGAAATAATGGAGGAAATTGTAATGATATGCTACTAGCAAAGAAATGTAGAAAATATGACATACTTGTTTAACTAAAATAATTTCCTTTTTTTTTTTTCACAAACAAAAATACAGTGCTTGGCAGTGTGGTATTACCTCCACAATGTCACCATGTGGCATTGTTGTGCTGCTGCCACAGGCCGGAGCTGCGCGTTTAACAGAGGAAAATAAGACAGAGAGAGGCTCCAGAACGTTCTGCCCATTGTTGCTGCTGCTTACGTGCTCTAAAGGTCTGCGGCTTTCTAGAAACAATGCCTGAGGAGGTATAAGTACCCGCAAGGTGTTAGGAGTGGGAGTTGTTGGTTATTGTAACAGTTGACAACTGAACTGTAACAAAGTGATTTCTTTCATTTGTTTTCATGCAGCAAAACACCAAGTCAGCCTCAGAGACAGCTGATTGTCAATTTCACATCTTTTTACTACAGCAAAAAATGTTCTAAATTTCTGCAAAACATTTCTCCGAATTTACGTAAACTTCGCAGTTTCCATTGGTCAGGAGTGGGATCACGACGATGGAAGCCGCATTAGTGAATTAGCGAAGATCTTAAAAGAGCTGAAAGAACTGAAGACAGCGAATGACACGCTCGCTACAAAGACGAAAACGATACATGACAGCTTCACCGCCAAGATGGAAGAAATGAGAACAGCAAACGACCTCGCTACGATGACCGAAATGAACGCCAAATTAACCACGGAAATGAAAGCGGCGAACAACACCCTGGCTACAGAAATGAAGGCTGCAAACGAGGCCATCGTCACCAAATTCGAAGAGCAGTTGGCCAGCGTGATACACGCGGACGAGCACGGCAAAGACCTGACTAACCGCGTTAACAACTTAGAGGGAGAAGGCGACACCAACACCAAGTTCTTGTACGCCATGGTGTCGGCAAAAGACTGAAAGCCCTGAAGGCCGACGCGCTGGAATGCGACACAACTTCTGAGCGAGTCAAACCACCGAAGTACGACAGCACGTCAACTTCTGAACTCTTCCGCTGCCAATTCGACACAGTGGCCAAGCACAACAAGTGGTCGCCAGAGAAAGAGGCCGAGCAGCTAATACCCAGCCTCCAGGGATGGGTCACAGAGGTGCTGATCGCCATCCAGACAGCGGTAGCACCGGAGCACAGCTGGGAGACCCTGGAAAACTTGTTCTGAAACCAGCACTTGGCCGCAACCTACCGCAGCCAAATGAAATCTATGACGCAGCAGCCAGGGGTGACGCAGCAGCCAGGGGTGACGCTGCAGTTCACCCTGGCAGTCCAACAGCTGCCCAGCAACGCCTTGGTCCACCTCCCAACCAGATTCATGTCTCGAGTGAGTGTGTGGTGTTTTAGGGCCCGTCGACAACAAGGTCATTTGGGCCCGTTCATGTCTCGAGAAGCCACCTACTCGACGGGGTACGAGTTGTCGAGATCCGTAAGTGACTGATGCTCAGCGACTATAAGACTAACCACGAGGCGCTAACGGCCGCATTGAGAATAGAAGCGGCCAAAGTGGAGGCTACCATGACTTCGAACACAAGGAGTATCCGCTACGATGTAGAACGAAGACCAGTAAAGGGACGCCAACGAAGTCACAATGGCGCCTGTTGGAAGATATGGCCAGCCGGGACACCTGGAGACTGCCGACGCCAAGAGCAGCCAGAAAACGAGTAGGGGCCGGCGTGGCGAGGGGCGCGTCGGCGCTGTCACCACCATCCCCTCGAGTGACACTGAGCGCCGTCAGCCGACGTACATAGGACAGCCTCATCGCGGACGGTTGGGTGAAAGGCAGGCCATGCCGCATGCTTGTGGATACCGGGGCAGCCATGACCGTCAGACCTGACGTAGCCAGGGGTTTGCCGTCGAGAAAACCAAGTCGACCATAACAGCTAGCGACGGCATCGGGCGACACCTTGCCCGTGGAGGAGGATCTGCTGTAGTTGACCTTGGGGCGGAGTGCCTTGCGTCTGTGGGTGTTCGTCGCGAAGCTGGCTGAGGTGATACTGGGACCGCATGCCCTCAGGAGCCACGAGGAGACTGTAGACGTCGGCAGGAAAGTTCTGCGACTCAATGGAGAAGAGGTGATGCTCCGGCAACCCGAAGAACCCGAAGAACGCCTTTGAATTTACAAGGTCATCCTGAGAGAAGATGTGGATGTTCCCGCGAGAAGCGAGGTGGTGATGATGGCGCGACTGGAAGGCCAGCAAAGAACCTGATGCTGGACCGGAAGACGCCTGTGCACGGACTCTGTGTAGCCAGGACATTGTTGCCGAGCCGAAAGTAGGTACCGGTGAGGCTGCTCAACCCATCAGACGCTGATCACGACATCCAGGCCGAGACGGAGTTAGGGACGTGCAAGCCCGTTGTTAGCGTATCGCCAATCGACAAGACCCATGAGCCGGTGCCGACGCAGCGCCCGAGGTCACGGCAAGAAGTTTTACTGGAGACAGCGGCCGACCACCTGAGCGCAGAACAGCTGAAGAAGGTTCGAAAACTGCTGAGACGATACCAGAGCGTCTTCAGCCAAGGCGACAGCGACTACGCCCCGCAAGGACCGAGTGCTCCACCACATCAACACCGGAGATGCCCGGCAACCACCCACACACGTTCCGCTGTCAAAACAGTGGCCACAGACCCGGAGAAGACACAGGCCGTGAGAGATTGGCCTCGGCCGATGGATAAGAGAGAATTGTGCAGTTTCCTAGGGCTGTTAAGTTATTACCGCCGCTTCATAAAGGGCTTCTCCTACACCGCCAAGCCCCTCACCTGCCTAACAGAAGAACACCGGCATTATTGGTGGACGGAGGACCCCGAAGGCGCTTTCCAGCAGCTGAAGAACACACTTTGCAATGCTCATATTTTGGGATTTCCACAACCAGGCGGCGCCTTCATTGTGGACACCGACGCCAGCGACCATTGCATTGCAGGCGTCCTATCCCAAGTCCAGGACGACCACGAACGGGTGGTAGCCTACTATAGCAAGGCGCTGTCCAAGACAGAGAACTACTGCGTCATCCGGCGAGAGCTCCTGAGGGTAGTGAAGACCTTGGAGCACTTCCACAAGTACCTGTACGTTCAGCAATTCCACATGAGGACTGACCACTACGCCCTAACTTGGCTACTTAGCTTTAGAAACCTGAAGAGCCAGACAGCCCGTTGGGTCTAGAGGCTGCAAAAGTACGGTTTCACATCCGAACATCGTAGAGGGAAGAGCCACGTCAACGCAAGCACCATGTTCCGAAGACCCTGCCCAGCAGAGTGCGGCCAATGCACAAGAGTGGAAGAGAAGGAGCGTGCCGCAGCTGTCAAAGTGGTCACGACAGTGCCTGCGGACGGATGGGATAGCGTAAGCCTGAGGAGAAAGCAGCTGGCGGACGCCAACTTGGGGCCACTTTTGAGAGGAGTGGAGGCAGGGACAAGGCCAACCTGGGAGGACATCCCACCCAGAAGCGCTGCATGTAAGTCGTACTGGGCCCGATGGGACTCATTAAAGGCGAAAGAAGTGCTGTTGCGGGTATGGGAATCATCCGATGGGAACACGCAAAGAGAACAGTTGGTACTTCCCCGGAATAAGATCCTGGAAGTCTTGGAGGAGGTGCATGCAGGTACTTCAGGACACCTGGGAGCTAACCGAATGATCGACGAGCTCTGACAGCGCTACTATTGGCTGAGGCTCCGAGCAGATGCTGAGATGGTGTCGCCAATGTCACGTGTGTGCAGCGAGTCGCGATCGTGGCCCCCAGACTAGGAGCTGGGGTCGTATTGCAGCAGTACCTGATGCAACAAGTACCTGATGGTGGCCGTGGACAACTTCACCAAGTGGCCGGAGGTATATGACATCCCGAACCAGGAGGCGAAGACGATTGCCGACTCCCTTGTAGAGCAACTGTTCTGCCGTTTTGAGGCGCCAATCAGCTACCTAATTTTAGGTCCCACCTGATGGAGGCACTGGAAAGACATAGGGTGAACAAGACCCGCATAACACCTTTACATTCACAGTCGGAAGGTATGGTCGAGAGATACATAGAGACCCTAGAACACCTAAGGAAGGTCGTGGCCAGTCATCAGCGAGAGTGGGACGTCAAGGTGCCACTGTTGTTGCTGGATTACCGCTCGTCAACACACAACACCACTGAGTAGATGCCAGCAAGCTTAATGTTCGCCAAGAGCTGCGCCTCCCTTGTGACCTGGCCTTTGGGAGTCCCAGGAAGCAAAGCAGTCAAGAACCGAGTATGTGAGGAACCTCGTAGACCATCTCTACGACATGTATGAGATGGCTCGTCAGAACATCCAGATGGCGAGCGACCGCATGAAGATCCGGTATGACAGGCCAGTTAACAGCCAAGGATTCCAGCAAGGTGACCTAGTCTAGTTGTAGTGCCCTACCCGGACCAAGGGACGCTGCCCAAAACTTTAACAACTGTGGCAAGGACCGTACCGGAAGGTAAGGAGAATTAACGACATGGTCTACTGTATCCAGAAAGAAAGATGTTAGTGGTACACCTAGATTGTCTGGACCGTTAAGATGGTGCTGTTCGGGACAACCAGCCTTGAGGAGGCAGTGTCACCATGTGTCATTGTTGTGCTGCTGCCATAGGCCCCATGTCAAAAAGACAGAGAGAGGCTCCAGAACATTCTGCCCATTGTTGCTGCCGCTTAAGTTCTCGAAAGGTCTGCAGCTTTCTAGAAACAATGGCTGGGGAGGTATAAATACCTGCAAGGTGTTAGGAGCATGAGTTGTTTGTTGGTTATCGTGGCAGTTGACGACTGTTGTGTACCGCAGTGATTTCTTTCATTTGTTTTCATGCAGCAAAACACTGAGTCAGCCTCGAAGACAGCTGATTGTCAATTTCACATCTTTTTACTGCAGCAAAATTTGTCCTAAATTTCTGCAAACCAGATCTCTGAATCTATGTAATCCTTGCAGTCACAATGTGCAACTCTGTGGTGTAGATGTAGCAGGTCTGTTTCAAATTTTAGAAACCCAGAGTTCAAATCTTGGTCAGTCTGGATAGTGTTTTATCCAAGGTTTCCCTTATCCTGAAAGATGAATGTTGGATAACTCAGCTCTATGGATCCTGGGCTCATTTGAGTATCATTTCAACCATTTCATGCATCATCCAATGACTTATGTTATGAACATTAATTTAAACAAATGACTATCACACTAAATTTGAATGTTCTATGACCACAAACTGTCTTTGAGCTATGATGAGTATTTTATCTTTATTCTTATTTTGCTTTTTCTTAAATTATTATTTGACTTATGCCACTGAAATTTATAACAGTTCATACTAAGGAGCAGAGTATGTGAATAAGCTGTTAAATTACATTTTAATTGCAGAATTCAGGCAATCCAGTAGTGTATCTCTTAATGAACAATATTTACAGAAGTGTTTGGAGTACTTCACTTGGTCTCCCTCCTCTCCCCATGCTGTAACATTCACTCTGTTTTGCATTTTTCTCTACTTTCTACTTGCAATTTATGTATTATTATTTAGGATGCACATTCAGCAAATTTTATAATTTGTATAGTTACGTTTCTTAACCTGTTAGGATGCTATACTTTTGCCTTACACTATACTTAATGATGATAATGGATGTACCCACCTTGATGTGGCTAAAGTGGTACATTGAAAAGTTTCTATCATATCACTCTCCTTGGGAATATCTACCTGTGAATAGAGAACACAGATTTAATAACAAGTAGCTTGTAAAGAACAAAAGTTTATTCAAACTAGAACAATAAAAAAAAAAGGATATAACACACAGGATAAGGCTGAAAAGAAATTACAATGCAGGGCAATGCAGTAGAGTGCATTGCCAAAGCTACTTTCAAAATATTTCTCTCAGAGATGTTTGAATTATAAAATGTCTAATTATTTGTTGAAATATTCTTATTTTATAAACTCATACTAAGTAATTACTTTGCATAATTATCAAAAAGTTCTATGAGGGCATGCTGAAAATTAATACCTCCGATTTTACTGGGGACACCCTTAAAACTTTTGGAATAAAACTGTATTACCATTCTACACCTTTATTCTTCATGCCTACATGTTTATTTTTCAACATAGTCACCCTGGTGACGAACACATTTCTCCCGACTAAAGACCAGTCTGTGCATACTGTCACTAGAATGTTTGACCTTGTGAATGGAGCCGGAGCCTGCTTGCACTGCTTAACCATTATTAAATCAACTCATGAAGGTGATCTTTAAAGTCTGGAAACATGAAAATTGGATAGGCCAGGTTAGGACTGTATGGAGAACGACCAATGACAGTGAACCCTAGGTATCAGATACTTGTAGGATGATAATGAACCTAAGGTCTTGGATTTTTGAAGATGTTCAGTGTTCATATGTGATCTGGCATTGTCATGTTGAAGGGCGGAGTGCTCTATGTGGGGACGAACTCTTTGAATGCACGCTTTCAATTTATGGAGGATCCCGTAGTACCTTGAAGAGCAAATGGTAGTGCCTATAGGTATAAATGCCATATACACCACACACTGAACATCCTGGAACACTAGTGAGTATGACTTTGCCTGCTGTTGACATGCTCTTGAACTTTTTTGACATTTGTATTCAATTGATGCTCTCATACTTTCAGGCAGTGGTGCACTTAGCTTTCAACACTGTCACAATGTTGTTCAGGCACCCATAACCTTCACACTCAAAATACGAAAGAAACTGTTAACTGATATCCAATCTCCTCTGCTCCAATGACAGTGGTGAGTATTTGAGGCCCCCACTGTGCATTCAGTTTTCTGTATCATAGTTCCACAATTAACGGCCTGTAAATGCTTACATGATATGCCACACTGACCTGTTAACTGTGTGTTATACAATTGTCCCTAATGAGTTTATTAATGCAGAGTCTCATTGATTACTGTACATGGTTGTCCACATGTCACAGACGTTGAGGTTAACACCATCAATACAAACAAAAGCAGCCCACTGGCACATGTTAATGATGTCAGTTTACTCATTACTCGTCATTGCACACAGCTTTTATTCTTCTATGAATTTTGACTGAAGGCATGTATTCTGTAGTTAGAAACTTAACTACATCATATTGATTCACAAGCACCAACACAGCCATGTTAAAAACTGCTATCTTAGATGCTACGAATTGAAACTCTCTCGAATGCCAGAAGGTTGTAACTTGCATCAACACAGCAGGAAGGACACCTGAGTATATGCATGGCATGTGATATCTCCACCAATAAAAAATTCTGAGGCGTTACTCTTCAGCACATACTACTACATGAAGGTGTTACAGCTTTCCAGAACTTTCAAGTAATTTAAATTATATTTATTTTTCAGTTATCTTATCAGGCTATTTTCATCCTTTTGATGTATAATTATAAAACCACCTGTGATTGGATAGTCAGCAATTTGGCAATCATTTTAAGTATCCCAGGCTTAATAGCCGTACTTTACTCAAATTATTAGACTATGCCTAGAAAATTACTGCATCTTCTACTACTTAGTACATGTTAAAATGTGGGTTTGTGAAATTAAAAGTCCGATTACACCACTCAAAAATGTTCCTTATTTCCACTGACTTAGTTGAACACTTGCCAATTACACAGAATTACGTAATGCACACAATTACGTTTCACCTGTTCGTCTGTTACAGTTCCACTGCCGCTCACAGTTACGCACACTCTTCCGATGCACACAGTCTTCTTGTCCGTACACTAGCACGGCGCTGCTTCGCTGCTCGCCAAGAACTGACTCAATTCACTCACTGCAGCCCTTTTTATAGGAATATCGCCATTTTCTCGAAGCCTCTAGTTTCAGTGAATCACCGCGAAGGTTCCAGATGGCAGGGAAGAGGGGGAAGAGGCGGCCAGCGACAAGTGACACTTCCTTAATCATCCCCTCAGTTAGTGACTGAGACTAATGGGTGGGTATGGCTTAGATGCCTCTGGTCCCTTCTCAGCTGTCGTTGGTCGGGCTTTCCGATAATTGGGTGACACTGCTCCCTCCTCAAAGCTGGTCGTCCCGAACAGCACCATCGTAGCGGGCTAGACGATCCAGGTGTACCACCAACATCTTTCCTCGGGGCACCTTCTGGATGCAGTAGACCACGTCATTTATCCTCTTCACCACCCGGTACGGCCCTTGCCACGGCTGCTCAAGCTTTGGGCAGCGTCCCTTGGTCCACGTAGGACGGTACAACCAGACCAGGTCACCCCGCTGGAACCCTTGGCTGTTGGCTTGCCTGTCATATCTGGTCTTCATGCGGTCGCTCGCCTTCTGGATGTTCTGGCGAGCCATCTCGTGCATGTCGTGGAGGTAGTCCACCAGGTTCTCCACATACTCGGTCACCGGCTGCTTCGCTTCCGGAGGGCTTCCAAAAGCCAGGTCACAAGGGAGGTGTAACTCTCGGCCAAACATTAAGCTGGCTGGCGTCATTTCAGTTATGTCGTGAGTAGACGAGCGGTAGGCCAGCAAGAACAGTGGCACCTTGACGTCCCAGTCTCACTAATGGCTGGCCAGGACCTCCCTCAGGTGTTCCTCTAAGGTCTTGATGTATCTTTCGACCATGCCATCCGACTGGGGATGTAGAGGCTTCGTGCGGGTCTTGTTCACACCAAGCCTTTGTAGTGCCTCCTTCATTAGGTTGGACTCAAAGTTGGTACCCTGGTCATGGTGTAGCTCTAATGGCACCCCAAATCGACAGAACACTTGCTCCACGAGGCAGTCTGTGATTGTCTTTGCCTCTTGGTTTGGGATGGCATACACCTCCGGCCACTTGGTGAAGTAGTCCACGACCACCATTAGGTACTTGTTGCCTCGGTCGGAAACTGGGGACGGTCCAGCAATGTCAACGGCGATCCATTCGAATGGCGCTCCGATGTTGCACTGCTGCATGTGACCCCGGCTCCTAGTCTGGGGGCCACGACTCGCCGCGCACACGTGACACTGACGGCACCATCTCTCGGCATCTGCTTGGAGTCTCAGCAAGTAGTAGCGGTGCCGTAGTTTGTCAATTGTTCGGTTCGCTCCCAGGTGTCCTCCCGAAGTACCGGCGTGCACTTCCTCCAAGACTTCCGGGACCTTACTCCGGGGAAGTACCAACTGTACTCTCTGCGTCTTCCCATCGGGTGACTCCCATACCCGGAACAGCTCTTGCCCTATGGAAAGCCCCACGGAGGACGCCGAGCGCCCTTTGGGACAGCTCGGATACTCCCTGGTTGAAGGAGGCCCGGGTCCAGTTCCTACGGGTTCAGGACTAATGGGAGTAGAGCCTCTGGGCTAAACCCGGAACAGCACGCCCTCTCTGGTCTTCAACGAGTCCCATTGGGCCCAGTACGACTTGTAGGTGGCGCTCCTCGGTGCGATGTCCTCCCAGGTTGGTCATGTCCCTGCCTCCACTTCCCTCAAGAGTGGCCCCAAGTCTGCCTCCGCCAGCTGCTCCCTCCTCAGGCCTGCGCTATCCCAGCCGTCCACAGGCACTGCCACAACTACTCGGACTGCTGCGGCACACTCCTTCTCTTCCACTCTTGTGCACTGGCCGCACTCTTCTGGACAGGGTCTTCGGGACATGGCGTCTGCGTTACCGTGGCTCTTCCCTCTACGATGTTCCGAGGTGAAGTCGTACTCCTGCAGACTCTGGGCCCAACGTGCTGTCTGGCCTTCCAGGTTCTTAAAGCTCAATAGCCAGGTTAGGGCGGAATGGTCAGTCCTTAGGTGGAATGACTGACCATACAGGTACTTGTGGAAGTGCTCCAAGGTCTTTACTACCGCCAATAATTCTCGTCGGGTGACGCAGTAGTTCTTCTCTGCATTGGATAGCGTCTTGCTGTAGTAGGCTATCACCCGCTCATGGCCGTCCTGGATCTGCGATAGGATACCTCCAATGCAATGGTCGCTGGCGTCGGTGTCCACAATGAAGGCGCCACCTGGTTGTGTGAAACCCAAAATTGGAGCACTGCACAGGGTCTCCTTTAGGTGCTGGAAAGCGTTTTCGGCGTCCTCCGTCAACGCATAAGGCCGGTGTTCCTCTGTCAGGCGGGTGAGGGGTTTTGCGATGTTGGAGAACCCCCTTATGAAGCGGTGGTAATTGCATAGCCCCAGGAAACTGTGCAATTTTTTCTTATCCTTTGGGCGAGGCCAATCTCTCACAGCCTGTGTCTTCTCCGGGTCTGTGGCCACTCCGGTTGCTGAGACTATGTGGCCTAAGTAGTTCACTTCCTTGCGGAAGAGCTGGCACTTCTTCGCATTCAGCTTCAAGTTGGTCGCCTGCAGTCTCTGTAGCACCTTACTCAGATTCTCGAGGTGATCTTCAAAAGTATTCCCGACGATGATGTCGACCAGGTATAGCAGGCAGGCATCGTAAGTCAGCCCTCTCATCACTGACTCCATGAGGCGTTGGAAGGTAGCTGGTGCGTTGCAGAGGCCAAAGGGCATAACCGTGAACTGCCAGAGCCCTTGGCCCGTCGAGAATGCGGTCTTCTCCTTGTCTCTTGGGTCTAGAGCTCCCTGACAGTAGCCCGACTTTAGGTCCAGGGTCGAGAACCACTGTGCACTAGCTAGCGTGTCCAGGGTGTCGTCAATCCGGGGTAAGGGGAAACAGTCCTTCCGGGTGACAGCGTTCAACTTTCTGTAGTCTACGCAGAAGCGCAGCTCGCCGTTCTTCTTTGTCACCAAGACTACAGGGGAATACCAAGGGCTGTCAGACTCTTCAATCACTCCCCTGGATCTCATGTCCTCCAGCATGTCTCGTACCGCCCCTTGCTTCGCCAGCGGAACGCGTCTATGTGGTTGCCGAATAGGCCGGGCGTCCCCGGTGTCGATGCGGTGAAGCACTATGTCCGTGCGGCCGTAGTCACTGTCGCCTTGGCTGAAGACGCTCTGGTATCGCCTCAGCAGTTGTCGAACTTTCTCCAGCTGCTCTGCGGTCAGGTGGTCGGCCGCCCTCTCAAGTAAGCCTTCTAGCCGGGGCCCGAGGTGTTGCGTCGGCACCGGCTCCTGTGTCTTGTCGATTGCTGTTACGCTCACCACGGGTTCGCACGTTCCCAACTCCGTCCCGGCCTGGACGTCGTGATCGGTGTCCGTTGGATTTAGCAGTCTCACTGGCACCTCCTCTCGGCACGGCAGCAATGCCCTGGCTACACACAGTCCGTGCACAGGCGTCTTCTGGTCCAGCATCATGTTCCTGGTTCTCTGGCCTTCCAGTCGCGCCGTCACCACCACCTCGCTCCTCGCGGGGACAACCACGTCTTCGTCCAAGACGACTCTGCAAATTCCAAGGCGCTCTTCTGGTTGACGGAGTATAACCTCTTCTCCGTTGAGCCGCAGGACCTTCTTGCCGACGTCGACCGTCGCCTCATGGCTCCTGAGGGCATCCAATCCCAGTATCACCTCCTCAGCCACTTTCGCGACGAACACCCACAGACGTACGGTGCTCCTTCCCAAGGTCAGCTTCAGCAGGGCCTCCTTCTCCACAGACAAGGTGTCGCCCGATGCCGTGACAAGCTGGTATGGTCGGCTCGGCTTCCTTGTCGGCAAACCCTTCGCCACGTCAGGTCTGATGATGGTCACGGCCCCCCCGGTGTCCACCAGCACGCGGCACGGCTTCCCTCTCACCCAGCCGTCCGCGATGAGGCTGTCATCCATCCGCCGGCCGACGGCGCGCAGTGTCACTCGAGGAGATGGTGTGAACGGCGCCGACGTGCTCCACGCCACGCCGGGCCTTACTCGTTCTTCCGGCTGCTCTTCCTGGTGTGGGCAGTCTCTCTGAAGGTGTCCGGGGTGTCCACACCCCCAACACAGGCCACTAGGTGTTCGCCGGCGTCCCTCAGCTGGTCTTCTGTCTCCGGTGTAGCGGACGCTCCTCGTTCTCGACGTCGGGATAGCTGTTACCTTGGCCGCCTCCATCCTTAATGCTGCCGTCAGCGCCTCGTGGATGGTTTTATAATCGCCGAGCATTAGGCGCTGACGAATCTCCGTGTCTCGTACCCCGTCCACGAATGTGTAGGCAGCTTCTCGGCATACGAACTCTGGTGGGAGGTCGACTAGGGCCTTGCTAGTCAGTTGTTCAACTGCCAGGGCGAACTCCTGCAGCGTCTCCCCCGGTTGCTGTGACCTTGCCATCAGCAGGCTGCGGTACGCTGCGGCTAAGCGGTGGTTTCCAAAACGATTCTCCAGGGCCTCCCAGATGTCCTTGGGCGCCGCTGTTGTCTGTACCGCGTTCAGGACTTCCGCGGCCCGTCCCTGGAGGCTGGCTATTAACTGTGTGGCCTCCTCCGGAGACCATCTGTTGTGCTTGGCCACTGTGTCGAACTGGCGGCGGAAGACCTCAAATGTTGACGCGCTGTCATATTTCGGAGGTTTGACGCGCGCCGATGTTGTGTCGCGTCCCGGTGCGTCGGCCTTCAAATCCTTCAAACTCCTGCCGACGACGTCCTCCACCATGGTGTTCAGGGACTTGACGCTGCTGTCGGCCTTCCCTTCCAGGTCGTTAACGCGGCTCGCCAGGTCCTCGACGCGCTCGTCCACTTGGCCCATCCGCTTGCCCAGCTCCGTCACGACATCCCTCACGCCGGCCAACTGTTCCTCAAATTTGGCGGCGAGAGCCTTGTTCGCCACCTTCATTTCCGTGGTCAGTTCGGCCATTTTTGCGGTCATTGTCGTGACCAAGTTGTTGTTTGCCGTTTCCGTCTTCGCTGTTAATTCGACCTTCATTTCTTCCATCTTCTCGGTGATATTGTCGTTGGCCGTCTTCATTTCTGTCAGCTTCTCCAAAATCTTTTCCAATGCCGCGTCCATGGCTGCAATGTTCGGTGATGTTGTCGTCCCGCTTCCTGACACCAGTGTGACTTTGCGGTTTCGTGAAATTAAAAGTCCGATTACACCACTCAAAAATGTTCTTTATTTCCACCGACTTACAGTTAAACACTTGCCAATTACACAGAATTACGTAATGCACACAATTACGTTTCACCAGTTCGTCTGTTACAGTTCCACTGCCGCTCACAGTTACGCACACTCTTCCGATGCACACAGTCTTCTCGTCCGTACACTAGCACGGCGCTGCTTCGCTGCTCGCCAAGAACTGGCCCAATTCACTCACTGCAGCCCTTTTTATAGGAATATCGCCGTTTTCTCGAAGCCTCTAGTTTCAGTGAATCACCGCGAAGGTTCCAGATGGCAGCGGAGGGGGGGAAGAGGCGGTCAGCGACAAGTGACACTTCCCTAATCATCCCCTCAGTTAGTGACTGAGACTAATGGGTGGGTGTGGCTTAGATGCCTCTGGTCCCTTCTCAGCTGTCGTTGGTCGGGCTTCCCGATAATTGGGTGACAATACTCATTGTTGCTGAATTTAGGCATTTAAATATTTATTTTTATAATATTTACATTTTAATCAAAGAAGACCCAATGACTTTTGAACCAATTAGTCTGTGAGGTTTAAGTTGGCGTATTCTCTACTATCCTTGTCTAACACAGAATGCTGTCCTTGTCTAGCACACGTGGGCGGGTCAGCAACCACTGCTTTGTCGTGATTCGTGGAAAGTAGACGCTCGCCACCCCCACTCTGCTGTATGTTGATTAAAGGTTCTCAGTCAGTGGCGTATGAGCGATAGAACTGTGCATTTATTGTTTTGTGGATTTACACGACACACAAAATTTTTTCATTGTTGCAACATATGGATATAATGTTGAATTATTTTCTTGTAGTTTTAGTTGTGTTTGTGTTGTTTCAAGTTGAATCTCGAGGGAAAGTTCTAAAATCAGATTCTAGGGAAATTGTAGTCAAAGTTCACGGTTTCTTCAGTGGTGAATGTGAAGCTTTTAAATGTGGAAAGCCGACTATTTCAGTGACGTTCATCGTTGAGAGAACTGCTGCTGCTACAGGTATTTCTTCTAGTTCTGTCCAACGAATTTTAAAAGAAGACAAAAATGCAAAAAATAGCAGCGGTAGACTGCAAACACCATGCAAAAAGCGCCCTAATAGAAGACTGCGAAAAACAGAAATTGATTCACTCACAGCTGCTGCTATTAAGCGAACAATCTATTCGCTGTATCGTACGGACTTTCTACCTAGTTTGCTGGATATATATGAGGCTTTAAGAGCTAAAGACTTAGTTAAAGGAAGTGTGTGGCGCTTAAAAATATTCTTAAAAAGCTTAATTTCAGTTACGATAAAAATTCACAAGGAATACACTTTTTAATGGAACGAATGGATATTGTTTCTAAAAGATTTAAATTTTTAAGACGAATGTAAGAACTGAGATCTACAGGTAGGCCTATAGTGTACTTTGACGATTCTTGGGTAAATATAAACCATACGAGAAATACGGTGTGAAAGTGTATTGCTGATGAAAATGTAACTGATTTCCCTCTTAAAACACCAATCGGCAAAGGGCAGCCAATTATATATGAACATGCTGGATATTCACCAGGATTTATTCCTAATGCTTTGCTAACTTTTTAAGTCAATATAAAAATTATTTGTGGTTGGTTTATTGACACTCGTCACTTACTTTTTCATATATTTATGAGAGACTAGTTTCAAAGGCCCTGGCCTCCATTTTCAATCTCTTCCCAACTCTTCAACTCTTCAAATTCAACCAAAGACTACCATGAAGAAATGGATAATAATATTTTCAAGGATTGGTTTGTTAATACATTACTACCTAACATCCCGTCTAGTGATGTCATCATTATGGACAATGCCCCTTATCATTCTATAGAAATTAATAAAGCACCCACTTCATCTTCACTCAAATCCCATATGCAGGAGTGGCTTCGTTATAGGAATATTGAGTTTGATCCACAAGCGACAAATCCAGTGCTATACGAATTAATTAAACTGAAAAGGATAATTTCAAAGTGTATGAAATAGTCTCGCAGATGTACACGGTCATACCATAGTAAGATTGCCACCTTATCACTGCGACTTTAATGCTATAGACCTTATTTGGGCACAAGTGAAGAATGATGATGCCAAACAGAACATTTCATTTAAAAGTGTCGATGTAAGAGCCTTGTTTCATAATGCGATTAGAAAAGTGACCCCAGAAAACTGGAAAAGCACGTGATAGCATGTACAAAACACTCAACAGTTTTACCGGGGAAAAGACGGTCAGATAGATGAAATTACAGACAGATTAGTTATATATTTAAAAGACTTGGAATCGGAAGAAGAAAACGAAGATTCGTTTGAAATTTCTGACTGTGAATCGGGGGATGAGCAACAATCGGACGGAGTGGAGAAGGGGCGCTTCGCCACTGATGCACGCTTGGCTGGGGTGTCTGCTTTGCCCGCTACATCATAGAGTGAGCGGTCAGTATTCCTTTCTCTTTCTAAAAGGCACACGACTAGTTAAACCTCACAGACTGTAATATTCAATTAGATTTAGAACAAATAGTTACAAACTCAGAAACTTCCAAACCTGTACTAAAAGCACTAGCATTAGAAACTGTGAATAGAAACCCACCTGAAGAATGTTTACATATCTACACATATGGATGTAACTTGGACAACAACTCAGGAGCAGGAATTAAGTGTGCACTGTTCTCATTCTATCAACCAGTAGGATACCACACAACAAATTTTGATGCAGAAGTAACGGCTATTCATATTTCACTCCAACACCTTCTATACAGAATAGATAAATTCAAAAATGCTGTCATACTTTCTGATTCTAAAGCAGCATTATGTGCAATAAGTTCATATAAAATGAGGTCAATCCAAATTAAAGAATGTCACAAAATGATCCAACAACTTCAAAAACTACAGAAAAGAATTATATTACAGTGGATACCTGCACATTGTAGAACTGATGGAAATGAATCAGCTGATTTTCTTGCCAAAAAGGGCGCAAATTTAATTCCGAACAAAAGTAGAAACTTACCCTTTACATCCATAAAAAGATTAATCAAAAACGAATATAAAAACAAACAAAAACCAATCAATATCTAACAAAGCCAAAGATAAAAAATGGAACATTTTAATTAAAAATCCAAAAATTATTCCAGAAATCCCAGGTAAAGCTGCAGTAGCAAATTTTAGATAACTTATGAAACATGATTATTTGACCAAACACTTACACAGAATAGGAATTTATACAAGTCCAAATTGTCCTCTGTGCAACAAAGAAGAGGAAATAATTGAAGAACATCTTCTAACCTGTGAAGCCCTACCTGCCGGACCCACTACAGAGAAATATTGGAGAGCAAGAGAGCTAATAGCTTCATTGCCAAAGCCTAGCATATGAAAACAACAACAATATTTAACTAAATATTTTTATTTGTGTAACAATATTTATTGTACCTTTTAGGAAAACATGAATGGTATAACTATGATAAAATAACTTTCTGTCAAAGTTTTATTAATACAGAAATGATTTTCATAATTTTTGTGAGATTCTTTCATCAGAATCTGAAACAAAATTTACATTGCAAAATTATTTTTTTTTTTTTCCATTTCTGTTTTATCCTCCTCCTAATGACGACTTACCAGTGGGTGCCTCGGGGTAGATGTCTATCAAGGAGCAGAGTAACTCTGGATCAAAGAGAATATCCAAGATGGTGGTTCAATTCAATATGAGGGTAAGGAAATGGTGATATGAAATGTTGGTGAATCGAATAAAAAGAAAGGAGTGATTACGAAGCGGTTGGTAGAATGGTGGGGAAAACTGGAGAAACCAGGGCGAAACTGTCCAGACACCACTTTGTCCACCAAAATCCAACATATGGTCCAGACCACCTTGAGGAGTAAAGTTGTCTAACCACTCAACCATACTAACTCTATTGCTAAATTTCTATAGCGAAATAGTTAAAAGTATTATTAAATTTTAGATGAGTCGCGTTTTTTACACAGTTAAAAGTTAAAAGTAATTAAATTTAAAGGGAGTCGATTAATGATACTAAACAACACTTACTTTTAAATTTTTCCAGAACATGTTTCAGAGACTTTGCCTCTATCCTCAGCCGGCCATCGACTCAAAACGATCAGGTGGTATGATTTTCACTTCTTAAAGACTTGTTAGCCTAATATTGCAATTCCTTTCTTGGAAGTGTTGAAAACAGTGTTGTTATGATAAATTAAATTTAAAGGGAGTCGATTAATGACACTAAACAACACTTAAGAGCAGAAGATGCAAACGATGATTTGCGAAACATGTCCTCAAAATAGGTACGAAAGTGAAGCAGATGTGTAATAAATACGATTCATCTAAAAATTAATAATTAATACTTACTTTTAAATTTTTCCGGAACATGTTTCAGAGACTTTGCCTCTATCCTCAGCCTTTAAATTTAATTTATCATAACACTGTTTTCAACACTTCCAAGAAAGGAATAGTTAAAAGTAGTTTTCTTTCTAGAGACTAAACTGCATTATTTATATCTTATTAAGTTTAAACAAGCTTACTTAACCTATAAACTAGTAATGCAGCTGTTTTAGTTTATACTTAACCACTTATGCATATTTTGTACAACTTAACAATCCAATCCTACCTATTACCCTTTTCATATAATCTTTCACACTCTATTTGGTCCTTTTACTGCTTTTCTTTTAGATATCTAAGTTTTGTTCTTTCTCCTTATTTCTCATTTTCCTCAACCATCTATCTAGTTCTAACAATACCTAAATAGTTTTCCGTTGTTTAAGGACTATGATACAATGAAGCACAAAATTAATACAACACTGAACCGGCATCCATTAGTCGACACCAGCTGATGATGTTAGGAAGATCCTAACGAAACGCGTTCTAGGTAAATACTAGCAATAAATGGAGCATTGAGTATTAGTTCGACTCAAAATTGTATTAACCTAAATAGCTTCCTATTTCTATAACACTTTCCTTCGTTTTAGTACTGAACAACTTTCTACCTATAATTTCATTTGGTAAACAAACTACTTCTTTTGTAATTTTTCAGTAACTTACCTTTGTTTTAGTAATGAACAACTTTCTACCTATAATTTCATTTCGTAAACAAATCATTTCTTTTGTAATGTTTCCCTCATACTCTTTGTTCCTTCACATTCTAACCTTAAGTGCCAATAGTTATTAAATCACCTACTACAAAATGGGCACTTTGCTTTTCTCTATCTCCTAAACCTGATAACATTACCACCCCTTATCTGGCCCATGCAAATCCTTCTCTTGCCGTTCTGTCACAGATATCTAGATACTTTTCTCTTTCCATCTTTTTATCGCTGTATAAATATGCAATGTAATTTTGGAATTAAAAATACCAAATATTTCTTGCCTTTCTATGTCTTCAATTCTCGATTTAACTTTTCCAAAGCCCTTTCTCCAGTACCTGACTGTCCCCCCAGATGTCCCAAGAATCTATTTTCTTCAAAGCTCCTTCAATGCATTTATACCAAGTGTTCTCTTTATTAAGCTTTTGCAGCACCTCTAGACACTGCTTTACTTTCCAATTCCTTAATTCTATAGTACTTCAATACACTTTCAACAATTTCAGCTTTGCTTCCAAGTCTCCCTTAACACCATTTCTGCAACATCATTGGGTGAAGCTGTTGGTAAACTCGAAAATAATTTAAGAAAACTCCTGTGTACTTTATATGTTCCCACCATCCCTCAACATCCCAAATCATCACTCCATATAACATTTTCGCTTCAACTACTGCTCTATACACTCTCCTGAACCATTCTATTTGCATCCCTGGAATTTTATGTAAGCATGCCCTAATCGCTACGATTGCCAATTTTTCTTTGTCTAAAACCATTTTCTTTTGTTCCTCCCATCTACCATTACTACTTCATCTTACTCCTAGATAGTCAAATTTTCTTAAAACCTCTCTTTTCCTGGCCAGCTTCACTTTTCATTCTTCTTCAGCTTATTGCCCTTTTTAAGTACTATAATTTTTGTTTTTCTTGTATTTATTCTAAGCTTCCACTTATTACAAAACTTAAATAAAATCATAGTGGATAATAAGTCTAATATTTCTTTGTTATTGGTAATTGTATATTTTACAGCTTGATTGCATCTAAAATATTATTTATAATGGCATTCATCATTTCATTGTTTGCATATCTTATACAAAATTCATTATCTAAATATATTCTTTGTAATGTTTCAATAAACCTGCTACATTCCTTTATTATTTAATTTGTCTCATAAGGCTTCCCTATTGATTGTATTGAAAGCTTTCTCAAATCCCACAAAGATGTATAGCTTTCCTCTCTTTCTCTCTTTGTAGTTTACGTCCTCCAAAGTTAAATCATATCGGATGATGAATAGAATGAGTGAAATGATGCTCAAATGAGCCTGAGGTCCATGGAGCTTAGAGTTACCCAACATTCGTCTTTCAGGATAAGGGAAAACCCCATAAGAAACCTTATCCAGGTAACTCGCCCTGACTGACATTCAAACTTGGGACCTCTTGAACATGAGGCAGACATGCTACCATCTATGCTACCAAGGCGGGCAAGCTCTTTTGTTTGTGAGGTACTTATGTCTTTCCATAGAGATAAACAGCATTTTGAATTTCTACAAACTCGACTTTTAATTTTTTGAACCCACAAAGTCCCAATTGGTGTCAGGAGTGGAACATACGAGAATGGAGGCTACATTGGCAAAAATTCTAGAAGAACTGAAAGAAATGAGAAAAGCTAATGACACTCTTGCTGCTAAGATGGAAGCGGCAAATAACCTGGCCGCGAAGTTGGAGACCACAAATAATAACCTGGCCGCGGAGCTAAAGGAAATGAAGACAACGAATGACACCCTCGCTGCGAAGATATAAGTGGCGAATAACAACTTGGCGCACGCAATAAACGATCAATAAAATAATTTAGCCCTCACACTCGGCACAACACACCTTTGAATGGCGATATATGACAAATCCAGTTCAAAACAAGGTCAGTGATAAAAGTCATATAAACAAATATGTCATCACTACCGCTGAAGCACGTGCTATCGTGCCATGTGAAAGACGGCCTTCTGAGCAAAGGAACCTCCTCTTTACTTCGTTCAAGAATTAACATACATTTCAGATAAATTAACTCTGTTACATAATATATTTAATTCAAAAAATGAAAATATAACAATTCCTTTCTTGGAAGTGTTGAAAACAGTGTTGTTATAATAAATTAAATTTAAAGGGAGTCGATTAATGACACTAAAAAGAGTTGTTTAATGTCATTAATCGACTCCCTTTAAATTTAATTAATGAAAATATAAATTTGACAATTCTCTTCCAACATATAAAGATATATCACCATGTTAAATAGCAAACTAGTTTTTACCGCACAACAGTCTATTCTACAATAGCAGCCAATGAGAGGTGATAAGGTCACGTGACCGTTTAGAGATACGGGGCAAGCTTATGTGAAACAAGTATTAGGTTTACATTGGAAGGACCAAAAGTAATTTGGAAACCAGTGTAGGAACATTTTAGAAATATTAAATATAAACAGATTGAGTGTGGCAGATCATTTTTGATCATTTAACCATTAAATAATCCAGAAGTTAAATTATTAAAGCAATTAAATGGACTGATAGATTAAATGATTTTGAAGAAAATATTTTGAAAAATAGAAATCATGCGATGAAATTTAAAATACCACCAACTGATTTGATACATAAATTTGCTTTTCTCCCAGTGGATGGTATGACAATAACAAACAATCCATCACTTACCAGCAGTAACCACAGGAAAACAAACAGTAACAAAGCGGATGATGCAATGAAAGGATCGCAAAGCTAGTTCAGAAGAATTTACAAATTTTTAAACAGGTAAGTGAAGCTTGTCACAATTATTAGAATTCATTGTAATATCTGTAATCTTAAATATTAAAAGCAAAAGCATTATTAACAGTGAAGTATTCTTCATATTTAAGTTTGATTTATGAGTCACTATGTTTACACTCAAACTTCACTTACTTGTTGTTGTATAATTGAAACGTTTTCAAGATCATTCGATCTCATCCTCAGCTGTTTGGTGACTAGATGAACCTTCCTCTTCTTCCACTACTACGGAGCTCCGATCACTCTGCCATCTGGTGTTAGGGGCACTAAGTTTTAATACTTCATTTAATGCCGGGATTTCAAAATTTATAACTTTATCACGGTTTTTGTTTATGAATATTTTTTCCCAAATATCCAATTCTATGTATACTTAACTGCACATACACTATGTATGTGTACTTAAAGATTTTAACAGTTTAATGTTGTGGTTAGTGTTGTGGTTCTCTGTCCAAAAATGGTGTGAAACTGCAGATTTTTCTGTTTGTTTCAACTTAATGTTCCTCTGGTGTTCTTTTTGCCTGGTTAACAAGTTTCTCTTAGTTTTTCCTATGTAGCTTTTTTCACAGGTTTCACAATTAATCTGATAAATTCCTGATTTCAAATTGTTGGGGATTGTATTTTTCAGTGGTTTATTTAGCAGGTTCCTCAGACTGAATTTGTTTTGGGGTGCTAGTTTTAAGATTCGTTCAAATTTTCTAAAAGCCCAGGGATGGTAGGTGAATTTTCTATTTTCTATTGTACAACCAAGGTACCTGTCTGCCAAAAATCCACAAACAAGACAACAGCATGAGATTCATCATCAATGGCATCAATTCACCTACATACCACATTGCAAAGTGGTTAGTAAGAGAATTAAAATCATATGACAAATTTCAAAGTTTGGGAATAAATAACTCCTTAGAATTGATAAATCACCTACAGAAGTACAACATCCCGGAAAATCACGTACTAGTTTCTTTTGACGTTAAGGCACTTTTTACAAGCATTCCAGTAGAAAAAATACCTACATTCCTCAAAAAATGGCTAACCCAGACTACAACGGACCCCAGAGAAATAGATGACATTATGAATGTTATAGATTTATGCATAAGGAATAATTACTTCATGTTTAACCAAAAATTCTACAGACAATCAAAAGGATTAGCTATGGGGAGCCCACTTTCGCCTATTTTAGCAGACCTATACATGAGCTATTTTGAAACACACATAGTAAAGGCATTCCCACAGATTTATAAATTTTGGCAGAGATATGTTGATGATGTTTTTGCTATCATTCCGGAAAAACTTAGAGAAGATTCTCTAAAATTACTAAACCTGCAAGATAATCACATCCAATTTACTATGGAAGTAGAAAGAGACAACACCCTACCCTTTTTGGACCTCAAGATAACTAGAAATCGTCATGGTGTAGATTTTGGAATATACAGGAAGCCCACACACATAGATAATTACATAAAGAAAAATGAATACAACCCAGTTTCACATCAACTAGCTGCCTTTAGAAGTCTAATTCACCGGCTATACAACATCCCACTGAGTAAGGATGAATTTCTGAAAGAACAACAACACCTAAAAGACATAGCGGTATTAAATGGATTCAACCCAGCCATCATAAGGAACATGATGAAGAGAAAAGAAAAACTGAAGATAATATCAAAAAATTACCACTCTCACACCACTTAAAAACACAAATTGGCAATATAGAAAATCCACCTACCATCCCTGGGCTTTTAGAAAATTTGAACGAATCTTAAAACTAGCACCCCAAAACAAATTCAGTCTGAGGAACCTGCTAAATAAACCACTGAAAAATACAATCCCCAACAATTTGAAATCAGGAATTTATCAGATTAATTGTGAAACCTGTGAAAAAAGCTACATAGGAAAAACTAAGAGAAACTTGTTAACCAGGCAAAAAGAACACCAGAGGAACATTAAGTTGAAACAAACAGAAAAATCTGCAGTTTCACACCATTTTTGGACAGAGAACCACAACACTGACCACAACATTAAACTGTTAAAATCTTTAAGTACACATACATAGTGTATGTGTAGTTAAATATACATAGAATTGGATATTTGGGAAAAAATATTCATAAACAAAAACCGTGATAAAGTTATAAATTTTGAAATCCCGGCATTAAATGAAGTACTAAAACTTAGTGCCCCTAACACCAGATGGCAGAGTGATCGGAGCTCTGTAGTAGTGGAAGAAGAGGAAGGTTCATCTAGTCACCAAACAGCTGAGGATGAGATCGAATGATCTTGAAAACGTTTCAATTATACAAGTAAGTGAAGTTTGAGTGTAAACATAGTGACTGATAAATCAAACTTAAATAAAAATTTGTAATCTTATTTCTAAGTAAGTAACTTGACTATTCTTTATTACCAAAAAAGTCATGGTCAACAGCTCAGAAACAAAAGTCTTACCCTTGCATCTCCTGCAACACCAGATGTCATGATGCGAAAATGTGGTGGGTCAGGTGAGAGTAAAAGTTCTAATTGCTCACTAGTAACATCCAATTCATTAAACACTTCCTTCAGACATTCTGATCGCAGGATAACTTTATTCAGGATATTGGTAGAACCAAAATCGAAGTCTATTAATTCATCTGGTTCTAATGTTTTCAAACTACAATCTGTAATTACTCCTCCTTCCTCAAGTCTGTAATAGGAATTAAACAACTTTAATTAACAGCAGTCAAATGTAACTCAAACACCCACTGTTGTCACCATCACCACAACCCATACAGTTGCAGGATTTCTTCTTAATGTCTTATTGATAATAAATTGTACAATATGTATGATAGCTTATATACCTAAAATAGCTCCCTCATTTATGCTTTCTAATCCTAATGGATATAAATTATGAAAATTAAACAATCATGCTCTAAAGCTGACAATGCTTACAGCAAGGTTAGAGGAAATCCATAGCCTTGGTAACACATCTTCAGAGCTGTAGCAGAACCTCCAAATATGTTCAGACATTCCACTAAGGTTGAAAGGTTTATTTTAAACACCAGTTCTTCCTCGCTAATTACATACTTCTGTAAGCAAAATTTGTTTAAAATTAAATGAATTGGAAATAATATATTTGTGCTGATAAGTAGAGCTCGGATTTATATGCACTATAAAGCATGAATATATGCATGCATATATGCACTAAAAATCTGGTAAATATGCTCTAAAAGCTTAATATAGATTTAAAATAAAGTATATCATTTCAACATTCTCACATTTATTAATCGTAATGGAGTAATCAAATTTAAATTTCTCTAACTCAGGCATTAATAAAATGATTATTTATTAGTCTCTCTTTTATTCTATCTTAGGCATTAGTTTTTATTGCTTCAATTTTCTCAGTTTTCTTAGGAAGACATTTACCTATTTTTCCTGGTATGTCTCCAGTGACAGCTGCTTCATATACTTACAAGGCAGGAGATAAAGGCAACTTCCTCCCTCTCAACCCCCTAACATGTAATTGCGGCTGGGATTTTACTAAAGTAAGTTTTAATAAACACTAATTTACTCTAGAGACACTTCTCACTGTAAGCATGGATATCTGTTGCTTCATTTTTATCACACCAAGCATCTTTTTCACATCTTCCAAATGATCACTGTAATATAGAACTGCTTCAATCTATGTCCCCCATCTTATGAGGATTGGATCTGGGAGCAAACAAGCATCTTGCATTATATCAGTAAATAATTGTACTATTGATGATACCTCACAAACACTTTTTTCACAGAGGAAATTAAGACTTACTTCTGGAAAATTTGTTGGAATTTCCTCTGCTAACCAGTGAAGAGCACATGTTAAACAGGTCATATGAACTGCCTTAGGATAAAATACCTGTTTTAAGCATGTATGCTGATGCAGGTCTTATCAACAAGAGTTTTTTCTCATTATCTTTGGATGGCCACAAAACATGTAATGTATCTAAACAATCCTAGCAATTGCCAAATAGTTTCTTACTTCAAAAAACACCTGGAGACAATGAGATGGGTTGTACCTGATACAGGTTCCCTTATTTTTCTGATGATGTTGGCAAGAAATCTCCCTCATGAGTCCGTTGTTTCATCTACACATAATACAAGTTTCAGTCTTATTTCTTATATTACCTGAAATTAGTTTTTTATCAAAAACTCGTGAAGATCAGGGGTGTTATTCAGATTCTCACTTTTGTGGGGAACAAGTTTCAAAAATATATAAAAACTATGTTTCCTGATCATAAATTAAATAAATCAAATTCCATGGCACTCCAAACCACACATAATTTTACTTCAATTTGAAAATATTTCTGTATACTATATTCAAAAGCTTTAAACCATTGACAAGTTTGTTTAAATATACATCTTCATAAATTTTGCCAAGATTTACTGTTAATTCATCGAACTTTTTGTATAGAATACTTTTACAGGAAAATTCAAAATTCTACATTATTTAACTTATTCAAAGGGACATTGGCCGAAACAATGCTTTGCAGTTATCTTTCAAAAAATTATCGCTGCCATCATTTCACTTCTGCTTATAGAAACTGCTGCTGCAAAAGTTGTTTGGATTTTGGAAATGTTTTTATTAATAGCATTTCATAAATAGCTTTGCAGTTATCTTTAAAGAAATTATTGTTGTCATCATTTCACTTCTGCTTATATCATACTAATAGTTGGTTTTAGTTAAATAAAACCAACAATCACTAACCCAAAAATCACAATGATTTTTAAAATATTCTGAAAATACCAAAATAAACTTATAAGTTGTTCACAAATTTCGCAGAGTAGTACATTCCATCTGTTATTACAGTAGGATTTCCAACAATCCACTGCTAAAGAAAATAAGCTTTATTGCTCTTTTCCTTCAGCGTTATATTCAGTTTTCTCTTACCGAAATACCAAGTGACAGCACATTAGTTACAAGTCTAAAACTTAATTGAAAATGACTCATTTTAATCCTTGGAAATGTTCTTTGTTTGCAAATTAATACACACCATACAAAATTTAATCATTCATCCACACTAGCCGGGTGTAGAGTAAGATTTGAATAGATAGAGTCAGACTTAAAAATTCAATGCCATGGCCGGGATTTGAACCACGGATCTCCCGGCTTCCGTCCGGTCGCTCTTAACCATTGAGCTACCATGGCCAACATCCTATCATGATAAATACATAAAATATGAAGCTATTAACAGTGAAGCAAACAAATGTATATAATATACAATAAAAAGAAGTATTTCAGAAAGTGGAGTGCCATTGTTACTAAAATTAGGCAACTGAGTCAACCTTGTATATAATTTTCTCCACTTACAAGTTTTTTGATGAAGACTAGTTTCTGGGAACCTCTTCCCTATCGTCAGTTCTGTGGTTGACTGATGATGCATCCGGTGTCTGCATCTGGCTTGGTGTCGTGTTACCATCTAATGTCTGGGTAATTTTGATGACGTCATCTACGGCGGGAATCTCAAAATTCATCAAGCGGTCCTGTTTCTTTGTAATAAATATGTTTTCCCAAATTTGTAGTTCCAGAGGTTTATTTGCCTGTTTGATCAGTTCTATTTCTTGTTTTATGTTGTGATTCTCAGACCAAAAGTGATGTGCTATGGCCGACTTGTCCATGTGTTTGAATTTAATATTTCTGAAGTGTTCTTTCATTCTTGTTCCTAGATTCCTTTTGGTCTTACCAATGTATATCTTGTCACAATCCTGGCAGCTCATTTGGTAAATGCCTGATAATTGGACACATAATTTGGACACATTTCGAAACAAAATTACACGACATATTGAAATTGAACATGAAAGAAAAAACACAGATTCTTAAATCAAAAGTATGAAAATTACGCTTAAGAAGACCAACAAAAAACCCACGCAA
Organism: Mantis religiosa; assembly: GCA_030765055.1. Classification (NCBI taxonomy): domain Eukaryota; kingdom Metazoa; phylum Arthropoda; class Insecta; order Mantodea; family Mantidae; genus Mantis; species Mantis religiosa. The sequence continues at coordinate 136,611,221 of CM060959.1, forward strand.
CCAGTACCGCCGTGTCACAGAAACAACAGACAATGTAGTCAACATCTATTCCCAAACTTTCACTGGAAAAGAATTAAAATTTTTAAACAAAGGTTTCAAAACTTGTGTCGGCAACTTGGGAAATTTAGACGATTACATCGCTGACGTCACCATAACCTTAACTTTTTGGAAAATGGTAGCGAAAAAACATTAGTAAAATCGAAATGCTTAGAAATTCTCAAGGGGATGACATTCTGACAGGAAAATAACTATAAACAAATTATTCAAACATTGAACCAAAAACCAGTTTTATATCTGAAAGCAGACAAAGGAAACACGGTAGTCATTATGGACCGAAATGATTACAACCAGCGAGTCGAACATCTACTACAAAATCCAGAATATACAACCCTAACAAAAAACCCATTAAAGAAATACATAGAAACCACCAAAAAAGCAATTAAAGAAAATACCATAGTGCCAGATAAGATGAAAAACAGCATAATTGTAAACAACCCTAATTTGCCAAAATTATACTGCCTACCTAAGATCCACAAGACAGACAACAGCATGCGACCCATTATTAACAATATAGATGCCCCGACTTACAAACTGGCAAAATGGTTGGTGGAAGAATTTAACAAGTTTGTCACGAGCATACAAGTAGAAAAAATTCCAAAATTGATGAAAGGCTGGTTATCCAAAAGCAACGTTGCGGATGATAAAATAGAGAAATACATCAAATTAACCACCTTATGTATTGAACAAAACAGCTTCACGTTCTCCAGCAAAATCTTCCAACAAACAGCAGGCTTGGCCATGGGTAACCTTCTTTCACCATTACTAGCTGAACTGTTCATGAGCAATTTTGAAACATGCATTACTACAGCCTTTCCACATATTTTCAAATGTTGGCATAGATATGTCGACGATGTGTTTGCTATAGTTCCCAGAAGACTAACCGAGGATGCTATTAAGTTACTAAACCTACAAGAAAAATCCATAGTTTTCACCACTGAGGTAGAGCTGGATGAATGGCTACCTTTTCTAGATTTGAAAATCATTAGAACACCAACAGGATTACAATTTGAAATAAACAGAAAAGCAACACATGTTGACAATTACATTAAATGTAACCCATTCAACCCAGTACAACATCAATATGCAGTATTCCATAGTTTGGTTCACAGATTAATCAACATTCTGCTAACAAAAACAGAATATGAACAGGAGTACACTCACATACACCAGGTTGCCGAATTGAACAACTACAACACAAATTTCATCAAAAAACTGATCTACAGACACAAAAGAAACAAAAACTTGAGGGACATTACTACGTTAAAAAAACTAGAAAACCCAAACACCAGATATGGCAAATTTACATTTCATCCAAAATACTTCAAAAAATGTGAAAAGATATTTAAGAGCTTCAACATGAAATTAGCCCCTCAGAACAAACACAACATCCACAACTTACTAAACCACCCTTTAAAAAATAGCACACCGAAAACTCAATTATCAGGCATTTACCAAATGAGCTGCCAGGATTGTGACAAGATATACATTGTTAAGACCAAAAGGAATCTAGGAACAAGAATGAAAGAACACTTCAGAAATATTAAATTCAAACACATGGACAAGTCGACCGTAGCACATCACTTTTGGTCTGAGAATCACAACATAAAACAAGAAATAGAACTGATCAAACAGGCAAAGAAACCTCTGGAACTACAAATTTGGGAAAACATATTTATTACAAAGAAACAGGACCTCTTGATGAATTTTGAGATTCCCGCCGTAGATGACGTCATCAAAATTACCCGGACATTAGATGGCAGCACGACACCAAGCCAGATGCAGACACCGGATGCATCATCAGTCAACCACAGAACTGACGATAGGGAAGAGGTTCCCAGAAACTAGTCTTCATCAAAAAACTTGTAAGTGGGGAAAAGTATATACAAGGTTGACTTATTTGCCTAATTTTAGTAACATATATATATATAAATGTAACAATTTGTAACTTAAAACTATTGTTGTTTTCAAATGCTAGGCTTTGTTGTAACTTAAAACTTCACTTATCTTATAAGAAATTATGATAATTCTTATAAATTCTCCGGAATGTATATTTATAAGAATTTATAAATTTATATTTAAATTTATTTAAATAAATTAATAATTTTCATTTAAATTTATATTTAGAATTTATAAGAATTATCATCATATCCTGACATTAAATTCTCCAAATGACTTGTATGTTTCCTTGTAAACCACTAGGGGCTCTCATATACAATAAGATATGCACCTATTGTGGCAACTTACTAACTCTGTAAGTACTTAAGCCCCAGCCTTTATAGTTACCACTATTAGGTTATTTATTGGAAATTTAATCATTCTTACACACTAGCGTGTGCAGACTAAGATTTGAATAGATACAAAAACAAATTAGATACCTCACAAGAGGTATGTATCCCATTGCATTAAAGAAAAATGCTCATCTCATGACATTGTGAGAAACAACTGGAAAGTAACCACTTTTAAAGCAGTGAGAAAGATATATCGAGTTTAAGAAATTCAAACTAATAATAACAGATATCTCAAGAAAGACAGATGGTAGAAAGTTATTTGAAACAAATTTTATATTAAACATTGCTACAATTTTGTATTTCTTATGGTTTACCCGTTATCAAACTTACACAAAATTCTTTCTGAATAAATAGAACTTCCCAGAATATTCAAGACATACACTTTATGTAAGATGCAACTATCTTATATTTTAATCAAAATTTTAAAACCAATTTTTGGGAAAAAATGAAGGGAAAACGTTTCCATGAAAATCTTAGTTTGGCATGGGGTGGTTGGGGGAGAGGAATTTTCTTGAAAAATCTTTGTTTCATCTTTGAAGGATACTTAATTTAAATACCAAGTTACCAAACATTTTGTTTTAGAGTTAAACTGTTCATAGACACATTACTGCTAAATATGCACTTTTTGGATTCAGATGGCCTCAAAACATGTATTTCTGGTGAAATCTGGACACGAGATGTTTGAATGGAATACATAACTTTCTCTTACCTACTTAATCAGGTGGCACAATTGTTAACTGAAGTGTATAAATTTGTATCATTCCATATTTATAACTCATTCTTATACCTTATGTATATTGAGCAATTTCAGTATTTTTTATTATCCTTTGCTTATTTGGACAATTATTTATGGACCTGGGAAAGCTGTGGCAAATATGCTATTGAGATAACTCCCTGAACACCCTAGCACATAAATAACCAACAACGTTGAATAAGTAAAGGAAATGTTTCAGGAAAATTGTTGAAACACTATCACAGAGGTTGTTGATGTTGATGTATCATTTTGCTCATAAGCTATTTTTTCAAATATTCTGAGCTTGAAACATGCAGCAGCGAAATTTGTTCCAAAATCGCAGAATTTTAGTCAACTACATCACATAGATATTGCTTAGGAATTGCTGAATTAAGTCAATGATGATCTAGTACTAATTAAAAGAATCATTACAAGTAACAAAATATGGATATCCAGGTATGGCATCACAATCAAGGCTCAATCTTCCCAATGGAAGCTGTTTAAAGAGCCAAGACCAAGAATTCAATAAGTGCTATCAAATATGATAATTCTTCTCATTGTTTTCTGATTTCAATGGCATAGTGCACTGTGAGTTCTTGCTATATGATCTGAACAAGAAATATTACTTAGATGTTATGTGCTGTTTGCTTGAAACAATTCACGGGGGGGGGGGGGGGACACAGCATTATTGCAAAACAAAATGCAATGTGCCCGCTCACACCTCCCTGCGTATTCAGTTTTTTTTCCTTTATTTCTTTTGGCAACAAACAAAACTGTTATTTTGCCTCAGCCACCATATTTCTAGATATGGCCCTATGCAACTTCTTTCTATTCTTGGAGCTGAAAAGAACCTCAAAAGAAGACATTTTAATACCATTGATGAGATGAAAACAGAATTGCTGTAGGCTATATCAAGAGTTTCAGAAGTGCTTCAAAGATTGGAAAAATAACCTGTTCAAGTGTATTATATAATTACTGTCACACTGGCGCCAGAGCCCAGTCAAGAGGTGATACAAAAGAAGGTAGTGAAAACAGTCTGGCTGCTGACATCACAAGCTGGGAAATACATAGTCTTTTAGTTCTGCCACTCAAGCTTTGAGATCTCTCAATTTTCAAAAATCTGTTATCTTCCATTTCCAAAAGTTTCTAGAAACATTTTACTGTATTCAGATCTGTATAAGGGAACTCTCGGCTTCAAGAAGCTATGAAGCAGTATAAGCTGCTAAGTCTCATAAGGCATAAGTAAATATTAGTGCTGCAGAAATCTTCATGGACCAGTCTGAGAAGTACTAGAAGTGAAATTACGTATATGTTAGCATCATGCTAACAGTCTGTTGACAAAATGAGTCTAGTAAACTTGGTGGTGGTGTCATTTCTGCAACATGTGAGATATGTACAAAGATGATGCTGACGAATAAAAATCTTCCATTTTAAGGTAGTTAGGTGTGGGAATTTTCTTGAAAATCTTCATACTGCATCCCTGGAAGATGAAGTTAAACACCAAGTTCAGAATTTAATTGACATTTCATACTTGAATTATGCTGTATGCAGGCATGCATACACAAATACACCTTTTTTTTAAAAAAAATGCCTGCACAGGTACCAATAAAATATTAATTCTAAGTCAATTTCAAAATGGCTCACACTTTGTTCTAATACACCCTAACTAAAGTTAACTAATACCTTCACACTGCCAAGTCTAGCCTGTGAGAAGTTTTGGAATGTTGCCTGAGAAGTAGTGTTACACTACTGACATAACCAAAATATACTATTCTTAGTCATAACATCAAATTCATAAGTAATTAATTACTTTTCATACATTCATTTCTGTAATATTTAAAATGGAAGAACTAAAGCTGAACAAAAATTAATTACTTACTTTAATTACTTCAGAGCTAAGACATTATTACTATGTTTTGATTCTATATTTTTGCTTTATATGTACCTATATGCACCAGTAAAAAAGTAGATTGATATTTCACAGAGAGAGCCAACATCAACACATTGTGACCACATTGACAGCACATTTGGGTATGTGTATGAAAATGATTGGATTGCGCATAGAATGTAGAGTGAGTATTATTTATATCTGTGCATGAAGACAATAGTAAAATAATGAATCTACATACAAGCAAAGGATAGAACATTCAGTACATATCGCTGTAAAGATCTGCATTAACAAAAGAGACATCTGAGAAATATTGATGCTTATTCCAAGAGGAAAATGCTGCTCACATCCAAATCGCATGCATAGCTGTATAATAGTTGCTGTTACATAGCATATTGTTTTCTGTGCTGTTTCATTAATTGGAATGCCTTTACCAAATACAATTTTATTCAGTTTGCAAGAAAGCTCAATTTTTAGTTTGGCTACCCTATATGTGTCACCATTTCCAGACATAGTTAAATATTCATTTAAAGTGTTACCACAATTCAAATGGAGCCGGCCCTCGTAGCCATGGCTGTTAGAGCATATGTCTCTAGCGATCTGCCGAGTAGAGGGTCGCGGGTTCGAGTCCTGCCTTGGGCATGGGTGTTTGTGTGTATCATGTATATGTGTGAAACTAAAGAAAACAGATAGTAAAATAAACGGAAACAATAAAAAAAGAATGGTTAAACAAGGAAAAGAACAATATATATCCATATACATAGATATTTATTTTTTTCAAAAAAAAAAAAGAAAGAAAGAAAGAAATAAAGAAAGAAAGAAAGAAAGAAAATGCTTATAATATGTGCACAGACTCACATACAAGGCAAATAACCTTATAAATAGGATGATGCAACTGAACTTGTCAATACTCAGGGAATCTCTAAATGATGTAAGCATTGCAAGCTGTGGTTAAAGGAATGCATTGTGTATACAGCAGCACCAGCAGAAGATAAGATACATTTTATTCTACTGCTTGTTTGCTCGTCAGGCACATGCTAATCACATGTTTGGATAGATAGAGACTGAAAAATTTAATGCCATGTCCGGGATTTGAAACACAGATCTCCTGGTCTACGTTCAGCTACCATGGCTACCATGGCCAACATGCCATTAAATTCTCCAACTGACTAGTGTTTCCCGATAAACCACTAGGGGTTCTCATATACAATGAGAATCCAAATTTCAGCCTACACACAGCTAGTGTGAGAGGAAGATTAAATTTCCATCAATTCACCTAATAGTGGTAATTATAAAAGCCTGAGACTTAAGTACTTACAGCACAGTAAGTCATATCTCATCGTATATGAGAACTCCTAGCAGGATTCTCATAAGTGTAGTATGGTTTTAAAGGAAATCTTTAGTGTACCAAATTCCGAAGTTAGAGAATTAACAGTGTTATGTGGAAATGGGGTTTGAAAAGACATCTTCCTAATTTTAACATCTGCACAAGTGAACTAAGTTTTAACAAGCAACTAAAATTCATTCAAACTCATATTTGCTTTCCATTCTCATTTGATGATGCTGGGGTGGTAGTGAAGATGATTGATTTTTTATTATTATTATTATTATTATTATTATTATTATTATTATTATTATTATTATTATTATTATTATTATTATTATTATTATTATTATTATTATTATTTATTATTCACCTTAAGACAATAAACTTGTGGATACTAAAATATTAATGGTACAAGTTGACATCCTTTTTTAATTTACATTTTATGTTTGTCCATAAATCCTGTAGAAAGATAAAATAACAAAAACAACTTTACCTTTCAGCTTGGATACAAGCTCTGTCTCAACTAAAATTTAAAACTGTGATATACCTGGAAAATTTCTCTCTGAATAAATGCATTTGCTTGAACACATTTGCTGTCTTCCACTGTCACTTTAAGTCCTTTATCTGACACAAAGCATGTAGCGGTCTGGAAAAGAATAAAAAAAAATATATACATATATTTTTTTTTTTTTTGCACCATGCCTATCTACAACATTACACTAATAATTTAGAAAGCTTAAAAATTACTCTAACACTGCATCCAGTACACTGCAAGTAAATAAATAAATATATGAGTCAATTTAAGAATTTAATGTCACGATGGCACGTTGGCCATGGTGGCTCAAAAGGTAAGAGCGACGAGATGGAAACCAGGAGATCCATGGTTCAAGTACTGGACCATGGCATTGAATTTTTCAGTTTGACTCTATCTATTCAAAACCTTAGCCTATACATGGCTAGTGTGAAGGAACAATTAATTTCCATCAATTAACTTAGATAATAAAAGTTTAACAATGAAGCCTGGGACTCAAGTACTTACAAAGTCGCCACAAATGATATAACTCGAATACGAGAGCCCCTAGTGGTTTACTGGGAAAATATGAGTCAATTGGAGAATTGGTCTGTGGTTCAAATCCCAGCCATGGCGTTGAATTTTTCAGTTTGAGTATCTATCCAAAACCTTAGCCTATCAGGTGTGAATCCTACTTTGTTATCAAAGTACCATTCTGTTATCTAAGCAAGGTCATGAACAGTTATCAGATATTATTTTAATTGATAAGTATTCCACATCCTTATTAAATATATGTTTTATAATCCACAAAAGAGCATCATTCAAACTATAAAATGTGCTTCTCCTTAGATTTTAATATCTAGATGGAACATATACTTCCAAAACATAATTAAATCTTTAGAGATGGCAGTTTTCATGTGAATGACAGTTTCATGGATTAACAATCAAATATAATTATTTTCCTCCGTCAAGCTTTTCCAATGTCTAACTCCTGGCTGAAAGCTGGATGATGAAATCATTATTCACAAACTCCACGGTTAATAAAACAGTTTTTATATCAGTAAAACAAATATATTCACATCTTACAAGCATGACCATTTAGTCAGTGACAACTCATCTGAGACAGTTATGTTAAAAAAGGTAAAATAGATAGATACAAAATAGATAGATAATTTATTCATCTTGTAAATCATACATTGTACATGAGTACTATGATATAAGGCAAATCAAATTGTGAATATACAGTGCAATTAACTATACTTGAAAATTAACAAGTCACATCCAATAAGGACAGGTCAGTGTTTGTGCAAAATAATGATTTATAAAGATATCTCAAGAATGTTATAATATACACAATTAATTCAGAAATGTAACAATATTATAAACTTTCTATAAATTCGAGATTTAACTGTAAATTCACTAACAGAATAAAAACAGTGGTCTAGCAATATGCCAAAACTGACTTTTTAAATGCTTAAAATTGCAAGTGGTTTTATTGGCTATAGGCAGTTTATTAAAAAAAGTGATTCCTAGGTTTATTACAGTTCTGATGAGCTCTTACAATTAATTAAAATGTAAAAAATTAAATACACAATTCAAAATTAAGTGACATTTAATGAGTAAGTTATTACAGATAGCATGTGACAAATGTTTATACAAACTGGAAATATTGACTAAATTATTGGAAAGAATCTATGGGACACAAACACAGGAGGTCGTGGTTGAAGTTCAATGTTCCAAGTGATTCAACATACATAATTATATATATGTAATCAGTGTTACAGTGATTCTAAAGAGTGTTGACTATTGAAATTTTACACAGTGTAGCTACAGTACAATTATAAGAACAGAATCTGGTGAGTGTATAAACATAGTAAGTATTAATCAGAAAATATTTTATGGCAATAACCTCAACCTAGCAATGGCTGCAACTGATTGCTGCCAGCTAAACAATACTAATGGTTATAATACCTCTAGAAATGTATCATATTCTAGAAGTTTACACCCAAACAGAGAACAAGCTGGAGTAACTGAAGCCCACAATGACATATCAATAAAAGAATATATCCTAGCAATAGGCCAACTAACTAATCCCTCAAACATAAGTTTTGTATCAAGAATTTCAAACAACAGAATATGCATGTATTTAACGAATTACTCTATTGTAAATTAATTAATCACAAGACACCCTAGATAAATAATGTTTCGCTTCCTATGAGGCCCCTTTTGGATAAAAAATAAGTGGGTGATTATATCTAATGTCTGCCCAGTAATACCAAATTCTGTTCTCCAAGAAAACTTACTACAGCTAGGAATCCAGGCCTGTTTCTCATATAGAGTACATATGCAATTGCTGCTCCTGGATTTTCTCATATCCCTAGTTTTAGGTGCCAAATGTGTATACACCCAAGCAATGTTGTAAAGCTCCCAAATGGTATGGTAATTGAATATGAAGCTACAAATTACTGGCTATACTTTTCAATAGACACACCAATGTGCTTTCTGAGTAAACAAGGTCATTTAGCTAGACAGTGTAAACAAAATGGCCAAGCCAAAGCTACAGATCACACTCATTCACAAGTTTAAAATCTAATACTTCCTTCAGAAACTGAATTTCCACCACTCAGTGACACTATCAAACCTAATCTAACTACCCAACTACAAACCACACATACACAAAACTCCAAAGAACTTAATGTTAACAGTGAATTTAACTGAATATGAAGTATCCATTAGTCACACAGAAAAAAAGAAAAAGGAAAAATAGAAAAGGAAATCAATGGACAACTACCTTTCTTGGATCTAAATATCATCAGGAATGATACAAAAATAAAATTTGGAATTTACAGGAAGCCAACACATTCAGAAAATTATATAAAAAATAATAGCCACAACCCAATTACACATAAACATGCAATAATAAACAGCCTTACACACAAACTAGTCAACATACCCATGGAAAAAGAAGAATATTTCAAGGAACAAAAAGCAATAATACACATAGCAGAAGAAAACGGATACAACAAAAGTTTGGTGTTGAAGAAAATTAGAAAATCTAAACTAAAGAAAACCATTAAGGAAGCAACCACATTTATTAAAGAAAAAGAAAGCAACAGCATATTCAGTTCATTCACATACAATCAAAAAACATTTAATAAATTTAAAAAGATATTCAAGGAACAAAATATCATCTTGGCACCTACTAATAGATACTCAATTTTAAAATTACTAAATTCAAAAACAAAAGATGAAATTCCTTCAGGTAACAAATCTGGAATATACCAAATAAATTGTAAGAATTGTGAAAAATGCTACATAGGTCAAACAAAAAGAAATTTAAAAACCAGAGTCAAAGAACACTTTAGAAACATCAGATTGAAACAAGAAGACAAGTCAGCAGTAGCATTTCATTTTTGGAATGAAAACCATGACATTGATCCAAATCCAAAATTATTAAAAGGAGTGATAAACCAAAATAGATTGACAACATGGGAGAACATATTCATCTGGAAAAATAAGGATCGCGTAATGAACTTTGAAATCCCGCCAGTAGATAATTTGACAAAAAAGTTCATAGTTCCACCAGAGAGAGCAGACAACAACAGATGCCAGTTGGAAAGAGATTGAAAATGGAGGCCAGGGCCTTTGAAACTAGTCTCTTATAAATATATGAAAAAGTAAGTGACGAGTGTCAATAAACCAACCACAAATAATTTTTATATTAATTTTGACGTCACTGTTACTAAATTCCTCCAAACACACAGCATAGATGATGTTCCAATATCAGTACACATTCTCTCTACTCAAAAAATAAACACTGACAAACAGGAAACGGATTGCAAAAGCCAAAGTTCTGAACCAACCACCTCTATGGTGAGTGACAACAATGAAGATTCCAATCATTACACTGAAAGTGTTTCTTTCATATTAGATGAAGATCCCTTAGAGGATAAAACATAAAAAGAAGATGCAAAATAATACACAGTAACCTCCTGTCAAAAAAAGTAAAAACTGGCAATGACAAAATTCTTTCACCAATAAAGAAAGTAATAGAGGAAACACTACAAGACTATCCATTAAACTATATACAGCTTTTAAGTTTCTATGAGAATGCCACTGAAAGTAAAGACATAGTAAAAATTACAGAAAATTATTATATTAACTTTAAAGAGAGTCAATTAAAGACACTAAACAACACTTACTTTTAAATTTTTCCGGAACATGTTTCTGAGGCTTTGCCTCTATCACCAGCCGGCTCTCGACTGGTTCTCATTGGTGTAGTTGATATTTTGTCACAGGTCTCCTCTGGTGGCGGTTCAAGGAACTTGCTGAACAAATCTTTCTGGGGGATGTCGAAATTGAATACTTTGTTCCTATTTTTTGAAATGAAGATTTGTTCCCATGTGGATAGTTCTTGTTTTCCTGATGTATGTTTTAGTAGTTTTGGTTCTGGATTTATGTTGTGGTGTTTTTCCCAAAAATGTGTGGCAACTGCTGATTTTTCTAATTGTTTATATTTTATGTTTCTAAAGTGTTCCTTTGCTCTTGTTTCTAAATTTCTTTTTGTTTTTCCAATATAAATTTGACTACAGTCATTGCATTCAATTTGATATATACCAGATTTTTTGTTAGATGGAATGGCATCTTTGATGTTTGAGCAAATTAGGTTTTTAAGGAGAAATGGTTGACTGGTGCTAGTTGAATGTTTTGTTTTTTGAAGACTTTTTTGAATTTATCATAGGCCCATGGATGGTAAGTGAATTTTTTGAAAATCATATTAGTTTCTGGCCTATGATAAATTCAAAATAGTCTTCAAAAAATAAAACATTCAACTAGCACCAGTCAACCATTTCTCCTTAAAAAACCTAATTTGCTCAAACATCAAAGATGCCATTCCATCTAACAAAAAATCTGGTATATATCAAATTGAATGCAATGACTGTAGTCAAATTTATATTGGAAAAACAAAAAGAAATTTAGAAACAAGAGCAAAGGAACACTTTAGAAACATAAAATATAAACAATTAGAAAAATCAGCAGTTGCCACACATTTTTGGGAAAAAAACCACAACATAAATCCAGAACCAAAACTACTAAAACATACATCAGGAAAACAAGAACTATCCACATGGGAACAAATCTTCATTTCAAAAAATAGGAACAAAGTATTCAATTTCGGCATCCCCCAGAAAGATTTGTTCAGCAAGTTCCTTGAACCGCCACCAGAGGAGACCTGTGACAAAATATCAACTACACCAATGAGAACCAGTCGAGAGCCGGCTGATGATAGAGGCAAAGCCTCAGAAACATGTTCCAGAAAAATTTAAAAGTAAGTGTTGTTTAGTGTCTTTAATCGACTCTCTTTAAAGTTAATTTATCATAACAACACTGTTTTCAACACTTCCAAGAAAGGAATTATTATATTAGTTTAGACACACTAATTGAAACTTTGGGAAAACTTTGACATCTCACAAACCAAAGCTTAAAGAACAAAACCACACGAATGGGAAAAAAAAATTACTTGCTGCCCTAGATGTTGAAAGAAACATTCTAGCTACAGATCAATAACATATTGCCCGATCGCATATTTTTTCTGTTGGAGCCGCGATGAGCAAGTACCAGCACATGCGCAGGAAAGAAAGGAGACAGTGGTGCCAGCGCTGAACGCTTGTTGAGAGACAGACACAAAGAGAGAGAGACAGAGTGATATCTGGATAGTTCCATCTTTCTCTTGTCGCCATGAAAGACCTTAAAAACGTCGGCAGCTTTCTAGAATAATGACTGGAGGTATAAAATCGTGCAAAGTGCTAGAGGGCAGTCAATTGCTAGTTAGTTGCTAATTGAGTTGCAGCTGTGCAGTGTGAGAGTTGTGTGAGGGTTATTGAACTGTACCGCAGTGAATTCTTTTATTTGTTTACGTGTGGCGGGAGTAAAGAGACAACCTTGTTGTGTGTATGTCATGTCATTTTTACTGTTGCAAGGGGTGTACAAAGCTATTTACTGCAATAAAGAGCATTTTAAATATCTGCAAACAAGACTTTTAATTCTACGAACCCACAAAGTCACAATGTCCATACTAGTAAGGACTACATCATGTGGAAAGATCATATTTACCAAAGACAACCCTTCCTTATTATCTGATTTTGCATTATGGACTGTACAATTCTGCAGTGAAATATTAACGGAGTAAAACCCCAACTAGAAGAATTGCAATTCTTGATTAATAAGCATCAATCTAAAATTATATGCCTCCAGGAAACAAACTTCAGAGAAAATTATACTTATCCAACTTAAAAAATATATGTCATGTAACAAAAACCGACTTGACACTTGCTATGCAAGTGGAGGAGTGGTAATCTACATTAATATAGTACAAACCAAAACATTATACAACTGAATACTACACTTGAAGCCACTGCATTTAAGGTATACATACCTAAAGAAATCTGTATATGTAATGTCTACCTGCCAAATTGTGTTGACATCAATCGAAATATGCTATTAGAATTGGTAAACCAACAACCCAAACCATTTATAATAATCAGTGACTTTAATAGTCACAATAGTTTATGGAGATCTACTTTCACTGATCTGAGGGGAAAAATAATAGAACAGATGATTGAGAGAACTGATATATTATTATTATTATTATTATTATTATTAAACCAAGGACAACCAAGAGGTCCCAAGTTCGAATCTCGGTCTGAGTTACCTAGTTAAGGTTTTTCTGGGGTTTTCCCTTATCCTGAAAGACGAATGTCAGGTAACTCTAAGCTCTATGGACCCTGGGCTCATCTGAGCACCATTTCACCTATTCCATTCATCGTCCGATGAGGTCGGCCTCATTTTGGACCACTTTGGAGGACGTAAATTACAAAAAAATCTATTATAATGTTGCCCATAATGCAATAAGTTGCATAAACCTCACCATGTGTTCACCAGACATAGCACATTTGTTTAATTGGCCAGCTTCTCAAACCCTTCATGGGAGTGACCATTTTCCGATTTACATAAACAGTGATTCAATTTCTACTAATAACTATAGAGTACCTAAATGGACCTTAAATAAATTTGATTGGTCAAAAGTTAGACTCTCCATCAACAATATTCTGAAAGAGCTGCCACCACCTACTGAATTCCAAAATTATAAGTAACTTATATAATATACTATGGCGCTAGCTAAAGTCTCACAAACATCCAGTACTGCAATTTCAAAAGCTGTTCTGTGGTGGAATGACTCATGCAAAATAATTACTAGAGATAAAAATAAAGCTTTCTTCAAATATAAGAAAATAAACTCAAATTATCTTCAGCACCGTGCAAAAGCACGAAGAACGATTAAAGACAGTAAAAAGGAATTCTGGATATTTAGTACCATCACTAAACCAGACAACACCATAATGTGAAATTTGGAAAAAAGAAAAATTAAGAAACTCAATAGCAGCCCTAACTTTTTCCAAACAACTTTGCTCAAACATCCGTAAAATGACTCATATCTAACAGATTTCAAGCAGATGGCTGATCTTTTAGCTGAATCATTTTCTGAAATATCTAAAAACGATCCAGAGTTCTTAAGAATCAAAAACGAACAAACATCAATAACACAAAGAATATAGAATGATGATTCACTAGAACTTAATGTCATACAAGTGCAAGAATTTAAAGGAATTAAAAAAAAAAAAGTAATAATACTAGTCCAGGATCTGACTCAATACCCTATGAAATAATAAGGCAGTAGCCTGAAGACAGTCTAATGTACCTACTGGCATTATATAACTTTATGAGGTCAACTAAAGTATTTCTTGAACAGTAGCGAAATGCCATAGTAATACCAATTCTTAAGCCTGATAAAGATGGCTCATTACCTCAAAGTTATAGACTTAGAGCACTAACATGCTATATGTGTAAACTATTGGAAAAAAACTAAATAAAAGGATGAGATGGACCCTAGTAAAAAACAACTGTTTTACTTGTGTACAAAGCGGATTTAGAAAATACCAACCTACAACAGATACTCTCTTATCCCTAAAACAACAACAGGAAAGCATACAAAGCCTCTCAACATTTAGTAACAATAAGTCTGGACATAGAAAAAGCCTATGACATTGTGTCCCAGAAATATAAACTCAAAACCCTACTGAAAATAATGTAAATGGAGTGAGTGTGTGGTGTTTTAAGGCCTGTCAACAGTGAGGTCATTTGGGGCTGAATATTAATGCAAACACTGTATATTTTATAGAAAATGTTCTGAAATGTAGCAATATTCAAGACTGAAAGATCAACTTTCCAAAAGAGTTTACATAAACAACGGTGTCCCACAAGGATTTGTATATATATAAAATAACACAAGAAATAAAAACTCAAAATGGCTACAAATTGCACAAAACCCTAAAATAATTCCAAAACTACCAAGAAAATCAGCTGTTGTCATCTTTGAAACTGGACATGATTGAATAACTATCTTTATAGGATTGGACTTTCAAGCTCACCGAACTGCCTACTGTGTACCAGAGAAGAAATTATGAATATGGCACATCTAGAATCATGCCAACCTTTGAAGACATGCCCTGATATAGTCACCAAATACTGGTAGGCTAGAAAGAGAATGACACAAAAAAAAATCCTGAGCAACACACACCCACACCCACACCCTCACCCGCCCACCCCCACCCCCACACACACCCACACACACACACACACACACACACACACACACACACACACACACACACACACACACACACACACAGACAGTGAGTTCAAGATGGAAAAGCAAGTTAAGAGGGGATGTCCACAAGGATCGTGTTGCGGACCTAGTTTCTGGAGTATTCTCTATAATTCTCTGCTTAATTTAGAATTCTCTAAGCGAACAGAAGTAATTGCCTTTGCAGATGATCTGCTAATCATGACAAAGGGGAAGAGTACACTTGATGCCGAAAATTTTGCCAATCAGGATTTAAAGAAAATTGAATTATGGGCCAAAGAAAATAAACTAAAATTTAATGAGTCTAAATCAAAAGCCATAATAACAAGGAAGAAAAAAATAAACAACGAAGCAATTAATAGTGTCGCCCTGGCAGTAGACTCCGAAGCCGAAGCCGGTGGAGATTCGGAAAACTTCGGAACCAATCGTTACCGGTAGCGACAGACAGTTGAATGTAGAGTTGGAAAAATAAACAGTTTTGAGGTTCTGGCAATTTTGTAATGTTGAACAGTGTATTTCGAGGAGAATAAAGTGTAGTTTTTGTGTTTCGTAACCTCGTTTTATCATTTCACGAACCCACAAAGTCACAACTGGTGTCAGGAAGCGGGATAACTACATCACCGAAGATTATGGCCATGGAATCGGCATTGCAAATGCTTTTGCAGAAGATGAACGAATTAACAGCGAAGTCGGAAGCGGCAAATAACAACTTGGCCGCGAAGATGAACGAGTTAACAACAAAAACAGAAGCGGCAAATAACCTGGCCGCAGAGTTGAAAGAAATAAAGACCGAATTGACCACAGAAATGAAGGCAGCGAACGACAGTCTGGCCACGGAAATGAAGGAGGCGAACGAGGTCCTCGCCGCCAAATTTGAGGAACAGTTGGCCGGCGTGAGGGATGTCGTGACGGAGCTGGGCAAGCGGTGGGCCAAGTGGACGAGCGCGTCGAGGACCTGGCGAACCGCTTCAATGACCTGGAGGAAAAGGCCGACAATAACGCCAAGTCCCTGAACGCCATGGTTGAAGACGTCGAAGACCTCGCGAACCACGTAAACAACCTGGAGGGAAAGGCCGACAGCAGCGTCAAGTCCCTGAACGCCATGGTGGAGGACGTCGTCGGCAGGAGACTGAAGGATATGAAGGCTGACGCACCGGGACGCGACACAACATCGGCGCGCGTCAAACCTCCGAAATATGACGGCGCGTCAACATTCGAGGTCTTCCGCCGCCAGTTCGACACAGTGGCCAAGCACAACAGATGGTCACCGGAGGAGGAGGCCACACAATTAATAGCCAGCCTCCAGGGACGGGCCGCGGAAATCCTAAACGCGGTGCAGACGACGGCGGCGCCCAAGGACATCTGGGAGGCCCTGGAGAATCGCTTCGGGAACCACCGCTTAGCCGCAGCGTACCGCAGCCAACTAAAGGCAAGGTCGCAGCAGCCGGGGGAGACGCTGCAGGAGTTAGCCATAGCGATAGAGCAGCTAGCTAGCAAGGCCTTGGTTGACCTGCCACTGGAGTTCGTATCCCGGGAAGCCGCCTTCAACTTTGTCGACGGGGTACGGGACACGGAGATTCGTCAGCGCCTAATGCTCGGCGATTATAAAACCATCCACGAGGCGCTGACAGCGGCATTAAGGATGGAGGCGGCCAAGGTAGCATCTATCCCGACGTCGAGAACGAGGAGTGTTCGCTACGCCGGAGACAGAAGACCAGCTGAGGGACGCCGGCGAACACCTAGTGGCCTGTGTTGGGGGTGTGGACAGCCCGGACACCTGCAGAGAGACTGCCCACACCAGGAAGGGCAGCGGGAAGAACGAGTAAGGCCAGGCGTGGAGAGGGGTACGTCGGCGCCATTACCACCATCCCCTAGAGTGACAATCCGCGCCGTCAGCCGGCGGATGGATGACAACCTCATCGCGGACGGCTGGGTAAGAGCAAAGCCGTGCCGCGTGCTGGTGGACACTGGAGCGGCCGTGACCATCATCAGACCTGACGTGGCGAAGGGTTTGCCGACGAGGAAGCCGAGCCGACCATACGAACTTGTGACAGCATCGGGCGACACCATGCCTGTGGAGAAGGAGGCCCTACTGGAGCTGAACTTGGGACGGAGTGCCGTGCGTCTGTGGGTGTTCGTCGCGAAGGTGACTGAGGAGGTGATTCTGGGACTGGATGCCCTCAGGAGACACGAGGCGACGGTCGACGTCGGCAGGAAGGTCCTGAGGCTCAACGGAGAAGAGGTTATACTCCGTCAACCAGAAGAGCGCCTTGGAATTGGCAGGGTCGTCTTGAGCAAAGACGTGGTTGTCCCAGCGAGGAGTGAGGTGATGGTGACGGCGCGACCGGAAGGCCAGACAGCACGTTGGGTCCAGAGGCAGCAGGAGTACGACTTCACCTCGGAATATCGCAGAAGGAAGAGTCACGGTAACGCGGACGCTATGTCCCGAAGACCCTGTCCAGAAGAGTGCGGCCAATGCACTAAAGTGGAGGGGAAGGAGCGTGCCGCAGCTGTTCGAGTAGTCACGGCAGTGCCTGCGGATGGCTGGGATAGCGCAGGCCTGAGGAGGGAGCAGCTGGCGGACGCAGACTTGGGACCACTCTTGAGGGATGTGGAGAACCTGGTGGACCACCTCCACGACATGCACGAGATGGCTCGCCAGAAAATCCAGAAGGCGAGCGACCGCATGAAAACCCGATACGACAGGCAAGCCAACAGCCAAGGGTTCCAGCAAGGTGACCTGGTCTGGTTGTACCGCCCGACCCGGACCAAGGGACGCTGCCCGAAGCTTCAGCAGCCATGGCAAGGACCGTACCGTGTGGTGAAGAGGATTAACGACGTGGTCTACCGCATCCTGAAGGTGCCCCGAGGAAAGATGTTGGTGGTACACCTGGATCGCCTGGCCCGCTACGAAGGCGCTGTTCGGGACGACCAGCCTTGAGGAGGGAGCAGTGTCGCCCTGGCGGTAGACTCCGAAGCCGAAGCCGGTGGAGATTCGGAAAACTTCGGAACCAATCGTTACCGGTAGCGACAGACAGTTGAATGTAGAGTTGGAAAAATAAACAGTTTTGAGGTTCTGGCAATTTTGTAATGTTGAACAGTGTATTTCGAGGAGAATAAAGTGTAGTTTTTGTGTTTCGTAACCTCGTTTTATCATTTCACGAACCCACAAAGTCACAATATCTACCTTAACAACAAAGTTATTGAACAAGTAGACATACTCAAATACTTTGGCATATATATTGACAAAAGGTTCAGATTCAACCATCATGTCGATAATCTACATGACAAAGCAATAAAATTGACGCATTCATTATCCATGACTGCAAAACTTACCTGGGGGCTTGGAAACAAAGCTTACACACCATATATAAAGGTGCCATAGAGCCAATATTAACATATGGAGCCCCAATTTGGGGAGCTGCCCTACAAAACCAAAAGAACTTCAGGAAAATACAGAGAATACAGAGACTATTCAACATTAAAATCTTAAAATGGTACAGAACGATATCTTATGATGCTTCCTGTGTCATAGCTGGTATTGAAACCATTGACATAACCATCAATGGGAAGATAGCACTATACAGGGCTATACATGAAAGGGATAACTATGATGCACCCTTACCACCAAGGAAATGGCAACATCCTGCAGAAGTTTCTGAAATTACAGAAGCTGAGGAATCCACTAATTACATATTCAGAATCTATACAGATGGGAGGAAAATAGTAGACAGGGTTGGAGCTGCAGCAGTGGTGTTCAAACATGAAGCACTCAGTCTTCAACTAAATTATAGATTGGATGGCAAGTGTTCAAACAACCAAGCAGAACAAATAGCTATATTGAAAGTGCTACAAGAGCTTCAAAACCATATAGACTTAGCACTTGAAGAAAAGACAGCAGCAATTTACTCTGATAGCAAGGTAACGCTGGACATACTGGTAAACATAAAGCACAACTCAGTCGTGGAGGACATTGCAGCCACTCTAACATCCCTGCAACAAGCTAATTGGAGAATCTACTTCACATGGGTGAAAGCCCATGTAGGAATACCTGGAAACGAGATGGCTGATAAATTGGCCAAGGCAGCTGCTCAAGATGAAGGACTGCCAATCATTTACAATAAGGTTCCCAGGTCAACGATCAAAGCAGACATAAAAGAAAGAGGACACGAACAATGGCAACATAGGTGGAACAGCACAAACAAAGGGGCTCTCTGTAAAACTTTCCTCCCAACAATCAAAGATAGGTTAAAGAGAAAACTTCCCATTACACCAGAACTTACTGCTACAATCTCAGGTCATGGAAAAACTAAAGATTACCTATACAGGTTCCACATTATTGATGATCCAAAATGTACATGCAGTAACCTCCGACAAACAGTTAACCATTTAATCTTTGAATGTAAAGAGACACAACGGCAGAGATCTATATTGGTGGCAGAAGTAAACAAGGAGGAAAATGGCCCACAATCACCCAGGAACTAATCACAAAATACTTGAAACCATTTTGCAAATATATTCATTCAATTAACTTATAAAAAAGTAGTTAATTTTAAATTCCATATATTTATAAATATACTAATTGATTAGAGATAGGACTACAAGCATACTATAAAACAATACAATGCAGGAATAGGCTAGTAAACTAGAGAAAGAAACTACCAACATATAGGTTAGAAAAAGCTCAAAGGTTTATATATCAAAAATAAATTAGGAACAAGTCTGTTAAGCTTATAAATATAAAATTGAATCTGTAAATTATAAATGAAATTATGTATTGTAATGCATGATCTGCTACGGCCGATTTATCATTTATTTATATCTAATGTTACGAAAATGTTCTTTCTTTCTCATTTCCAAACTACGTTTCGTCTTTCCAATATAAACCTAATAACAATCTAAACAATTAAATTGATAAATACCAGATTTTTTATTATTAGGAATTTTATCTTTTTTTAGAAAATTGAAGTAAATTTTAATACTATATTAATTTTGAGGAACTAAAGTTATACCAACTCCCTTAAAAAAAAAAAAAAAAAAAAAAATACTTACCCAAGGATGGTAAGTAAACTATTTAAAATTATAATTGCTAATTAGTTTTTTAAGAGTAGAAATATCATTAATACTTTTTTGATATTTAAATTTTTCAATTTTCTTTTGTATAAAGTCTTTATTAAAACCATTAATTAAAGCAGAATTAATAATGTTTATATTCTTTGCTAAATTCTTCTTTATTCAGGGGTATATTTATTAATCTAGAAATCAAACTATTAAAAACAGCAAATTTATGTGAATAAGGGTTAATACTTTTATGTTTTATGTAATTATCAATATGAGTAGATTTCCTATAAATACCAAAATCCAATTTGCTATTATTTCTTATTATCTTCAAACCTAGAAAAGGAAGAAATCCATTAACTTCAGTTTCTAATGTGAATTTTATAGCTTTATCTTGTAAATTTAGTAATTTTAAAGCATCATTAATTTGTTTTTCAGGAACAATAGCAAAAATATCATCAACATATCTACACCATGTTTTAAATAAAAATCAACGGAAAAGCTTTAGTGACTTGAATTTCTAAAAAACACCTCTTAAAAAGATCAGCAAGAAAAGGTTTAAGAGGATTACCCATTGCTAAGCCAGAAGTTTGTTGAACTATTAAAATGAAAAAAATTTTGTTCCAAACAAAAATCAGTAATGGAAATTAATTGTTCTTTCACACTGGCCGTGTGTAAGCTAAATTGTGGAAACGTAGTGTCAGACTGAAATATCAATGCCATAGCCGGGATTTGAACCACGGATCTTCTGGTTTCCGTCCAGCCGCACTACCATTGTGCTACTATGGCCAAAGTGCCGATATGACATTAAATTCTCCAACTGACTCGTATTTTCACGGTAAACCATTTAGGAGTTCTCATAAACACATGAGACAACTACCTTAATGGCGACTTACTATATTGTAAGTACTTTAAGGCCCGGGCTTTAAAGTTAAGCACTATTAGGTCAATTAATGGAAATTAATTGTTCTTTCACACTGGCCGTGTGTAGGCTAAATTGTGGAAACGTAGAGTCAGACTGAAAAATTCAATTCCATAGCCGGGATTTGAACCACGAATCTTCTGGTTTCCGTCCAGCCGCACTACCATTGTGCTACTGTGGCCAACGTGCCGACATGACATTAAATTCTCCAACTGACTCGTATTTTCCCGGTAAACCACTTAGGAGTTCTCATAAACACATGAGAAAACTACCTTAATGGCGACTTACTATATTGTAAGTACTTTAAGGCCCGGGCTTTAAAGTTAAGCACTATTAGGTCAATTAATGGAAATTAATTGTTCTTTCACACTGGCCGTGTGTAGGCTAAATTGTGGAAACGTTGAGTCAGACTGAAAAATTCAATGCCATAGCCGGGATTTGAACCACGGATCTTCTGGTTTCCGTCCAGCCGCACTACCATTGTGCTACTGTGGCCAACGTGCCGACATGACATTAAATTCTCCAACTGACTCGTATTTTCCCGGTAAACCACTTAGGAGTTCTCATAAACACATGAGACAACTACCTTAATGGCGACTTACTATATTGTAAGTACTTTAAGGCCCGTGCTTTATAGTTAACCACTATTAGGTCAATTAATGGAAATTAATTTCACACTGGCCGTGTATAGGCTAAATTGTGGAAATGTAGAGTCAGACTGAAAAATTCAATGCCATAGCCAGGATTTGAACCACGGATCTTCTGGTTTCCGTCCAGCTGCACTACCATTATGCTACTATGGCCAACGTGCCGATATGAATTTAATTCTCCAACTGACTCGTATTTTCCCGGTAAACCACTTAGGAGTTCTCATTAACACATGAGACAACTACCTTAATGGCGACTTACTATATTGTAAGTACTTTAAGGCCTGTGCTTTATAGTTAACCACTATTAGGTCAATTAATGGAAATTAATTGTTCTTTCACACTGGCCGTGTATAGGCTAAATTGTGGAAACGTAGAGTCAGACTGAAAAATTCAATGCCATAGCCGGGAGTTGGAGAATTTAATGTCATATCGGCACGTTGGCCATAGTAGCACTTAGTAGCAAATATTTATATTTGTGTAATGTACAAATTTCCAGTTACTTGAAACAACTTAGACTAGATCTTCCCTTGCTAATCTGCAGAACTAGTAAAAATGAAATTCCTCCATGGAGACTTTCAGTTCCAAAGATAAATTTGGAAATGTCTGGATTTATTAAAGGTCAAGTGGACAGAAAAGTGTACCAGAAACTATTTAAAGAAACAAATGCACACTATCCTGGGTACATGGAAATTTTTACTGATGGTTCCCACTCTCAGTTTGGAAATGGCTGTGCTATTATATCTCAAGAAGTTACAATGTTATATAAACTACCAGAATTCTACACAACATTCTATAGTGAATTATATACAGTAAAAACGTCCCTAGAAGTGATACAATCTGCAATGCACCAGAAATATGTGATTTACTCAGATTCCTCCAGTGCTTTATTGTCCGTCCAGAATTAGTTGTCCAATAAATTAATAATTAAAGATATACAAAATCTGTACAATAAACTTACTCTAGAAGACAAGGAAATACTGTTGACGTGGATACCATCCCACCAAGGAATAGCTGGAAATGAAAAGGCTGATGAAGCTGCTAAAGAAGCAACAAATCAACAACTGGCCTCCAATACCTATTCCACATGAAGATATAAGCCATATCAAAAAGAAAATAATTCAAGACCGGAAACAACACTGGCTAGAAACCAAGTAAACTCTGACAAGTGAAACTCAACACATCTCCTACTCAGTCTCTTTATAAACATACAAGTTGAAAACAACACATATTACTCTCCAGACTTGGAAATGGACATACAAAGCTTACACATGATTACCTATTTTGCAGATAGAGGGCTCCACACTGACCATCCAACCAACCATTATCAGTAAATCATATTATAAACGAATGTACCTGTTACTCAACCTATAGGACTCTTCATAAAATTCCTACAGATCTTCATGTTCCACTAGTCTACAATGACTGTATTTATTTCTATCGGGTTGTCTCATAAATTCGTTCGCTTCTTGTTACGTGTTTACGATTAAGAACTCCTGAGAACACTGCATGCCCCCATTACTTTTACGTCAAAGAAGTTGCCTAACAATATGGGGTTTGTTTACAAATACAATAACTGAAAAGAATGCTATGAACGCAAATCACAGCGACCTCACGGTCAAAGGTAAATAGGTCAACTTATGTAAGAATTGGTAACCAAACTTCAGTACCAGTTTGTGGATGCAACAGTGTGGAGTTGTAACTTGTGAATGTTAATATGGAAGGCAAGAAGGAACATTTTCGACATTTAATGCTGTTTTATTACTGTAAAGGTAAAACAGCCTCACAAACTCAACGGAAAATTTGTGCTGTTTACGGAGAAGATGCAGTGACAAATCGGGCATGTCAAAAATGGTTTACTCGATTTAGAGCTGGGAACTTCTCTGTGAAAGACAAACCTCGTTCTGGACGACCTGAAAGGATAAAGGACATGATTACGAACAACCCCAGAATAACAACTCGGGAGGTAGGTCAGGAGCTAAACTTATCTCATGCAACTGTAGCCAGGCACCTAAAGAAACTTGGTTACGTAAATCTTCGGGATGTATGGGTTCCGCACGAACTGAGTGAACAAAATTTAGTTGTGTTTCCATCTGTGACGCATTGATAAAACGCAATGAAACTGCCCCTTTTCTGAAACAGCTGGTTACAGGAGACGAAAAGTGGATTGCGTACAACAACATCCGAAAGAGAAGGTCATGGCATAAGAAAGGGGAACCACGACTCTCAATTCCTAAACCAGGGCTTCATCCTGAGAAGATTATGCTGTGCATTTGGTGGGACTGGAAAGGAATTATTTATTACGAATTTCTTCCTCCTGGGGAGACCATCAATTCAGAGAAATACTGTTCTCAGTTGGATCGTCTGAAGGTTGCCTTAGAAGAGAAAAGGCCAGAGTTAGCATCTAATGGTGGAGTCGTCTTTCATCACGACAATGCCAAACCACACACTTCTATGGTAAGTCGTCAGAAATTACGGGATTTCGACTGGGATGTGTTACCTCACCCGCCTTATTCTCCAGACATTGCCCCATCCGACTATTATTTATTCCGATCACTGCAAAACTTCCTTAATGGCAAACCTTACTTCCTTGGAGGATTGCAGACTCGCCGTAGAAGACTTCGTCAACCAGAAAACTGTAAGTTTCTGGAAAAATGGTATTGATAAGCTTCCTGAGAAATGGAGATATGTTATATTTAATAATGGTGCATACTGCACAAAATAAAGTTTGTTTTGCAAATTTCATTACCTTGTTTACTTTCGATGACCTTGCGTATGTAAACAGGTTACCCCTACATAATTAGGCAACTTCGTTGCCGTAGTTGTGATACGGGCATACAGTGCAGGCGTTCTTTGTCGTAAACACCTAACAAGAATCGAACGAATTTATGAGACAAACCAATACAAGACTGTAAATTAACTTCTTCAATATGAACATCTTTTTACTATTACCTGGTTTAGGTGTATCTTGTAAAGTAAGATTGACTATAATTATTAAGTAATACATAAAAAGTATGAAAATAGTGCTGTACAATATCAATTCTTCAGTTCTTTATAAGTGTATAACTTATGTAAACCTATATGTTTATACTGTACTGTAACCTAATAGTTCCTAAAATGTTACTTGTACTGACCAACTGTATTCAAAATATTGTACAATCTTATAGTTGTAGGCAACTGCAGACTTTAAATGCAATGAAATAATTGGTTGCTAAGGGCAACGCTGAGCAAAATCAATAGTCAATAGAGGGGATGAGTTTAGTAGAAGCTTGGAGATTGTAGAAGTAAGATGTCTAGATAAGTGAAAAAGGTTTCGGCAAAGTTACTGGTAAAGTTATAATATCATTATTAAATTTTAGATGAGTCGCATTTTTTACACATCTGCTTCACTACAGTTGAATCTCGATATATTGAAGTGACGTTAAGTCAAGAGGAACACGCGAAAGTTAGATCCAACCAACTTTAAAAACCGGACAACATGGAGGTAAGATCGTTCACATTTGAATATTTCAACGAACATTTCGGCAACAAGAAAGAAATAAAACAATATTTGAAACTAAAGACAAAAAGAAGATTAATATCAGCGGTCATAAAATTTATCAACAATTGCCTAAAACGTAACTTTTCTCCGAAATTTGTACGAAAAATAGTAAAATTTAACAATAACAGTATAGAACAATTAGCTGCTGAAAAAGCCGTGTTAAAAGCCGAAAAAACAAATCACTACAGAAAAATAACTAATATAGACCTCTCTTTGTATAACCTACATATAAATATTTAGTACGAAAGTGAAGCAGATGTGTAAAAAATGCGACTCATCTAAAATTTAATAATTTTTCGCTTCACTGTGGTGTTCCAATACAGTTGAATCTCGTTATAATATCATGTTTATTTTAAAACAATGGTGTCAAGTTATTAGTTTTGGAAACCAATACAACTACTGTAGAGACTCGGTTATCTGACCTTCGGCAATCTAACATTCCGTATTATCTGACTATCACCAGTGCTTGGTCAGCAGGATGTGCATCCTCAAATCTTCAATGAGTGTACAGGTATAGGTTGGGTGCAATGATATTGTTTTCATTTCCTGAGAGTACAATATGGCAAGTAAATAAAGAAAATTTTGACGTCACTGTTACTAAATTCCTCCAAACACATATAAGAAGTAGTTGTTTCCATGGAAGACAAGTTGACGGCATTAAAGAGACTGGACAAGAGGAAAACTCTTCAAAAAGTGGCTTCAGATTATGGTGTTGGGCATGTTACAGTGGAGGACTGGAAAAAAAGAGGGAAGAAACTGAAAAGTGGTGTGCTACCAGAGCAACAAGTGATGCACTAAAACACAGGAAAACAATGAAACAATGTGAATATGAAAAAGTTAGCAAAGCTTTGTTTCTTTGGTTCACTCAAAAACAAGAAAAGGGTTTACCAATGTCCTGTATTTCTGTATTTCTGCCCTGTATTTCTGGAAAGCGTTCAATGAAGGGGATTTTAATTTTACTGCTACTAAAAAACTGTCCGCTAAATCTGATGATGTTTTGAAATTTAAAAAGAAATTCCAAGAATTAATTCTTTCTGAAGGATTAACTGGTGATAAGATTTTTAATTGTGTTGAAAATGGACTAAATTTCAAGATGCTGCCATCTAAAACTCTTACAGCCCGAGGAGAGGTGTCTGCCCCTGGGTACAAGCATAGTATGGAAAGGGTTACTATTCTTGCCTGCAGTATATTATGGGGAACTTCAAAGCTAAATTGCTAATGATTGGTAAATCTAAAAGACCTAAAGCATTTAAAAACATTTCTGTTAATGCTCTACCAATGCATTACACTACAGAATTCTACCTGGATGCCTGCTGTCTTCTTTAAAGACTGGTTCTTTTCACAGTTTGTACTATCTATCGAGTAGTTTCTAGCTTCCAACAACATCCCCAAAAAAGCTGTCCTACTAGACAGTGCCCCATCACACCCAAATGTAGAAGAACTTAAAAGTGGTGATATCAAGGTCTTGTTTGCCCCACCTAAGGTGATGTCATAGTGCCAGCCAATGGACCAAGGTACGCTGGTAACATTGAAAAGACATCGGCGACAACTCCTTTTGTTCCTGATAGAGGACATGGAGAATGGCAAGGACATGATGGAAAAGTTAAGATCTATCAACATGAAAGATGTTGCATACTGGGTGGCTCAAGCTCGGGAAAAAATTGAAACATTAGCAAAGTCTTGGGCCACTGTTAGGTGATGAAAATAAAGAAGATATAGTACAAGAAGACATGGATGACATTGTTCCCTTACTGAACCCATTCCTGGCTGAGGATGCTGCGGCTCAAGATGGGAGTAGCTGGTATGCAGAACATCAATAGTTTGAACTCACAGACTCTAATATTGTTGATTTCGTGAATGGTAATGACAATGAGGATAAAGCAGAATGGGGAAATTGAAGAACAAAACGAGAAGATGAGTCATGCTGAAAGTTTAAATGCTTTAGAGATGACATTAAGATACGTGGAGCAACAGCCGAAGGCAAGTGCAACTGAGGTATTCATGTTTCGTCAATGGCAAAATCTCGTAGCAAGGAAATGTCATTCAGCAGGCAAGCAGACTTCATTGAAAAGCTTCTTTCCTGAAGACATCTGGAGCTTCTTTTTGTTCAATATTGCATGTAGAACTAGTTTGACTATTCAGTAAATACTGCAAAACCAACAACTGTTTTAATAATACAGTATACCTACAATGTTTTACTACATTTTCCAACTTATGTTATATTATCCGACATTTTCGGTTATCCGACCTTGTCCAGGGCCAGTTAGGTTGGATAATCAAGACTCCACTGTATAAGAAGATTTTATATTATATTATCTAATTATTTTATTCTAATGTCCCATCCTGGAACATCTTTAAAGTTACAACATATGTCCAAGACCACAGGCCTGAGAAAAGACTTCACACTAACTGCCGAGACAAGAAGAATTACTTCAATGAGGAGCATCACAGTGCCCCAAGCAAATTAAAAATTATGCTTTAACCAAAAAAAGGAGTATGACAAGTCATAATTGGTGGGAAAGGGTAGAAAACATATAGAGAAAATATGAATGAAAGCTACACGGAAGCTAGGGGAAAGAAACATCAGTAGCTTTTGGAAAACAACAAAGAGTAGAATATAAGAGGCAAGAAATTTGGAGAAGCTTAGAAGACAAAAGAAAAGAAAGGCAAAGAAAAGAAAAAAAATAGAAAAGCAGAAAGGTAGAGGAAGGATTAGTGTGAATAAAACTGGGATCAAAGTACATGAGAGGGTTAAGGGGCAAGGAAAAATGAATTTGTGTATTAAATGGTAGAAGGACGTCAGACCATTGCTGACAAAATGTAACATCTTATTTGTACAATACTTTCAGTTATTGTAAAACCAAAAGCTTCCTTTTAATGTAAGACTTGAAGCTTTCGCGGCGAGCGTTATGGATTATGGCTTCACGGGTGATCAGCCACATCAAATTGATGAACATTGAGCTTTCGGCCATTGTTAACTCTATGGCCTTCATCAGGAACTAAGTGTGATCACCCGGTCATTGGCCAGGGCAGGGCAAGGCAAGCTCCACCCACTGACTGAAGGATAAATAGTGACACATGCCGTAGCCATCACACTTAGTTCCTGATGAAGGCCATAGAATTAACAATGGCCGAAAGCTCGATGTTCATCAATTTGATGTGGCTGATCACCCGTGAAGTCATAATCCAGCTTCCTTTTAAGTTACAAATGTTTAATTTAGTATTATTAAACACAGTGATATACAGTAGAGTCTCGATTATCCGACCTTCGCTAATCTGACATTCCATATTATCCGACACATTAATAAAAAGCAGATTTCTCAAATAACAATCACCTACTAAATTTTTTATTTTGTCGGTGACAAATTCTGAGACAGTCTGTGCAGAGAGTGCTTGGTCAGCAGGATGTGAATCCTCGAACCTTCAGTGAGTGTGCAGGTATAGCTTGGGTGTGGACAATATTGTTTTCATTTCCTGTGAGTACAATATGGCAAGTACAAGGAAGAAAGTAGTTGTTTCCATGGAAGAGAAGTTGACCGAATTAAAGAGACCGGACAAAGAGAAACTCTTCAAAAAGTGGCTCCAGATTACGGCGTTGGCGTGCTAGAGTGGGGGACTGGAAAACATAAGAAAGAAGAAACTGAAAAATGGTGTGTTACCAGATCAACAAGTGATGCACTAAAACACAGGAAAACAATGAAACAATATGAATATGAAAAAGTTAGCGAAACACTGTTTCTTTGGTGCACTCAAAAACAAGAAAAGGGTCTACCAATAAGAGAAGACCCTGTATTTCTGGAAAGCATTCAATGAAGGGAAATCTAATTTTAATGCCAGCATTGGGGGATTTGATTGTTGGAAGAAATGGTATGGTATTAGGCAGCTTAATATCTGTGGTGAAAAACTGTCTGCTAAATCTGACGACATTTTGAAATTTAAAAGGCAATTCCAAGAATTAATTCTTGTGATAAGATTTTTAATTGTGACAAAACTGGACTGAATTTCAAGATGCTGCCATCTAAAACTCTTGCAGCCCGAACACAGGCATCTGCCCCTAATAACAAGTGTAATAAGAAAAGGGTTGCTGTTCTTGCCTGCAGTAAATGTTACGGGGAACTTCAAAGCTAAATTGCTAATTATTGGTAAATCTAAACGGCCTAGAGCATTTAAAAACTTTTCTGTTAATGCTCTACCAATACATTACACTAACCAGAATTCTGCCTGGATGGACCGAGTTTTTACACAGTTTGTGTCATCTATAAAGAAGTTTCTAGCTTCCAACAACATCCCAAGAAAAGCTCTCCTCTACCAGGCAATACCACATCACACCCAAATGTAGAACTTAGAAATGGTGATATCAAGGTCTTGTTTCTCCCACGTAAGGAGACATTGTACCACATAATGGATCAAGGTGTGCTGGAAACACTGAAAAGAAAATATTGGCAACAACTCCTTTTGTTCCTGATAGAGAAAATGGATGGCAAGGACATGATGGAAAAGTAAGATCTAGCAACATGAAAGATGCTGCATACTGGATGGCTCTGGCTTGGGAAGAAATCGAAACTACAACATTAGCAAAGTCCTGGAACATGCTCTTAGGTGATGAAAATAAAGAAGAGAGAGTACAAGAAGACATGGGTAACCTTGATCCCTTACTGAACCGCATTCCTGACTGTGAGGACGCTACGACTCAAGATCTGAGTAGCTGGTGTGCAGAACATCAACAGTTTGAACTCTGATATTGTTGACTTTGTGAATGGTAATGAAAATGAGGATGAAACATAACGGGAAACTGAAGAACAAAAGGAGAAGAAGATGAGTCACGCTGTAGGTTTAAGTGCTTAAATGGCATTGAGATACGTGGAGCAACAGCCGAAGGCAAGTGCAACTGAGGTATTGATGTTTCATCGATGGCGAAATGTCGCAGCAAGGAAA
This sequence comes from Mantis religiosa, assembly GCA_030765055.1. Taxonomy (NCBI): domain Eukaryota; kingdom Metazoa; phylum Arthropoda; class Insecta; order Mantodea; family Mantidae; genus Mantis; species Mantis religiosa. Next base: position 136,641,835 of record CM060959.1, read on the forward strand.
TGTCATTCAACAGGCAAGCAGACTTCATTGAAAAGCTTCTTTTCTTAAAACATTTGGAGCTTCGTTTTGTTCAGTATTGCACATAGAATTGGTTTGATTATTCAGAAAATATCACAAAACCAATAACTGTTTTAATAATACAGTATACCTAACATGTTTTTCTCCATTTTCCAACTTACTTTGTATTTTCCAATGTGTAAGAACTATGATACAATGAAGCATAAAATTAATATAATTTTGAGTCGAACTAATACTCAATGCTCCATTGAGAACACATTTCGTTAGATCTTCCTAACATCTTCAGCTGTTGTCAACTAATAGAGTTGGTTTGGTGAACTCATTGGAGGCGACAGGTGCGTCTCTGTCGGTATCTTGATGAACTTGAAGTTTGGGTTTTCTTCAAAGGTAGTGTCGAAATTAAACAATTTTCTTTCATATATCTTTATGAAAAATTTTTCCCAAGTGGTTAATGCAGCTGGACCTTGGGACACTTTTTAATAAGTGGATTTCTTGTTCTATATTGTGATTCTCCTTCCAAAATGATACGCTACTGCCGATTTATCTATTTCTTTGTTCCTGATGTTCCTAAAATGCTCTTTAAACCTAATGTTCAAATTCCTTTTAGTTTTTCCAATGGAAAAGTTGTCACAGCCTTTGCAGTTTATCCAGTACTTACCTAATTTTTTTTGTCTGTAGGTAGCTCCTTTCTATTATGTGATTTCAAAAGGTGTTGTACACTGAATTTGTTTTGTGGAGCCAAAGTAATGTTGTGCTCTTGGAAGACCTTTTGGAAAAGGTGTGTAGCTCTATGATGATACGTAAATTTTCTGTATGAAGTTTTATAGCTGAATGGTGAAAGAGTAGTTACTTGTTTGCATCTTTGTTGTCTTTTGAATTTATCAATTTTCTTTTTGACCAATTCAGCACTGAATCCATTGTATTCTGAAATGTGAATTATATTATTGTAATCTCATATATTCCATATTGTTTAAAGGTACATTAACCAGCCTGTAAGTAAAACTGTTGATATCAGCATGATTGTGTTGCCTTGGATTATATCCATCTGATTTTATGAAATTTTCTGTGTCTCTTTCCTTTCTATGTATGCCAAATTCTAGTTTTGTATGTTTTCTGATTAGTTCCAATTCTAAGAAAGGGATTTCATTGTTTGTCTCTTTTCCTATGGAGAATTTTACTGCAGGATTTTGTAAATTCTGTAATTTTAACGCATTATGCACTTGTTTCTCATTTACTATTGCCCAAATGTAATCCACATATCTATACTAAAGTTTGAAAATTAGTGGAAATGCCTTTGCGATATGAGTTTCCAAAAAGCTCATGGACAGGTCTGCCAAAAATGGAGACAGTGGGTTACACATGATAGTCCTGATTTTTGTTTCACATTTTTTTTTATTGAATGTGAAAAACGACTGTTCAATGCAAATATTTGTTAAGTAAAGGTATTCCTCTGTGATGTTTTGGTCTACTGTAGGAACTGAAGTCATATTTGCATGTACTCCATGAGTTTGTGACAAATTTTACATTGGAAAAACTAAAAGGAATTTGAACATAAGGCTTAAAGAGCATTTTAGGAACATCAGGAACAAAGAAATAGATAAATCGGCGGTAGCGTACCATTTTTGGAAGGAGAATCACGATATAGAACAAGAAATCCACTTATTAAAAAGTGTCCAAGGTCCAGCTGCATTAACCACATGGGAAAAACTTTTCATAAAGAACTATGAAAGAAAACTGTTCAATTTCGACACTACCTTTGAAGAGAACCCAAACTTCAAGTTCATCAAGATAGTGACAGAGACGCCCCTAACACCTACAAGAAGCTCGCCAAACCAACATCCATTGGTCGACAACTGCTGATGATGTTAGGAAGATCCTAACGAAACACGTTCTAGGTAAATACTAGCAATAAGTGGAGTACTGATTACTAGTTTGACTCAAAATTATATTACTTTGTATTATCCAACATTTTCAGATATCTGACCTCGTCCAGGGCCAGTTTGGGTCAGATAATCGAGGCTCTACTGTAAAATGGTTGTCTCATTGCATAAGGCATTCAGTTTTTGTTAACTTTATCCACAATTCTTTGATACTGTTCTCTGTTCTTTTTATCATTTAATGCTTCTATCCCCAACCTCTCTAAAATTAACTTCCCTCTAAAAGGTTTAAGTTGCGTGTGTCCGCCAGCTTATTTGTTATCATGGACTGTTACAACAGAATGTTGGAGCACGTTAAACACCCATAAACAAATAATTAAGGAATAGCTTTTTTATTGCAGTTTCATAAGCAAAAACATTTTTTTACTATGGCAAGCTACCGTGGAGCATGCTGGTATGTTTACAAACTGCTACAACAGGCGACAGTGTGTCAACTACCTGCGATTCCTTTGATAGCATGAGGCATGTGGCATTTTTCCTGTCACTGCCTAATCCACACTCATTCTGGAGCGCTTTTTTTTTTTATGTGGCTATATTGGTGGTAAAAACTATCTATATATGTCACATAGAAGTTGAGCAACTACTTCTAACATAAGGCGCAATACTTTGGTCCAAAACTACTTAATAAGCTTCCAGAAAGCCTAAATAATACTGTGTCAGCTGCTAAGTTTAAATCTAAACTGGCTAAATTCTTGTTAAGCAGAGCCTATCACAGTATAGATGAATATTTTGATGACAACTTTGATGATTTTGAATAATTATGTTTTGTATATATATAATAATACAATATATATGTGTGTGTGTGTGGTGTGTGTGTGAGAGAGAGAGAGAGAGAGAGAGAGAGAGAGAGAGAGAGAGAGAGAGAGAGAGAGAGAGAGAGAGAGAGAGAGAGAGAGAGAGAGAGAGAAGATGAACGACAATTTTTTTTGACATTTCTAATTGTTTACTTTTAAGAGAGTATGTATTACAAATGACATGGCTTAGTAGTGTTCAAACACTGTATTAGTTAAAATAAGACCTGAAGCTTTCCTGGCATAGAATACGCTTTCTTCTCGGGCAGCCAGCCAAGTAAACAGATGATTAGATATCTAATCATCTTTTCACCTGGCTGGCTGCCCGAGAGGAAAGTGACTGTATTAAGTTGCAATAAATATGAATATGTATCACTGTATAATTTCAAACTCCTTTGAGAATGGATTGACTTCAGGCTGCTCATGCATTATGAAGAGGAGTTACTGTTTTCTTTTCATTTGCCTTATAAGACAAAATTGTAAAGTGATTATCAAAATCAAAATCTGGGGTACAAACTTACTGCCTTTTATGCTTTTGAATCATCACAGATGGAATTTCAAGTTTATTCTGTTATATAGTTAACACAATTTTCAACTGATATTCATTTTTCAAAAGCTCAGTTGCTAGTTTCACAGAAGTGAATCAGTTTTCCATTTTGATCTTCCTGCATCCAGTTGGAAAGGATTTAGTCAAAAATTGAACCTAGTATTCCAAAACAAGTAAGCCATCAGTATTGGTACATTTAACAAGGTATGGTGAAGCATTATTTGGTTCTGACATTACACACCATCATGATTTTGATGCTGTATTAATTAGGTTTGGATGGTATATATGCACATCCTGAAAGGACACCTAGCATGGGATCCTAATAATTGTTCTTGGCTTGTAATTTAGCATTTCTGAACAAACTGTTCTTATGACTGCAAAATTACATCTTTTTATCTAAATTCACTTCTAAACTGTTTCTTTGTCGTCAAACCATAAGACGCGGAGCAGGAAGCTGAAACGTCTCTCACTCATAACAGAAGATCGATAATTCATAAAAATGGGATAATTTTATCTTGAAAGTAATCACTAATTACAAGCAATAAATTTAAAGGTTGCTAAAACAAATGTTTATACAGAACAAATGATTACTTAAGATGCCAAATATATGGACAAAACTACATGAAACAGTAGAATAAACACATCATGACTCCCAGTGAACTAAGCTACACTACATATAAACATTATAAATTAAATAAATATAAACATAAATATATTAAATATATAAATAAACACAAATTAAATTTAAAGGTGAGTCTATGACACTAAACAGCACTTACTTTTACATTTCCCAGAACATGTTTCAAAGGCTACTTTCCTCCATTGTCAACCAGACATCAACTCTGACAATGGAGGAAAGTAGCCTTCGAAACATGTTCTGGGAAATTTAAAAGTAAGTGCTGTTTAGCGTCATTAATTGACTCACCTTTAAATTTAATTTATTACAACACTGTTTTTAACACTTCCATGAAAGGAAATTATAAAATTGTGATTAATTTATGTAAGGTAAGAGGTAAAAATAAATTAGATTAACTTAATTTAATTCAATGCTTCATACAAAGGTAACAAAGGAACGCACATTAGACACATCCATGATACCATCACCACATGCCTCACTGAACTAGCAATGAATTTCCATAGGTGTCACACCATGAAAATGGAGAAAACGAATAATTACACGCTGTTCTTGCAATGAAAACGTCACCATTTTAAGTATAAAAAACAATTCTAACTCTCGTCACTGCCATTAGAGTGCAATGCAATGTACAGTGCTGCCATCTCTTTCAGGCATCCACAAAAAGTCCACGTGTAGTTAGAAAAAACCAGAAGTTCCTATCTGGTCCCAGTACTGAAAAAAAATAGGTGTTATAACTTGAATGCACCTTGTATTAACCATGTAGTAAGTAGATATGGAATTATTTGCCACATGTCAGTGTACTAGTAGTGCTGAAAATAAAATTAGTCATGATAATAATGCACTATGAATGTATGACATGTTCAATGTCCCTGAACTATGTTCATAGCAGAGACCTGAGGAACAAATCTGTGGCAAATTTCGTTGGCTGTTTAGCTGGTCTCCTCTAAACCAGTTTTCAATTCTCACTGAAAATACCACCATAATATACTCTGGAATCACAGATGCTAACTTCAGAGTAATAAACTCTATCCAGAACTATCTCATCTATACCTTATAGCACAGCCGAGATACAGAGAGCTCTCAACATCAGAGCGTAGCCAACACATGTTTTTTATAACTAGATGATGGCCGCAATTGCAAAATGACGTAGAGCCATAACTGAATCAATTGATAGGTGGCACAGTCATCTTTGTTTCGGCATCATCAGTTACTATTTGTTCCACAGAGTGAAAATTTTCCTATAAAAGAACAAGTTGACTGGTAAGCCAGGTCACAGGCTTTCACAGAAGTAAGTTCTACTCCTGCCGCCAATAATGCAGTATTTACAGCATTATTTCTCAACTCCAATTTGCCTTGGATATAATAGGTTTAGTTATACTGCTGATCAGTGACTGTCTTCCGCTAGGAGAATGGCAGGCATGACAATGATGCTTGGAGCATTGTAAACAGTGAAACCATGCATTCACTGAAGTTACCAACACTGTGTAACCAAACTAGCAATACTGTAATACATAGGGAAACTGGCCAGACTAGAATGGGTCAAAGTGCCCCAATTGGCTCCAAATGGGATACGGACAGAGAACTTCAAAATTTTAAAAGTTGCATGGTATAAATTTGGAATATTCTGACAGTTCTTAATACATTAAGTGTTCTTGAAACAATTTCTAAAATTAAAACTTGAGAATTTATAAGTGAATGTAGCTTCAGTAACTTATCTAATAAAAAAATCTGCACTTAACCTTATTTAGTCAAAATTCCATGTTTTCTTCATCATGTATAATAACAATAGTAATAAATGTAACAAGAAAAATATGGGTTGACAACATTTCACTGTCTTGGCATATTTCAGAACTCCACAACTTTCTACAGTTATGTCATTGCTTAACATAGTAGATTCTCAAGGTTTAGTTTTAGAAAACATTGTTTCAGCAACACTTAATGTATTAAGGATTACTAGACTTTTCCAAATTTATAGCATGCACCATTTAGAAGTTTGAAGTTATCTTTGCCCTTTCCATTTGGAGCTATTTGGAGCACTTTTACCCTAATTTGGCAAGTTATGCATTTACAATATCACTAGTTTGGTTGCACACTGTTGGTGACTTCGGCAAATGCAAATTTTCACTCTTGGCAATGCCCCAGCAAATCACTCCTGGCCACTGATAGCCCCCAGGGGCCTACTTCGGTAGGTACGGGTTTGGCACACCTGGGGTCCCAAACCAACAGTCTCCCTCGTGTGGGCTCCTCTTCGTGGTTGAGGGAGACGGTCAACAGGCCCACACACGTGTAGGCCGTGCGTGGAGACCCGTGGAGAAGGTTTTTAGATTCTTGTCTAGTTTAGAGTTTAGGATTTAGTGAACGAAATTTTTAGTAGGTTTTGATTGATGTTTTTTATGTACGTGTATTTGTAATAGGTTTTGTTACACTTGTACAGTTTTTAGAAAGTTTTATATCTGGCTTTTGCCATGACTAGTTTTTTAAAGGGCACTGATGACCGCCATAGTTGAGCGCTCTTATATATATATATATACAATACAATGGCCACTGATAAGCATTCCTTGATCTAAAGGATTCCTAATGAACCACTGATCAAAATTTTGGATGTAATTTTTAGATGTTATCTGAATCAGTTAACTCGTGTTTATTACAATAACCTTTTACTCATTAAACTGCAGAACAGCAGCTTCGTCTGCTATGGTACAGGAATGATGCAACAAACAAGCTATTGCCAACTGCAAACTTCTGAAATATGCCACGACAGCAAAATGTACTTTTTGCTTTCTTGTTATTCTTGTTCCTATATTACTACTCTCATTATTACACAGGATAAAGAAAACATATGGAATACTGACTATAATTGTTAAATGGATCAATAAGATTAAGGGCCGATTTTTCACACACATTCATACTCAAATATATTAGTCTTACTATTATTCTTATTACTATTACTACTATTATTATTGAAGTTTTGTTACTTATTATTTATTCACTCTAGCGTAATCAGTTTCCTTACGCATTACTAAAGACCGGAGAGGTGTGCATTTTTCCATAGGTATACTGCACATGGACTGCATTGTTATTTCTTGCACATGTAAACTAAGGCAGGTAGGTATAGCCTAAGCATGGCAACCACCTCACAGTGAGAGGAAACAAAACAGTTGCATTATTCTACTTGTATCTGCATACACTTGGAAGGCAATGCTTCACTAGTTCGCAGAGTGCTACGTTACTTTTTTTCGACGTTGGCACATTTGATGGTCGTGCTGTACATCTGACGTCATTCATACTCTGTGTACAGCTAACTTGTATCGCATGCGAGCTCATATCCCTTCAGCCTTTACGCGTTACAGTATCAAGTTTGGTTACATAGTGTTGGCGTTTTCACCTTGATGGCAACGATCCTACAAGCGACGTCATGCCCGCGTTTCTCGAGGCCACTGTTCTACAGTTTAACGCCTTTTCTTACGTTACAGGTGGAATAAATTTTTGACAGTGATAAGTCACTGACCAAATTTCAGCTTAGGATTAAACGTATTTCATAAACTCAGCCAACGCTTGTTTGCGTTAACCTTAGCTGACGAAGCCGCTATTCTGCAGTTCAACCCAGCTGAGAACTTTCAGGAGAAATACTTGACTAATCTCTCTTTTTCCAACTTACTTCCTAAATTCAAGAGTTCCAAACAGATTAACAAGTGCATTAAATTCTAAAAAGGTACAAATGTTTTAATTATACCGTTATGATGTTTAAGTATACTATTACTCACATCTTTAAAATTTATAGCCTTCAATAAAATTAATATATTCTTCACACTGTCTAGATATGCTTCGAAAACATATTTATCTCCGTTTTTAAACTGGCTCAAGAGAGCCATTTCAAACCAACGTAACTATTTAACCTTTCCAAATAACTTATTATTGGTAATTCATCTCATGAATACTTTAGCTCTCAAATAACTATTTACAATCAACATATTATTTACACCACAGAACATATACTTTGTAATTCAGACATTCAGTTCCCTGGTTCCCGCGTTTCTTCCGGTGAATTGCGGCTCAGCGACTGCAAATCACTAAACAGTGTTGCCACTTCTGCCAAAACATAAGCAGGCGATTTCGTGTTAAAAAGAGGAGAAAGCAGTAGATTCTTTTACATTCAAATTCTGTTCATCATCATCATCATCATCATCATCATCATCATCATCATCATCATCATCATCATCATTATTTTAATGTCATTGTGCTTTACAGCAATGGACAACGTCAGAAGATACAATACAAATTACAACAATATGATACATATTATGTACAAAGTCGAGCTTAACAGCAATTTAGGTCAGAAGATAACATGAATATTACAATACAACACAATCTTTCTATTCTATTTTACAGAATATTTACAAAAGAGAAAATAACGTAGAGTGAATAAGTGACATTATTTAAAATTGAGGTGCATTTTCAAAAAATTCCTGTAAGGAGTAGAATGGGTTGACTAATAATCTGCCATAAGCCTATGTTCGAAGCCGTTATTTGGCAGTCAAGTCTAAGTGTACCATCTATGCTGTCCAGAAGGTTTTGTACTGCGTTCAGGGTCGATCGTCCTCGACGAAATCCCAATTGTTCATCTGATATTTTGATTTCTATTGAATCTGTTAGATGTTGCGTCAGTAGCCGTGTGAATAGTTTGAACAAATTACTTTCTAAGGCTATACAATATTATACAATATTTTGACCGCGGATTACCTCCATATTTCAGGCGTCTCCTCTTTCTAAGCATTTGTTAAATAATTTTACCCATAAGCTTATAAACGTGTCCACTGCACTTTTAAGGTGTTCATTTGTTGATCCAGTCGAGACCCGCTTCTTTCTTGTTTGCCATGTGTCGTACTATTTGTTCCATTTCCTTTCTGGTGAAGTCTCGGAATGTTGGATGCTGGTCTGATATATCTCTATTTTCCATTGTTTATTGATCATTTGCCTTATTTAGGATGATTGAAAAATGCGTCGTCCATGTATCGATTGTTATGTCATGTGGGAAGCGGGGTTTCTTTGGAGCTTGGGTCTGAAACGGATTTCTAACTGTAGTTATCGCTAGCTTCGTTGCTAGTTTCCTGAAAAGCAGTTTTCTTTTTCTCCTTCACCAGCTCGTCTTCTTTAAATTCAAGAACGTATTTTCCCAGCTATTATTAATGATGTATTAGTAGATTCTATAAAATACAATATCACTGCAAGCCAATCTACAAAATTTTCAGAGCCATATATATATATATATATATATATATATATATATATATATATATATATATATATATATATATATATATATATATATATATATCAGGCCTTATATATGAGAATGCCTAACCTATTTTTTTCCAATCGTTAGCACAATACTGACTTTAAATCAGTATCTTTGTTTAACACAAATACAGCACTTCTACACTCTCAACAATGTTTGTCTGACGTTCAAGAGGTTCCGAGTTCGTTCTCTGAAATGTCCTTTCTTTAACTTTTTTTTCCCCTTATCCTGCAAAAGAATGTCAGGTAACTCTAAGCCCTATGAACCCTGGAACTTACTTTCATTCATTTCGTTCATCTTCCGGTATAATTTCAAGTGAGAGGACGTAAATTAAAATAGAAAAACAGTTGCACGGAGCTACAAGGCCGACTCTGAGCACAACTCCGATATGCGCATGCAAAATGCTTTATTGCCTATCGCACTGGCCATCAATTTCTTTGAACTGCTTCATGCGCGTTCCACGGCCTACCGATTCCTTACTACGCAGCTTGAAACGTAACATGCATAACATACTTCTCTGCACTGCTTGGTCGACTCACATATCTCGACTGACTGACTCGTGAACTGATTCACGGCGCCAAATTGAAATGCTTAATACTTGTAATACTTATACAGTGATTAAATTTCATTAGTTTACTTTATATGTTTATTTTGTTATTTTGCAATAATTTCATATATCGGACCGATGCCTATTTTGCTAATAATATTTTATGTTTTGATATTTGCGGGAAATAGTTTTCCCGGCAACTCCTTCAAACTGATATTCGATCTCTATACTTATCGTAATCCTACAATGGTTTGGGACATAATTATCGATTTTATTGTTATCACAAAATGTACTTAATTTTAGTTAGCAGTGTTGTAATACTGTTTTTTTTCGAATGTAAAGCAATTTGTTTTTTTTTCTACTATGCATTTAATGTTCTATGGACAGTGTACTACTTTAATTAAATATGCCTTGTAGAACTGCTGGAAAGTTGAATGTAAATGGTGGAATGAATAGAATACGGAAACGTATAAAATTCCAGTAGTAAATATGTTTTTGTTTCAAGGAATTAAAATACTGCATAGCGAAAAATGAATTTAATTCTATAAAAAGTCCATAATATAAATAATGCATAAGTATTTTTAATAATTCATGCTACAAAATGTCAAGCAGCATTACCTAATATGGCGTTGTGATACTGCTTCCGTTTTAAGCCGCGAGTCTAATCCAGGATTTCAATGCAACTGTTACTTGCCGAAGTTATATCGTGAATTGTGTTGGGTATGAAAAAAAATATCGTAAATGTTGATTAACAGTTTTGTGAATTTTTTGAGAACGGGGCTCTAAGCCAACGAAAGTGAGTAAAGAGGAATGGAAATTGATTAATTCAATGCTAATTGGAAAGAACACAAAACTTAGTGATATCGAGCATAACCTCAGAATTAACAACTCTTGACATCAAGGTTAGGTTAGGAAACAGATTTGCTGTGCTGATTGACATAACGAATATTATTAAATTGTTTTTCAGATGTCGTTTAGAGTTGTAAGGAGCAGTAAGTTTCGTCACGTGTATGGGTCAGCGTTAAAGCGTGAACAGTGCTACGATAATATTAGGGTATCTAAGTCGTCATGGGACTCGACGTTTTGTGCAGTGAATCCAAAGTTCCTTGCCATAATAGTTGAGTCAGCTGGTGGTGGAGCATTTATTGTTCTCCCATTAAACAAGGTATAGTTTTAACACTGAAGTATAAGATCCCCTAAAATGTGTTAGACTTGATAACAAAAGCGGATGTGAAATTGTAGAAGGGAAATGAATTCGTTTCCTCATTGTTCAGATAAGGTGCTTCCGGTGTGGAAAGGCGTTGTGTAAATTGGCACTTGTGTTAGCGGCCTTTCGCGATGCGAGTGCTTAAAACTAAAGGTTGCTTATTTTCTTATTTTAACCATTTTTGTGCATGTGGAGTTTTCTTTTTTTAATTTGCTAGCAAGACTTAAGGTTAGTAGTTTTTAAACGGTTTTGAATTATCTGCACACTACTTTGTAAACATTAAATTTTTTCATTCTATCAACTTGAAGGTTTGGCTGTACTATTTTTAGAATTGCCCTCAAAATATCCTTACTCTTGAATAGTCAAAGTATTGCTTCTCTTTCCCATTACTGCTGTTTTCTCTTAGGAAACATCACTGCAGGGAATCTATTTATAAAGTTATGGCATCACCACTGTGTGTTCATGCACATGTGTTATGAGTTGGCTCATGTGAAATGCATGTGAATCATTCAGTTTATTGTAGATGCTCAAGAGTTTACTCAGGTTTCATTCAATGAATGATAATTAACACATATTGGAAAATGTTCAATTTTAAAGTGTTCAACCAAGCAGATGCACCTTCAAAATTATAAATACATTTTAGGGGCACATTTTTTAAAGTTACATTATGTGACCATGTACTATGTTTTTTGTTCATCTTCTGTGTTTACAGTTATGTATGTCATTAAATGAGGGACAATATTTTAAAAAAATTAGATTCATTGTTTTATCCATTTTAAAATCTTAAAAATACAAAAATTACAGTATTTATTTGGTTTCCTTGATTTAAGATACCAGTACTTTGTTTGAACATACTGTCTAAAAGCCAAAGTTGTAGAACTTCATAATGTCAAAAGTGACAGTTAAATATTTAAAGTTATTTGGGGTACTCAGAATCAGCTGATTAATGAAATAAGAAAAGTTTCTACTCTCAAAATTAAGATATCTGACTACATTTTACATGCTCCTACTTGTTATTAGAACTATTTCTTTCAGAAAAATCAAATAATCTCAACATTTTTCAACCACTTTAAATAGAATCCTAAATGTGTTGAGTGGAACATATTTACTGTTGATACATTGATAACATGTCTTGCACAATTACTGCTCAGTAAATCTAACAATTTGTACTGCATGAAACAGGCATATTACTACAACTTAAGTAAAGTTTTGAGGAGGAATTTACATTTTCAGCTTTGCTAAATTCATTGAATTATTCTTATATTGCAAGGTATACTAAGATGATAAAAAGTAAAAAGAAACTTAGACATAAATATAAAATGAATGGTAAACATTTAATATAAAACAGTGTTTTTTGAAGTTATATAGGTTTTTAAGTATTTGTTGAATCCTTGCAATGTAATTTCTGATATGCCTAAATTTTTCTGTTTTGTAACTTAGATGTGCTACTATGTGGATATGTTTATCTCTTGTTCATTTCTTTAAAGTTGCAGCATTTTTGCAATGCTTTGTTTGAGAAATTTAAACAGATAAGGGCTATATTCAATGAATTATTAATTCTTCAAAGCTAGAAATTGTTTAGTATATTAACCCATCTTATTTAAATTTTAATTAATGCAGACATATGAAAATCTGCTTTCTGATTCAGAAATTTACCTTTACAAGTGGCTTTTGCATGACTGCAATGTAATAATGAAATAGCAAATGTGTTTACTATTTTAGAATGCAGTGTCACACATGTCAGAATTGAGGAGCATTTTTTCAAAACTCGGTAAATGCAACACATGCAGTTTTTCATAAAATGAGTTTTTCTATTTTTATCTAGCTGCATATGTTTCAAAAGGTTGATTTTTTATGTGATTTCTAGATCTTATAGAAATGTGCTGTAATGAAATATATTAACATTTAATTTTTTGACGGTACCTATATAAGAGTTTAATTTTTTCCAGTTTTTTCAAAACTCAATATTTGCTTATATAATCATTGGTTCTGTCAGCTATTTTGTCTGTTTTAGTTCTATGATGTGTTGTAATTTTGTTCTGGAAGTAAATATTTTTAATTGCTTTGCTCTTTATTACATATCTGCATTGTTGTATAATGCATTTTTTACAAGTATTGTTATATTGCTTTGTTTTAATTGATAGCTTTTAATTTTATCTGGAAAACAAAAGCAATATTTATAATACAGTAGCATAATACAATAACAATTACATTTCATTATAATTAATAAATATAATGAATGTAAATAATTATATATAAATAAAGTTAATTGCTTGAAATGTTTGTAAAATACATGATTGTATTTTGATAAGCAAAGGCCGTAGGCTTGTGCATTTTTTCATACTGTTCTATTATCGGTCTTGCAGGCTGTAACAGGATTTCTTCTTTGTTTGAATTGGTCCTTGAATTTTGTGTACCACTTTTTCAGCATAATCTTTTCCCATCTTGTGTCAGTTTGTGCAGCTATCAGTTTCTTCAGGTCACCAATTGTATCATCTGGATTTCATTTTACTCAAACTTTCTTTCCTAGTCAATCATTGCAGGTTACCTCCAGCATATCGATAAATCCTTACTTCCTTAATAAATAGTTTCCATTAATTACATAAAATTGCTCACTCCTGAATACGTTGATCGAAAAATGATTTCTCTCCAAGCTTCTTCAGCAAGATTATTGATTTTCATTTGTTTTAGAGCACTGAATATACATTATTACACAATATTTTTTCTTTTAGATCACTCTCTTGCACATCCACTATAAAACTTTAATCTTATCCACGTCCTTTTTCCACAAGGAAGATTATTGATTTTCTCTCTCCATAGCAACCGTTCATTTGTTTATACTAACGTCACTTGTACCAACCAATATACATATCTTGTTTATTTTTTTTTCTACAATTTCACTTCCACATACTTAATATAAACATTATATTAATTTTAAACATTTTTTTAATTCTAAATAGCACTACCAAGTAAATAAACAACACTCATTTTAGTGCCAAACAAAAACAGCTGTTACAAGGTACACGACTTCAAGCAGGTATAGCCGACCATGACAGCCGCCACACTGACAGAGGAAACAAAACAGTTGCATTATACTACACCTTGACCTCGCATTTGCATACACAGCAGTGCTTCACTAGTTCGCAGAGTACTACATTATGTGGTTTTTTACCTTTACACATTTGATGGCTGTGCTGTACATACATCATTCATACACTGTGTCCATCTAACTTGTATCACATGCAAGTGCACATCTCTCTGGCCTTTATTGATAAGGAGCATTGGCCTTAGGAGCACTAAACTTTTTCTTTCTTCACAGAATCTCTTGAACATTTTATTCACTGTGAAATCTGAAGGCAAATAATCTCTTGAGGACTTACCCGTGCTATGGTGGCTCTCTGCATTTGTATTTCATTATATCATCCTGATGGCAATATTTAGGACCTTATGCTCCTTACCTGTTCTGTTTCCTCCTCTTCTTTCCTTGCCAACTTTCCTCCTTCTTGAAACCTACTTGCTAGATAGAATAATCTATCCTTTGACATTCCAGAAACTTCCTGAAAAGTGGCAGCACAAACAGGCACTATTTCACCATTTCTTTTTCTAATGTTATACTTCACTGTCACGATTTTCTTCCATTTGCATTCTTGGTGGCCACTACTCTGCACTGAGGTTTTATTTAATGATATCAGTGACGGTGGAACTGTGTAGCAGAGTTCATAATCTTTGCATTCCTTCTTTCCTTTAGCTTTGAAGGCAAAACCTCAAATCCGTGAGTGCATTTAATAACATGTTCCATTTTACACCTTTTAATTTGAGTTTGAGGTTGAGGTAATCTCTTATTAAACACGATTTTCTCCCTCCGGAACATTTTTTTTTTACTTGTATGCTGTTAAGATCATAAGAATCATCATTCATTTTGATTTACCTTGCAGTGCTTCTATACACACTAACACAACAGTATCAGGTGAATACTTGAGTGAAAGTAAGCTGTAGCTGCTCTGACTAGAATGAAGTCTGTGTCACTGTTTTCCGCTGGTAAATATTGTTGCAATAATGAGTAACATAATATACAGCAATCTGACACATCAATCGAGTCCATTATTACCATCTCCGTGCTGGGAAAGAGTTACGACACTTGTGAGTAATTTTATTACATTTAATCGTAAAAACTATTTGTAGTTGGTTTATTGACACTTGTCACTTTTTTATATTATTGAGGGACTAGTTTCAAAGGCCATTGCCTCCATTTTCAACCTCTCTCCAATTAGCATCTGTTGTCTGCTCTCCTCTCTCAGGTGTTGGAACTATGAACTTCTTTGTCAAATTATCTACTGGTGGGATTTCAAAATTCATTATGCTGTCCTTATTTTTCCATATGAATGTTCCCCCATGTCAGTTGTTTATCACTCCTTTTAATAATTTTGAATTGGGATCAATGTCACGATTTTTGTTCTTAAAATGAAATGCTACTGCTGACTTATCTTCTTGTTTCAATCGGATGTTTCTAAAGTGCTCTTTGACTCTGGTTTGTAGATTTCTTTTAGTTTGACCTATGTAGCATTTTTCACAACTTTTACAACGTATTTGGTATATTCCGGATCTGTTAACTGATGGGAATTCATCTTTTGTTTTTGAATTTAGCAATTTTAAAATTAGTGTCCATTAGTATGTGCCAAGATTATACTTTGTTCCTTGAAGTTCTTTTTAAATTTATAAAATATTTTTGGGTGATATGTGAATGAACTGAATATGCTGTTACTTTCTTTTTCTTTTGTAAATGTGGTTGCTTTCTTAATCATTTTCTTTAGTTTAGCTTTTCTAATTTTCTTAAACACCAGACTTTTCTTTTCACCTGCCTCGGTAGCGTGGTGGTAGCATGTCTGCCTCACATTCAAGAGGTCCTGAGTTCGAATGTCGGTCAGGGTGAGTTACCTGGATAAGGTTTTTCCCAGGGTTTTCCCTTATCCTGAAAGACGAATGTCGGGTAACCCTAAGCTCTATGGACCCTCGGCTTTTATGAGCATCATTTCACCCATTCCATTCATCGTCCGATATGACTTAGTGTTGGAGGATGTAAAATTACAAAAAAAAAAAAAAAAAAAAAAAAAAAAAAAAAAAAGACTTTTGTTGTATCCATTTTCTTCTGCTATGTGTAGTATGGCTTTTTATTCTTTGATGTATTCTTTATCTATGGGTATGTTGACTAGTCTGTGTATATGGCTGTTTATTATTGCATGCTTATGTATAATTGGGTTATAGGTGTAATTTTAATGTAATTTTCTTAATGTGTTGGTTTCCTGTAAATTCCAAATTTTATTTTTGTGTTATTCCTGATATTTAGGTCCAAGAAAGTTGTCCACTGATTTCCTTTTCTATTGTGAATTTGATAATCCTTTCTTGCAAATTGAGTAATTTTAATGCATCATGTAAATGTTAATTTGGAACTATTGCAAAGATGTCGTCAACATATCTATACCAAACTTTGAAAATCCATGGGAAGGCCTTTTTAATTTGTTTCAAATGCACTCATAAATAACTTAGCCAAAAAAAGGTGAAGGTGGGTTGCCCATTGATAACCCTGATTTCTGCTTGTAGTGTTTTCCATTAAAGCTGAAGAAGTTTTACTTAGAAAATGAAACTAGCTACAGTGAAGCAATAAATATTACACAAATAAAAATATTTGCCACTTAGGCTTCACTTATCTTAAATTGGGTTTCCAACCAGCGTTGTCCCCAGTCTATATGCTGAGGCTGCTGAACCTCCCCTGTGCTATAGGCGTGACGTTCTTTTATGCTCCTACGCATGCCGTCTTCTCTCTGCCCACACACCCAACGTTCAAGCTTTTCTTTGACTCATCTCTTGATCGCCAGTACGCTATCAGTCCCCTTGCACTACTTCCGCCCAGTGTACACTTTCGTTTACTTCTTCGAACTCTGGACGTCACACTACCGCAAGTATCACCCCGGAGGGAATCTACTTTTCCTCCTTGGACGCGGTGTGACACCCTCTTCCATCTTGGGTTGGCGTCCATGCCCAAATCTGCTGTTCTGACCTCTGCCATCCGTTCAGCATTTTTAGAACTTCAGCAGCATTTTAATAGCCACCTTTTTATCTTTACGGATGGATCCAAAACCGACTGTGGCACTGAATGAGCCTTTGTTGCTGCGTCGCAGAGTTTTACGTTAAGTCTTTCCCGGCAATGCTCGATTTTTACCACCGAACTTTTTAGTATCCACCAGGCCCTTCTTTTTATCAGCCAGCATTACTCGAACCAGTTTGCCATCTGCAATGATTCTCTCAGTGCTATACTGAGCCTCCGTTTGCTGTACCCATGCCATCCTTTGGTACAGCGTATACAGGATCAGCTGCATTCGCTCGCTACTTCTGGTTCCTGGACACGTGGGTATTCCGGGCAATGAGGCTGCTGATGCTGCTGCATCCCACTGTTTTTAACCATTCTGTTCCTTTTGAGGATCTTGCATCCCTTCGCCGCACCATGCTCATGCGTTGGCATGACGACTGGTTCACGCTAATTGGGAACAAGCTCCGGTATTACACAGAAAATGAAGCTAGTTACAGTGGAGTAATAAATATTACACAAATAAAAATATTTGTTAATTACTATCCACTTATCTTAAGAAAATTAAATCATTTTGATTAATAATATGTTTATTATTTCTTTTTGGTTTGTATTTATCTAAATTTTGCAATATTGTGCTACATTTTAATTTAATCAAAGATTAATTATTTTCACTTAAATCTTCACTAGCAATTTCTATATCTGCAATATAATCATCTATATTGCTTGAAAAATCTACACGTGTTTTTAAACCTTGATTTAAAAAATGTAACTTTTTCATTAAGGTTAGAATTTGATAAATTAACATCTTTATTGTTTTTAATAAACGGGTTTAATTTATTTTGTTTCAAATGCAAATTATATAATTTATTTTTTAATTTAGCAGTTCTATTATTCATATTTATATTAAGAATATGAAATAATTTGGATTCTAAACTAAGCCATATTGTATAACCTAAAATCTTTGTTAATTTAAGATGTAAATCATATAATTTAAGTTTAATATTACTTAAACTTTTAAAAAGTAAACTTATTTTAACTTGAATTACTTTTTTCTCCACTGCTTTTTGATGAATACTATTATAAAATTTAATAGTTTTTCTAATGAATATAGGAACTACTTTGTTTTAAACAAAGATTTAGAAAATGACTGTCTGCAAAAATAAATCTTTTGTCCTTTTGAAGTTTTAAATATAGCTTAATTTCAGATTTAGTATCTATAAAATTTAAATTAAATGCATAAATGTTGTTATAAGCAAATTTATCCATAGTAACCTAAAAGCGAAAACAACAAAAATGGATGCTTCAAATTAAAAACTACTGATTACACAGAAAATGAAGCTAGTTACAGTGGAGTAATAAATATGACACAAATAAAAATATTTGTTAATTACTATCCACTTATCTTAAGAAGTTGATGTTAATACTTCTTTCTTCTTTTTAAAGCTGATTTCGAAGGCATATTGCATTCATCTTCAGTTAAACAAACTCCGTTGTTAAGGAAATCTTGGTTACCATGTTTTCTCTTTTGCTATGTCACGTTCCCAGCACCACCAACATCCGAAGATGAAACAAACCTAAAAACAGAATCAATTGCCGGTATGTCAAAATTCATTACACGATGCTTATTTTTTAAAATAAATCTTTTTTCCCACACTATCAAATCTATGGGAACATTTGTTTTAATAATTTAACTTCGGGATTTATTTCATGGTTAAATGACAAAAAATGATCTGCTACGGCCGATTTATCAATTTGTTTATATTTAATGTTATGAAAATGTTCTTTCTTTCTGGTTTCCAAACTACGTTTCCTCTTTCCAATATAAATCTGATCACAATCTAAAGAATTAAATTGATAAACACCAGATTCCTTATTATTAAAATTTATTACGATTTTCTAAAAAAGATATTCCTAATAATAAAAAATTACTAAATTTCTCCAAACACACATATTTATTACATTTGTCGACTTTTGCTTTAACTCTTAGTATGCATACATCAGGTTTGCTGAAACCTAGTGATTTTGCACACTTATATATGCAGCATTATTCAACTTTTGCTTAAACTGGTGTTATTGGTTGATGTAAAAGGCCAGCATTATACCATTACTATGCCTAACTCAATTTTGAAAATTTTGCCTTTATCAAGTTTTGAAAAAATGCTCCTCAATTAGCATTAGTTTTTCCCTTCTTCACTAGAATCTTCATATGTTATAAAATACCAGATTCTGAACTCGTGCCATTTGTTAAATTTCTTCAGTTGGATACCAAAGGTATGATTGTTGACATAGGCATACAAATTTATTTATTTTATAAAATTTATTTTGGGTTGCATTGAGTAAAGCTTTAATTGTATATAATATAATGGAGTAGTTTTCAGCAAAGATATTCCTTAATAAAGAACTTTTATGATAATTACTTTAAAATGGCAAAGTGTTCAGGTATATTAACCTCATAAGTTCAGCGAACATGTATGTTTATATTCCTCTATAAATAAACTTGAAATGATTAAACATCTAGGCTGTTTTTGCCATCAGTAATATATTTTATCTACTTTAGTTAAGTAATGCAAACTTTACTAGTATAATGATATATTAATACTTATTCTTTACGTATAGTGCAACAATTTTCATATATAGACAACTTTTATCACAAAACTAATTAGGTATTGTGAACCATACATAACTAATGAGCAAAAAGCCAATTTTATTTATTTTGAACATTGACAACAATATTTGCTTAATTTGATATATTAATGCTGCCACTTGCTGATGTTCTAAAGGTCTGTGTAGACATACTTCTTCCGTTTTAAACATTAACTTATAGACAAACTACTGCATGATACACATGTTGTAATTATGTACTACAATGTGTGCGTTGTGAATTACTATTAGCATTTAACAAATTTGTTTCTTAGTAGCTCACATAAAGCATCATCAGTTTATACACACTGATTGGTTTTCAAATCTCATTGGCCAAACAGTAATATTAACTATTTGAAAAAATTACCGTGAATAGTTTTGGTATAGTCGTGCTGCTCAAACCATTACCATGGATTTACTCGGTAACAGAAACCTTTCAGATAATGTGTTGATTATTCTTGTAAGAGTGAGAGGGGAACTGCCTCCACTTCCTTGCCCTGTGCTGTCACCAATGAATTCCTCACTTTAGCCAATGGAATTTGCAGGAATCACAAACGACAGATGTTTACTCCACTTGGAGTAATCAGTGCGTTATCTGAGAGGGATCTATTACCAAAGATAAATCCATGGTAACGGTTCAAGCAACACGATAATAACAGATACAACATAATAAAATATGAAAATTTGTTATAAACTTCACCTATCTTTTCAAAAAATTATAAATTTCTTACAGCACTTAAGACTACTTTTGCAAATATATTACCAGCATCTTTAGCTAAGGTGTTTTCCTTCTGTTGTCATTACTTCCACCAGGTGACAGACTATTTTCGTATTTATTGCCAACCTGTGAAAATAATACAAACTAATTGACTGAATCAATTGGTATTTCAAAGTTTGTCACACAATTTCTATTTTTATTATTTTTATTTTTCTCCCAAACCATTAAATCTATCGGTCCATTTAACTGCTTTAATAATTTAACACCTGGATTAAGGAAGTAATCCAGAATTAATGAATTGAAGTAAAATTATATCAAATAAAGAAAAAGCTATTGTGAAAGTTAGTAATCTTCTTTTGCCTAGAATTTATGCTCTTCTTGAAATTATAAGCTGGAAATAAACAGACCCATTGTAAATTCACCTACTGTATAATCTAGCAAAATAGTTACATAAACAATTTAAGCATTTTTCATAAATTAGAGAATTTAAATATTGAAAATTCTTTTGAGCCTGTAAAAAAAATCATTATTAGTATTATCTAAGAATGATAAACTTGTTTCCTTTGATATAACTGCTTTATTTCCTAGTTTTCCTAGAGAAAAACTGTTGTTGTTTTCAAATGCTAGGCTTTGGCAATGAAGCCATTAGTGCTCTTGCTCTCCAATATTTCTGTGCAGTGGGTCCGGCAGGTAGGGCTTCACAGGTTAAAAGATGTTCTTCAGTCATTTCCTCTTCTTTGTTGCACAGAGGACAATTTGGACTTGTATAAATTCCTATTCTGTGTAAGTGTTTGGCCAAATAATCATGTTCCGTAAGTAATCTAAAATTTGCTACTGCAGCTTTATGTGGGATTTCTGGAATAATTTTTGGATTTTCAATTAAAATATTCCATTTTTTATCTTTGGCTTTGTTAGATATTGATTGGTTTTATCTGTTTTTATATTTGCTTTTGATTAATCTTTTTATGGATGTAAAGGATAAGTTTTTACTTTTGTTCTGAATTAAATTTGCACCTTTTTTGGCAAGAAAATCAGCTGATTCATTTCCAGTAATTCCACAATGTGCAGGTATCCATTGTAATATAATTCTTTTCTGTAGTTTTTGAAGTTGTTGGATCGTTTTGTGACATTCTTTAATTTAGATTGACCTCATTTTATATGGACTTTTTGTACATAATGCTGCTTTAGAATCAGAAAGTATGACAGCAATTTTGAGTTTATCTATTCTGTATAGAAGGTATTGGAGGGAAATATGAATAGCTGTTACTTCTGCATCAAAATTTGTTGTGTGGTATCCTGCTGGTAGAGAAAAACTGTTGTTTTTAAAAAAATGGTTGTTCTATAGATTTGCAAAAGGATTTAAGAATTGATTTTGTTAACCTACTAATCTTTAATATAATTTTGAGTCGAACTAATATTCAATGCTCCACTTATTGCTAGTATTTACCTAGAACACGTTTCGTTAGGATCTTCCTAACATAATCAGCTGTTGTCGACAACAGCTGAACAACAGGAAGATCCTAACGAAACGCGTTCTAAGTAAATACTAGCAATAAGTGGAGCATTGAATATTAGTTTGACTCAAAATTATATGTGCTTCATTTTATCATAGTCCTTACCCAAAGGGACTACTAAACTTTGTTTGGATCAAACTTTTTTCAATTTTAATTGGTAATTTTTTCAACATTATTCTGGTTTAACACAGGTTAATTAATCCACTTTGACCTTTTCTTGCTGACCTTTTTATGAACTTTTTGAAATACAACTCTTTTAATTTTTAGAACTTAGTATAGATGCATAGATGATATTTTTGCTGTTCATGATAAACACATAAATGATATCGAGATTTAACTGTATTGGAACACCACAGTGAAGCGAAAAATTATTAAATTTTAGATGAGTCGTATTTTTTACACATCTGCTTCACTTTCGTACCTATTTTGAGTGAAGCAGATGTGTAAAAAATACGACTCATCTAAAAAAAAAATTAACATAAATGATAATTAAATTAATTAGGAGTCGATTAATGACACAAAACAACACTTACTTTTAAATTTTCCCGGAACCAGTCTCTGAGGCCTTCCCTCTATCTTCAGCCGGACATCGACTCCGGCTGAAGATAGAGGGAAGGCCTCAGAAACTGGTTCCGGGAAAATTAAAAAGTAAGTGTTGTTTTGTGTCATTAATCGACTCCTAATTAATTTAATTTATACAACAACACTGTTTTCAACACTTCCATGAAAGGATTTACATAAATGATAGATTGTCAACATGAAAAATTCAATGCCATGGCCGGGATTTGAACCACGAATCTCCTGGTTTCCGTCCAGTTGCTCTTAACCTTTGAGCTACCATGGGCAACGTGCCATCCTGACATTAAATTCTCCAGTTGACTCGTATAAATATACGAGAATTTAATGTCAGGACGGCACGTTGGCCATGGTAGCTCAAAGGTTAAGAGCGACTGGACGGAAACCAGGAGATTTGTGGTTCAAATCCCGGCCATTGCATTGAATTTTTCGTGTTGACTCTATCAAAAACTTTAGCCTATATACGGCTAGTGTGGAGAAATGATTAATTTCCATCAATTAACCAAAACATAAATGATGCTTTAAAACTTCTAAATTTGCAGGATAAAGCCATAAGGTTTACCTTAGAAACTGAAAATAATGATTGCCTTGCATTTCTAGATCTAAAATAATAATAAATAACCATAAACTACACTTTTGTATTTATAGGAAATAAACTCTTATTGATATATACATAAAAAATGAAAGTTTTTATTCATTTTCACATAAATGTTGTTTTGAATAGTTTAATTTACGTGAAAATAAATATATATTTAAATAAAGAGGAATTTAATGGAGAATATAAACACATAATATTGCTCTAGATGTTCATCGCCAGGAAAGCTTGAGATCTTATTGCTTTAAAAAAGGTTTTAATACAGATTTTATATATAAAAAGATTCAACAATTTAAATATGAAAATATGTAAATGGTGTTTCTACCCATAACAAAATAAAAGGTGATTATAGTGTTAAAAAAATTACTTAGCATCCTTGGGCTAGTAAAAAACCTCTTTAAAGGATTTGGTAAAATTTTGATTTCTCAAAATAAATTTAACAAATTTACTAAAGTTGTCTAAAAAAATATAAAATTTCTGATAATAAAAGATCTGGTATTTATCAATTCAACTGTTAAGATTGCGACTGGGTTTACATTGGAAGGACCAAATGTAATTTGGAAACAGAATGAAGCAACAAGCTCCTTGGTGCCCTCGCAACAACAAGACCCACCTGGGGTCTGAATTCTAGTATTCTTAAAATTATACATCAAGGTGCTGTAGTGCCACTAATTTTGTATGGTCTATCTGCATTCCAGGATGTTCTTAATAAAAAATGGGCAGTTAAAAAACTTGCACAAATTCAAAGGGGATTCCTCCTTCGCATAATTCGAGGATATCGTACAATCTCCACTGACGCAGCTCAGATTATAGCTAACATCGAACCTTTAGCTCTCACTGGTTTATCAACAGCAACTATTATGAATTTAAGACATGAACGTTAATGTGTGTCTTATCTGTTTCACTTAAAACTGCAAATCCCGGAGCATGCTACCAGGGTAATCTGTTTACATACACAAGGTCATCGAAAGTAAACAAGGCAATGAACTTTTTAAAACAAAATTTATTTTGTGCAGTATGCACCATTATTATCAATAACATATCTCCATTTCTCAGGAAGCTTATCAATTCCATTTTTCCAAAGTCTTGCAGTTTTCTGGTTGATGAACTCTTCTATGGCGAGTCTGCAATCCTCCAAGGAAGTAAGGCGTTTGCCATTAAGGAAGTTTTGCAGGGATCGGAATAAATGATAGTCGGATGGAGCAATGTCTGGAGAATAAGGCGGGTGAGGTAACACATCCCAGTCGAAATCCCGTAATTTCTGACGACTTACCATAGAAGTGTGTGGTTTGGCATTGTCTTGATGAAAGACGAATCCACCATTAGATGCTAATTCTGGCCTTTTCTCTCCTAGGGCAACCTTCAGACGATCCAACTGAGAACAGTATTTTTCTGAATTGATGGTCTCCCCAGGAGGAAGAAATTTGTAATAAATAATTTCTTTCCAGTCCCACCAAATGCACAGCATAATCTTCTCAGGATGAAGCCCTGGTTTAGGAATTGAGAGTGGTGGTTCCCCTTTCTTACGCCATGACTTTCTCTTTCGGATGTTGTTGTACACAATCCACTTTTCGTCTCCTGTAACCAGCTGTTTCAGAAAAGGGGCAGTTTCATTGCGTCTTATCAATGGGTCACAGATGGAAATGAGCTGAACTAAATTTTGTTCACTCATTTCATGCGGAACCCATACATCCCGAAGATTTACGTAACCAAGTTTCTTTAGGTGCCTGGCTACAGTTGCATGAGATAAGTTTAGCTCCTGACCTACCTCCTGAGTTGTTATTCTGGGGTTGTTCGTAATCATGTCCTTTATCCTTTCCTCATCCGTAACCACAGGTCGTCCAGAACGAGGTTTGTCTTTCACAGAGAAGTTCCCAGCTCGAAATCGAGTAAACCATTTATGACATGCCCGATTCGTCACTGCATCTTCTCCGTAAACAACACAAATTTTCCGTTGAGTTTGTGAGGCGGTTTTACCTTTACGGTAATAAAACAGCATTAAATGTCAAAAATGTTCCTTCTTGCCTTCCATAAAAACATTCACAAGTTACAACTCCACACTGTTGGATCCACAAACTCGTACTGAAGTTTGGTTACCATTTCTTACATAAGTTGACCTATTTACCTTTGGCTGTGAGGTCGCTGTGGTTTGTGTTATAGCATTCTTTTCAATTATTGTATTTGTACACAAACCCCATATTGTTAGGCAACTTCTTTGACTTAAAAGTAATGGGGGCATGCAGTGTTATCAGGAGTTCTTAGTCGTAAACACGTAACAAGAATCGAACGAATTTGAGACAACCCGATACATATATACAGATGGTTCGCGTTACCAATTTGAAGATAATATATCTGCAGTAGGATGTGCTTTTGTTGTTTATGAAAACCAAATGGAACTAATTCACTCCATGTTTAAATTGTCACCTGAATGTTCTGTATTCCAGTCGGAGCTCTTAGCAATTAAAGAAGCTATAAAATGGTGTACTGTTAATGGGAACAGTGCCAGTATTCTTAGTGATTCACAATCAGCTCTACTTGCTATTAATGATAAATACAATTTAAATTCATTAGCACATGAAATCAGAACCTTGCTTCAAAACCATTCAGGACATATTTGCATGGGATGGCTTAAAGGACACAGTGGAATTTTAGGTAACAAGAGAGCTGATTGCTTGGCTAAGAAGGCTGCAGATTCCAATCTTCCTGTGACATACTCTTTATGTCCTATTTCTACTGTAAGGAGAATAATAAATCAACATATTCTTGAAGAATGGAACCAAAAATGGCTATCAACTCCAAAGGGAAGTTTAACGAAAACATTATTTTTCCCAAGTGGACGTGGTAAATTTGGTGAATACCTATCATGCTTTCACTTAACTCCAACCCTGAGTGCATGTGTGGTGAAGAAATTCAAACTGTGGTTCATCTCCTTTTCTGTTGTCCCATTTTCTGGAGAGAAAGACAAGAATTATTATTCAAGCATACTCTCTAGGAACTGAATTTTCTGCTCCGCTCACATCTTTGCTAATGAAGCCACAACAGTATAAGTACTTCATGATGTTTATAAACTCAGTGTTTAAACATCTGAAATAGTTTAAATTAATATGCATCAGAATAAAACATAATTTCTTCCTTCTAGTATTTAAAATATTTTTGTTAAAATTGTATATTTTTATGTATCAACTCTAACCCTAATATCACTGTGTAAAATAGGGTTCAATAAATCTGGATAAATAAAAAAAATGTTTTTTTTATGAACGACTATGAAAAGACACCCAAAGAAAATTACTCAACTGTTAAACAGATCAAATTTTTTATTAGGGTGCTATTTGACAAAAATGAAGAAATAAATCATTTTGACAATTTACCTAAGCAGTAAGACATAATAGAGAATAATTACTTTCATGCCAATCAAGGACTCAGTCACTGACAGTCTACACAAAAGACGATCATACTTTACGATCACTATGTCACTGTATTAATTCATATGTACACATTGTGTTCAAAAAATGTTTATATATAAAAAAAAAATGGTGAAACAGAAAAATCAGCAGTGGCTTTTCATTTTTTGAATGCTAGACATGACATCAATTTGGAAACATCTCTAATAAAATACGTTAATCACCCCATAGACCTTTCCGTATGGGAAAAAATCTTCATTAACAAAAATCGTCATAGAGTCATGAATTTTGAAACTCCACCACCGGACATCTTTGACAAGTACATCACGCCATCTATTGACAATACGGAGAAAGAAGAAACCACTACAACTTGCACTAGTCGAGTATCAGCTGAGGATAGGAGCAAGAGCTCTTGAAACATGTCCTGTGAATAAACAGTGTGAGTGAAGCAATGTGTCAATATATTCTCGATTCAATTTTGTACATGTTTATATAAATTATTTGTTAGACAGGATAAGTTTCGCAAGTCAATCGTTTGCATCTTCAGCTTGTTGAGTGTTATGTTGTCACATTACTGCCTCTAAGTAATGGATTGTTTCTCATTATTATGACTAACTACTGGATGGAAGACAAATTTATTGATAGTGTTTTAAGTCATTGTACAAGTCTTATACCAAATCTGTGGGTCCATTTGATTGCTTCAATAATTTAATCTCATGATTTATTTCACTATTTTATGACCAAAAGTTATATCACAGCTCATTTATCAATCTTTTTGTTTAATATTTCTAAAATGTTTTTCATTCTAGTTTCTAAATGAAATTTTGTGTTACAATCTAAACTAAATTGATAAATGTGAGACTTTTTATTTGAAACTTGATCTCTTTAACAGAAGCTTTTAGTCTTCTTCTAGGGAAATTTGGATTGTTGTGTCCTGAAGTTGATGCCGTGATTCCAGGTCTGTAATGATAATTATCTTAACACATTAGGTTTTTTAATTATGAAACTCTAAAAACAAAAAGTCACAATCTATCGTAAATTCAAAGGTATAAATTGAGTTTATAGTATTTAAATACATTTATAAGATACAATATTCACTAAGTACTAAAACCTTTGTTAAAAGAAATTGAACTTTTTATTTTTCCACTTTGGAATGTGTTTGATCACCATGAAAACAGGAATCTCCCATTGTACTCAGGCCTTATTTATTTGGTATGCACATTCCATTGTTGATATGTGTTGATGGCCAAATGAAAATTTCTGCCTTCAAATTTGCACCATTCTTCATTTTCCCAAACTTCTCTTTTTGATATTAAAGCCTTTGCTGTCATGATTCAGTGCCCATAAAAAGTTTTTTTGTATTTATTTTTATAATGTTCCCATCCTGTTAATTTGTACCAATCATATGCATCCTTAATTCTATTTCTCAAATGCACTCCCTCAGCATTTAGCATTACCTTTTTACTTTTACAAGCATTCTCCCTTTTTTCAATAATTGGACACACTTCATTGAAATGTATGTTAAAAGTATCACAAAAACTTTCCCACTTTAAGTTAAATCCTTCCACTGAGTACATCGTCTTCCAGGTTTGAGTTTAGTAACATTTTGATCGTTTGTATTGTGGTAGCTTCCTGAACATTATTCTCGAGGCTTTCAGGAGTTTTTTCTGCCCTGCAATCCCATTCGTTAACTATAATAGCCCAAATGTGTTAAATGGGATTTAGATCTGGTGATTTGGCTGGCCAAGGGAGAGGAGAAACTTCAGGATGTTGCTCTATCCAATCTCGCGTAAATGCTGAAGTGTGAATGCTGCTGTTATCATGAACATAATTAATGATAGGCATATCTTCCTCAGGATATACGGAACGAACACTTGTAACATGCAGTCCTCTAACACCTCCACATACTCCTCAGAATTCATTCTCGGGGATACACGGACCAGTTGACCCACACCGGCAGCCGACATCCAGCCCCAGAAAGCGATGCTAATCCTGCCGCTTCTTACTGTGGTCACTACGTGCTCTGGGTTGTAGCGTGTCTTGTCTGGACGCCAAAGTATCATCCTTCCCTCTTCGTCGGATGAGAACACTTTCTCGTCCGTCCATACTACAGTGTCCCAGAATGTCTGAGGCATTGAAAGGAACTGGAGAGCAAATCCCACACGAGCAGCTTTATGTGCTTTTCGAGCTGGCTTCCTAGTGTGGATACCGGCAGCATGAAGACGCCTTCTAACAGTCGAAGGTGTTATCTGAAGTCCCATATGCCTTACGATTGACGTAGAAGGGCGGAACGGATTCTCTCTGGAATTCTTCACTATGGCTGCATCCATATCCGGAGAGGTAACCTTGGGTCTTCTGGATTTAGGTCGGGTTTTTAATCCTTCTTCTCCCTCTTCCTGGAACTGCCGGATCCAGTAAAGAACGCAGTCAAGCCCTCTTCCTACAGAATTAGCTATTTGTGTGGTAGCAAGACCTGCTTCCCACATGCCAACAATACGGCCCCAAGTGACTTCCGTTGTTAAAGGCATTCTTCTGTAATCTTATTCTCTCTAATGCACGATACAATGACACCCTTTGTGGTTTTTAAATCAAATGCAAACCTTCCGCTCTTATATATATCTAATGCAAATGTGACCTTTGTTCCCGAAGAGGTAACTACCAATTGCAGAGTGCATCGACCACATGTCCATTTAACCACGGTGACAGTTCTATTGCCTATGTAGACAAATTCACTCGAAGACGGAACGTTTAATATATTCTTGAAGTAAATCTACATTATTTCCCTAAAATACTTGAACGAAGAAAGTGCTAACACTAACGTATTAAATTGACCGGTTTCGGCAACGGCATCTACATGAGAGTTGATTTTTCGCGATCTTTGTGTTTATTTGTTACCTGAAATTTTGTAATGTTCACAGCCTCTAGAGCAGATAATTGCTGCACACTGCTTCGAACTATATATGCTTCAAATACGTAAACTATTTCATGTTTAAATGTTTAATTCTGTTATAGCTGCATATTAGATCAGCGTTACAATCTTATTTAACCTTTCAGGTTTTCTTTGTCGTCATAATTATCATCATCATTACCATCATTGCCCGCCTCGGTAGCGTGGTGATAGCGTGTCTGCCTCACGTTCAAGAGGTCCCGAGTTCGAATGTTGATCAGGGGGAGTTACCTGGATAAGGTTTTTCTGGGGTTTTCCCTTATCCTAAAAGACGAATGTCGGGTAACTCTAAGCTCTATGGACTCTGGGCTCATTTGAGCATCATTTCACCCATTCCATTCATCGTCCGAGAAGACTTAACGTTGGAGGACGTAAATTAAAAAAAAAAAGAAAACACCATCACCATCATCATTATAAAAGCTGATCAGATTGACTTAGATGCTGGCATTCTGATCCAAAGGTTGCGAGTTCAAGCCCGGTCTAGTTCGATGGTTTCTATGTGTAGCTAAAAGTGAAATGCATCATATCAGCTTTACTGACATTTAAAGAACTCCTTCGGGAAACCTCTAACATGCCGTTGACGCTAACGTGATTTTGTATTTGAACTTTCATTATCAAACAAAATAGTTATTTTATTTATTTCGTTGGTCGTTAAAAGTCTAATATATATATATAAAGCTTTCAATTTGGTGACTATATTAACTGTCGTAGTATATTCATATAAGCTGTTCCTTAGAACTGTGACAAAAATAATATATTTATTTTCGGAACAAGATATAAATTTTAAACAATAATTTTAGATATTAATTTTAAATATCATGCAGTTTAACATTATAGTATCGCTAACATATGAAAGGTAGAAGTATTTCATTCCAGATAAAGCTAAAACTTTATGAGTAAAGGAAATGTATTTAAAAAGAAGAAAGGGAGATTAAAATGGTTGAGGTGTGGTGTGCGAGAGAGAGGAAATAACGTTATTAAAATGATCGATAGATACAAGGTTGATAGTAGAGAGTTATATAAAACCACCTACGATTCATGTGGCAAAATTGTTTTTGTTTTCCATTGAGGCTTAAATTACCTGTGCGCCGAAATCGCTGGTCAGGTATAAGGAAAGTGAATCACCTGGCACAACTAACTGATAAGAAACCCACCTCCCTCACGTAGGCCAGGCTTGCCCGCATTAGAAAACATCTGCTCGCTTGTGTACTACTTACTGCTAATACTAACACTGTCATTACCATTAACCGAACCTATACCATACCAAATAACAATAATAGTAAAATATTACTGTTATGAAAGTGTATCATCATATTTTTTTTAGGATCTCACTGCACTCAGAAGAGTCTTGTTTTTAAGTACGCACAATCTGAGTGTTCCAACAATTTCTGGTAAATTGAATCAGTTGGTAACTGACAATGAACGAACAAGTGAGCAAAAAAATAAATATTAAAATTAGGCAAATGAGTCAACCTTGTATACACTTTTCTCCACTTACAAGTTTTTTTATGAAGACTAGTTTCTGGGAACTTCTTCCCTACCCTCAATTCTGCAGTTGTCTGATGATGCAACTGGTGTCTGCTTCTGGCTTGGTGTTGTGCTGCCATTTATGTACAAAATAGATTCCATATACAAAAATAGATGTTGCCGGTAGCCACATTGCTGTGACTTGCTAGTGTTTATTTATTGTGTGAGTTTAATATTACTCACGAAAGAATGAAAAATTGTTGAATAAGATTAGAAACACAGCATTACAATAAGAAACTAACAATCAAACATAATTATTCAAAATAATTAAAGAGTAAGGTCATATTTAAGCCTGTAGATTAAAGTCATTGGCCCACACCTGGCTAATTCATTCCAAACATGGGCCCTCCGGGCAGTGCCCGCAGATCTGGCAATGCTATACCAATACCGTCTTTACAGAGAAAAGTTTGTAACTTTATTTCAATCACTATACATTAACAGGATTAGTTATCTTGTTGATGTTTCAGTACACAAATAACTTTACAAAATGCAACTTCACATACATACCGCACCATCTCTATTGGTCACAATTAGTTTAGTGGCAGGTAATGGCATGGCATACTCTGAGGCCCCCAAGGATGACTGCAGAGGTTTTCAGATAAACAAATATTGCCAGTGCAAAACCTTTAAAAGGGCTTGAGGTGTAAGTGTATTTGTTCAACCCAAATACTTGTTATTGGAATACATATTACCTCATCTCAAGGATTTCCAACCTCATTGTCACATCAGCACTGTTGATGTTTGGAGAGGAAGCATTTGGGTTGCCGCTTTTTGCTGCAATCTTATTTTCTAGCATTTGATTACAAAAAAATAATAAATAAAAAAATAAAAATAAATTCTGTATTTCTTATGTCTTGGCCTCCAGATGCAATACCAAGACACAGTATTACAATTTTATATTTACTCAAATGTAATAATTATATTGATATTTACAAACATTTTGCAGAAAAACTAACCTACACTAAGCTATCTAATCTAACCTAACTAATCTAATTGCTACAACTGTTGCTTACAATTTTCACAATCTATACTACTACCTTCCTATCCGTAATAAATCCATCTATCCTTTTGTTCTTGTTATAGAATTGGCTGTTATGAAGATATGTTATGATGAATGTACCTATGTAATTCTAGGAGTGTACAGATCTCCAGGCACTTCAGTGTCAAATAGTGTACTGTAGTCCAATGTAAATTTGATTGTATTAGGTGACATAAATATTAACTCAGCCAGCGAAAATAGGGATTATGTACAATTAATGGACTCCTTAAAAACATATGATCTAAAAGATGTGATAAGCACTCCAAGTAGGGTTACATCTCACTCTTCTACTATTATTGATCATATATTTAACAACATTAAAACTGGGTACTCATCAGAAGTTGTTAACTATCATTTATCAGATCATTATGCCCAGATTATTCAAATAGATAGTATTACTGCCAATACAATTGAAAAAAATAGGTTTGTTAGCTACCGCAATACAAACGATCAAAATGTTACTAAACTCAAACCTGGAAGACGATGTACTCAGTGGAAGGATTTAACTTAAAATGGGAAAGTTTTTGTGATACTTTTAACATACATTTCAATGAAGTGTGTCCAATTATTGAAAAAAGGGAGAATGCTTGTAAAAGTAAAAAGGTAATGCTAAATGCTGAGGGAGTGCATTTGAGAAATAGAATTAAGGATGCATATGATTGGTACAAATTAACAGGATGGGAACATTATAAAAATAAATACAAAAAAGTGAAAGAGAATTTTCGTAAATGTTTAGCTGAAATCCAAACATTCATATAAACAACAATTAGATACTTGCAATAATATTACTAAGGGTACCTGGAATATCATAAATAAGGCAAAATGAAAACCAAAAAAGCATGAAAATATTGTTGTAAATAATGGAAAAATTGAGAAAAATCCAGATGTTATATGCGCTATTTTTAATGAACACTTTTTAAATGTTACAGCAACAAGAACTCCCAAACCAAACAATGTTTTGCCACTAAAATTAGGCAAGTGAGTCAACCTTGTATATACTTTTCTCCACTTACAATTTTAGTAACAATGGCACTCCACTTTCTGAAATACTTCTTTTTATTCTATATAATGTTTTGCCAATTAACAATAAAGCACAACATGCAAGAGATAGTATATATTTAAAACCAACTTATGAAAAGTTGGTCAAAAAGAAAATTGATAAATTCGAAAGACAACAAAGATGCAAACAAGTAAGTACTCGTATTATTTTAGTTAATTGATTGAAATTAATCATTTCTCCACACTAGCCGTATATAGGCTAAGGTTTTTGATAGATAGAGTCAACATGAAAAATTCAATGCCATGGCCAGGATTTGAACCACAGATCTCCTGGTTTCCATCCAGTCACTCTTAACCTTTGAGCTACCATGGCCAATGTGCCGTCCTGACATTAAATTCTCCAGTTGACTCGTATATTTTCCTGGTAGACCACTAGGGGCTCTCACATCCGAGATACACCATTTGTTTCGACTTACTATTGTAAGTACTTAAGTCCCAGGCTGCATAATTTAACTCTTATTATTTTAGTTAATTGATGGAAATTAATCATTTCTCCACACTAGCCTTAGCAATTAAGTACCTTAGGCTAGCAATTCTTTTCTGTTATGAAATTAGCTAATTCCAAATCCCGAAGTACCTTGTCAGATCACAATCTAACATGCAGCCTTCGATTACAAATTTACCAGACATTACATCCTGACATGGATAAATTAGTTAAATAAAAACGAAACAAAGTTGAAAAAGTCTGGTAATTTTGTTCCGAATGGGTCTCCTCTAATTTACAAAGAAAATTATGTCATGTTTTATTTTATTTACTTTATAACATTCCTGTCCTTCAGATAAACTAAGAGTTGAGTTTTATATATTTTTTCATAGCACAGAGCCAAAATGTAATTCTTTATAAATTGTGACCAATTTTGTAAATAAATATTACAACATCCAAGATGTAAGTTGTACATATTAACACCCGATATGTCTCCTTTCTTTCCTACGCTGCTGGAACCCCCACACATGAAACTATTTCCTTGCCCTTTCGCAGCAGAAATCAGTGCAGTGATGTCACATGCTAACCTGCCTTTCGTTTGGGAGCATATTTGGCAGTGAGAGCTGACAGAGCTGACATCACACCACCACTACCTGCCTTCCCCTGACATATGACTTCTGGTAAATCATAATGAAATTTTTGGCCAGAATACAGTACTTCCCTTTCTGAGTAAGGATAAAGACATTAAAAACTATGTTGAAAGCTGCACACAAAATATATGCATTGATTATACAAATAAAAATATTTATTACTCCACTGTAACTAGCTTCATTTTTTGTGTAATCAGTATATGCATTGAGTTTGGATTTTATTTTATTTGCCATTAAGCAACATTTTATGTGTTGTTTGAGACCTTTAGCAGAAAATTGAGAAGGAAACACTATGAAATGTTAATTTGAAAACTTTAAATATTAATTAACAGTGTGAAGTAATGTAATGTGAAACACATTGAAAGAAAATTTGTGGTATGTGAAGTACAGAGTGTCTCAGTCAACTCATTGTATAATTTTAACTATGAAATGTATTGACAACTGTTTTAATGTAATGCACATTATATTAAATGTTCATGCTTTATTCAGGTGGGCAGAATAGCAGCAGACCATCCATTGGTGGGAGGACACAAAGGGCCAGTTTTGGATATAGCCTGGTGTCCACATAATGACAATGTCATAGCTAGTGGTTCAGAAGACTGTGTGGTCAAAGTATGGCAGATTCCAGATGGAGGTATCAGCAGGTAAGTTATAATAGTTATAACAGTACTTTATTTGAGGCATTTAGATATAAATGCAACTAAATTCCTGTGCTTATTTGTGTTTATACTTTGACACACTTTATTTAGGTCTAAAGTTTCTGATCTTAATTTATGGATACTAGTTTCTTGTAATTATTTGTCGACTTCTGCTTTTATCAGCCTTCCATGTTGTATCCATGTAAAAATATGTACTTAGAATTCATTTGATTCACGTAATGATCAGGGACTTAAATTTTTTTAAATTTATTGAAGATACCTAAGGGACAAATTTCCACTCACATTTATTGCTTTTAACATTCTTGTGGATTCTAATACTTAATTGTGTTGGTTTAGAACACTAACAGAGCCGGTGGTTGACTTACACTATCATCAGCGGCGAGTTGGTCTGGTGTTGTGGCATCCAACTGCTCTAAATGTTCTTCTTACAGCAGGTAAGTATTTTAATGAGCTATAGTGGAATCTATACCATTTACATGAAATGTAAAATGTACAGGATGTGCATTATCTCTCCAGGAACTGTATTCCATGCACAAATTGGAGACAAAATCACCTCTAAAAATAACAGCTCTTATGTATAGTTGTAAAATGTTAACCAATTAGAAAATAAAGCAGAAAAAAAGTTTTACTTCTTCAGTTACTCAGTAGCAAATTGGCTGAAGGCTGACATGCAAGCTCAGTGGAAAAAAAAAGTAGGCAGGGCAAGTTAGAGAATGGTAATTTGATCTTTATTTGATTTGCTGATCCTGATGAGAACATCATTATGCAAATATATGATCATATTGTGCTTTGTGATTATTAGCCTTTGTAGCTGTCATTTTAATTCAGAATCTCTAAGACATTGTCATTATTTTTTTTTTAATTGAGAAAAGCATTTACTGGAAATTATTAAAATTTGTAGTGGAAAGAGAACAAAATTAAAAAGAACAATTAAAGGTAAAATAGTGATTGAAGAGGTGGAACCAAAGGAAAAAGAATATTTTTAATGTATTTAATGATAGTAATATTAGTTTAAATTTTTAAGAAAAGTTATTGGAATGTTAGATTATTTAAAAAAATGATTTAAAGAAAGGATTATAAAGATTACCAAATACGGTAATGAAAATTGGGTAACTGAAGGTGGTGTAAAACCAATGATAAATTATTGAATTGCCATAGCATTGGCCAATTCACTAATTTCAAAGCAGTTAGTTAAATTCATTCTACATTTAGATGTCAGGGTGTAAAGATGCAAAATATGATTCTGCATAGAATCATCGGTAAGTAAAGAAGTATAATATTTTTCTACGTTGAGACTCCATCGAGTAGAGAAGCAAACTTTGATTCTATGTTAAGACATGGGGGTGTAAAGATACAGAATTGTGATTCTGTGTAGAATTATCTTCAAGGAGTAAAACATTATAATTGTATAAAGAATAGCGATGCTTCTGAAATCTTGTATTAACTTTGTATTACAACGTATTTATGTTCACTTCTGAAGGAATTAAAATTGAAACATTTGAAAAGAAGTTAAACAATTATTCAATTTATTTAGTAAATTACTTTCATCTCTTCCTGTCCGATACTATGCCTGAGGTAAGAGGTTTTCATGTGACGACTGTAGCTGTCATGGGTAAGAACAAGAGGACATTGTGATCCAAAGCATTAGAACCAGTCCCGAGGACAGGATGCTGTAGCATCCGAACACAAAGATCCTGTAGCAACACCTCAACTCAGTCTAGAACTGCCATCATCCTTCTCATAAGAAACCCCGTCACAAGTGACGACCAATGTAGAGGCTCCGAATTGAATGGAGGTCTGAAGACCAAGCTCAAAAAGAAGAAAAGATGAAAGAAAGTAATAGGTATCAAGAAAGAAGATGAGTGAGTACAAATAAGAACTAAAATGAGAAAAACTATAGATTTGTAATTTAAGAAAAAAAGAAGCTAAATAACTTACGTTAAGAAGTCAGAAAATGGTTACAAAAATGGAGGGTAGAAAAGAAATAAGTAATAAGAATAGAAATGGAAGGAGTAGAAAAACAAGTTAGTGAAGAGGTATGAACAAGTAGAGAAAATGTTTTCATAATGGTGGAAAAGTTGTTACAGCAGATGAGTAACTTGGAGGCTAGATTAACTCAAAATATAAGTAATTTAGATGCTAAAATGGGTGATGTAAAATCAGAATTAGCAAGGTATACACAGGGTATAAATAATTTCAATGCTAGACTAACACAGTAATTAAATAAGGAGGCACAGATTATAATTGCAATGCTATGTTAATATAGAAAACGGAGGTGCATACAAATAATCCAGTACAAAATGTATCACAAGTAATGGATAAAGATACAAATAATATGACACAAGAATTAGAATGAAGTGAGAAAGAATGTAGGGGAGACAAAGAAATATTAGCACAAAATGTAGGTCAGAATATAAATGAAAATAATGATAAAATAGTATCACTAATAAATAATCAGAGAATTGTAAGAAAGTTAGTGTAGGGAGATTGATGATAACATAGTATTACAGGCAAATAATGTAAAGGAAACTCAAAATGCAATTATACATAAAAATTAAATAGATGTTAACTTTACCGAACAATGGTAAGTTAATATTGATGGTTATAAGATGATGTGTAATGCAGATTCAATCAGTATTTCGAAATTTAACTGTATTGGAACACCACAGTGAAGCGAAATAATTATTAAATTATAGATCTATAATTTAGTAATCAGTAACTTGATGTGAAATGTAACATGTATGTGTGTTCTCACGAACACACATGACTGATCCAGATCACACTGGCCACACATATCAAATGTTACATGAAATAGGTTTGCTAATTACGTAGAAAATGAAGCTAGCTACAGTGAAGCAATAAATATTGATTGATATGACTATTGATATATGGACTGAATATACAAGCAATGTTTGTGAAATTGATCTCCTATAGAAAGAAGAATTAACACCATTTTCTTAAGATAAGTGAAGTTTTTTGTTACAAATATTTATATTTGTGTAACAGGTTTGCTAAATTTCAGATAGAGAAATGACTACTACATAAACATAACCTCAAAACAGTATCTGGAAAACAACTCATACACAGAACGCAAAGAGGTCAGCCAACTGGATTCGTGACTTAATATCAATGACAACAACACTATAATGATTATATTTAAGGAACTATTCAGGGTAGAGGCACCCAACAGAAAAGTTAGAAACCAAGACTTCAGACAAAATGCAGATTGCTATAAGAAAAACAAACAGGTTAGCCAACTCAGTAAGAAGTATTGCATGAACTGTTCAAGACATATCAAAATACATCATACTAATGTAGCAAACAACAGTTTTGACACAGGAAAACTTGGAAAATTAATCATGTGGGCAAATTGCCCAATATAAAACACAAAAAAGAGAAGGCTTTTGTAAATAACTGTATATATTATGTAGAAAATGAAGCTAGCTACAGTGAGGCAATGAATATTACACAAATATAACAATTTACAACAAAAGCTCCACTTAGCATAAGAAAATGGTGTTAATTCTTTTTTTAATTGATATTTTTTTATAATTGATTTTTTTTCTCCTGTGATTTTCCTTGATTGAAGATGCGGACAAGAGTTCTTGAAATCGATATCAATTGGAAAGAAGAGGTGGGCAGTGCAGTGCGGAGATAAAAGCTCGCCGAAACGGTGGGGGAAAGGACATAGATTTCTGGAGGGTTCGTCTTTCTTCTAGTGCCATCTTGATTGTTTGAGAACATTCTGGAATAGGAGTAAGCTATAAAAGCCGCCGCCCACCACTGGGATTCAGTCAGTCGGTAATTGGATGCGTGTGCGTGAACAGCTGTAAAAGTGAACTTTGTATGTGGTCGATGACCTTGCAAGTTGTAATGTGCATGTGACGTAATTCTGGACTGTCAGTTTGACCGAAGTGCGTGTTTCTACGGAAATAAAAAGCAATTTTTAGTGTTTGTAAACTGGACTTTCAATTTCACGCACCCACAAAGTCACAATTGGTGTCAGGAGTGAGATCTAGTACCATCATGGAGGCTGCATTGGAAAAGATGCTACAGAAAATGGAAGAAATGAAGACGGCGAATGACAACCTCGCTGCGAAAACAGAAACGGTAAATAACAACCTGACCGCGAAGATAGCCGAATTGACCACAGACATGAAAGCAGCTAACGATAGCCTGGCAACCAAAATGAAGGCTGCGAACGAAGCCCTTGCCGCCAAATTTGAAGGACAGTTGACCGGTGTGAGGGATGACGTCGTGGAGCTGGGCAAGCGGATGGGTCAACTGGACGAGCACGTTAATGACGCAGCAGCCAGGGGAGACGCTGCAGGAGTTTGCCCTGGCAACTGAACAGCTGGCCAGCAAAGCTTTCGTAGACCTCCCACCTGAATTCGTATCCCGGGAAGCTGCCTACAACTTCATTGACGGGGTACGAGACGT
Source organism: Mantis religiosa (assembly GCA_030765055.1). NCBI lineage: Eukaryota > Metazoa > Arthropoda > Insecta > Mantodea > Mantidae > Mantis > Mantis religiosa. The sequence goes on from CM060959.1 coordinate 136,681,089, forward strand.
TGAGATACGTCAGCGACTACAAAACCATCCACGAGGTGCTAACGGCAGCATTGAGGATGGAGGCGGCCAAGGTAACGGCTACTCCAGTGTCAAGAACAAGGAGTATCCGCTATACTGGAGACTGAAGTCCAGCCGAGGGACGCCGGCGAATACCTAGTGGCATTTGTTAAGGTGTGGCCAGCTGGGACACCTGGAGAAAGACTGCCCACACCAGGTAGAGCAGCCGGAGAAACGAGAAAGGGCCGGTGTGGCGAGGAGCACGTTGTTGCCGTCAACACCATCCCCTCGAGTGACACTGCGCGCCGTCAGCTGAAGGATGGATGACAGCATCATCGCAGACAGTTGGGTGAGAGGTAAGCCGTGCGACACCTTGCCTGTGGAGAAGGAGGCCCTGCTGAAGTTGACCTTGGGACGAAGTGCCGTGTGTCAGTGGTTGTTCGTCGCAGAGAAGGCTGAGGAGGTGATACTGGGACTGGATGCCCAAGGAACCACGAGGTGACGGTCGACGTCGGCAGGAACGTCCTGCGGCTCAATGGAGAAAATGAAATTAAATGTGTAGTGTTTAACGCCCGCTTTTACTGCATACGGCACCGCAGGCGGTACAATGGAGAAGAGGTGATACTCCGGCAACCCAAAGAACGCCTTGGAATTTGCAGAGTCGTCCTGAGGGAAGATGTGGTTGTCCCCGCGAGAAGCGAGGTGGTGGTTTCGGCGCGACTGGAAGGTCAGCAAACAAGGAACTTGATGCTGGACCAGAAGATGCCTGTACACGGACTTTGTGTAGCCAGGACATTGTTGCCGTGCCGAGAGGAGGTGCCGGTGAGGCTGCTCAACCCAACAGACACCGATCATGACCTCCTGGCCGGGACGGAGTTGGGGACGTGCTAGCCTGTGGTCAGCGTAACATCAATCGACCAGACCCATGAGCCGGTGCCGACGCAACACCTGGGGCCCCGGCTGGAAGGTTTAGTGGGGAGGGCGGCCGACCACCTGACCACAGAACAGCTCGAGAAGGTTCGACAACTGCTGAGGCGATACCAGCGCGTCGTCAGGCAAGGAAACAGCGACTACGACCACACGGACCGGGTGCACACCAGAGACGCCAGGCTATTCGGTAACCACCAAGATGTCTTCCTCTAGCGAAACAAGTGGAGATGTGGGTCATGCTGGAGGACTTGAGATCCATTAGAGTGATTGAGGATTCTGACAGCTCTTGGTGTTCCCCTGTAGTACTGGTGACGAAGAAGAATAGCGAGCTACGCTTCTGCGTGGACTACAGGAAGCTGAACGCTGTCACCAGGAAGGACTGTTTCCCCTTACCCCAGATTAACGACACCCTGTATACGCTTGCTGGTGCGCAGTGGTTCTCGACCCTGGACCTGAAATCGGGTTACTGGCAGGTAGCTCTGGACCCAAAAGACAATAATAATAAATAATAATAAATTCTGTATTTCTTATGTCTTGGCCTGTAGATGCTATACCAATTTTATATTTACTCAAACATAATGATTATATTGATATTTACAAACAATTTGCAGAAAACTAACCTACACTAGTACAAAAGTGAATCGAGAAGATATTGACACATTGCTTCACTCACACTGTTTATTCACAGGACATGTTTCAAGAGCTCTTGCTCCTATCATCAGCTGATACTCGACTAGTGCAAGTTGTAGTGGTTTCCTCTTTCTCTGTATTGTCAATAGACGGCGTGATGTACTTGTCAAAGATGTCCGGTGGTGGAGTTTCAAAATTCATGACTCTATGACGATTTTTGTTGATGAAGATTTTTTCCCATACGGAAAGGTCTATGGGGTGATTAACACATTTTATTAGAGATGTTTCCAAGTTGATGTCATGTCTAGTATTCAAAAAATGAAAAGCCACTGCTGATTTTTCTGTTTCACCATTTTTAATGTTTCTTAGATGTTCTTTAGTTCTGATGTTTATTTCTTTTTGTTTTTCCTATATAAATTTTAGGGCAAGTTTCACATTTGATCTCATAGATTCCTGGTTTTTCTTTGGTAGTGACTGAATTTTTGGGAGGGCCTTTTAACAAATTTCTGATATTAAACCTATTTTGAGGTGCAAGAGTTATGCTGTGTTTTGAGATTTTTTGGAATTTGTTATAGGCTGATGGGTGGAAGGTGAATTTTTTAAAAAGTTTTTTTTCTTTTTCTCCTGTAGGTTCTAGGGTGGTGGTTTCTTTTATTTTCTTAGCTTTGTTGAGTCTGTTAACTGTTTTGTCTACTAAATTTGGGTTGAAACCGTTGGATATAGCTACTTTTTTTATGTGTAGGTATTCTTCTTGATAATCTTTTCTGTTTAGTGGAAAGTTGATCATCCGAAAGATTAAACTGTTGAAAATGGCATGTTGGTGTTGTTTTGGGTTGAAACTGTTGTTCTTGACAATACGGAGAAAGAGGAAACCACTACAACTTGCACTAGTCGAGTATCAGCTGATGATAGGAGCAAGAGCTCTTGAAACATGTCCTGTGAATAAACAGTGTGAGTGAAGCAATGTGTCAATATCTTCTCGATTCACTTTTGTACTAATTTGTTCTTCACTGTCCCTACGCTTCTTCCAAGTTTATACTTTAACCTACACTAACCTATCTAATCTAACCTAACTAATCTAATTGCTACAATTGTAGCTTACAATTTTCACAATCTAAACTACTTCTACCTTCCTTTCCCTAATAAATCCATCTATCCTTTTGTTCTTGTGTTTGTCTTCTTCTGTCGCTTCAAATCCTTCTGTTGAATCCAAGATTGTCCTCTTCTATTAATGCTTTGACTGGGTGATGTTCCTCTTCTTTCTTTGGTTATTGAAGCTAGGTATATCCATATTCTGTCCTCGAAGTTGTTCAGATCTTCTCGGTGTGGCAGGGGTTCAATATATCTATGTTGAATATTATCCCTTACTCGTCGTTGCTACTGTCTTTGTTGATTGTATTCATCAATAACTATTGTTGAGACCTCTGCTGCCAATTTTAGTATTTTAAAATCTTCCCTCTTTCTAATGATGTCCCATATACATTTTCCTGCTAATGCCTTTCTTCTTCTAGCTGTTGTGTATACTTTGTACATTCAAATATAGCATGTTCCGGAGTATCTTCTTCCATGCAGGTTGTGCATATGGTGTGATCTGCCTTTCTTATCTTGTTAAAGTATGTCTTGTATGGTCCGTGTCCTGAAATGTATTGTATTCCACTTCGTCTTGGTTGGATCTCCTTTAATTTTAACCTCTCATTTATAATAGGAAAGATTTTGTGTGTCGTTCTTCCTACATCAGTTTGATCCCATTCATGTTACCATTCTTCAGTTAATACGTTCGTAATTTCTTTCCTCGTCCTGCATAGAGTTCCCAATAAATTTTCTATCTTAGTGAATTCTCTCCGCTTCAACCAAAAGTAGGTTGCCCTTTGTTTAATCAACAAATCCAATGGCCATATTCCCACTATCACTAACAATACCACTGTAGCAGTCATTGATACTGCTCCTGTGCAACAAAGTAAAGACTGTCTTTGGTATTTCCATTGAGTATATATATTCTTCCTCAATTTTACTCTATGTGCCCATATCGACGCACCATACACAGTTATACCCACCATGAAACTCATATGATATGTATGAATTGTACTAGAAGAAAGCTTAAATATTCTCCTAGCTATTGTAGATAGTTTCATTAATACTCCATTAGCTTTCATTGCTACAGATTTAATATGGGTATCAAAGTGTTGCTTCTCATCAATATACATACCAAGATATTTAACATTTGCTCTTTTGATGTTGATGTTATTAAGTTTGATTATAGGATCTCTTTTTAGATTTCCTTTACACCAACTATCAAGAATTCCAAGAGAAGTCTTAGATGTTCTTCCAGTTCAATCCAACTATTAGCTGCTACCAATGTTAATAAGTCATCTGCATAGGCTATAACTTCTAATATTTCAGGCTATTGTTGTAAACTATTTATTATCGATTCCGTTAAAATATCCCAAAAAAGGGGTCCTAGAATGGATCCCTGAGGGCATCCTTGATTTCTTTAGTTATGATAGTACTTTCTCCTCTGATGTGTACTCTTCTATTCATGCAGTAATCCTTTAATGAATTGTACAAGCATCTAGGGTATTTTTTTTATCTCTTAGTGTTTGAAATAATTGAGGCCACCATAAGTTGTTGAAAGCATCAGCAATGTCTACAAATATTCCCAATACATATTGTCACCTAATTATTCGGAAGGCACGGCCAGCTAGCAGCTGGGTGAGCGACAGGAGGCATTAAGACCTCACCTACCCATTTATCTTGTGGCATTCACTGAAGGGGATGTTGAGGAAAGTGTCACTGGTTGCTGGCCACCTCTTTCCCCTCCCCCAGACGTCTGGAACATTCGGGATGATTTTCTGAGCCGCGAGGCTTCCAGAAACAGTGATCTTCCTATATAGGGACTGCAGTGGACGAGTCAGTTCATTTCTTGGCGAGCAGCCATGAGGAGCGCCGAGTTAGCGAACGGACTGGAAGACGGTGTACGTGTATCAGAGGAGTTGTACGTAATTGTGAACGAGGAATGGACCTGTGACAGACGAACTGGTGGATTGTAATTGTGTGCACTAAGTAATTCTATGTAATCGGCAAGTGTTCCAACTGTGATTCGGTGGAAATAAAGAACATTTTGAGTTTGTGCAATTGCACTTTAACCAACAAAGTTACAATATTTATTATCACAATGATTTACAGTTGTGAGAGCTAAGTTTTTTGCATCCTCTGTAGAGCATCCCTTACGAAATCCATACTGTCTATCTGTTATACCTATCATTATTCTATATTCGTTAATTCTTTTATATAACAATTTTTCTTGGATTTTGCCTAAGTTGTTCAAAAGACATATGGGTCGGTATGATTTAGGTTTACCAGGATCCCTATCTTTTCCTTTTATCAGAATTACCATATTAGCCTCCTTCCAACAATATGGTACTTTACCTTCCACAAGGTAAAGTTCACATAGGTACGGTGCGATCTCGTTTTTAATATTCTGAACATCTTCTGTTGAAATATTATCTGGCCCAGCAGCCCTTTGTGGTTTTAGCTCTTGTACAGCCTGTAAAACTTCAGTTATATCGAAAGGATATATAACATTATAATTGATATACTCTTGTTGAAATTCTGCCCTTTCGTGTTCATTGTATTGCCAAGATTCTCTATATGTTTCTTCCAATTCAGCCTTATATTGCATCTTGTACATTCTAAAAATATGTAAATTAATTTCGTTTTCTTGTGCTGTCAAGCTAGTTTTATAACTTCTACGTATTTTCCTAACTTTTCTTCTTAATTTTTGCAGTTCGTCTGTCCATAATTTTGTCAAGCTATTTTTATAATTTCTACGTATTTTCCTAACTTTTCTTCTTAATTTTTGAAGTTTGTCCATACTTTATATTCTCTATTTATGTAAGTACACTTCTTAAGTGAAGCTTCCATGGCCTTCTGTATACTAGACGTGAGTTGTTTTGCTTTTGCATTTATGCTATACTAAATTGATTTGGGATTTGTAGATTATTTTGTAGTATACTCCAATCTACATTTCTGAGCTGATATGTAGTCTTCCTAATGGTATGTTGTAAATGTCCTTCAGATCTCAAAACTTCAAAGTCAAAATAAATTATGATCACTCGTGGTTAACTGCTGTGCTACCTTCCAGTTTTTAATCCGATCTGCAAAAAAACCTCTGGCTAATGTTACATCTATATTCTCAGTAGCATCCATCCGGTTCTCAAAGGTATATGGATTCAAGGACTGATTCATAACTAATAAATTATAATTAGCAATAATTTCTTCCAGAACCTGAGAGACAAGGAGAAAACCAGCAAATGGCGGGTAACTCTAAACTCTATGGACCCTGGGTTCATTTGAGCATCATTTCATCCATTCCATTCATCATCCGATGTGACTTAACTTTGGAGGACATAAATTACACAAAAAAGGGGGTGGGGGAGAAAACCGCATTCTCGACAGGCCAAGCTGAAGCTAAATGCCAAGAAGTGTCAGCTTTTCTGTAAGGAAGTCAACTACTGAGGCCACATAGTCTCACCAACCAGAGTGGCCACAGACCCGGAGAAGTCACAGACCGTGAGAGATTGGCCTTGGCCAAAGGATAAGAGTGAATTGTGCAGTTTCCTGAGCTTGTGCAGTTACCGTCGTTACATAATGGGCTTCTCCAAAATTGCCAAGCCCCTCACCCACCTGACGGAAGACACCGAAGTCGCTTTCCAGGAGCTGAAGAAGACACTGTTCAGACCTTCTATTTTGGGATTCCCACAATCAGGTGGCACCTTCATTGTGGACACCGACGCCAGCAACCATTTAATTGGAGGTTAATTTAAACTAATTTATTTATTTATTCCAAGTCCAGGACGGCCACAAGGGATGATAGCTTACTACAGCAAGATGCTGTCCAAGGCGCAGAAGAACTACTGCGTCACCCAGCGAGAGTTACTGGCAGTAGTGAAGACCTTGGAGCACTTCAAGTACCTGTACGGTCAGCCATTCCACCTGACTGACCATTCCGCCCTTACCTGGCTACTTAGCTTTAGGAACCTTGAAGGCCAGATAGCCCGTAGGTTCCAGAGGTTGCACGAGTACGACTTCACCTCTGAACATCATAGAAGGAAGGGCCACAGCAACGCAGATGCCATGTCCCGAAGACCTTGCCTGGAAGAGTGCGGCCAATGCACAAGAGTGGAAGAGAAGAAAGCGTGCCGCAGCTGTCAGAGTGGTCACGGCAGTGCCTGCGGATGGCTGGGTTATCGCAGGCCTGAGCAGGGGGCAGCTGGCGGTCGCCAACTTGTAGCCACTCTTGAGGGAAGTGGAGACAGGGACAAGACCGACCTGGGTGGACATTGCTCCCAGAAGCGCTGCGTACAAGTTGTACTGGGCCCAATGGGATTCATTTAAGACCACAGAGGGTGTTGCTGTTCCAGGTATGGGAATCACCCGATGGGAAGACGCAGAGGGAGAAGTTGGTACTTCCCTGGAGTAAGTGCACGCCGGTACTTCAGGACACCTGGGGGCAAACCGGATGATCGACAAACTCCGGCAGTGCTACTACTGGCTCAGGCTCCGAGCTGATGCTGAGAGATGGTGCCGTCACTGTCACGTGTGCCCCCAGACAAGGAGCCGGGGTTGCATGCAGCAGTACAACGTTGGAGTGCCTTTCGAATGCATCGCTGTCAACATAGCTGGACCATTTCCAGTGCCCGACAAGGCAACAAGTACCTGATGGTGGCCGTCGACTACTTCACCAAATGGCCGGAGGTGTATGCCATCCCGAACCAGGAGGCGAAGACAATCACAGACTGCCTCGTGGAGCAACTGTTCTGCCTTTTTGGGGTGCCGTTAGAGCTCCACAGTGATCAGGACACCAATTTTGAGTCTAACCTGATGAAGGAGGCACTGGAAAGACTTTGGGTGAACAAACCCGCTGTTGGACGGCATGGTCGAAAGCTACATCAAGACCCTAGAACATCTGAGGAAGGTCGTGGCCAGCCATCAGCGAGACTTTGACGTCAAGGTGCCATTGTTTCTGCTGGCCTACCGCTCGTCAGCACACGACACCACTGAGATGACACCAGCCAGCTTAATGTTTGGCCGAGAGTTATGTCTCCCTCCCCCCCCCCCTCCGGAAGCGAAACAGCAGCAATCGAGCATGTAGAGAACTTGGTGGACCATCTCCATGACATGCACGAGATGGCTCGTCAGAACATCCAGATGGCGAGTGACCGCATGAAGACCTGATGACAGCCAAGGGTTCCAGCAAGGTGACTTGGTCTGGTTGTACCCCCCTACCTGGACCAAGGTATGCTGCCCGAAGCTTCAGCAACCATGGCAAGGACAGTACCGGGGGGTAAAGGAGATTAACGACGTGGTCTACCGCATCCAGAAATTGCCACAAGGAAATATGTTGGTGGTACTCCTGGATCTTCTGGCCTGCTATGATGGTGCGATGATGTGATGAGTTTGCAATAGCAGGTCATTTCTGGTCTGAAAATCAGGAGATTGAAGTTACCATCAAATTACTAAAATATGTACAAAAACATAGGGAGCTCATCATCAGGGAGAAAATATACATAGAAAAGCATAAAACCAACAAATGAACTTCAAAATCCTGCCAGAAGACAACCATACATTTCATCACAAAATCAGATGGCAGCAGCAACTCCAAAACTACCCACACCACTAGATCAAGCTTTACTCACAATAGAGCTGATGATGCAAACAATAGTTTGTGAAACATGTCCTTAATGTAGGTACGTAAGTGAAGCTGATGTGTAAAAAAAATACAACTCATCTGTAATTTAATATAAATAAAAGCACTGTTGTAGAGCACAAACATGTTTCATTAAATAGTTCTGTTATGAGGAAGTAAATATCCTAATAACAGAATGCCAAGTAGTGGCACACTTTTTGAGAGCAGATGATTAACCTTGACAATTATGGCTGGCCTTCTTAGCAATAAAGTTATAGAATAGGCCAGAATATGTTTGGTTACCATTTGATTTCAATACAGAGATATTGGCTTCATCAATTTTAAGGAAAAGAGTAATACAGAAGCCACACCGTGGTTGAGTAGTTAGACCACTTGGCTCTCACCAAGGCGGCCCTGTTTCGATCCCAGGTGACTGCCAGTTAGATTTGTCGTGAACAACACAGTGCTGGGGCAGGTTTTCTCCAGGTTCTCCAGTTTCCCCCATCAGCATTCCATCAATAACTCCATCTTTCCTGTCATTTTATCTTGCCCTCATTCTGTCATCCACTTCCCTCAATTTCATGCTAGGAATCGAGCGATCACCCAGCCTGGAGTCTCTCATTGATCCAGAGATTCCATTCCTCAACCTGTATAAGGGTTAAGAGGAACAAGAATACCCTGACGCCATGTAGTAGTATAAGAGGCCAGTTAAAGAAGAGGATGAAAAGTAATACAGTAATACACACAAATAGATTTAGTACAATAAATAAACAACATAAAATGTTTCTCCTAATAATTGTAAGATCACCAAGGTCATAACAAAATATGAATTTTGACAGTTACAAATATGGATGTAATTAAATCCATTTATCAAAGAACTATAATGTCTTTACTGTATATGAGACACCAGTTGGGAACAAGCTCTCATAGAGGGGGAAAAAATGTTAGGAATATCAGATTTCTTAAGTTGATAAAATATTAAAATAGTAAAAGTCTACTGCATTCTATTATATGACATATCTCATGTGTAGCCAAAGTGGAACCAATAAAAATTGCAAAGAAGATAAATCAAATATGTACAAATCAACAAATGGATTGTTGCATAAACCTTTAAAAGTACGATGCACCAAGCCTTAACTAAAGCTTTTGACTGCACAGATCACAAATTACTCCTAAATAAGTTGCATCACTACGGAGTCGGAGGAATTGCATTGAATTTAATAAAAACATGTTTAAATAATAGAACACAGCAAGTAAAAATAACTCGTCTGACAAATCAATGCTTGAAAGACCATTATTCAAAAAGTGTAGCAGTAAAACAAGGAGTTCCACTGGGTTCTGTTTTAGGACCACTCCTATTCATCATATATATAAATGATATACCTAATCCTCCAAAAAGTAGAATCATAATGTATGCAGGTGATACAACAATTATAAATATAGGAAACATTATAGAGAACTTGGAAAATGTAACAAATCAAAACACTAACCAAATTATCCTGCACCTTAAACAAAACAGCTTTTTTATAAACACATAAAACTAACTGTATACGTTTCCAAACCATTCAAAATAGAAATTGCGCAAATTCCAAAATTATCATTGAGAATAAAGAAGTTAAAGAAGTAGACTCAACAAACTTTTTAGGTTTAGTGATAGACAAACATTTAAAATGGGACAAACATATAGACAAATTGTGTAATAAAATATGTTCAGGATTATTAAATTTTAGATGAGTCGTATTTTTTACACATCTGCTTCACTTTCGTACCTATTTTGAGGACATGTTTCGCAAATCTTCGTTTGCATCTACGGCTCTTGTGCTACGGCTCTTGAGTCGCACAAGAGCCGTAGATGCAAACGAAGATTTGCGAAACATGTCCTCAAAATAGGTACGAAAGTGAAGCAGATGTGTAAAAAATACGACTCATCTAAAATTTAATAATTTTTCGCTTCACTGTGGTGTTCCAATACAGTTAAATCTCGATATGTTCAGGATTATTTATAATGAAAAGAATTTCAAATTTAAAAAATATAGAACTTCAAAATACTATTACGGTCAAATCTACCCACACGTAATTTATGAAATAGTAGTATGGGGTCACAGTACAAAGGAAAATATAGAACGAATATTTAGACTACAAAAACAAAGCAATTAGATTAATTTTAGGTCTAAAATACAGGGAATCGTGCAAAGGAAGTTTTAAAGCATTAAATATACTCGTGCTATACTCCCTGTACATATACGAAACAATAATATACCTAAAAAATAAAAATTCCACCACAGAAACAAATCAACAAATTCGTGACCATAACACACGAAGAAAAAATAATTACCATATACAGGTACATGCGTTACAACTATACGATATGAAACCTACAGCAGCGGCAACTGAGCTTTACAATAAATTACCTGAATATATTAAAAATATAAAAGAAATAAACCGATTTAAAAGGGAACTAAAAGAGTTCTGCATAACATATTTCTATTCGCTTGAGGAATATCTAAATAGATAGTAATAATTATTGTTGTAGAATGGTGTGTAAACTAAAATGTTACTATGTAACTATCATATGTAAAGTAGCTACATAGAAATGTATTATTATTATTATTATTATTATTATTATTATTATTATTATTATTATTATTATTATTATTATTATTATTATTATTATTATTATTATTATTATTATTATGATCATCATCATTAATGTGAAATGTTATATAATTGTGTAATATTGTATGTTTTTTTTTTAATATGTAATATAAATTTAACTGACATATCCAACAAATATGTATTGTGTTATAAAGGGATGAAAATAAATACAAATACAAAAGTTATGCTGAGTGCTCATATAAATCAGCAGTGAGTCACTTGAGTGAGTCATCCTGCAAGAATTGATAAATTGCATAGCAGTCCTGGGTGTGTGCAACAGAGGTATAAGTAAACATTAGCACAATGGTAATCTATGGATCATTTGTGGTTGTTCTGAGCATTAATAAAAGTTAAAAGTGAAATTATGTATAAGCACAGTGCTAACAGTTTTAGTCACAAAGAAAGTGGAGTTTAACACTGTTTGGTGGTGGTGTCATTTCATCATATCATCATAAACACTGTGAAATAATATAGAGGGTGTCAAAAATCTTGTAATATTACATGTAATGGTTCATATTGATAAAGACAGAACACTATTCAATTACACCATTTGAGATTTTCATCCTCTGAATTAAAGCAAATCTGGTGTTAGAATTTCTTTACTTCCTTTTTAAATATGATTACAGATGCTAATTTCGTAGTTGAGGGGAACTCATTGTGCACTTACATACAACTATAGTAAAAACTTACTTCATGTAGTCTTTTAATGTCCTGTAATGTGCAACTTTAGTTTATTTTTAGTGTAATAGTCATGAATATCAGTATTTATGTTAAACCTATTCAAATGTTATGTGTTATTTCTACCAAATAGTAGCAATAAATTCTGTTATAACTTAAAAACTGAAAAGTCAATATGATGAGAAATATTTTAATTTACTTTTAGTATGTTGTTCATACATGTATTTAGTGCACCAGTGCCTGCCTTTGTGGTGTAGGAATAGAATATGTGCTTTACATTAAAGAAGTACTGAGTTCAAATCTTGGTCAGGGATGAGTTATCTGGGTAATGTATTTTTCCTGGGTTTTCTTTTATCCTAAAAGATGAATGTTGGGTAACTCTAAACTCTATGGTCTCTACAAATAGACAGATGATGCAAGTAAATATTTGCAAATATTATTCTCCTGAGTTTTGTGAAGAATTTACCAATTTTCTTAAAAATATGAGTGGAGGTTTTAACAAATATATTTATTGTAATATTTGTGTTGCTTACTGTTACTAACTTCAGTTTTTTTTACATATTAAATAAGTTACAGATAAAGCAAAAAAAGCACACACATATATATATATATATATATATATATATATATATATATATATACTTTTAGAGAGATCATCGAAAATATCTATACAGTACCTGAAAAGTACTACATAAGTATTTGTGATAAAAATGTGAAAAATATTTATTAACATCTTTTTTTTTTTAACGAAATATGTATTTTTGTATGAAATAAAATCTTGCAAATGCACTTTTCGGACTTAGATCAGTATACTAAACTTTATTTTATATATGTACTTATTAAGGAAAAAACATTTACTTGCATATAAATCCAGGTCTTAGTTATTACCTAGTTAGGTCCTAGTTTAGCTGCCTGAAGCTTTCATTTTTTGCTTTTGTTAGGAAACCATTTAGTAAAAAAATTATCAACTCTTACTAGTTCTTTTCAAATCCTCTTTTAAGTATAAGTAAATATATGAAGTTTTTAATTTTGTATTTAATAATTTATAGGCATATCTCAAACATTGTTTTTTTAGAATATCCTTCATAAATTTTCCCTATTTATTTTTCATTGTCTCTTCTAATAACATATGTTATAGCTCTTCTTGAATTTAAAAATTAACATCATCAGTATTCTATTTTAGTAAATCTTCCTTAATTTCATAGTTCTTTTTCTTACCTTTTATTAAGTATTGGTCTCTTGAGCCAAATTTATGACATGGTCTTATTTTTGCCATAAGTTTGCCATATCTTGGTTCACTGCAATTAGTAAATTGTGTGCATCCTTGTCAACAAAGTGTAAAGTTACATGTTATCAAATTCATATACAGTTTTATTCTAATTTGCTTGTCTAAATTGTGTACTCTTATTTCCTCTATTTACATTTGTAATATCATAGCCAATTTCAATGTCAAAGTATATAAGTTAATGGCCACTAACTGTCATATTTTGTCCAACTTAATGGTTTGTAATTTTTCCCACTTCTTTTGTATTACATAATGTCAGGTCAGTGTTGAAAGTGGCTACAGCCCTATTCTCAGATAATGATGGATTATTAAGCTTGTTGTTGTATTCAAATGCTAGGCTTTGGCAGTGAAGCCATTAGCTCTCTTGCTCTCCAATATTTCTGTGTAGTGGGTCCGGCAGGTAGGGCTTCAAAGGTTAAAAGATGTTCTTCAATCATTTCCTCTTCTTTGTTGCACAGAGGACAATTTGGACTTTTATTCATTCCTATTCTGTGTAAGTGTTTGGCCAAATAATCATGTTCCGTAAGTAATCTAAAATTTGCTACTGCAGCTTTACGTGGGATTTCTGGAATAATTTCTGGATTTTTAATTAAAATGTTCCCTTTTTTTATCTTTGGCTTTGTTAGATATTGATTGGTTTTGTTTGTTTTTATATTTGCTTTTGATTAATCTTTTTATGGATGTAAAGGGTAAGTTTTTACTTTTGTTCTGAATTAAATTTGCACCTTTTTTGGCAAGAAAATCAGCTGATTCATTTCCAGCAATTCCACAATGTGCAGGTATCCACTGTAATATAATTCTTTTCTGCAGTTTTTGAAGTTGTTGGATCATTTTGTGACATTCTTTAATTTGGATTGACCTCATTTTATATGAACTTATTGCACATAATGCTGCTTTAGAATTAGAAAGTATGACAGCATTTTTGAATATATCTATTCTATAGAGGTGTTGGAGTGAAATATGAATAGCCGTTACTTCTGCATCAAAATTTGTTGTGTGGTATCCTGCTGGTTGATAGAATGAGAACAATGTGCACTTAATTTCTGCTCCTGAGCTGTTCTCCAAGTTAGATCCATCTGTGTAGATATGTAACCATTCTTCAGGTGGGTATCTATTGTTCACAGTTTCTAATGCTAGTGCTTTTAGTACAGGTTTGGAATTAAATTTATTGGGAGTCGATTAATGACACTAAACAACACTTACTTTTAAAGTTTCCTGGAACTAGTTTCAGAGGCCTTCTCTCTATCCTCAGCCAGACATCTATAAAGGATTTACAGGTTTGGAAGTTTCAGATATTGTAACTATTTGTTCTAAATCTAATTGAATATTAATTGGTTCAAAAGTCAGTGGGTTTTCTTTGATTAAAATGTTTTCATTAGAATTAGGAAGATTCAGATATATTTTTAATTTCATAACTTTGTGTAGGAAACTTGTTTGTGTTTTCATCTTGATTGGTTGTAGTAATCTTTCCTCCCATTTTGTTGTTTTTAACCGCATTTTTTCTTGTTGTATTAGTGCCTGCTCCTCTAAAGATAGATGTATTGGATAGTTCCGAGTTAAGGTTTGCATTGCTGTGATTGGAGTTGATTTTGCTACACTGGTTATTAGTCGCAGGGCCTGATTTTGGCATACTTCTAGGTGATTTATGTTAGAACTGTTTGCTGTAATTATTACCACTGCATTATAAAGAAGTTGATGAATGTTTTGTATGTAGTGTTCAGTGTCTCCCAATTACTGCCCCACTTGACTCTAGCTAATCTTTTCAAAATTAAACATTTTTGTTGTTGATTTGTTTACTACTGCTTCAATATGATGTCTCCAAGATAATTTTGAATCAAAAATTGTTCCTAAATATTTTGTTTCATAGGTTTGTTTTCTTGAACTGCAGATTTAGTTTAGGGATTTTCTTTTTTAAGCTAAATATTTGGAATGTTGTTTTATCAGTATTTATTTTTATCAAATTGTTGTCAGTCCACTTTTCCAATAGTATCAGAGCCTTTTCCATTTAAGTTTTGGATTTCTTTATTTGTGGGGAAGATGTCCACATGATCATGTCATCAACAAAAAGTGCTGTCTTTATTTCTGTGTTTGATACAGCCGCGGGAAGATCACTGATATAGATATTGAACAAGGTTGTACTCAGTACTGCACCTTGGGTAGGCCCATTTTTATTTGTCGGGATTTGGATGTACTGCCATTGTATTTTGTAGCACAGAAACGTTTAGAGAGAAACTGAGTGATCCAATTTAACATGTTATCTTGAATGCCTAGTTCTGAAAGTTTCTCAAGAAGTTTATGCCTCCATACTGAATCGTATGCTTTTTCAAAATCAATGAAAACTGACAGCGTATCTTGATTTTTGTTGAAAGATTCTTTGACATCTGGGGATAGTTGAATTGTATTTTCTTTATTAGATAAGTGTTATCTGAATCCTGTTTGAGCAGTTGTTAATGCTTTTACTTTCTAAGAACCAATTCAGTCTTGCTGAAATCATATGTTCTGCTGTTTTTGCAATGACACTTGTTAAGGAAATTGGTGTGTAATTATTTATTTTGTCGGGTGCTTTTTCTTTTTTTAGAATAGGAATAATGATTGCTTTTTTCCACTCTGTAGGTACAGTAGAGGTCCATGATATATTAAATAATTTCAGTAGTATCTTTCTTCCCTTTGGTCCTAGGTGTTTCAGAAATTCAGCATGTATTTTATCTGGTCCAGGAGACTTTTTATCTTTCAACTCATGGATGGCATGATTTAGTTCACTTATGGTGAATTCTTTGCTGAATATATCGTATGTTTGTTCTGGGCACTTATAAAAATTTTTGAGATCTTTTTTAATCTGCCTTTCTTTTCTTTTTGCTTCAGAGGAAAGTTTATCCTGAGAGCTGTAATACTTATTAAAGGCTTCAGAAATAGAGTAATTTGAAGTAAGTGTTTTCTCATTTAGTTTGAGTGGTTCTTTCCTTGTTTCTTTATGACAATTTTACTTATATATCTGTATACTTTTTTTTGCATCTTTTCTATAATCAGCTTTTTCAATAAATTCACTGAAAGCTTTTTTTTTTTTAGCAATATGAATTTCTTTTTTACATTTTGGTGCCTTTCTTCGCCATTCCTGTGCATCTGTTAGGTTATTGGACAATTCTGCTTTTTTCCTTGCCATGTCCCTTTCTTCTTTTAACTTTGATAGTTCTGTATTCCAAAAGGATTTGTAATTTTTAGTTTTTCCTCTTGGAATCCATTTTTGGCTGCTTCAAGATTTATATTTGTTATTGTTTTATTGAGTTTGTCTACAGATGCTTCATGTTGAGCGGAGTAAAGATTTTGTTTAGTTTCCTCAGTAAATTTTGTCCAATTTACTTTTCTAAAATTCCAAGAGTATTTCAACTTTGGCCTGTTAATATTTTATTTGTGATGAAGTATTATGGATGCAGTAACTGCTCTATGATCAGATCCTATGTCTTCAATGATTTCACGTGTTGTCTTATCTTTTAAATCTGAAGATACTAATAATAGGTCTGGATTAGTGCACTGGCCATTATAGTGTAGGTATGTGGGACAATCCCCATTCTTGTAGATAAGATCTAAAGTGTTAGAATTTAATAAATCTTCAATAGTTTTGCCACAGGCATTGTAGTCTTTGTATCCCCATTTTGGTGAATGACCATTGAAATCACCAATCAAAATGGTTTTACGATGTATATTTATTATGTTCAGACAAGGATTGTTATTTGATGGATTGTATATACCATATATGGTGTAACGTGAATTTCCTTTCCAGATTTCAATTTGGATAATTTCTATTTTATCTTCTTGCTGCATTTCTTTTATAATTTTAAACTTTGATAAGATTTGAAAGTAATGAGTCGGTAATTCAAACACAAACATTACTTAAATTATCCTTACTTGGACATGTTTCACAGAACATTTTGTCCCCATCGTCAGCAGTTAGTTAACTAATCGTTCGACAAAACACAACATCACTGTTTCTAACCTTTTGCTTCAAATAACTTTGATAAGATGTTTGTTCTGACACCTATAAGTATTCCACTAGCTATTTGGCATGATTTGGGGAGAACATATACATTAAATCCAGAAATTTCAAAATATTTTAGTAGATCATTTGTTATATTGGCTTCTTGGATGCCAATTACTAAGTTTAGTTCAAATATTTTCATCTGTATTATTGTTACATCAGCATTGTGACTTTCCACTTGTGTCAAAGATGTGGACTATAATGTAAAATACAAATTTCTTATTTGTTGTGTATATTCCAAATAAGATTTAATTTGATGGCTAAAATAAGAATTTGCCATTATAGAGCTGTTGTAATTTCTAATGAGTTTATATCAATGTGTGTGTGTGTGTGTGTGGGTGGGTGGGTGTCCAACGTTAAGTCATATCGGAGAGTGAATGAATTGGGTGAAATGATGCTCAAATGAGTCCAGGGTCTTTGGAGCTTACAGTCACTCGACATTTGTCTTGAATAAGGAAAAAACCCAAAAAAAACTTATCCAGGTAACTCACCCTGACTGAGATTTGAACTTGGGACCTCTTGAACGTGAGGCAGACATGCTAACATCTACACTACCGAGGCGGGCAGATATCAATATGTGGTCGCTGCTTATTTGGATAATATCAGTTACTTGGAGAGTTGGATTAATTATTAATAAAATCACCTTGGGATGTATCCTGTACCTGTTTTTCATACTTTAAAATATATATGTGGCATATTTTTCCAAATTGTATATGGTTCTTGGGTATAAGATGGCCAAGTTTAAATTTATAATTTTACATAATTCTGCTGTTACTAATTTATTCCTCTGAGCATTAATCTATGTATTCATGATCAGATTCTGTACAATTTATCTTCTATTCTTATATCTACATTTTATATTCTAATAAACAGCTGGTCTTGCTTAGGCATAAGAAGGATATTAGTTCCTGTTTTAAATGCTTATTCGGCAGTTCCCTTTATAATTTACTGCCCTTATTAGTTGTTTGTTTAATTTATGTCCCCAAATTAAGTCATATCAGATGATGAAATGGATGAAATGATGCTTAAATGAGCCCAGGTCCACAGAGCTCAGAGTTATCCAACATTAATCTTTCAGGATAAGGGAAACTCTCGGAAAAAATCTTATCCAGGTAACTCACCCTGACCAAGATTCGAACTTGGGACCCCTTGAACGTGAGGCTACACGCTACCATCTATGCTACTAAAGCAGGCTTATTAGTTGTTTCTGCTCTTAAGGCCACCAGCGGCTGTTTGTTTTACTGTTTTTGCAGTTTCATTTGTACTAAAACTCTTCTCCAATTTAGTTGTTCGTGTCTTTGGAACTAATTTTTTGTAATTTTTAAATATTGAGTAAGCTACCATGCTACCTACATCAACATAGTTCTCTTGATATCATGCTTAGCTAAAGCACCTTCTATCTCATATGAGGGGCTCTATATTTTGAGGCTAATAGTTAAAACAAAGTAATTTCTGATTGAAAACTGCTTTATTGTTTTTCAAAATATTTTCCTTTATG
This sequence comes from Mantis religiosa, assembly GCA_030765055.1. Taxonomy (NCBI): domain Eukaryota; kingdom Metazoa; phylum Arthropoda; class Insecta; order Mantodea; family Mantidae; genus Mantis; species Mantis religiosa. Next base: position 136,699,480 of record CM060959.1, read on the forward strand.
ATCTTTTGCATCCATTTGAAACATTTGTCAAAGCATTTATTCCAGTCTTCTTGAAACACCTCCAAAACATGGTTTTTCAAGACATCAACGACTTTATCTGCTAATGAAAATTGTTGTCCATGCAATTTATTCTTGATGTTCAGGAACAAAAGTCATTGGGGGCCAAATCAGACCTTGGTGGATGATCCATCTTTTTTTGAGCCTTCAAATACTCTGTTGTTAGACAAGATTGTGTGCACTCACATTGTCTTGATGAAGAATGATCCTCCAGTTGTTGTTGGTTTTCCTTACTTCACCAAAGACTTCTGACAAACAAATTGATTGGATTTGTTGGATTTGCTTCACCTTAAAACCCCATACAGACGACTGCTGTTTACGTTCTGGCTCATACGCGTAGATCCATGATCTGTCACCTTTTACAATCTTACATACATCTTTTGAGGCACCACCATTGTATTTCTTGAACATTTTTGTACACTAATGAACACAAGCATCATTGAGTCAAATTATCTGGGATCCGAGAGCAAACATTTTTCACAGCTAAATAATCATGCAGTATTTTATATATGCTGGTGGAACTAATGCCTAGGGATGCCTCAGTCTCCCAATATGTTGCATGAACTTAAATTATTAGTTTTTGCACAGTAGCAATGTTTTCTGGCACAACTGATTTTGGATGACCTTCACGAACTTCATCATTGAGCAAACAGTGGCCATGATTTAATTTCTTATACCAGCATTTCACAGTGGCAAAGGATGGAGCTTTGTCGCCAAATGTGGAAGTTAGTTGATCACTGCACTCTTGTCTTAATAACCCATATCGAAAGTCATAATAAATCATTGCACAAACATTTTCACGAGTTTATTCTATGTTTTTGTTGAGACACAGTTTTGAAGTTAATGTAAACAAAACAAATGATGCTCCATTGACAAAATGTTTGAAGTAGATTATGGTCAAAAATGTCAAACTTTCCATTGGAAAGTCTGGTGTTTAGTACCTTTAACATTCAGGGTTGCTAAGGCTCAAAATATAAATTAGTGCTCCTCTTACACACAATTTTTGCCATTATAATATTCCATTGTTATTGACTGCCAATCTAATTGGATTGAAGAAATTATTTGACAAGTGCAAACAAAATTTTCACATAAGTAAGAATGAATAAGTGTGCCAAACCAATATTATTATAATATTTACTGCATTTGGACCAGGAATTTAGTAACTTAGTCATATACAGAAAATGTGTTAATGAGGAACTTACTAATAGGAATCTGTTGTATTCTTTGGCTTGTCTCTTCATGTAATAGGGAACATTAAAGAAAAAGCATTCATATGATAAAAATAAAATAATGTTTTATTGCAAGTTCACTGAAAATGTGCATGCATTCACACAGATACATGAACATGGGCACATCAGATACAGACATGGAGCACTTGCTTCAGGATGCAGATATAAATCATGATTTCATAGTGGCCAAAACATAAAATTTCACTTCCATCCTTCACAAAAGGTGATATTTTATGTAAAACATTGCATAAACTGAAGAATTGTTTACTGGAAAACAGTTATGTGGATGGTGTAAGATATTTTGTCTAAATCTGAGAATATTTTTAGGTTTTTAACTGAAGTGTGACTTGATTTTTTATTGCTGATGTTTTAGGGCTAGGAAGTTAAGGACCTTTATAAAGACCTAAAAATATCCCACAAAGGGCCTTAAGATTGAATAAAAAGGATGTAAGAACGTTCTACTAGGGTGAATTTTTGACATGTTTGCGGCCAGGATTTCTTTCACAAACTGTGAAACTTCAGTGAAATCAATCTATCTACTCCTACCTTCTAGTCGAGGCCATTATCACGATGCTGTCAAAATTAACAGGATACTTACAGAGGGTTTACTAGGTTCTCTGTTGGTGCTAATGACTTGAATACAATAGAAAGGATCCTCTCACTTATTAACTTAGGAGCACATAATATGAAATTGGAATTTAAGCTAGACTCTGTTGAAAAGGAAAAAAATAGTCAAAAGAACTACTAATTTATAGATGAGTCGTTATCTATTACACATCTGCTTCACTTTCGTACCTATTTTGAGGACATGTTTCGCAAATCATCATTTGCATCTTCGGCTCTTATGCGACTAAAGCTTGATCCAGTGGTGTGGGTAATACTGGATCAAGCTTTAGTCGCATAGGAGCCGAAGATGCAAACGATGATTTGCGAAACATGTCCTCAAAATAGGTACGAAAGTGAAGCAGATGTGTAATAGATACGACTCATCTATAAATTAGTAGTTGTTTCGCTTCACTGTGGTGTTCCAGTGCAGTTAAATCTCGATATAGTCAAAAAAGTTTAATGAAACAAGAATACAAAACAAAACAAAAAAGAGACATTTAAATATAAAAATAGCTAAAAAGGCAAAAAGGACAAATAAGAATTCTGAAAAAGGACCTATAAATAAAAACATTGCTAAATTGGCAATAAAGGTCAATTGAAATCCTTCATTTTCTGGCCTTACTGACCCATAATTAACATACTATGTTGGACCTCATCTTCAGACACAGTAAAAAAAGGATTTTTCCTCAACTTCCTAGCCCTAATAATGTGTAAGCATAGTCTCTTAATATCCTAAAATAAATGACAAATGAAGAAACAATTTGTTTTTTAAAATTTGTGACAGGTTCAGACAATCAGGTAGTGATCTGGAATGTGGGGACAGGAGAGGTTTTGCTTCACATTGACTGTCATCCAGATATTGTATACAGTGCTTCTTGGAACTGGGATGGATCTCAATTGCTCACTACATGTAAGGACAAAAAGATGAGGCTCATTGACCCACGAACTGGTGTGATTCAAGAGGTAAGAAAATTTGACAACTCACATTATTTTCTCATGTGCTAAATTAAAGCTAATCTGATTTAAGTATACTGTAACTCAAAATCAGTATTACAGTCAAGGGTTTCATTGTAGCTGTAACAGATATTATTAAACAATCACACTTCAAAACAAAGCTCTAGAATTCCAGTATCACCAGAAAATGTTAGTGTTTTACTGTAGTCATATATTTGAAATTGAAAGCATAAAACTGAAAATGATCGTTTTTAGTACAGTGCAGACTGCCTAATGCTTTCCAGTGCAACCTGGTAAATGAAAATATTATACATATTTTGACACTTGCACCTTAAAATTAAAATTCAACAAGAGAAACAGCCAGGTGAAGCACCAGAGAACATCTTTTTAAAAATTATCTAAGTGTGTTAATGGATTTTGATGTAAATGCAAATGTAGAACCTTTAAAGCATTCTAAAAACTTTCAAACAAAGAAGTTATTGTGTTTAATAAGATCAAAATTTGGATTTTTCTTTACTTGTGTATGTTTTAAATTGTAAATCCTAATTGGGCACTCTGCTGTCTATTGTATAATTTGATAGTGGGCTTTCGTACAAAACGGATTTAGAAAAAACAGGTCTACCATAACAGCCATGGGCAGTTTAATAAATAAAATTCAGGAAGCTATTGATAAAAAATTAGTAGTTGTGGGTTTATTTTTAGACTTAATAAAAGCATACAATGTTTTAGATCATGAAATACTACTCAGGAAATTAAATAAATATGGTTTTAGGGGTATTATAAATAATTGGGTTAAATCCTATTTAAGCGATAGAAAACAGTTTGTAGAACTTCAGTTTGAAAATAAAGGAAAATTAAATACAGTTCAGTCCAAAGTGAGAGAAGTTCCACAAGGATCAGTCCTGGGCTCCTTGTTAGTTTCGTTGTACATAAATGATTTGCCAACTGCCATTAATTCCACAGATGTTATTTTATTTGCAGATTACATTAACATCCTAATAAAAGAAAACAATCAAGAAAGCGTACAGACCAAACTCAATGATACTCTATGTAAACTGCACACATGGTTTCAGACGAATGAACTAATTATAAATAAGGATAAGACTGGTACATAAGTGAATCGAGAAGATATTGACAATATCTTCTCGATTCACTTTTGTACTAATTTGTGCTTCACTGTCCCTACGCTTCTTTCAAGTTTATACTTTGAAGGATAAGACTATTGCCATTTCATTCCATACTTGCCAAAATAGAAATGTGGTCAAACCTCCAATAGTATTTGATAAAACAGCCATTAGCTACAATAATGAAACAACATTTTTGGGATTACATATGAATGAGAACATGAAATGGACCAAACATATTCAACATTTAATAAATAAACTGAGTTCCATTTGTTATTTGCTTAAACATTTGAAAAGCTTAATAAATTTAGCTGCATTGAGAAATATATATTATTGAGACTTTGTGGGTTCGTGAAATTGAAAGTCCAATTGCACCACTCAGAAATGTTCTTTATTTCCACCGAATTACAATCGGAGCACTTGCCGATTACACAGAATTACGTAATGCACACAATTACAATTCACCAGTTCGTCTGTCACAGGTCCACTGCACGCAGTTACGTACACTTCTTCGATGCATGTACACAGTCCGTTCCCTCACTGGGCGATGCTCACGACTGCTCGACAAGAACTGAACTCACTCACTGCAGCCCCCTTTTATAGGGATATCACTGTTTCTCGAAGTCTCTCGTTTCAGTGAATCACCACAAAGGTTCCAGACGGCCGGGGGAGGGGGAAGAGGCGGCTAGCAACCAGTGACACTTCTCTAATCATCCCCTCAGTGACTGAGATAAATGGGTGGGCGTGGTCTGAATGCCTCTGGTCCCCTACCCAGCTGTCAGTTGGTCGTGCTTTCCGATAATTGGGTGACACTGCTCCCTCCTCAAAGCTGGTCGTCCCGAACAGCACCATCGTAGCGAGCTAGACGATCCAGGTGTACCACCATCTTTCCTCGGGGCACCTTCTGGATGCGGTAGACCACGTCATTAATTCTCTTCACCACCTGGTACGGCCCTTGCCATGGCTGTTGGGCAGCGTCCCTTGGTCCGCGCAGGACGGTACAACCAGACCAGGTTACCTTGCTGGAACCCTTGGCTGTTGTCTTGCCTGTCATATCGGGTCTTCATGCGGTCGCTCGCCTCTGGATGTTCTGGCGAGCAATCTCGTGCATGTCGTGGAGGTGGTCCACCAAGTTCTCCACATACTCGGTCGCTTGCTGTTTCGCTTCCGGAGGGCTTCCAAAGGCCAGGTCACAAGGGAGGCGTAACTCTCGGCCGAACATTAAGCTGGCTGGCATCATCCCCGTGGTGTCGTGTGTTGACGAGCGGTAGGCCAGCAAGAACAGTGGCACCTTGACATCCCAGTCTCGCTGATGACTGGCCATGACCTTCCTCAGGTGTTCCTCTAAGGTCTTGATGTATCTTTCGACCATGCCATCCAACTGGGGATGTAGAGGCGTCGTGCGGGTCTTGTTCACTCCAAGCCTTTGTAGTGCCTCCTTCATCAGGTTGGACTCAAAGTTGGTACCCTGGTCACTGTGTAGCTCTGACGGCACCCCAAATCGACAGAACACTTGCTCCACGAGGCAGTCTGTGATTGTCTTTGCCTCTTAGTTTGGGATGGCATACACCTCCGGCCACTTGGTGAAGTAGTCCACGACCTCCATCAGGTACTTGTTGCCTCGGTCGGAAACTGGGAACGGTCCAGCAATGTCAACGGCGATCCGTTCGAATGGCACTCCGACGTTGTACTGCTGCATGCGACCCCGACTCCTAGTCTGGGGGCCGCGACTAGCCGTGCACACGTGACACTGACGGCACAATCTCTCAGCATCTGCTCGGAGTCTCAGCCAGTAGTAGTGCTGCCGTAGTTTGTCAATCGTTCGGTTCACTACCAGGTGTCCTCCTGAAGTACCAGCATGCACTTCCTCCAAGACTTCCGGGACCTTACTCCGGAGAAGTACCAATTGTTCTCTCTGCATCTTCCCATCGGGTGACTCCCATACCCGGAACAGCACGCCCTCTCTGGTCTTCGAGTCCCATTGGGCCCAGTACGACTTGCAGGTGGCGCTCCTCGGTGCAATGTCCTACCAGGTTGGTCTCGTCCCTGCCTCCACTTCCCTCAAGAGTGGCCCCAAGTCTGCGTCCGCCAGCTGCTCCCTCCTCAGGCCTGCGCTATCCCAGCCATCCGCAGGCATTGCCGTGACTACTCGGACTGCTGCGGCACGCTCCTTCTCCACTCTTGTGCACTGGCCGCACTCTTCTGGACAGGGTCTTCAGGACATGGCGTCAGCGTTACCGTGGCTCTTCCCTCTACGATGTTCCGAGGTGGTCGTACTCCTGCAGCCTCTGGACCCAACGTGCTGTCTGACCTTCCAGGTTCCTAAAGCTCAATAGCCAGGTTAGGGTGGAATGGTCAGTCCTCAGGTGGAATGGCTGACCTTAGAGATACTTGTGGAAGTGCTCCAAGGTCTTTACTACCGCCAATAATTCTAGCCGGGTGACGCAGTACTTCTCTGCCTCGGATAGCGTCTTGCTGTAGTAGGCTATCACCCGCTCATGGCCGTCCTGGATCTATGATAGGACATCTCCAATGCATGGTCGCTGGCATCGGTGTCCACAATGAAGGCGCCACCCAGTTGTGGAAAACCCAAAATTGGAGCACTGCACAGGGTCTTCTTCAGGTGTTGGAAAGCGTCTTCAGCGTCCTCCGTCCAAACATGAGGCCGGTGTTCCTCTGTCAGGCGGGTGAGGGGTTTGGCGATGTTAGAGAACCCCTTTATGAAGCGTCAGTAATAACTGCACAGCCCCAGCAAACTGCGCAATTCTTTCCTATCCTTTGGGCGAGCCAATCTCTCACAGCCTTTGTCTTCTCCGGGTCTGTGGCCACTCCGGTTGCTGAGACGATGTGGCCCAAGTAGTTCACTTCCTTGCGGAAGAGCTGGCACTTCGCGTTCAGCTTCAAGTTGGTCGCCTGCAGTCTCTGTAGCACCTTACTCAGATTCTCAAGGTGATCTTCAAAAGTCTTCCCGACGATGATGATGTCGTCCAGGTATAGCAGGCAGGCGTCGTAAATCAGCCCTCTCATCACTGACTCCATGAGGCGTTGGAAGTAGCTGGTGCGTTGCAGAGGCCAAAGGGCATAACCGTGAACTGCCAGAGCCCTTGGCCTGTCGAGAATGCGGTCTTTTCCTGGTCTCTTGGTCTAGAGCTACCCTCCAGTAGCCCGACTTCAGGTCCAGGGTCGAGAACCACTGTGCACCAGTTAGCGTGTCCAGGGTGTCGTCAATCCGGAGTAAGGTGAAGCAGTCCTTCCGGGTGACAGCGTTCAACTTTCTGTAGTCCACGCAGAAGCGCAGCTCGCCGTTCTTCTTCGTCACCAAGACAATAGGGGAACACCAAGGGCTGTCAGACTCTTAAATCACTCCCCTTGATCTCATGTCCTCCATCATGTCTCGTACCGCCCCTTGCTTCGCCAGCGGAACGCATCTAGGTGGTTGCCGAATAGGCCGGGCGTCTCCGGTGTCGATGCGGTGAAGCACTTTGTCCGTGCGGCCGTAGTCACTATCACCTTGGCTGAAGACGCGCTGGTATCGCCTCAGCAATTGTCAAACTTTCTCCAGTTGTTCTGCGGTCAGGGTGTCTGCCGCCCTCTCCTGTAAGCCTTTTAGCCGGGGCCCCAGGTGTTGCGTCGGCACCGGCTCCTGTGTCTTGTCGATTGCTGTTACGCTCACCACGGGCTCGCACATTCCCAACTCCGTCCCGGCCTGGACGTCGTGATTGGTGTCCGTTGGATTTAGCAGTCTCACTGGCACCTCCTCTCGGCACGGCAGCAATGCCCTGGCTACACACAGTCCGTGTACAGGCGTCTTCTGGTCCAGCATCATGTTCCTGGTTCTCTGGCGTTCCAGTTGCGCCGTCACCACCACCTCGCTCCTCGCGGGGACGACCACGTCTTCATTCAAGACGACCCTGCAAATTCCAAGGCGCACTTCTGGTTGACGGAGTATAACCTCTTCTTCGTTGAGCCGCAGGACCTTCTTGCCGACGTCGACCGTCGCCTCGTGGCTCCTGAGGGCATCCAATCCCAGTATCACCTCCTCAGCCACTTTGGCGACGAACACCCACAGACGTACGGTACTCCTCCCCAAGGTCAGCTTCAGCAGCGCCTCCTTCTCCACAGGCAAGATGTCGCCCGATGCAGTGACAAGCTGGTATGGTCGGCTCGGCTTCCATGTCGGCAAACCCTTCGCCACGTCAGCTCTGATGATGGTCACGGCTGCCCCAGTGTCCACCAGCACGCGGCACGTCTTCCCTCTCACCCAACCATCCGCGATGATGGTCTCTCGCCTGATGTTTTAATACCTATTGTGATCCATTTGTGCCTTTGGGGGAGAACTTTTATTTTCTTTTTAGGTATGGCGATCTCGAAACAATAGCTAAATGTTTTTAGGAATTCATTAAAAGCATCATTTACTGAGTGCAAGTTGTAAACAAACTCCCATGTTTCCTTTTGTAATAAATGATTTACGTACTCTATATTTGTTTCATTTATCAGTCTAATTAATTTTTGTGGGGCAAATACCTGTTGGAAAATAGGTGTGGAGAATTTAAACACTTGTGATACATTTCAAAAATAAACAACTGCTGTCAGTATGTGAGAAAATGCAGTTGGAAAAGGAGCCTGAAGTTAATAACCATTTTTTAACATAGTTCACAAAAACATATCACTTCAGACACACATATCACAACATTCACTGCACTGTGCTGAGACAGATACTTGTATACAACTGTTGCTCTTTCCAAACATGACACATGGGTTTATGACGTGCAGTAGAGAACATAATAAGGAATTCTTCTAGCCGCAGTGGATGAGGATGGTGGGAGTGAAATATGGTCAGCTGTCATCTTAAGATAGTGGAAAGTAGCTGTGTAGTTAAAAGTTTGTGTTTAGTGCAAAAAGTGATGTTCGGCAAAGTCAAACAGCCATTCTTGCCATTCTTGCAGAGTTTTGCCATTATTGCTCCAGTATCTTCATAGATGCCATCTGCTGTCTCTCTTAAGACCTTTCAAAGAAGTCATATTTTAAGCCCCTTGTCAAAATGCTGAAGTTACCTGCCTGCAATAAAGCTCTTTACCAACAGATGATGAATGACAACAGATGTTGAGAGGGTGACCCGACCAATAAAGGTTGCAGCAGTGGCGTAGCGCAGCAGATTTTCGCAAATCACAAAAAGGGCAATTTCTAAAAAGTGTTAGGTGATATCACAAAACGAATTTCAGTTCTGAAATAAGTGCTTAAAAATATATTAGAATCACCTATTTTTTGTCAGGTGCAAATTTCAGTGTTGTACCGTGATTATTATTCTAGTTTCATTTTTCTATCTTACATCTGGAGAGAGCTCAATCTGTTGTTTGCTGCTACAGCCTTTGGGAATAATTTCTATGGTACAGAGTTTAATATTCAAAATGTAGAACTAATATGCTGATCCCATTTCCAGAACCCAGGAAAATTTCCCATTAACTATGAACATGCACATTGTTCTGTTTTAACTTTTTCATTCTTGTTGACTCTTGCTCTTAGTTATTATGAACTAGTCTTAAGTTATTTTATATGTAATAAATAAATACTATCATAGAATTTAATGCCTTTGATTTAAACACTACAGGAGGCAGTATGTCATGAAGGTTCTAAGGCAACACGAGCTATTTTCCTAAAGAGTGGCCTTATCTTCACAACAGGATTTAGCAAGATGTCTGAACGACAGTACTCTCTACGAGCACCAGAGCACTTAGCAGAACCTATTGTTATGGTGGAACTGGACACAAGTAATGGTGTCATGTTTCCTCTCTATGATCCAGACACAAATCTTGTTTATCTCTGTGGCAAGGTTAGTATTTTAGAAAACATTTAATTATTTTTCAGGTACTTTGACAGTTTAGGATTAAGTTATAAGAATCTCTCAATTTTCTCATATTTAATATGAGAGAAAACTGTTTTCTGTTTATAAACTTAACATGCTTTGACAGGGTAGGTCATATCAGATGGTGAAATACGTTAAAATTAATTTTGAGTGCTATATTTTAGAATTACTTGACATCTTCTGAGGATTAGGGAAAAACCTGGAAAAGATTGTTATCTAAGGATTCTAACCCAGCCTACATTTGTAATTGGCAATATTACAAACTTCACTTATTGTAAGAAAATTATGTTAATTTTTCTTTTTAATTGGGGTTGATTTCACAAACCAATTGCTTGCATCGTCAGCCCATCAACACACTTCGTCGTCAAGGATTCCAATTACCATGTTATGTTTTTTCAGTATTACCAAAATCTGAAAACAAAACAAACCTAAAAACAGATTCAACTAATGGTATTTCAAAATTCATTATGCGATGTTTATTTTTTAAAATAAATATCTTTTCCCAAACCATTAAAACTATATCACCATTTAATTGTTTTAATAATTTAACGTCAGGAAATGACCAAAAATGATCTGCTACGGCCGATTTATCAGTTTGTAATCATAAGGCAAACATATTGTTCTCAAATAGAGAGGTGGGTTGAAGTGCTAGTTTGTATTTATATGAGAGATTGAGGAAGAGAAGAATGTTACCATTTATTTTGAAGCTCCCCTTGGATTATCCTGAATGATTTTGATAATTCTTTCACTGCTTTAAAATTTATTTTCTAATTTCCCACTTTCATGAAATCTCAATGTTTGCAATGAAAATGAATAATGTATAATTAAATTAATCATTCTGATTAGCTTAATTTTTAAATAATATATTTGTGCTTTCTAACAGAAAATGTTACCAGAGTTATTATAACATTTAACTGTGGCTGGTCCCGTAGCTCTATAGGTAGAGCACCTGCCTGCCATCTAGGGGTCCCGGGTTCGATTCCCAGCAGCGGGGGTGGGGATTTTTCTCTGACCAAGATAATTCCTCATCTTCCCAGAGTCTGGAAGTATGAGTGAGAGTCCGAATGTGTGCGTGATCTAATGATTAAAACCCAACGAATATGAGTTAACATCTTCGATACGTTCCAAAGGAGAACGGCCGCTGATATGATTATTGGAGTTAAATGGAACAAATAAAAAAAAAAAAAAAATATTAACTGTATGGAATCATGTATTGATGGAAGTCCTACTCATAACAATAGATGGAAATATATTCTGTGCAAATATGTTATAACATTGCTTTTTTATTTTTGTATTTTCAAAATATTTTAAAAATGAGTGTGATTTTCAGGTTAGTGATTGTTGGTTTTAGTTAACTAAAATAAACCCATATTACTTTTATACCATTGTTATAGGTACCCTGCAACAAAATATAGATTACATCAACAAGTAGCTGCTCATACAAATATGTTTATCGTAGAATTTAGAATTTATTTATACAACTTGCTATTTACAATACATACATATTCCTTAATCTAGTTGTATAAATTATGGTGCCGTTTCCCTTATTAACTTTACTAGCTCAGCCTGCTTGGCTTCCAGGCCTTTAAGCCTTGCTGAGTAGCATAGTCACCCTTCTTCTCTACTCTTGCCATTTCTCCTTATCCCATTGTATTTTTCTCCCCACTCTTTACTTTTCTCATCCATTTCTCTTTAGCTTTCCAAAACATGTTCCCTATATTTCTATTTCTATTTTCATTTTTCCCCGTAACCATTTTTATGGCTATCAACTTACTATTCATCTTTTCCCATTTCTTCTACCATACTTCCAGCCTCCATGCTGCTAACTCTTTAAACTCTATCAAAATATGAGCTGCACTTTCTGTTTCTCAACATAATTCATATATAGCTACATTGTTACTTCTTAGTCCTCTTAAAAACATTGATCCTGTTCTAAACCAAGCTATTCCTTCCCTCTACTGTATGTTACATTGGTCTGTATATCTCTCTTCCCCATTCTCTCTTTATTAACCTATAACATTTCAATGATCTTCTGTTTTCTAACCCTCCCCATATTTCTTGTCTTTCTATATCCTCTACTCTATTTCTGACTAGTTTCCAAAAACCTTCTACATTCCTGTTTTCTAATCTCCATAAATTGCTCATTCCGATTTCTTCCACAATTTTTTCTGTCTCAGCCCACCAGCTTTTCCTACTTCCTATTTTCTTTTGTTGATTCATACATACCTTTAGGATTTCATCCTCATCTTTCCTCAAACATTTATACCAAAATGTTAAAACTCTTTCCATTATTATGCCTTTTCTTTTGGTTTTACCCAATTCTACTAAGGCTACTTTGCCTGGCACTGTTCTGGGCAGTCCTAACATCTCTTTGGCAAATTGCTTGTAAAGCTGGTCTATTTTATTTATTACCTTTGACATTCCCCATATCTCTGCAGTGTACAACATTCATGACTCTACCAGAGTTTCATACATTCCCTCTAACTATTTACTTGACATATCAAGTTTTGCTTTGCATATCCTGCCATTGTCTTTCCTTTAGCAACCACCTTCCTGCCATGTGCTTCCCATTCTCTAATATTCATCCTAAGCCCTAAGCACCCACCTCACCTCTCTCACTGCTTCTAATTTTTGTCCCTTTAAAAGCCATTGTTCCTCTTCAGTTTTGTTCCTCTTTTAATCTCTCTCTTACCATCACCTTTGATTTTTTTGTATTTACTTTAATTCCCCACTCCTCACAAAACTTTTGGATTTCGTTTATTGCTCTTTGTAATATTACTGCTGTTATTGCTCCTACTATCAGATCATCTGCATATAACAAACCTGGTATCTCCCTATTTCCTACTATCGGACAGTGTTGATTTCTTCCTTTCACTCTGTCCATTATATTATCTATAAATAAATTAAATAAAATAAAATTGGGCTTTATTTGCTGCCCTGCCTTAAACCAATCTTCTGTTCTGTCATCTCTGTTATCTTGCTCTTTTCACATCTTACACAAAATTTAATTTCTCTGTATATAGATAGAGTCAACATGAAAAATTCAATGCCATGGCTGGGATTTGATCCACGGATCTCCTGGTTTCCATCCAGTCTCTCTTACCCATTGAGCTACCATGGCCAACCTGCCGTCATGACATTAAATTCTCCATTTGACTTGTATATTTCCTCTGTATATCTTCATTATTTATTTTATAAATTCATCACTTACTCCTTTTATTCTCAGTATGTATGCATCTATTTATAGTGTCAAATGCATTTTCAAAATCTGCATAAAACATATAAACTCTATCTCTTTTACTACTGAGATATTTATCAATAATTGTCATTATTATGAATATATTATCTACTGTCTGTTTACCTTTTCTAAAGTCTGCCTGAAATTCTGAAATCTTTCCTTCTGTTTCTGCCCAGTCCCTTAATCTATTTGCTAATATTGCTGAGTATACTTTACCTATAACTTCCTGGATTGTTTTCCCCTCCTTTCCCCTTATATATCGGTACTACCGCACTTATTTTCCAACACTCTGGTATCTCTTCACTCTCTTTAATTTTATTTAACATATTTGTCATTATGTTTAGGCCATTCCTAGTATTGCTGTATTTTTTCTAAAAGTCCCGTGGAATTCCATCTATTCCCACTGCTTTACCTTTTTTAAAATTGTTAGCTGTTGAATCACTTCTATTGTTGTAAATTTCTCATCTAATATTCTAGTTTTTATTGTTTCCCTCCCCAGTATTCTAATGTCGCTTATCTACTCCTTTGTCATCTATTAAGCCCCTAAAATACTCACTGAATACACAACACATGTAAAGAACTGTCATTACTGCCAAACACATAACATGAGTCTGCAAGCAGCAACTTTCCAGGTGGCGAGTGAGGTACCTGATTACAATTGAGAATAATACAGAATAAAAATAAGTATTTCAGAAAGTGGAGTGCCATTGTTACTAAAATTAGGCAAGTGAGTCAACCTTGTATATACTTTTCTCCACTTACAAGTTTTTTATGAAGACTAGTTTCTGGGGACTTCTCCCCTATCGTCAGTTCTGTGGTTGACTGATGATGCATCCGGTGTCTGCATCTGGCTTGGTGTCGTGCTGCCATCTAATGTCCTGGTAAGTTTGATGATGTCATCTACCGCGGGAATTTCAAAATTCATCAAGAGGTCCTGTTTTTTTCGTAATAAATATGTTTTCCCAAATCTGTAGTTTTTGGACTGTAGACCACAGATTTGGGAAAACATATTTATTACGAAAAAACAGGACCTCTTGATGAATTTTGAAATTCCCGCGGTAGATGACGTCATCAAACTTACCAGGACATTAGATGGCAGCACGACACCAAGCCAGATGCAGACACCGGATGCATCATCAGTCAACCACAGAACTGACGATAGGGGAGAAGTCCCCAGAAACTAGTCTTCATAAAAAACTTGTGAGTGGAGAAAAGTATATACAAGGTTGACTCATATAAAAATTATTTGTGGTTGGTTTATTGACACTCGTCACTTACTTTTTCATATATTTATGAGAGACTAGTTTCAAAGGCCCTGGCCTCCATTTTCAATCTCTTCCCAACTGGCAACTGTTGTTATCTGCTCTCTCTGGTGGTGGAACTATGAACTTTTTTGTCAAATTATCTGCTGGCGGGATTTCAAAGTTCATTACGCGATCCTGGAAAAATAAGGATCGCGTAATGAACTTTGAAATCCCGCCAGCAGATAATTTGACAAAAAAGTTCATAGTTCCACCACCAGAGAGAGCAGATAACAGTTGCCAGTTGGGAAGAGATTGAAAATGGAGGCCAGGGCCTTTGAAACTAGTCTCTCATAAATATATGAAAAAGTAAGTGACGAGTGTCAATAAACCAACCACAAATAATTTTTATATTAATTTTGACGTCACTGTTACTAAATTCCTCCAAACACACATCAAGGTTGACTCACTTGCCTAATTTTAGTAATCGAGAATAAATTGATCATGGAACAGTTGAAGTGCTTGTTTTCTTTGCTAAATACTCCACATCCAGTAAGGACGTATCCCAGACCCTGGAACAGAGAAGCGAGTCCATGTAGAGCAAACCCCGAGGAAAACCCCGACCTGTCCTGTAAACCTCCCCCATCTGTAAGCCTAGAAAGACCCTTGTCTTAATTTTTAATTTATAAATGACGTGTCTTTATGTGACTAAATGAAATATGTAAGTAATTATTGCAAGTATTCAGTCACTTTTTAATGTACAAAATGTACACACCTCATTTATAAATTAAAACTTAAGACAAGGGTCGTTCTAGGATTACAGATGGGAGAGGTTTACTGAACAGGTCGGGGTTTTCCTCGGGGTTTGCTCTGCATGGACTCACTTCTCTGTTCCAGGGTCTGAGATACGTCCTGACTGGATGTGGAGTATTTAGCGAAGAAAACACCTCAACTGTTCCATGATCAATTTATTCTCGATTGTAATCGGGTACGTCACTCGCCACCTGGAAAGTTGCTGCTTACAGACTCATGTTGTGTGTTTGGCAGTAATGACAGAGTTCTTTACATGTGTTGTGTATTCTTGCCACACTTCTATATATGATGTGACTTAACTATGGCCCTGACCAAGAGAGAGTGTCTCAGTTATCAAAAACATGGATCTATGTGTTGTGTGTTCAAGATATTCTTGCCGCACTTACATGTATGATGTGGCTTTACTCTGTCCCTGACCGAGAGAGAGTGTCAGTTATCAAAAACACTGATCCGCCATCCCCCGAATTTCCCTCTCTATCGTTACCTTTTGAATTTCATGGGAATCACGTGTGTATGTTCTAAACTGTAATTGGTTGGTTTCAATTCCTAGTTTGAACAATTGTACGAATTTTGTATGTGTGCATGTCCGGACTTTGGTGGAAATGTTCGCACAGCATCCACTTAATTCCAAAACATGTGCCTTAGGAAGTAATAAAAGTACTAAATATATAGGTATTTTAACTAAAAATGCTAAAATTATTCTTAAATATAAATAAAAATGTGAAAGTTTTAGGAATGCAACTAAGCTGCAATGCAATTATATTGAGCACATACGGTTGTTCAATGTTTCACAATAAGACGCTGCATTGATTGTCTCATTACGAGGCAGAAACTCCACTAGCAACACTCCTTTTCTGTCCCAAAAAACTGTGCACATGATTTTCCGGGCAGAAATTGTTTGCTTAAACTTCACTTTTGTGGGTGGTGATGAATGTCGCCATTCCATGGATTGTTGTTTCGATTCTGGTGTGACGTAGGCCACCAATGTTTCGTCACCAGTAACAATTTGGTCTAAAAAATCTTCACCTTCATTGTGGTACCGCTCAAGGAAAGTCAATGCACTGCCTAAACGTTGGGTTTTGTGCAAATCTATCAACATTTTCGGAACCCAATGTGAACACTATTTCTGGTTCTCGGTCACAATGCGATACAAAACACTACGAGAATATTGAGGAAAATAGTCGCACAATGATGAAATTGTAAAGCATCTGTTTTCTCTCACCTTTTCGTCCACTTTTTTCACCAAATCTTCAGTAACGACCGAAGGACGCCCAATCCGTTCATCATGCACATTTGTGTGGCCATCTTTAAATGCTTTCACCCATTTCCTTACCATTACATCACTCATAATGTTTTGTCCGTAAACTTCACAGATCTCATGATGAATATTGATCGGTTTTACGCCTTTAGCACTAAGAAATCGTATAACAGCCCGTACTTCACAATCAGCAGGACTCACGATTGTCGGAGGCATCTTAATCAGACTGTAATGGCGTCAGTGCGTAGACAAAAGATGTATACCTTGTTTCACGTAAGCTTGCCCGGTAATCTCTTAACGGTCACGTGACCTCATCTCCTCTCATTGGCTGCTGTTTGGTAGAGACTGTTTTGCGGTAAAAATTAGTTCGTTATTTAACATGGTGATATATCTTTATATGTGGAAAGAGAATTGTCAAATATTTACTTTCATAACTGTTTCAATTAAATATATTACGCAACAGAGTTAATTTATCTGAAATGCATGTTAATTCTTAAACAAAGTAAAGAGGAGGTTCCTTTGCATCTAGGCCTGCCTTTCTGATTACACAAGAGCACGTGCTTTAGCGGTAGTGAATTACATATATTTGTTTATATTTGTTTATATGAGTTTTATCACTGACCTTGTTCTGAACTGGATTAGTCATGTATTGTCATTAGAAGGTGTACTGTGCGCGTTCGAGAGATACGTTATTTTATCCATCGTTTATTGCGCATGTACTTATATGTATAATGGCAGAGTCTACCGCCAGTTTTTCGCTGAAGCATCATAAGGGTAAGCCATTACAAAGCGGTGAAAAAAGAATTGTGTTGCATGTGTTTAATGCACTCACAGAGAAGAATCCGTCTTTGTTAGTGAGGGAAGTCGAACAGTTGTGCTCCGAACTTACAGGTGTGAGTGTTAGGTCCATAGGAACATCGCGACGTGAAGTTGAGAAAACAGGAAAACTTACCACTCCAGGCAAACGCAGGAATAAAGAAAAGCGCGTGCTCGGAGAATGCGATGAGTTCGTTAAAACTGCTGTACGTCGTCATGTGCATAGTTTTTTCTTTAGAAACGAACTCCCTAACATAAATAAAATTTTGTCTGCTGTAAATGAGGATGCAGATTTACCAAATTTCAGCAGATCTAGTCTGTATAGATTGCTTATACAGCTGGGGTTTGTGAATGAAAAAAGGGGCAAGAAAAATGTACTGAGAGACAGAGGCGATATTGCTGTGTGGCGAAGACGTTATTTAAGGACAATCAGACAATACCGGGATACAAATCGCAAAATATACTACCTAGACGAGACTTGGGTGAATGAAGGGCTTACGACAAGTAAACTATGGCGTGACTCGACTATTAAGACTGAAAGACAAGCATTTTTGCAAGGTATGTCTTCTGGTTTAAAAAATCCCAGTGGAAAAGGCCGAAGGCTGATTGTCACTCATATAGGAAGTGATAGTGGTTTTGTGGAAGATGGTCTACTACTGTTTGAGTCAAAGAAAACCGGTGATTACCATGAAGATATGAATGGACATGTGTTTCAGCAGTGGTTTGCGAGTGTGTTAGCAAAACTGGAACCAAGCAGCATAATTGTGATGGACAATGCTCCTTACCACAGCGTTCGTGTCGAAAAGAAACCAAATACATCCTGGAAGAAACAAGACATTATTGAGTGGCTGCGTGCAAAAAATGAAGTTGTAAATGAATCCCTTATTAAGGCAGAACTACTGGAACTTGTAGTAAAGCATGCCAGCGATTATGATAAATACGTAATCGATGAAATGGCAAGGTCAGCTGGTCATGAGGTACTCAGGCTTCCACCATATCACTGGATTTTAAATCCAATTGAGCTTATTTGGAGCCAAATTAAAGGATTCGTAGCGAGAAACAATAGAACATTTAAGTTGAATGATATCAGGCCATTGCTTACCACAGCATTTTCGGAGATCAGCGACGAAACATGGAAAAAGGCTATTCATCATGTGCTCAAAGAAGAAAACAAAATGTGGGAGCTGGATGGCATCGTCGACAACGTAATAGAGAGCATAATTATAAACCCTACGGAGAATTCCGACAGCGAAACTGTTACTGCAGAATCAGAATCCGAATCCGAGATGGAGGGGATTACTCCATTACCAGATTCTCCATAACGCGTGAGTTCAGTTTCATTATAAACTTGTATTTTTGCATGCCTTTATATACTTATTTGCATGATTTTAGCTATCTCCTGGCATTTGACGTTTACTGCAGTTTTAAATGTGATGGGAAGGCACCGCCTATGGCCTATGGCGCGAAAGCATTAGCCAATTAGGGCGAGGGGGAGGGTTGTTGAATGCGGAGTGATACATTTCAGCCGGGCAAGGTTATATGAAACAGAGAATAGGTAACCAGCGCGAATGCACGGAACGCCGACCGTAGCGCTGCGGCGGCAGAATTTCAAAACGGTACTGACTTAAAAAAAACATGCATCGTACATACACATTACACTTACATATTCCAAATAAAATACTAATTAATTACTGTTTGACTGTTGCATTTGTAATAATGTGAAGTGGTTTATATACTTTGCATTAGATTTAAAGTTGTTAAAAATTATATGCAAACTATTCATCTGCAGAGAGATACAAGGCTGCTCGGTAGCATAGATGGTAGTATGTCTGCCTTGCATTCCAGAGGTCCCGAGTTCAAATCTCAGCCCGTGCGAGTTACCTGTATAAGGTTTTCTCCCAAGTTTTCCTTATCCTGAAAGGCGAATGTCTGGTAACTACTGGTTTACTCCATGGATCCTGGTCTCATTTGAGTATCATTTCACCCATTTCATTCACTGTCTGATATGACTAAACGATGGAGGATGTAAATCTTAAAAACAACAGCCAATGATGTCACACATGTAGACTGCTTTTGTTTACATCGCCATATAAACTAAGAACGGCCCCAGTAGTTACATTTATGGACAGCAAAATTGTCAAATGATTATCACGATTGAGATTAAAATCCTAGTATCAACAGAAAAATCTTGGTGTAGGGGAACTTATATTGCACCAGTCAAAAAGCATTAATGAGCTGGTTACTAAATATAGGGGAATTACCACAATGGGGGGGAAAAAAAAAACAGTTGGTCCAGATAAACAACTGTACATTTCTTTTAGTTGCTGTTTTATCTCTTAATTCACTATACATTTTAATTCATATTCCACTCTAAGAAAATTGCCAACTATGGTTGAAGTTGAGTTTAATAAATTGTTAAATCAAAGTGTGAAAAGCTATATAAAGAGTCAGAAATTTAGGCTCTTTGCTATTCATAAGAACTAGATTCTAATCGTCTGTAAAGTGGGCAGTTAGCTTCTCGCACAAACCCAGGTTGAGTTCCAAAGTGAGTGATGGGCACTGTGTCCCACCTTCAGGAAAGATTTTCATAACTAGGAAGATAGTTTTCTAAATTAGTAAGCAAGAGGTCATCAGATGAAGGAAAAAGTAAATGGTAAATTTAAATTTTAGTTAATTGATGGAAATTAATCATTTCTCCACACTAGCCATTTATAGGCTAAGGTTTTTGATGGATAGAGTCAACATGAAAAATTCAATGCCATGGCCGGGATTTGAACCACAGATCTACTGGTTTCCGTCCAGTCGCTCTAACCCATTGAGCTACCATGGTCAACGTGCCATCCTGACATTGAATTCTCCATTTGACTCGTATATTTCCCCAGTAGACCACTAGGGGCTCTTGCATCCGAGATACACCGTTTGTGGTGACTTACTGTCGTAAGTACTTGAGTCCCAGGCTTCATCATTTAACTCTATTATTTTAGTTAATTGATGGAAATTAATCATTTCTCCACACTAGCCATTTATAGGCTAAGGTTTTTGATGGATAGAGTCAACATGAAAAATTCAATGCCATGGCCAGGATTTGAACCACGGATATCCTGGTTTCCGTCCAGTTGCTCTAACCCATTGAGCTAACCATGGACGGAAACCAGGAGATCCGTGGTTCAAATCCCGACTATGGCATTGAATTTTTCATGTTGACTCTATCCATGGTAAATTTAAATATTAATCTCCATTACATTGGTCATCAATGGTCAAATACTGCCACTTTAATGCAGGAAAAACTGGAGAAAATGCCTTGGACACCTCTGGAACACCATCCTTACAGTCCAGATTTATCGCCCTGTGACTGCCATTTGTTTGGATCACTCAAGCAAGACCTAGGAAGACATCAGTTTGAGGATGTCCCAGTTGTAGAAGAGTTTGTGCGCAACTAGCTCCACACGCGTCCTTTATAAAGATGACACAAAAACTTGCCAATCTGATGGAGAAATGTATATCGAAGGCAGGACACTATGTAGAAAAGTAATCTGTATATGATCTGTTTGTTGATACAGTAAATTTAATATATATATTAAATTCAAATATAATAAAAATTTCTGTTTATATTTGATCTGCCCTCGTATATTAGCTGGGGCCACCCAGTCATTGAGCTTTACAGCAATAGACGTCAGGAAGATACAATACAAATTATTACACTATAATACAGAGTATGTACAAAGTTAAGCTTAATAGCAATGAAATGTCGAAGAATAACATAAAGATTACAATACCGAATGTTTCTATTCAATTATACAGAATGTACAAGAGAAAGTATCTGCTGACAAGAAGAGTGAAATCATATAAGTTGCCGTACAGTAAGTGATGAAACACAAATAGATCACTTGGAAGCTGTGAGTCTGATATGAAAGATCAGCCACTTATTATATGTAACATGGGTGCATAATAAAAAATAATCTTAATGGTAAAAAATGCATTGAGTTTGTAGTACCCACGTAGTTATTTATTGTAATATTTTTCAAATACTGAAAATGAGAGTAAACAGCCCTATCTTCAGCCCTATTTTCATTACGGAAAAGAGCGAAAATCAACTAAATTAATTACACATTTGTTATTAAATGACTATTGCAACTATAGCAAGTGCGCAATAATATAAGTAATGTTCTAGATGTATTAATTGCCCATTAATACAGTTGATGGCTGAATTTTTTTGGAATGTGTATCCATTTTAATTCAACAAATCATTTAAAAGTACTTATTTCTGTCACTGATTTTCTAGTGTGATCAACCTGTAGAACAGGAATAATTTCTAAAAATGTGATTTACTCAACTGAGAAAGGCCTAATGTCAAATATATCATCATTGATGTTCCGTCACTGAAGAAGTCTGACATTTATCTATATCGAGATTTAACTGTATTGGAACACCACAGTGAAGCGAAAAATTATTAAATTTTAGATGAGTCGTATTTCTTACACATCTGCTTCACTTTCGTACCTATTTTGAGGACATGTTTCGCAAATCTTCGTCGCACAAGAGCCGTAGATGCAAACGAAGATTTGCGAAACATGTCCTCAAAATAGGTACGAAAGTGAAGCAGATGTGTAAGAAATACGACTCATCTAAAATTTAATAAGTCTGACATTGTCGCTATTATCGTATACAAATCATCAAGCTCAAGCTTCTTGTTTCAGTAATCTATTCCTTTTCCCAATAATTAATTTTCCCAATAATTATCAATTCTTTTAGTCCTTTGGCTAAAAAAGAAACCTATGTTATTAAGGAAAACCTTTTTGTATTAAATCGTTTCTGTAATTATAGGTAGTATATGGTAAAACAATTATTTTTCAAATGTTGGTCAGAGTGAGTTACCTGGATAAGGTTTATCTTGGGGTTTCCCTTATCCTGAAAGACGAATGTTGTGAAACTCTATGCTCTTTGGAACCCGGGCTCATTAAAGCATCATTTCACCCATTCCATTCATTGTCCGATATGACTTAACGTTGAATTTGAAAGTGTGATCAATCTAATAAGCCATTTCCATAATATAAATACATGATTTAAATGCATCACAATGTTAAGCTATAGAAGATTAAGAGTATATAATTTTAGATATTTATTATTATTATTATTATTATTATTATTATTATTATTATTATTATTATTATTATTATTATTATTATTATTATTATTATTATTATTATTAGTATTAGTATTAGTATTAGTATTATTATTAGTATTAGTATTATTCTTGCAGTTAATAATGAAACACAATCTCTTGTTAGTTTAATAATGATGGATCTTAATGAAAACTTATAAATAAAATAACATTAAATCCTTAGGTTTGGTTTAAATCACATTATATAAAATAAATCCCCCCTCCCTCCGACATAGTTACGAATGCAAAACATGCCTTGAAATGACTGAGAAACAACAGTTCTACTGATTTTGATTCAATGTACTTGCACGGTTAAAGTGCTATAGATACAATCCCAGACAGTTGATCAGTATCTACTGAAAAATCACAAATGGATTTTGATTCAACTTTCTCCTTGTTACAATATTCAGTCACTTTGTATATGATTTCTCGTACTTGCCAGTGTATGGCACATTGCTGTGATTGTATCTGAAGAGAATACATACACTGGAGTCGCTATGTATGTGCGATAACTTCACGTAAACATCCCTCTGTTGCAAATTTTTCCAGAGAACTTACTGCAAAGAAGACATGCTCAGGGCATTTCAGTTGGGGCACAGTATAACAGCATTTCAATGGTGTGCATCACATAATTTCACCTAAGTAATTACATGTGTTTGTGTTGCTCCTCTGTCACCTTCCAAGAAAGAAAAAGGATGGTAAAAGAATAAAACTATTTCTTTTACTTCTTTTCTTTTGGAGAAACCTAATGAAAATTGTTAAACCACTCTAGCTTCACAACTATAATGTAAATCTATTGGGATATGGATACAAGATTTAAAAAACACCAGCAAATTTAAAATGTAACTGACTGATAAACTGGCAGTTGCAGAGCATTTTATCTTATATTGAAGGAAAAACCTAAGCTTTCAAAAGCCCTTCTTGCTGTATGTTATCAGAATAAAAATGTTTGTTAAATCAAGTCCAATACAATAATCTCACATTATCCACAGTGTGACAGAGACTCTAGGCTGATGATGAAGACATTCATCTCTAAAACCTATTCCAGTAGATTTTTGATATAGAGTTAAAGCTAAAGTGATTATAAATTCATTTTGACTGTGTAATACTGCATTTCTTGTTCTAGGGAGACAGTGTGATAAGGTATTTTGAAATAACAGCAGAGCCACCATTTGTACACTATATCAACACGTTCCAAACACCAGATCCACAGAGGGGTATTGGCATGATGCCAAAAAGAGGCTGTGATGTCAATAGTTGTGAAATCACTCGTTTTTATAGGCTAAATAACTCTGGTCTTTGTCAAGTTATAACCATGACTGTTCCCAGAAAGGTGAGTACCTAAATATACAAAGGATGTTCCATAATGGAGATAAAACATAATATTAAGTGTGATAAGTGTTGGTATAATTGAATAGCTTATATAGCCAATAGCAGAATATCTCCAAGAAGAATACATTTCAATAGCATTAGAGTTAAAAAGTCATACTTTTGCATCATATTGCATATTCATTTTTTTTTCTCCAAATTTTAAATCTTCAGAACTTAAAAAACTAGATAATCATAAAACATGAATTTACTTAGCTTGTTCATTTCTCTCATTTATAATTATATCCAATTTGTGTTACATTATAATTGAATGTAGGTTAGATATATTTGATGTTTAACTTTGTAATATTAAGTGTAAATTTACTGACGTATCCTATATCAAGGTACTATGTACAGATTTGATTTTAAAGGATGAATAAATTTGAATTAAATTGAACTTCCCACTGTATTTATCCTGTTAAGAGAAAACTTATTGTTGAAATATTCTGAAAATAATTTTTAACAAGAGAGCTCTCCAATAATAAATTAATGAAAGGTAATGCAGCCTGGCAGAAAGTAATTTCATGGAAACGCATGCTTTCTTTAAGGCCCATTGATAGCAGTACCAATTTTAAACATAAAAAAGAGCACCAAAAATGCCAAGTGTAAAGAACATTTAGAATGGCTTGAATGCCCGTCTCTGTAGCATGTCTGTCTCACATTCAAGAGGCCCCGAGTTTGAATCTCAGTTAGTGTGAGTTATTTGGATAAGGGTTTTTTCCGCGGTTTTTGCTTATCATGAAAAATGAATATATGGTAACTCTAAGCTCAATGGATCATGGGCTCATTTGAGTATCTTTTCATCATTGTGTAAAGATCAAGTACTTCTGAAAAAGCTACTTGCTTCTTGAAGTAATTGCTCCAGAAACCTGGATAAATTCACAAATTGCACTTTGGAATTTCCAAAATTACCATTTACCATACAATTAAAAGTGGCAGTAATTCAAAATGCAAAATAAATTAAAACTTGTATTAGAGGAGAATGGCATGGAATATGGCATGTTTTCGTTGGTAGTATATTAACCTATCTGCTGTAAAATATTCTCACTGGCATTTAGGAAAGTCCATATTGCTGTAAGAGTTTCTTCTTTTATAGGTTTCAGTGTTATGACGTGGCACCATTCCTTTATTAGGCATGGTATTCAGTAAATTTCAAATACAGCAACATGATATGCAAATTGAAATAAAGATTGATTTATATCTCAAGTGAAGGAACATGACTGTAATCTGCAATTATTAATGAATTTCAATATAGTGGTTCATTCAGCTATCTCTTGATAATTGCTGTTTCTTAAAATAAAATCAGTGTATTGTAATGCCAATAAGCTTTTAGTTTTCCATGAATGATTTTCACAGCAATGCATTGCATAATATGTTATAGCTTTGCAAGTACAGCAACTGTTGAGGGTAGCCCTCCATAAATAATGGAGTTTTAAGCACAAATATATGATTATCCTCATTTTTCTGAACCATAGGTGGTGACACTGATGATACATGAAATGAAGATGGAGCACCAGTAGAATGAGATGACAGGGAAAACCAGAGATCCTGGAGAAAACCTGTCCCAGCACTGTCTTGTCCACCGCAAATCTTACTTTGGGGTTGCCTGGAATTGAACTCGGGTCGCCTTTGTGAGAGTTGAGTGATCTAACCACTCAGCCACAGTGCAGCCCCATCGATTTTAGTTGATAGCTCCATCTCTATCTTGGACAATTCTGATTTCTTCTGTTCCTTACTGTCGTTATTTCTTTTCTTATCTTATCCATTGCAGATTTCATTTCTTACATCGCAAAACTTGCTGTCATGCCACCTCCCATCTTGTCCATTCCAGGTTTTGTTTCTTCTATTTCGTATTTGACCATCATTATTTTACTTCCTATCTATTCTGAATTTTATTTCCTCCATCTTGATCAATAATTTTTCAAACATTGCCTCCATTGTGGATTTTGAATCCTACTTCTGACACCAGTAAAACAATTGAAGAAACCTGTTACTAATAAGCTTATTTTGTCTCTTAAAAGGCTGCAAAGTGCTGTTACACCTTCATCACTGTGAAAGTCCTCCTGCATTCCATTGGAGAATTTTGAGGGTGTTCTGTAATTGACGTCCTGCAGATGTCCCCACCCGGAGATCCGAACGGGGGACTATTTCACCTCCGGAAAATTTATCTGAAGGACTTGTCATGTTTTAAGTAGCATAAATGTAACCGGTTTTTTTAAGTGGACACCAATTTTTTGCTTGTAATGATGGTTACATCATCCACTCACTTTAACCCCCAGTATGTCTGGAGGGCCACACCTGTCTTTGGTTAATGGGTCTATCGGACCTAGCCGGGAGGAGTTTTAAAGTCCATAGGCTTTTCCCACAAGCACCAATTGTGGAACATTTGTACGCCATGACAGGCCAGCGTAAGAGGTGAAATAGCATTTCCTCTATTTCTGATGTAGTTATACCGCTAACGCTCGGTCCCCAGAGCCTCATTGGTAAAAGCAGGTTGCTTCACAGGCAGGTTGAGGTTGGGATTTGGATAGGAGAGGTTATGTAATGCACATCACTATCCCTTGCATCCCATAAAGATCCCTTGCATCTTTTAACCTGTGAAGCCCTACCTGCCGGACCCACTACACAGAAATATTGAAGAGCAAGAGAGCTAATGGTTTCATAAGCCTAGCATTTGAAAACAACAACCACCTTCATCACTGTTGCACACACTCAGAACAAACAACAGATCCATCTAATTGTTTCAGTATCAGTCACTGCTATATCACAACTCCTGCTACATCATACTTGGCACTGTCACTGTTCACTTAAGACTTCATAACTGTCACATCAGTGACTGAACTCACTCAACTTGACTCCTAAATAATTGACTGACTCACTGATTTTATATGTTCGTCCGTGGTACTGATAGGTTATACACAGCCTGAAGGTTTTTGCTGTGTACCCAACCTTATAAGGATTTAACCACAGATATGAACTTTTTACAGATATTGTAGATTTGATTATGAGGATTATATAGGAACAATTTTGAGGTAGCTATTACACTCCTCTGAGAGGATAACAGGACTTTTGCACCCTAGTGGGCATGGTTATTTTTAACCTAAATATCCATTGGTTGGGGGATTAATTTTGAGGCCAATCAGCTCTTTGGTTAGATGACATACAGAGCTCAGCTTTTGCTGCTGAAGGATTAGCTCTGGTGTATAACCTTGGTTACCTGTATGCTATGCAAGGTACCCAAAAAGGCCAAACTCATCAAATAGTGGGGTCATAATCTCCAAGAGACGTAAACAGGGCTCTTTTATGATAGCCCAGTGCCTGATTTCATCCTCCGTATATGAAAGAAAAGAGGCTTCGTGAAGCATCCTCATGGGGAAGGAGCAGCCAACAGAATAGATGGATCAAAATCTTCTATTCTGTGCATGATGAAGCCATAATAGGGAGTTGTCTGCTATCATGGCTGATCTCGCAAGCATATGCATCAATAGGGCCACAAGTGCTCAGAAGAGGTGTCACTTTAAGTGAATAGGCATTGAACCAGAGCCCAGCATTGGACACAGTGAGGCAATAGCTATCCATATGCATGTTGAAGGGTCTCTGGTGTGTTCAAAAAAGTTAGGCTTCTGTCCAATTTGATACCAATATATTGGCTGGAGTTTGCCTTGATATTGAAATGTGGGGCAGTCTGCGGGTTTGTGGTCCTTTGTGAATAGTATGGGGTGAATTTTGTCTAAATTAACAGACACGTCAATGCCACTCTTGGATGTGACGGAAGTGTCTTTGTATGGGGTTGAAGGCTCTGAGTATGTTTTTGATTTTGCAGAATAGCAGCATATTGTTGCCCTACTGAGGCATTTCGATGTGCGGTTAAGTTGGAAGGTCACCAAGAACATGCTAATTAGCATGGGGAACAGCACAGATCTTTTGGGGACTCTGCCTCTTTCAGGTCTTAGAGAAGATGGTTCTCCATGACTGTGACTTGGAAGGCGTCTGAGGAATCTGTGTAATATATTGAGCATTTGTGTGGGAAGTCTCAGTTGGATTAATTTATAAATGAATCCGGCATGCCAGGTCATTAAGAATACTGGGTAAAAAGTAATCTTGGAATCCCATTGCCAAACGCTTGCTGTTTATATAGGGCTGACCCTTTTTGAAGGTGAATGTTCTAGACATAGTCACAAGGAGCCCTCTAAGGCATTAATACAATAGCCACTATTGTATTTCTCAGCTATTTTTTTGATAATTGGGCAGATCATTTGCACAGATTGGTGCTCAGGCCCATCTGGTACTGTTAAGTAGCCATGGCAATATACAGATTATTTCATTTTTTCCTCTTGAGTTTGGTCTAATTACTGAACAGATTTAATTTCTTACTGCTGGTGCATGCTGGTTCAGAAGAGGAGGAAGATGAAGGTATTTGATGCAAAATGTTCACCTTAAGCACAGAGTTTACTTATCCCAAACTACTAGACTCTGGGTTTGTTATTTTCTTTAGTGCTGTTTTGTTCATTTTATTTGTAACTTTACTTGGTCATTGCTTCCTACAAGTACTTTTGTGTCACCTTCCCATTGCATACAGAAAATTAGCAGAGGCAGTATTGTTTTTAGCTAACCTTGACACTATACATCATCATTGATTTCTGCAACTCACCATAAACTATTGATAATTCCTGCTGCATTACACTCTAACAAAAACTAAAAATCTATTAAATATCTAAACAATGCTTAGTAAATAACTGAAAGACTAAACTTTTTAGACAGAAGTCACAAAAATATGAACCACTGCAGGTGCTCCTTGTTTACAAGCAAAACAACAGCAAATTTGAGGCATTTCATTTCTATATATAAAAGGTATTCAAGGTATTCAATTTAGAACATACAGTTTCACTATAATTCATTGCAAAAGAAACCCAGGCAAAATCCATCTGTTAAGCTGCAGTGTCATAATTTAAAGAGGCAACAGCCAGACTCACTGGGACATTTAAATGCCCCACTGGGGCTTTAAAAATGGCAGATTTTGAAAAAACAAAAATGTATCAGTAGAGTTGTAAGAAGATAAAGCTTTAATAATAAAATGTTCAAAAAGCAAATATTAAAATTTTCATAAATGTTCATATTTCATCAGTTCATTGACTTCAAGTGCAACCGCTGTAAAAATATTTTATTTATTTTGAAGAATGTAAATTTAATGCTTATATCTTTACCTAGGTGAAGT
Source organism: Mantis religiosa (assembly GCA_030765055.1). NCBI lineage: Eukaryota > Metazoa > Arthropoda > Insecta > Mantodea > Mantidae > Mantis > Mantis religiosa. The sequence goes on from CM060959.1 coordinate 136,728,423, forward strand.
ATGGAAGTTCATTTTTGAGTTTTGTGAGTGGCAGGTATACAACATGAAATACAAGGGGCATCCAGAGAGTAAGTTCTGTTTCAATTTATCTCCGCTGCAGCGCTGCGATCGCAGTTCCGCACATGTGCGGTAGACGCTCTGTATCAAGGAGAAGAAACGTGTGCCATTGTGAGATCGCTGTCAGCCACGTACACTTTGTTGTGCTTGTTTACAATGTCGGTGTTGATTGAAAATCCCACCGCTTGTGAAATCAGATCTGTGATTCGATTTCTGAATGCTAGGAAAGTGAAACCAATTGAAATTTATCAGCAAATTTGTGATGTCAAAAGGTGCTGTGTTTCTTCATGACAACACACGACCACACACTGCAAATGCGACGAAAAACATCCTATAGAGATTTGGCTGGGGCATATTTGACCATCCCCCGTACAGCTCTGACCTCGCTCCTAGCGACATTCATCTGTTTTCGCATCTCAAATCTTTCCTTGGCGGTCAACACTTCAACAATGACGAAGAGCTGAAAGAAAATGTTTCCAACTGGTTGAAGACACAGGTGGCAAACTTCTATGAAGAAGGTATACAAAAACTTGTGCCTCGCTATGACAAATGCCCGCAACATTTCGGCAGTTATGTGGAAAAGTAGTTTAAGAGTTGTAGAATTTTGTGCAATAAATAATTTTTCTGTATCTGTACACAATTTAATTTTATTACCCAACAGAACTTACTTTCTGGACGTACCTTGTATTTTCGTTTGCAACTGTATGAATATTTAAGTTCATCACTATATGAGGAGTTCACAACCATAATAGACCATGTCCAGTTTTTAAGAATAATGGGTTATTAATGTAATAAGTATAGCAAACCTTATTTTATTCACTGCCATAGTGAACCAAGTGACTAGTTCACTTACTTTCTCTGAGATAGGGTATGTGTTCAAAGCTGGTGAAGTAGTACCTAGAACTTTCACAACCACAGTGAACCAAGTCCATTCTTGAGCTTAGAAGATTGTTATCAAACAACTCTCTGGTTAACATGAGCATTGGTTTGATTCTTCTGGTGAAGAATATGTTCCTGATACATCTTGTGAATATAAATGCAATCTCTATTTTATTTTATAATTTTGAGGTACTTTCCTTCAGTAATATGCCAGATGGGATGAGACAGAAGGAGAAAGAGGTCACACAGAAAATGAAGCTAGTCACAGTGAAGCAACAAATATTACACAGATAAAAGTATTTGTAAAAGAATCTCCACTTAACTTAAGAAGTTGATGTTAATACTTCCTTCTTCTTTATAAAATCGATTTCAAAAGCATATCGCTTTCATCCTCAGTCAAACTCCTTTGTTAAGGAAATCTTGGTTACCATGTTTTTTTCTTTTGTTATGTTACTTTTCCAGCATTACCAACATCTGAAGACGAAACAAACCTAAAAACAGAATCAATTGCTGGTGTGTCAAAATTCACTATGCGATGTTTATTTTTTAAAATAAATATTTTTTCCCACGCTATTAACTCTGAGACCATTTAATTGTTTTAATAAATTTAATAAACAATAAATTTAATAAATTCCGAAGTTAAATTATTAAAACAATTAAATGGTCCCATAGAGCTAATAGTGTGGGAAAAAATATTTATTTTAAAAAATAAACATCGCGTAATGAATTTTGACATACCGGCAATTGATTCTGTTTATAGTTTTGTTTCGTCTTCAGATGTTGGTAATGCTGGAAAAGTAACATAACAAAAGAAAAAACATAGTAACCGAGATTTCCTTAACAATGGAGTTTGACTGAGGATGAAAACAATATGCTTTTGAAATCGATTTTATAAAGAAGGAAGTATTAACATCAACTTCTTAAGTTAAGTGGAGATTCTTTTACAAATATTTTTATTTGTGGAGGAAGAGGTTCTCAAGATATTTCTAGCACTGTCATAAGACACTTAAAAGAGAAAGCCTCTAAACATAAATCCATCATTCTATATTCTGATGCCCGTGGTGGACAAAACCAGAATATTAAAATTGTCTTTTTTAATCCTGAAATTAATCAATAGCACAAACATTGCTGCAGAATCAATTGACCACAAATTTATGGTGTCAAGCCACTCTTTCCTCTGTAATGATGCAGATTTTAGCCTGATTGAACCAGCCAGTTGTAAAAACAAACACATCTATGTTCCTGAAAACTGGAAAGAAATTACTGTGAATGCAAAGAGGAAATATCCAAAATTTTGTGTCACTGAAGTTAGGAATTCAGATTTTGTTTCAACTGCAGCTTTGGAAGGGGTCATCAGAAACTGAAAGGAGGACACAGAGGGGCTCCTATCAGTTGGATGAACGTTAGATGGCTGCGAGTTGTGAGAGGTTTCCCTTTCATATTAGAGTTCAAAGAACTCAATAAAGATCTGCCGTTTCGCAAAATAATTTTGGAAAAGCAGGCTTGCTGGCAAAAGTTGCTTTCTTTATCTCATGTTGGTCAAGATGCATTGACATGGACCATAGAAAGATCAATTTGGCTAAAAAGAAGGATATGATGGATCTTCTCCTATACATTCTTCTGATTTTATCATGCATATTTCAAGAATCTTCCCGTGGATGTAAACACTAGACACCAATAGATAGATTATACCACTTGCAAAAGTTAAAGGCATATAAACTCTGGCCAGTGCTCAAGCAGAGCGCTTTTGCCAAGCGTAGTATTTGTACCAGTAGAGGTTCTATCCATTGGACATTTTAAATGCCAGCAAAGGTTCTGCCTATTTTTCCTGTAATTAAACAACACATTAAATATTCCTAAAATATTAAAATCTGACCTTGCCACACATCAGAACAGTGGAAAGCAAACAATTTCCAATCCAGTAACTCGATAAAACTATAAATAGAAGTATTTTTAAACAGTGGAGCTTCATCAATCAAAAACACTTTTTAAACCAATTCTCGAACTGTAAAAACACTTAAGCTCCAGTAACTCGAGTTTGAAAATTGTGGGTCTTTCCTGGAGATTGAAATATAGGCACACCCCCGTTTTCTAAGGATGAAGCTGCTTCACTACAAATTCATGACACTGTGTGTACACTAAGTACACCACAAGCTTCTACAGTTAATTGCTGTTTTTTTTTTAAAAATCTATAGTTGCCCTATATTCTGCTTTCATTAAACTTGTTCATATTAAATATAATTATTCTGACCTGAGAATGAATCATTTGTTGATCGAAAAACCACCTGTCCCATTTTCAAGGGACTGTTCATGCATTCAGATCACAAACACTGGAGAAAAGATGTGTATAATAACAATAATTTAATGTAATATTAACAATATTTCAGCTCGAGCTCGACACACGACTCGATGCCGTTCACTTCAACAAAATAACACACCACTAATCTGAAAACGAACTGAACATTAACTCGGTCTGTTTCAAACTGCATGCAGTAGGTGCACTGTTTATTTATGCTTGAGATAAATGTTGTGAGAAAGGAATGGTTTTGCTTTTCAGGCTTATCTGTATTGAATGAATCGATGTTGAGTAATCATAACCACGTGAAAGATAAAATGTGCATTGCTCATGTTCTAAGTATCATAAGACAGGAGTTTTGTACAGTCATGATCAGAAAATAAAATTCTTTCTTATTATAAGATTGGCATCTGTCATTTTCAAATATTTATCTAAGCGTAATTAATGAGATAATGTTCTCAGTGAGATGCGTGTAACACATTTGGCATCGCTGGTAGGAGGAGTAAGCTTAAATTTTGCTGGAGTCTGCAGTACGGCCCACTTCCATATGCCTTTAACTTCTGCGAAGATTATAATTTCCATCAATTAATCCCTCTGGAGTAAATGAAGATGAGAGTTACAATATATTTGTGTACTTTGAATGATTTACTAAAAATGGGAAAATGATACTCTTATGTGTTCAGTAACAGTAAACTATGTAAGAAAAGCATATAAATAAACATCAGTGATCTTGTCAGATATATTTTTGTGCAAGGAAATTTCACAGCCATAGTGGACCAAGTCCTCATTTTTTTTTAACTTTAAATTTTAAACAGAAATACTTATTTCTTAACTCTAACAGCAACAACTCTATAAAAATTATAATTTTAACTTTATATTGTTATATATGTTACTATACTCATACTGTACATGAATTAATTATTTGCTGAAAACTTTGAGGCTTCATTATTCAGAAAAGAGAAAAATGGACTTGGTCTACTATGGCTGTCAACCTTCATGTGTGACTTGCATTCCACATTAAATTATTCATAAAAGATGAATGCTAAATCCAAGATAACTGCTACAGTTTAATCTACTTTATTTTCAGTCAGAATTGTTCCAGGAAGATCTGTATCCAGATACACCAGGTGATCAAGGAGCAATTTCAGCAGAGGAATGGATGGCAGGGAAGGATGCTGAACCTATTCTTATTTCATTACGTGATGGTTATGTGCCGTCAACCCAAAAGGCTGACCTTAAAGTGAGCAAAAAGTCTAACGTACTGGACAAAATGCCACCTAAAGGATCTCGAGGTGGTACAGGAGGGGCATCCCAACAAGGAATAAGTGCAGGAACAGCACAACTACCTGTAAGTTATTTAATACATTTAATTTCCCTTTCATTTTAGACAGCTAAGCTTATGATCTCTTTCATTAAATACATGGATTAAAGTATAATTTTTTAATTTAATGGAATTGTGGAATTGTTATACCCATCTTTTAAAACCACCTCGTACTTCTGTTACTAGATTTTGAGTTTCAGGATACCGATTAAGTCTATTATCAGCCATTCTTACCATTAATTTCGTCAGCCCATTTGTTAATATAATAGGCTGATAGCTGTCAATCCAGTTTGATGGCTTTTTGGATTTCAAGATTATTACTATTATTCCTTTTCTCCAGCTGGGTGGTCAATAGGTTTTCCATTAAATATTGTTTAACATAATTTCAATGTTGCTGTTGCAATGTTACATCATTTCTCCTACATATCTTCAAGTTCTTATAGTCTAAATTCAATTTTCAAAATATCTTTTGTTTTGTTTTATTCCATTTTAAATTTGCTTTTTTTTTTTTCCTTTCTTTCTTTCTTTCATATATATATTATTGGCTTTGCTGAGGGATTTGTTCTTACGTAGATATGTATAATAACATTGGGGATTTGTTTAGCATCTCTTAATAATGTGTTCTTTTAATTTTATAGATTCTATTTGTATGCTTGGTCTTTTATTGTTAATTACTCTTATAAAATTATGTACTTTTTTTACTGTTCTTCCTTTAAGCCATCTATAGGAAGATATATCCTGTATTCTGTCTATAGCTCTTAAAAGGTTCTCATGCTTTTTGGATAGAGTCAAACTGAAAAATTCAATGCCATGGCCGGGATTTGAACCACAGATCTCCTGGATTCCGTCCGGTCGCCCTTAATCATTGAGCTCCCATAGCCACTGTACCGTCCTGACATAAATTAACCAATTGACTATATTAAATATTTTCCTGGTAAACCACTAGGGGCTCTTGTATTCGAGATACACTGTTTGTGGTGACTTATTATTCTAAACACTTGAGTCCCAGGCTTCATCATTAAACTCTTAGTTAATTGATGGAAATTAATCGTTTCTTCACACTAGCCGTGTTAGGCTAAGGTTTTGGATAGATAGTCAAACTAAAAAATTCAATGTCATGGCTGGGATTTGAACCACAGATCTCCTGGTTTCCGTACAGTCGCTCTTACCCATTGAGCTACCATGGCCAACGTACCGTCCTAACATTAAATTCTCCAATTGACTCATATATTTTCCCGGTAAACCACTAGGGGCTGTCTAATCTCTTTCTTTATGCTATTAATATGATAGCATATGTATCTGTAGATTTCTGACCTGCAGATATTACAGAAGTAATGCAATGAAGACTGATGGACGAGCAAAAGAGATAACCTCCAGTGCCTCCTTCTTTCCACCTTGCCCTGCATTTTATCTCATCTGCATAAGTTACTAATTTTTAGTATTAGTATTTATTTCTCATCTTTCTTCTACCTTCATTTTCATTGATACATTGACATTTGTAACATTTCTTTCACACAATAACAAAATGACTTATTCACATCTAATATACCCTTCCTACCTGCTCGCCTCGAGTCTCGGTCTGAGTACACATAACCCCTGGTTTTCCATGTATTGATGACCCTCCTCTCCCTTGTATCCCTCGTTCTAGTTTTTCAGCCCTTAATTGTTAGTTATTCATCAATCTTAACCATTTCTCTCTAACGTTTGCCAGATATTCATCTATATTTCTTACATTCTTTTCTCCCTTTACCAATAACATTTTCTTTATTATTAATACCTCCCCTGCCCTCCTTAAAACTGCCCCACTTTTGTTGCCAAATTTCTTCTCTCCATATCTTTGTTTGCAGTAAAGTATACTATGCCAATTTGTATCCTCTTCTCCACACATTGGGCATTTCCCTGTATCCATATCATATCCAATACCTTTCAAATTTCTAACTCCTGTCCTTGCCCAGGCAAATCCTCATCCTGACTGATTACACACATCTATGTACTTCTCCCTGCCCCACACTGTCTTTATTTCCCTATATGTCCTCAATGATTTTCTCTCCCTTACAAATATAAAACATAACTTGGGTAATATGGTTGGTTGGTATCTAATGTTGAGCACTTGATAATAAAATCATTCGCTCTCTTGCACTCCAATATTTAGCGGGAAGGTTGGTCTCTTCTATAAAAGCTGGACAGTGGACGAGGTGATTTTTATCCATATCCTCATTTAGATTGCAGAAAGGGCATTTAGGTGAATCTGTTATGCCAAATCTGTGTAGGTGTTTATTTAGGCAGTCATGTCCTGTTAGTAATCTGAATATTGCCACTGCAGATTTTCTTCGTAATGAAGTAATGTTATAAGTTTGTAGATTTTCCCATTCCTTTCCAGATGTTTTTATGGTGTATTCTTCCTTAAGTTGTTTGATATATTTATTTGAATTAATTCTTTTGATAGAGTGAAAGGGTGATAGAGTGATTGTTGTACTCCAATACAAATATGAACTTGGGTAATATATAACTTGGATATCTAACTCTTCCAGCCTTAATTCTACCTCTTTCCGAAGGTCCCTATAATAATATTCCTGGTTTCTCCAAATATGTCCCATACCTATCTGTTCCATCAGTTCCCTTACTTTTTGTGCTCAAGACTCTCCCCATTTGCTTCTCATCTGCAAAAGAAAACATTCCTTGATAATACTGCTCTCCTCCAAATTGGCAACTCTGTATAGATATTTCAATGCCCTTGAGACAATTTTAACCCTTGTTGAATGTCTTCCCAATTCTAATTGTGCTGCCCCATTATGTGAAGCTACCGGTAAGTCCAAAATATATTTACAGAAGGATCTGTTAATGTCCACTTCTTCCCATGCTTCATTCACTGCCCACATCTCTGCCCCATGCAACATTTTATTTTCTACTATGGCAGTATAGATCCTTTCCAACCATTTGACATTAATGTCAGGTAATTTCCTTAAACATGCCCTTACAATACTTATGGCCATTTTACCTTTTGCTAGAACCAATTTTTTCTGTTCAGTCCATTTACCATCACAGTTCAATCTTATCCCCAAATCAAATCTCTTTACGACCTCTATTTCTCTTCCATTTATCTCCCATTTTTCATCTTTACACAATCTATAACCTTTCTTAAAAACCATGAACTTTGTTTTCTTTTCGTTAACTCTCAACCCCCATATTTGGCAATAACTACTTATAATCTCAAACTATTTGTAGTTGGTTTATTAATACTCGTCACTTAGAACCAACTACAAATAGTTTCTGAGATTAATTTTGACGTCACTGTTACTAAATTCCTCCAAACACATATAACTACTTATAAGTTACTAATGTAATATTTACACAGTATACGTTCATTACATCTAAGTACTTATTCTGGTCACTGAATTCACCTAATCACTTTTTTCCACCTTTCCTTCACAAGTACAAAATGTTATAACTTTTGGAATTTGATTTAGAATGGTTTTTAATTCTAAAAAGATCTTTAAATATTTAATTTATATTCCAAATCTATTCATTTATTGCAAAGTATATTAAGGCTTAAGAACACAAATTTATGCAGATTACTATGGCTTTCATAATATGCAGCTTATTGTTCAAGAATCAGAAATTAAATATGTCATATTTTAGTTTTTAGCTGGACTTTGACAGCTATGTACACTAAATGTGCACATATGAGTTAATATTTAACACATCACTTATTTATTAACTGAGCGGGATGGCTCATACAGTTTTGTCTGTGGCCTGCATTCGGGAGGCCCAGGTTCGATTCCTCTGACTGACCTCCTGACCCATGGGTTTTTTGGGGTGTTTTCCGGGTTGCCAGGCGAATGCTGGTTAGGTTAATTACATGCCCCAAATTTTCTCTCTCTCCGTTTCATCTCCATTATCATTTCACATCTCTCATCTGGTGCTCTCCTTCAGGGTAGAAGTGTTGGCGGGTGTCTCAGCGCTTTCATGACTTCTTGGGTTGGTCGTCCTTTATGTCCTCTCGCCTTATCCATCCTCCTGGTGATGCCCCTCTTGCGGCTTAAGTACTATGAATCACATGTTTCAGGAGTTTTCACTTCCATTCTCATTCCTTATTGAACTGCTTGCATCACTTGGTGGTGATTGGATAAATTTAAATTACAAAGAGGGATTTCAAAATTAAAAATATGTTTTCTGTTTTTCTATATTGTGGCTTTGTGGGTTCGTGAAATCAAAAGTCCAGTTTACAAACACTAAAAATTGCTCTGTATTTCCATAAAAACACACTTTGGTCAACCCTTACAGTAGCAGAATTACTTCACATACACAATACAACTTGCAAGGTCATCGACCACAAAGTTCACACAGCTGTTTGCACACGTGAGTCCAATTAACTGTTCCCCTTGATGAGCTGTGGCTTCCTTTTTTATAGCTTATTCACTATTCCGGAAATTTGTGGAATGTTCTCAAACATTCAAGACGATGCTAGAAGAAAAACGAACTCTCCAGAAATCTGTCTCCTTCCCTCCCACCGTTTCGACAAGCTTCTTTTATCTCTGCACTGCACTGTCCATCTCTTTGAACTCGTTGGCTGCGCCTCCTCGCCGCAACAATGCATTTGCGACAATATGTATATGTTTTCCCAAATTGTAAGCTGTGTTTTTCCCTAAATATTTTTAGTATTTTCAGAATTTATATTGTATTGTGTAGGTTTCTCCAAAAATGCCAAACTACTACTGATTTGTCTTCTGTTTTTCTTTCATAAGTAACAGGAAGAAAATTACACTTATATAAGCATATGCTCACTACATTATTCTCAGGCTCCAAGGGTTCATTGTCTTTTGCACAGTGCAAAAAATACGAGTTTTTGACACTATGGTGGAAAAAAAATTTATGGATTTCTATTAATGCACAAAAGATTCAGTTTCAACAATTTGTTAAGTTATAATTAAAGTATAACTAAGAGTTATATCCGGGCTGTTATGATGTGGTCTGCTGCATTTTGATTTTCCAGACGTTTCGTCCACTACTATGGTGGACATCTTCAGTGGCGTGGTCGTAGTCCCCTCGGAGAAGTTCGAGTAGCGTCTGAAGTGTTGACTGTCTGAGCTGCAATATTTATAGGCTGAGTGACCTCCACTGATTGGCCCGGCTGGCGGACGGAGTGAGGGAGGGGGCGGGCTTCATTACAGATGTTGCTCCCTTCTGATTGATTTGCTTTGTTTTCTTCTGTTTTCTGCCGTTTCTTCTGTTGGATGACCGAGAAACATAAGAAACGGCATAAAACAGAAGAAAACAAATCAAACCAATCAGAAGGGAGCAACATCTGTAATGAAGCCCACCCCCTCCCTCACTCTGTCCACCAACGGAGGTCACTCGACCTATAAATATTGCAGCTCAGACAGTCAACACTTCAGACGCTACTCGAACTTCTCCGAGGAGACTACGACCACAACCATGCCACTGAAGATGTCCACCATAGTAGTGGACAAAACATCTGGAAAATCAAACTTCAGCAGACCACGGCATAACAGCCCGGAAATAACTCTTAGTTACATTGACTCCGGCCATGAAAGCCTACGCTCTCTTATAATGAAAGTGTTATACTTATTTCATTTCATAACAAAAAATTGTCTTGTAGTGATTTGTGTATTTTTGTAACATAGTTGCATCTGCCGAACACTCCACTTCCTTTCCATTGTATTTCTTTAACATGGCATTGTCCTTTGTAGAAAAAGAATGAATATAAAGTAGTAAATATTGTGTAGTAAGCTAATTATATTGTTTCTTTCTTTATCTTTAAAATTCCTGTCCAGCCTTTAAGTTCATATTCATGTTCATATTCTTCAGATAAAGTGTACCACATAGAGATGACAAAAAGTAGTGCATAGCTTAGATCTCAATTTATCACTGCATTGATTTTAGTACAGTTAGAAAAAGGGGAGAAAGGAAAAATAAATTTATTACACCCTGATGTGAATTATTATTTCAGTTTTATTTGTAATTTCATAATTATATGTAAGCATTTTATTTATTGAAAAATCTCTTATTGGTGCTATAGAAGCTATTACTGTTTGTACAGGAAAAATTCTTGGAAGAATTCCATGAAGAGATCAGAAAATTGAAAGCTGTGATTGTGAAGCATGAAACAAGAATCCGAGCTCTTGAAGCACGACTGAATGAAGTACCAGCATCTGCTCCTGCTTCAGGGAATGTTGGAGGCGAAGATGAAGCACGAGTAGGAGATGGCCTTGGTGTAGGACAGCCACCACATACCTCTGGGGAATCTGTCAACAATGCTCACTGCACTCCACCACAGGAGCTTGCACCGGATGAAGTTTAATGTTAACCGTCCATATTATTGCAGACTTCTCATAAGTGGTAGTTGCCTGACAATCTCTTACTAAGAAATTTGGTATGATGGATGTCTAGGCAATACACTGTGACTTGTAAAATGAAAAGAAAGATATCCTGTGCCAAATTTTTTGCTGTTTAAATTCCTGGTCTTTTTTGTCTAATGTGTCTATCAGCCATGCTTAGACGTTTCCCCTATGTTTTGTACAAAAGGGGATCACTCCTTTCTCAGAAACTGTGGAATTAATAGCAAACTTTTGCCTAAATAAACCAGACAAACAAAGGTTAGTTGCATACTTAACATAGTTATTTCAAATTGCAAATAAGAATAAACATACTTATTTTGAAATAACAAGTACTTTTTTTTTACTTTCCAGAAGCATTTAGCAATGCCTGACAGAAGTAATGCATTTGAAGACAGACATCCACAGTTTTATATTTAGGAAGTTATATTTTAGAACTTCTAATTTATAGGGTGCATTATACCCTAGATACCCTAATATTTTCTTCATACTTAGCATATATCTTCCAGAGTTAAAAGATAGCTCTTAAATTATTGAAGTAATCAATTTTTTTAATACAAAGAGTGATATTTTCTATACTAGATTTGTTTCTACAAATCAGCAGCACTATCCTTTGTTTGCTTGGTGTAACTGAGTTTGTGTGCACTGACATCATTTATTTATGAGAAGCTTTTATCAGCCATAAAATGAAGGTGCTGAGTATGCATCTTCAATTTTGCTCATTTCACTCTCTGAAGCTGTTTACTGCTTCAAAAAGTCTTGACTTTGGATTACTTCCATGAGGATAAAAACATTTTGTTTTTCAGCATTGTGATGATTGTTTCAACAATTTTTATACATCTAAAGTGTAAACAATGCATAGTACCATTAGGCTCTTAAATATCCAGGCTTCTGCATTGACAGTGTCCTTTTATCTAAGAGGTAGCACAATTTTAAGAAGACATATTTTATCTTAAAAGATAAGAAATATTACAAGGAAAGTAGGTTAACTTTTGAAAGCTATGGGAATGAGTATTGGGAAGGGTTTGAATTGAATGTGTTATTGCTAAAGATGTGTAGAAAGGTTCCAAATTACGAGCATAAAGGAGCTACAGTGTCTCAGTAATCATGATTTGCCAGAAGTAATCTTCCAGCTTAAGCAATAAGGAAAAAGAAAGAAATTGTTCTTATTCTAACTTACTTTGCAGTTGAGGTATGTCCACCCACTCTCTCATTCTTGTTCCATAAATGCATATTGCCATTTACTGCAATTTTTACAAAACTGGATTTTAGACTACAGATTCAACATTAATATTAAGACATTAATTGTTTATTACTAAAATATGTTTGTATTTATTTTTAAATCCTAGGAGCTAGTTATAATTATTCTGGGCTGCTTGCAAAACTGATGCACTATTTATGAACTTACACACTTTAACTAACACTTTTGGTTTGGGCTTACTTTTGTGCTTGATGATACAATAAAGTGTCATCAAGCCCAAAACTGGACATGTCAACATTACATTTTGAGCTTTCACATTTATACACCACATAACATTATTTCCAGAAGCAGCAAAACAAGGGTTTGGAAATTTTTTTTTTTAATGTTTTGATAGCAAGAACTAATGGATCTACAATAGATCTTCAGCATTCTGTGTACTCATGCCTACCCTAATGCAAGCAACAGTTCGTTGATCTTTGTAATACAAAGATATTAAGTAATATAAAGCTCAAAGCTCTATTCACATAAATGTACGATTGTCAAAATATGTTATTCAATGTCTTAAAAAGAAATATGTTTGCAATTCCCACTATTTTTCAATAATAAGGTTCATTTCACAAAGCCTACACATTTTATGGATGCCCTTAAAAAATATACCTGAAACTTATCTCAGAAGTGCCCAAGATCTAGAGTATTTTCACTTCAAACCTATCTTGCCTGCATATAACAATTTAACATTCTAAATAGTGCTATCAGATCAAATGGTAGAGTAAATCAAACAAATTACTTTTATAATAAACTCCATATTCAGTAGCATTGCATGAAATGTCATTTAAAATGTTTGATAAATTAGGGAAGTATACTAGATGCTACCTTTTTAATATATGTTAAAGTGGATATCCATTTGAAAACACATTGGATAAAGGAAGAATGAAACAGCCTATAGGACACAAGCATATTTAATTTGTGTTGTTACATGGCATGGAGGCACTAGCTGTATAACTTGACTTAGCTAGTGGGATATGCATCTAGATGTATTACCTAAACATTAATTTGAATTCCCTTTTAGTATAGCATTCTAAGGGATAATATGGTCTCAAGAGCATTCTTCAGTCTTTTGCCCTTCATTGTTTTGGGTTCAATAGTTTTTCATAATCTACAATAAAAATGAACTGCATCTTAAGTCTCTACTTTTGCTCATACCTCATGTAAGGTAATGATGGCATTTGCAGTTAAATGTCTAAACCACATATTATGCAATATCTAAAAATGTTGGCAGTTTAGATATTATTAAACATTTCTGGATTGCTTTAAACCTTGTGTAAATATTGATTTTACAAGCAGCCTTTTACTTTTATGTTCCATATAATGTGGTGCAGAAGCCTCTATGTTAACTGCTAATATTTGTTCTTACATTAAACTTCACTTTTAATTGAAATTATATTTACTGCTTTCAAATGTTATCAGCTTTTTATCCTTGGAAGTTGTCTAAGTTCAGCATTAAGCTCAAATGAGTTGACCTCAACTTTGGTTTTTAATTTTACATTCAGATGCACCAAACTCTTCTGAAGGTAAAATTTTCTACCTTACTTTGTGTGATATAGGGGAAGACCAGGTGTATGATGTTTACAAATAAAGAGTAGAAAAATAACTAAAAATGTGACTTCTAAGATGTTATAATACCATGGAAGCATGATTGTTGTTCTGCATCTCAAAGAGTATGTTGTTAAGCTATCAAATTTTACAGATTAATTATTAAGGATGTGTCCATTTTTAGCACTGAATAACCTCTTTAGACTGAAGAGCTGAATTATTCAAGTAATTCTCAGAAGCTTATTTCAACCTCTCTTGTTATTTTACACTATAATATTTACATGACTGCATAGAGTGAACACATGAGCCTTACACTTAAGAATAACTTAATAGGATGCTGTTTAAAAATTGAAACATTAATACAATAAGTAGATTATACAGGGCTTTATACAGGCTGCATACATTTTATATTTTTGAACAGTACAAATGTGGTGTTATGTGTTATACGAAGTTACGATAATAATAGTGCACAAAATCCAATAGCCTTGTTAGAAAAATCAAAATAATATGTATATGCTAAAAATGTTTAAAAGTATTTGTCTGTGAGTGTGCTTTTTTCTGTGTGCATGAGGGCAGGGGGAGGGGAATTTATAGCAACATTGTAAGAGCCAAACAAACATAAACATTGTAATGAAGTGAAGCCTATAAATAATGATCAGATGAGTTAAAATCTATCTCAAAAGAAATATCTGATTTGTTTGAGTATCCCTATAAGTATGATCTGGAGATCTAATTTATCTAGTACCTTGCAGTTTGTTAAAATAGGCTTATCCTCAGAGCTTTTAATGTGAGTCACATTATTGCCTGTTGTCAAAAAGTGGCATACTCTAAGAGTGGAGAACTAATCATGCTTCCAAGCGTTAGCTAAAATAGTGTTTTAACTTCATATATTTTGATTGATGCAAATAACTTAATGGCTAATAATATTTTTGTACACGAGATGCCTTCACTGTTATATGGTTTAACCTGTTGAACTAAGATAGCTTTATAAGAGTGAGAAATATTTAGCAATATATGATGTTACACATTTTTGTTGTTAAGAAAAAACAGTAAAAAAAGCCTTTCAGAATTATGTTTGCAGATAAAATTCTCTCACTACCCCAGTGTTGCCGCTATTTGTGTTGTAAAATGCCTACAGCATTGTTGATATTTCACATTTTGCACAATTTATTGTTCAGCTCTATTTTATTTTCCTGCCATTAAGAAAATCTGAGGCTTGAAATTACTTTCATAGTGATTATTAAAAGTATTTTGGCCTATAGGTGTATATATTTTCTTTACTTATAAAGACACATGTAGAGCAAAAACTGCATTTCATCCAGAAAATCAGCATTAATATTAAGAATTCTGTGTCAGTTGTTTGAATTAGCTTTCCTGGGTTTTCCCCTATCCTGATGAAACAAATTCAAGTAACTAAACTCTATGGACCATGGTCTCGTGAGGTTTCATCCATTCATTGATTTATCTGATTATAGTAAGTTTAGCTGAAAAAGGAAGAAAAAATTAACCAGAGATGCTTTGAGATCCTCTACACCCAAAGAAAAAATACCATTAATAGAAAAATTTATAATTTCTAAGTCAATCTCTTTTAAAGAGGCAAGTTGAAGGGTTTTCATAGAAAATTACTCCCCACCCAGACAATCCTTAGATGAAAAATGTATCATTGTAGATCTTTTTTAAAAACATTATTACAATAACAAATTTGAGCCATTTTTATGACCAAGTGTATTTCTTGAATCCTCTTTAATTAGCCTGTGAAACCCTCTTCATTTGTATGTGTGTGTGTGTGTATATATATCTATATACACTGGGAAGCCATAAGAGACAGACAAGATTATTAAAAAAAATATAACAGTTATAAAAGTGTACTACTCTTAAACAGGTTCTAGAGAATGTTTATGATTAACGTAAAATATATAGCAGAATCATTTTTTGTGATACTTTTATAAAGATATGCTAATTAATAGAGAAAGTCATGCAACTTTTTCATATCAGACTGCTAGTTTATTTCTGTGCACATTTCTGTTGCTTTTGAGCCTGTAATAGTCTAGATTATAAGCAATTCGTAGAAAATTAGTATGCTTATAGCACAAAGAAAAAGAAATATATGAGAAAGTTGGTAAGTGATTTTCATCTCCTGAATCAAATGGGGGGAAGATATTTTATAGCATTATACGTTTATTTCTATTGACTTTTTATGAAGCCCACACAATGAATTGCCTTTACTGGTTGGGGGCAAGAGTCCCAGCTAGGATGCTCCTTTCCAGGAAGACTCAGATACCATAGACACTGGTCACCAAAGCCTACATGCCTTTTTGTACTGGCAGAAAGTTGAATAAGGTTAAAATACTGGTTTATGTTATACAACTTGTGAGAAGTCCATTTACAAAAGTTTCATCCTTCATACCTGGCTTAATCTTGATCATTTGCAGAACAAATATTCTGATTATTTGACTTGAATTAAAATTTAACTACCTTCTTGAATCTTTTCTGTCTACTATTTCCTGTTTTAATACATATTAATAATTTCATATTATGATGTTTAACCTCAAAATTCAGGCATATCCATGGCAGAACCTCTATAGTGCGTATTCAAAATTGGCTACTCATGAATGGAGGAAATTTAAGTTTATTGAAAATTACCATTTGGGTTTTTTTTTTTTTTTCCCCCTTCATTGTTTTTCTAGATAGCTGATTCTAAGATGAAAATGGTAATTTGAAGCCAGTTTCAAGCTGCTTTGAAGATAAATAGTTTAGTTGCTGGCATAAATTATTACTAATTTCTCATGTCACAACTTAATCTAATATTCTGTGCTTTCGCTTGGTTGTTCATATGTTTCAAATGATGTTTTAAACTGATCTTATCACTTAATGGTTATAAAACTAGACTCATCATTTAAGCTACATACTATACTTCAACCCTTAAAACTGCAATTTTTATAACATATTTTGTTTTTCAAGTTTTTAAATATATATTTTGAGTACTTTATCTGTAATTAAAATGTATAACAAAAATTTCATAAATCGAAACAAAGAAACCTAATTCATTACATTAATATAAAATAAACTGCTTGCTCTACTAGGATGATAAATATAAACTTCATTCTTTTTAGTATGTTGAAAAAAAAATATATTAAATTTAGATGAGAAATAATTAGTGCAGAGCATATTTTATTAGATCACAACATTTAGCATTAAGTGATCTACTGTAAAAAATTAGTAACCTATGTCAATTAGAAGTAAGGATGTGCTTTTTTATATAAAAATCTTTGCAGTTTTTATTACTCTGACTTCACTTTCTACACCAGAACTTACTGGAACATATTTTGGTGCCTTTTGTCCATCTTAAGCTTTGATTCACTGCTGTATTTCCTCCTATAATTTGTAGGCACAATTTTGGCAGAACATACTGCATGAGGTCCTTTTCATATGGAATATCAAAGTTTAATAAGTTGTGTTTATTTTTAGGTATGAATATTCTTTCCTCTCCATCTGGTTTGCTTGCTTTTTACAGTGGTCCAAAAGTATATGTTGGGAATTCCAATAAAAAATTACATCCTACATCAAGTGTGTTTTATGGATGACCAGGTAATAACACAAGATATTGAGGACACTTCATACATGATGGAAAAATTAGTTGAATAACAAAATGTGGGGAATCATAATTTTAGTAAAACAATGTTGTTGACTAATGGCACTGGGGATTAGTTGATTTGCATCATTTTCCCCCTAGCTTCCCAATATAAAGCCTGCAGGTGCCCACTTTTGAGACCATTACATTTGTCCAAATGGCATTTGTTCATGCAGACATCCTCTTTACAGATAGTACATTTGGGTGTAGGTAGCAGTGTATTTTATAAAGGTATTCTGCAAGACAATCATGGCCAGTTTCCATTCTAAATAGGGCCACTGCAGTTTTTCATAGTTTTTGTATGTCAGTTTTGTCTCCAATGTTCTTATAATCCTTGTCTTTTAGTTTATCTTCTTCATCAAGTCTCTGCTGTCTTTTAAAATGTAGCTTAATGTTGTTTAATTGTTTATTAATTTCAGTTTGTCTTACAGGTTTATATTTTGAATTGCACCTTTTTTTGCTAGTTGGTCATCATGTTCACTACCTAAAAGTCCAACATGGGCTGGAATCCATTGCAGGGTGACATGATTTCTTGATTCGACAGCTTTAATTAAACTTCTTATTTCTTTGATGTTTCTTGTTTTGTTTTTATAATTTACAATCCCCTCTATGGCTGATAGTAAAACAATATTTATTATCATAAACAGATGAAAAGAAAAGTTCTAAATGAGGAATTTAGAATGGTTAATAAATTTAAAGTATTTAGAATCAATAGAAGCACATGAAACTAGCAGTTTTGAAATGAAAGGAGAAAAATGAATTTTCATTGGGATAACACAGAGGAGAAATGTTTCAAGCAAAACTAAAACATTGATATATAATTCAATAGCACAAATTGTATTTGTGGATTAGGAATCTGGATAAAGAATAAACAGGAAAGAAAATGATTTAATGAGATGATTAAATAGCAGAGAGCTTGTCAAATCTAAAGAAAATAAAAATTAGAAACACAAAAAGTTTAAAAAAAATAAATAAAAAATTAAAAAGCTCTTGAAAGTGATAGAAAAGGTTAAAGTGAAATGACAGAATAGTAAGAATAGTGCTATAATAGGGAGCTGACAGAAGCAGGACAAGGGATGGATGTGATTCAAAGAACCTTATCATCAGAAGGACTAACAAAGATGCTGAAGATCAGGACTTGAAGGAGAGGAAGTTTCCTGATAAGACTATAAACCCTGGGCTCATTGGGTCCATCTTGTAGAGGTGCTATAAAAGACATTAAACAAAACAAAATTTAATGCTATATTCATAAGATTTTCTCTGCCAAAGCATCCAACTAGCTCTAAAACAGATTATTATTATTATTATCCAACATAAATAGTATCAGATTATAAATGAAATGGGTGATATGATGAGCCCAAGGTGTAATAGAGCTGAGTTAAACAGTATTCATCTTTCAGGATAAGGGAATACCCTAGAAAAAAACTTATTCAGATAACTTGCCCTGAGCAAGATTCCAACTTGGGACCTCTTGAATGTGAGGCATATGGTACCACCATGCTAAAGAGGCAGGCATGCTAATTTAGATAAACATTTACAGAAATGGTTTTATTATATTTCATCCGGGTAAAAGGGAAGGGGAAGATAAGCGATTGTGAAACAGGTAACTATGTAATGGCTTTGAAAGTTTTTTTTTTGCATGGTGATGGGAGAGGAAAAAAAGTAGTGTTTTTGCACTTAGATAAGTGTAAATTTGACAATTCAAATTCATAAAGAATATTTTATAAATGATAATGCCACAAATATCTTTGACAAATTGTGTGGTTAACAAGATCTACACTTTTTATGTAGTATCTTTTTATGCATCTCTTATGGTTTAAAAGTTAAAAAATATTCCTTCAGAAGGAAGAAGAGTTATCAGTTTATTTCCAGATAACTAAAGGACACATTTCATTTGTCATGCAAATATCTTAGCATATGGTATTTTAATTAAAATCATTAGAGCCACTTTTGAGAAAATAAAATAATGAAAGCTTGTTCATGTAAAGAGTAGAACCATATTTTGCATTACACCAATTCTCAGTTTTGAGTTCTGCTGTTTAGCATGCATAAACTTGATTTTAAAACTGATTTTTTTAAAAGTAGTTTTAAATCTGTATATCTGCTGAAATCTGGGTAACAAATTCTTGTGGAATGCAATTCTTTCTGTATCTACTATACGTCAACAGTGAAAAAATAGTATAAAATGGTTAAAAAATTATGAATAAAATAAAAAAAACACAGCAAAAGAATAGAGAGTATAATTAAATCTACTTTTGTTCTTATTAGGATATTTCCAAAACAATTTTCTCCTTATATTTAGCTATTAACAGCACAATAAGCTGTGAAGCTCTGAAAATACTCAGGCACTGCACATATTAAAGAAAATTATATAACTGAGAAAACTATTAGTCGGTTTTTAATACTTTATCACTTACATTTTTATATTAGGTTGGGGTTAATAATGGATGCATCGGCTTCCAAAACTAGTCCCCCAGTAATATAAAACTGTAAATGACGTTGAGTACAAATAGTTTTTTCAATTAATTTTGACGTCACTGTTCCTAAATTTATCCATTCACGCGTACAATTATACAAGGTTTTCTTTGATAAATGTTACTTCAATTTTATCACCTTATTGTGAAATAAAATTTTTTATTAGGTTTTAAGCAGTAGTAAAGAAGAAAAAATTAATCAGGCTTTTTCAAGTTGCAATACCTCAATTGTGGGAGTTACTTTTTTGTGGTATAAACTTTATCTGCAGACATAATTACTAATGCAAACAAGGTTTTGCTAATGTTATTGATATGTCAACCTGATTTATATGATACATTTATAAGATCTCACTTGTACTGCAGTTTTATTGGTCATAAATGTTTGCTTGAAAAGAGCCATGCCATTGTTTTTGGTAACAAGTGAGAAGCATTTACAGCATATGGAACAGTATTTTTATTGGAATTTTTAGTTCACTTTGATTTATACAAGGTCAAGCAATAGCTCAAAACACAGAGTATTCATAATTAAAGAATAAATATTGAACAGTGGATATTCTAGTGACATATCTCATGATAGTTTTACTTATATATTAGCACGTTATTTCTAAACATCCTGTGTATGCGTTACCATAAATATCACAGCAATGACTGGCTCTGCATTGCTGCCTATTGTTAGGTGAGAAAGGGAAGTATTTGTTGTAGCTTTTATATGTAATGAAGGGTTAAGATACATTAATTTTTAAAATGTAGGAAATAAGGAGTTTGGGTGTAAAGCATGGCAGTTCAAATTTGTTTGGCTCCAATTTTTCCCTGATGTTAGAATTTTGTACTAATGAAGATTCCATTTTGAATGCAGATGTATATGGGCTACAAGAAAATTGAATGATAAATGAGCAGAATCCACACACATTGTTAGTGGTTTGAGAACACGCTGATAAAACTGCATTTAAAACACTATGTGCTTAATATTCATATACTATTTTGACCAGACTGCAATATACGAGGGGCAGTCAAATATAAACAGGCCTTTCGTTCCAGAAAATTTATTCATGAAGAATAATTGAAATTAACATTTTTCTTACTTTTCTACATATTCACCCATCTTTTCTATACATTTGTTGGAACGGACAGGCAGTTTTTAATGCCAGTTTTAAAGAAAGTACGAGGAGGGGTGCGGAACCAGTTGCGCACAAAGTCTTTCACCGGCGGTTGCTCTCCACTCCTCCACTCCTGACTGGCCCTCTGTTATATGGGTGTGTAATGATGAACCCATGTCTCATCACAAGTGATGGTTCTGTCCAGAAAAGCATCTCCTTCCTCTTCGTAGTGTGTGAGAAGCGTGCGACACATTTGAACTTGCACTGCTTACTGTTCTGCAGTAAGATACCGCGGAACCCAACAAGCTGACACTTTTCTCAATTTCAGCTCCCTTCAAATGATTGATTGGGCACTCCTCCATAACTTATGAGAAGTTGTCGACAGATTTCAAGCACTGTGATATGGCGATCCCCTTCAATGATGTCATCAACAGCTTGGATGTTTTCTGGATGGATGCTGGTGCATGGGCGTCAAGGGTGGGCCAAGTTTTCAACACGTTCACGTCCTTCATTAAAGTTATGGACCATGAAAGGATTCTTTCCCCAAACTGTGGGAGTAACCGAATGCAAATTTCAGCTGCACCAACATTTTCACTGGCAAGAAACTTGATTATTATTCGTTGTGCAACAGCTGGATGTACCTCTCTCTGAGATATCTCAGCAGCAACTGAGGGACAGAGCCAAACAAGTTCCCAAGGCCACTGTCCCACTGTCCCCTTCCAAAGACCTCACTGCATGTGTTGTAAAAGCCTCGAACCTATACGGCACTCTATGCGTGCGCAGTAAACAAAGGCCTGTTAATATTTGATTGCCCCTCCTACACCATTTGTGCATTTTTGGTGAACTCTAATTTTAAAAATTCCACTGATATATGTGTATACAGTGGCCAATGATCTGCACAAAAAAGTGTTAAAACATTAACCCAAACATATTTTAAATATATTGAGATTTAACTGTATTGGAACACCACAGTGAAGCGAAATAATTATTAATTTTTAGATGAGTCGTATTTATTACACATCTGCTTCACTTTCGTTCCTATTTTGAGGACATGTTTCGCAAATCATTGTTTGCATCTTATGTTGCATAAGAGCAGAAGATGCAAACGATGATTTGCGAAACATGTCCTCAAAATAGTTACGAAAGTGAAGCAGATGTGTAATAAATACAACTCATCTAAAAATTAATAAATATTTTAAATACTTCAAAGCAATATATTTAATTGCCACTTTTAATACTATGTTTAACCACATATGCCAATGTGTTATTATATTTTATAACACAGGTTGAATAACATTGATCAGTAGGATTTTGGAAAAGTCCTTCACTTTAGAACATTCAAAATTAATACTGGCAAGTGTTTTAAAATACAAAAGATTTAATATTCATTTTAATACATCAAAAATCTAATTTTTTTTCATTCTACTAAATATATTAGTCTACATCACATATTAAAATTTAATTTAATACTAGGTATTTACATTAAACAAGTGAATTTGTTAAAGTTAACATGTGCTAAGAAAAAATTTTGCTTAAAATATCTATTGGATACCAGAACACAAGAGAAAATATAAACATACCTAAAATGAAATGCTATGTGTACCAATTTTAAGATTTTGTATTTTATACTTTCTCTAAAGCTAAACCTATTATAAAATTTGATGAGTTATACTCATTTATCATGCAACACAAGTAAGAAAAAATGTTGATTACATAAATTGCAAGTCATAAGGAAATGCCTGTAACGAAGGTAGTAATGAAGATTCTGTAATCATGAAATTCTCTGTTATGGCATATGTTTTTAGAAAAGCATAAAGATACATGCAAATAATTTTTTCCTTTCCTGCACTCGTAATTCAGTTTGTAGCCAATCTGATACACCTAACAGCAAAATTATTAATGTAAAAATACAAATCACAAAATATTTGTTTCATACTATCTTTATAATTGAATTTTATTCGTACCTCTTATGTTACATAAGCATATTACAGTATTTTCCCTTTATTACCACTTTAACTAGTGTACAAATAGTTGGGCCTCTGTGTACCACTCATGTGCCTACTTCTGTAAAAACATTTAACTCCAAATAAACAATAGAACAGAAATGAAAAGTGGTGACAGTGATGGGAGAATGAAGTACTAAAAGTGTACTCCATCAGAAGATGGAGGCAGATACATATACAATGCATACTCACAAGTAGAATCCCCCCCTCCAATTCTCTTATTGCAAGTGGATTGCTCAGTGCTATTGTGCATTTTGCTTCAGGAATGGGGGAATGTCATGATGTTTTGCACAAGCTGTACTCAATTTGTCTTGGCCTTAGCACCTTTTGATGACTATAACCCCTTCTGTACTCTTCCCTTTGCTGTTCTTTCATACATATCTTATTTTTCTAATCCATTTTTCTTTTACTTAATACCCAGTAACTTTCTTTTTTTCTGCCATACTTTTTGTATCCATATTGTTAGTTCCATTCT
Source organism: Mantis religiosa (assembly GCA_030765055.1). Classification (NCBI taxonomy): domain Eukaryota; kingdom Metazoa; phylum Arthropoda; class Insecta; order Mantodea; family Mantidae; genus Mantis; species Mantis religiosa. The sequence continues at coordinate 136,751,806 of CM060959.1, forward strand.
ATCTTCTGCCCTTTCCCTTCCTCCACATAATCCACAAAGTTCTTTTTGCTTGTCTCTACATCCTCTTCTTGCTAAACCTTCCTTTTCCTTTCTCATATAATGGTCAACATATTCTTCTCTTCCCTACATTATTTAATGTTTGACCTTGCTGTGTTCCCTGAAAAGCTACTGATGTTTCTTTCCCCTAGCTTCTGTATCTTCCATTTCCATCTTCTCTAATTCTTTTCATTGTTCTCCCTAATTCTATCAGTTGCCTCCTTTGTTAGCTCTAATTGTTTATGAAGCATACCTTAATTTTTATTTTATCACCTTTGCTTTTGGTTATTGTGAACCTCCTATTTTCCATTACTGCTCATCAGCCTTACTAAACCAAATGTTTTACAGAAGTTTCCTGTCAAATTTATTGCTCTCTGCAACCCAATTACCTATTTAGCCCCTTTTATAGATCTGTATATAATAAACCTGGTGTCTTATTTACAAATATAGTGCAATTTATAATGTATATTACCTTTTCTTCTGTAATCTTAGCAATTTAGAAGTAATCCAGCATGTATAATGTAGAACTAAGCTGTTAAAAACTTCATATTTGCATAGATTTGGCAACATACTTGAGTTGCAGATTCTTTGTGTTAAGAGTACCTTAAAACTTAATTTCAAAATTGATTGCATTCATAATCCTTGCATTGCAAGCATAGGTGGAAAGTTAGGAACCAGTGCCCATCTTGCCTCTCTGTTCTACAACGAAGCCACTGAGCCTACATAACTATTGAGTTTCATTCTATTCTAGTTCATCTTTATCGTGACTTCAAACTAAATGATTAAAATGCCCCATTAAATTAGTTTCATTCTACAGCAGAGAATTTTGAACCTCTGGACCAAATGTTCCACATCTCAAAACACTAATCTTCAATCACTTTGCAATGCTTGTAATTCGTGTTGTGTGCTGCCTGAAAAACAGTTTTTGCAGTTATTCTTCCAGTGCATTTAGCCAATTTGTCAGTAAGTTTGCTCAAGTGCATTAACATTTTACTAATTTCATATAAGAAAAGAATGCATTTTCTTTGCTATTCATGCCCACCTTGGTAGCGTTGTGGTAGCAAGTCTGCCTCACGTTCAAGAGGTCCCGAGTTCGAATCTCGGTCAGGGTGAGTTACCCAGATAAGGTTTTTTCCGGGGGTTTCCCTTATCCTGTAAGACGAATGTTGGGTAACTGTAAGCTCCATGGACCCCGAACTCATTTGAGCATCATTTCACCCATTCCATTCATCGTCCGATATGACTTAACGTTGGAGGACGTAAATTAAAAAAAAAATTGCTATTCACATTAACTTGACTAAATTAGTGGCATTTATAATGAATAAAGAAAGCACACTGTTAGAATAAGAAGTGAAGGGAAATTATCCCATTCGTATCTTTAAGAACTTTTGTGTTACTATGTGTCTTTATGGTAAACCAAAGTTGGTTCAGCTGTCTAAAGAAGTTCTGGGTATGACCAAATTCTTAAATAATAAACAGAGGTAATAAATATGTTTTATCAGGTACCAGCTTGGTTGTGCCTTAATGAAATGAAAAAATAGCAGCACAAATGAGCTTGAGGATGTAAAATTCTAAAACTTCTTGATATTCCTAGTAAATGTCCAATAAACATTGCAAGGTAGCACTTTCAAAAAATATTTAAACCTGCACCAATGTGAGAGGTAAGAATGTAACTTTGAGAACACCAAATTCCCTTTGAGAAACATTTCCATGGCACTTTCTTCACAACTGCAGAAAAAAAAATATATTTATAAAACTAGAGTTATTGATATAGATCAGAAGTGTGTAATCAATACCTGAAGCACATTAGTTTATATCATATTGCAATAATAATTACAAAGCAAACCAAAAAATTGTAAGCAATGTATTTCATGTGTAATGTGGAAAATACTTTTAAGAATGGCTTTCAACATAAGCCATCTCATTTACACACACACATTGTTGCTGCAAAAAGAAATATAAATATTTTATACATTTATGTATGCATTTGCTTCATTGTTATCAACTTTATTTTTTACTTATTACAAAAGTGGTATTAAACTCCCAAAGATATTCTGTCAAAATGCATCACTAATTGTATTAGCACCAGTTACTAAAAGCAATTATTGTAATTTTGCTGCATATTAGATAAACATGGCAAACAATTTTGGAGTCTTAACTTTTATGTTGAACTTAATCTGTTGCTTTACACCCAAACAGTGTAGAATATAAACATAGAGCACACTAGCCATAAAGGAAGCTCATTTCAATAAAGCTAGTCGCTTGTTCATGCATTAATATTAATTTTCTTTAAGAAAAGGGAAGTAATAATTCCTATTCAGGTGCTCACATTGTTACATTTCATATGTAAATAATCTTTTTTAGTGGTATCAAGTGCCACAAAGAGGCTGAAAGGTAGTATTTCCGAGCAAGTTGCTTTCCTATCACTGTGTAATGTGTTAAAGCTTGTTGAGTTTTGTTGTTTACATTAGTTAGTCTTTAGTAATTAATGAAATAATTTAATATTAGCACATGTAGGTTCTGTGATTGTTAGGACCCATGTGTTTTTGCAACACAATGGTTTTGCGCACAATAGCTTTCCCTGGTTTTCCTCTTTTTGTACATTTTAACTATTAGATTTATCTCTGTGTGTATATTACTATGCTGCTTATACCAAAATAATCTGGTGGTTTTTGGGGATATCAAAGGAGTATTATACTGACTAATTGCTGTCTGTCTTTTTTATGATAAGTATTTATGAAATTGTCTGCTACTTAGTTGGAGACAAAACAGATTTAGAGGCATAAGGAGGTCTTTGATTGGGTGTTTTTATTTTTGGCCAGTATTAATAATTGTATAGTAGTGACTGTACTTTTTATTTTAAAAACCTAGTTTTCCTGTCATTCCCTGTGTTTCTCTTTCCATTGATATCCCTGAATAGCACTGGAAACAATTATACTGAATAAATGTTATGTTACATCTAACCAGTGATATTAGATAATGTTTATGCTTTGTGCATTAATATAATTTATACAAATATTATTGATATTGTTTTTCTGTTTGCTGAATGAAATAATGTTTTGTATGAAGGGTCATTCTCTGGTAATGGGACAGGTGTGGACATAACTCACAACATATTATACTTATTTAAAAAATTGTATATTTTGTACATTTATGGAACTTTAAGAGGTAAACACATTTATGGTTAGAACCTAAATGTCATTGAATAATTAATGCAGTAGAACATGCAGTAATATAACTTTATTTAAGTTTCATTTCTCTCTGCAATTAAACAAGTTCAATATTCCTTTCATGGAAGTGTTGTAAACAGTGTTGTAATAAATTTAGGGAGTCAATGACATTCTGTCATTAATTGACTCCCTTTAAAATTTAAGTTCAATATTTTCTATAAATTCTGGTTATAGCATGAGTAACAAATATGTGTGTTATTGATTCAAAGCATTAGGAAAAAACGTAAAAGCAAGGTGAAGACTGGAATGTATTTTCATGATGTAATACAATTACTTTAAGTTCTTTGTAGTTAAAATACAACATATGTTATGAATAGTATGTTAGAAAACTACAGTTACAGACAGAAATTCAGACTTAACCTTTACATTGCACTGATCTTTTCATTAACTTCTTTAGTATGACCAAAACAATTAGCAGAATGATGAGGTATTGATATACCAGCAGGAAAAACTGAAACATAAATGTCATTTTCATAATTCACACTGAGATTTCTACATTATCTTGAATTTATTGACACATTTAAACTGTACTTCACTTTCATATCTCCATATTTTTGATGTTCAAGAAATTTTATATAACATTACAGTCCAACTATGAATTTTTGTAACATTTTGGTATGTGAATGTCTTGTTCTTTTGATACATACAACACAGAGATTAATTTAGCAATATAATAAAATGAATGTGCATCTGTAACTCTTTCTGTTGACAAACACTCTTCACCACATGCCATGTTCAATGTCTTTTCCATGGCTAATTTAAAAAAACATTCTCACTTAAAAATTTGTTGTATTACCTGTTTTAACTCATTAAAACTCAAAATCAGCATAATTTTTGTTAAATCAACATGAAGTTAGGTTTAATTTGACTTCCATATACACTTTAAAAAATCTCTCTTCGTAATTAAAATTATACCATGAGCCGACTGAGACACTGTGTACTTCACATACTACAAATTTTCTTTCAAAGCATTTCACTTCCACTTGAGGGCCTTATCAAGAAATTGTCAACTGGTTAGAATTCTGGTGTTCCAGCTGATCATGGTTCTCCTATTCAAATTAATATCTCTCCATGATGCATATTGTACAAACGATGGGCAAAATTATCCAGTTATTTATTTCAGGTCTTATTTTATCCAGTTGTTTTTCTAACTTCTCTTTTAAAGATCCTCTTCTCTAAATAGAACATTTGTAGTATATCCTGATCCCCGTTAATTTCTCACTGCTTTTATGTTCTTTCTCATGGCTCTCTTCAGATGGAACTATAAGCATGGCATTGTCTGTTTATGCAGAAAAGGTAATTGCCAAATTATGAGCAGCATTTCTATGGCTTGATTATTATTGTTGCCAAAGGGCAACACTTGAACTAGTCTTAATTTATAAAATGTTGACAGATCTATTTTTAGATCTTTTCTCGAATATTTCAGATGCTTCATAATGTTTCATAACCAACAATTCAATTTCTTCTGTCACAGCTCTGCCTTTTTTGAGTTCTGTTGATTTGGTTTCCTTCTTTCCTGAACATTGTTTATTAATAAGCCACCTTTTTCCCCCCTCTCCATTTAACTGCAGTGGTCATGTCGGCGGCCGTTCTCCTTTGGAATATATCATTGGTGTTACCTCGGAAATGTTGGGTTGCATTATTAGTCACACACACATTCATACTTAAGGTGGAGAATCATCTTGGCGGGAGAAAAATCCCCACCCTGTCAGGAATCGAACCCAGGTCCACTTGCCCAGCAGGCAGATGCTCCACCATCTGAGTGCTATGGGGCCAGCCTCATTTTTTCTTGTGCAGCTCTTGTTGGTTGTATGTTATTTTCTTTTTTAGGACTCATTTTATTCAGCACTGAACTGAAGACAAAACAGTTTTAGGTGGTTTCGGAAGAGTAGGCACCATTTTCCCAAATGACTCACTACTTTCTTCTTTTTGAGCTATTTTTCTGTATGCCTGATTCCTTTCATTCTCTTTAGTCTTCTTAAAATGTTTTGTTTTTATCTCTCTGCCTCTGTAGCCTACTTCTTTATCAGTGTCATAATTTATTTTCTCTCTTCTCTTTTTCGCTGTTTGACAGTGGAGCCATTTTTAGAGATACATTGAGATTAAACCTCAATCTTTCTGTAAACAGGTTGTTTAAGTTAGACATTTTTCAATTCAAATGTACCTGTCTTTAATGTAAATACAAATTATATAAGCAGCATACCAGGGTGCAGACAAAACAAATTTAAATTATTTATTATGAAGAAAGAAATTTCTCTTTATAATTGTAGAGATAAATGCATCACCTAAGTAGTAGTTAAGAGTTGTAAACAATATAATTTACAAACATTTGACTTGTTATAACAATGTGCTCTGCTACAACCAAAAACCTTTCTGTCTGTTACTATAATACCTTATAAGTTCAAAATTTAAGCAAGTCTATTTCTTTAGTGTTCAGAATGCAAGGACGTACATAACTTTATAAATTCATCCCATTCCCAAAATTTCACAATGCTGGAGAATGACCTTGAATTAACCTTTTATAATTAACAATTTTTGGCATCTTTGTTTATGCAAATACTTGTGATCAGCAACAATTTGAAAACTAAATAGACAAATCAAAACCTCAAGGTCGTATTTAATGGTATTTTCCCCCCTTTTAAAATAAATACTAGTACAAAAAATGTTTAAAATACATTTTAATTATTGGTGCCTTGATTATATATAAAATATGTCCTATGCACCAATTAAAATGGCTAAATGTATAATTAATCTACGTGATGTTATCTTGACTAAACTTGTAATAATGGGATGATAAGATACATTCTCCTAAACTTTATCAGCTTTGTTCATATATTTATTTGCTGTATCTAAACAAATAAAGATGCTTCCTTTAACATATTTAAAGTGTCCATATTCATTAACTGGTTTTAAAATAATTTTGTTCATGTTTCTATCCTTTTTGACTGCCTAGAAGTTTTGCGTAATCCAGGCTTTGGCTTTTGATCCCTGTTGTACCTTCCATGTTGAAGACAGATGTCTTGCAGAAGAGAATGTAATGATGCTGGATGTATGTTCATTTCAAGCAGCTCAATTAATATCCTGGAAGTTCAAAAACATCTTTGAAAACACTACTTGGTACGTGCAATCTCAAGTATTATATCCTATTTTTAGAATAAATTCAAGCAATCCATATAGATAACATGAACAAGCAAGGCACACCTAATAAAAGCATTCTTAGCATAAAAACTATTTGTAATCGGTTTATTGACACCAGTCACTTACATTTTTTATATTATTAAGGGACTAGTTTCAAAGGCCATTGTCTCCATTTTCAACCTCTCTCCAACTGAAGCAATGGCCTTTGAAACTAGTCCCTTAGTAATATAAAAAATGTGACGGGTGTCAATAAACCGACTACAAATAGTTTTTATGATTAATTTTGACGTCACTGTTACTAAATTCCTCCAAACACACATAGCATTCTTAGCAGTTAAGATTGAATCATTATGTCTATAACTTATAATTTCATTTTAAGCCACTGAGCAAATAAAGTAAAGGCTGAACGTTGTAAAATATCGAGGAAGGTAAGAGGTATATGTAAGTATTGAATCAGCCTCATTGAATGACTAAGTTCACAGAACATGGTACACACATTAATGTAATTTATGTACATCCAAGTTAGAAATAGACAAATGTCTGGTAACACTAAGCTCCATGGACCCTGGGCTCATTTGAGCATCATTTCACCTATTCCATTCATCGTCCGATATGACTTAATGTTGGAGGATGTAAATTACAAAAAATAAAAAAAGTTAGAAATATGTGTTGTGTGTTATAACTATCGCGATGTAGTTCCAAACAATGTGAATAAATGAAACCATACTCTTTTGACTTGATTGATTACTTTTAGCATACAAACTCTCATTTTGGACACAACTCATCTATGACTATGAGTAAGGATAACATTTGAAACCAGCAATTCATGTATTATTTTGATGAATAATGTTGTTGAAATATATCATCCTTTGTATTCTCAGCTGTATAAGTCCATCTCTGTAGCATAGATAATAGGGTGTATGCCTCACTTTCAACAGGTCCCAGTTCAAATCTTAGTTAGGGTGGGTTAACTGGATAAGGTTTTTTCCAGGTATTCCCTTATCCTGAAAGATGAATGTTGGGTAACTCTAAGCTCTAGGTACTTTTGCCCATTTGAGCATCATTTCATCCATTTCCATTCATCATCCAATATGACAACATTGGAGGATGCAAATTACACAAAAAAAAAACTGTAAAATATGTGAGCTATTTAATTTTCTATTCTGTTAAATAGAAAAAGGATGGATAAATTAACTTCTACATTAGATCTAAATATAGAAAAAACAATAATAATAAAATGGTGACAGTGATGACATACTAATTCTAGAGCTGTACAGCTCTTGAGAGCATTTCTCTTTTATCTAAGACTATATATCAGCTTTAAAACTGGCGATTCATAATCCAGTTCACCTCTTCCAACATGTTCTGAAACTATTTCTTATCCTTGGCTAATGAATGAAGTGAACTGTTTTCTTCCTGAAAAGTATCTATCCTCTTATGATATACCTTTTCAGGCAGACAGTAAAAAAGTATATAAATCATAGGTATTCTTTTGTAGTTTAATTTACATCCTCCAATGTTGTCATATCGGATGATGAATGAAATGGGTTAAGTGATGCTAAATGAGCCCAAGTTAATTGATGGAAATTAATCATTTCTTCACACTAGCTGTATATAGGCTAAGGTTTTGGATGGATACAGTCAACTTGAAAAATTCAATGCCATAGCCCGGGATTTGAACCATGGATCTCTTGGTTTCTGTCCAGTCGCTCTTACCCACTGAGCTACAATAGTAAGTCACCACAAGCGGTATATCTCGGATACGAGAGCCCCTAGTGTTTTACCAGAAAAAAAACAATGAGAAAAAATACTTTTTCAGGTTATTCACAGATAATTTTGAAGATACACATTTTATAAGTCAAGCAAATATGATAAACATGATATTTTTGAAACAATAAAAATTAACAAAATTTGCCATGTAAAATAGTTTGGTATGAAAGATTTTCTCAAAACTTGTATTGTTTTTTGAAGTTTTTTAAATACCTGCACAAAGTACTAGTAAATGTGTAGATTTTATTTTCTGTATCTGTATATACACAACTTTTAAATTATATTGTTTACAATTAGATACTCATGCCTATTTCTAAAACTAATTCTGGTGAAATCTCAATACTAGCATCATCTGCAAACAACATTTAAAATCATTCCTATAGATATAGTGTGAATCACCTAAAACTTGCCCTACCAATATTTCCAAAATGGAAAGTGCTATTGATGTGTGGTTTTCACATCATTATTTGGTAGTTTGGTGCTTATAGTTTTAGCCTAAAAGTAGATTTTAGTAACAAATGGTGTATTTTTTAAGAAAACATGCACTTTTTTAAATGGAACAATGCCTAATTACATTAAAAAAATCAAAATTAGAATGTTAATTAGAAATGTTAATGGTGCTATATGCAGGATTCTAGTGCTGGTAGTTCACATTTTTTTCCAAATTTATAGCTGGTTTTTTTTCTACCAGATCTAAAGGGTTTTTTAAATTTGAAAGTGCAAATTTAAAAAAACTCTATCTGGTAGAAAAAATAAAGATATAAATTTGTACAAAAATGACAGACTGGTTTCATTTGATGTCACATCTTTATTTCTAAGCATACCAACAGAAAAATTAAAAAAGAATGACTAACTACAACAGAAATGGAAGCAATAAAAGTAGAATATATTTCAGTTACAAAAATATGCATTGAACAAAATTTCTTCAACTTTAATGGAATGCTAGCTTTTAGGTACTTAAAAAGGTTCTAACATATCCACACAAACCTGGTGTAGCATTTGCACACTATGAATGTCATTCGTTAATGACCCATTATTTATTAATCTCACTATGGCAAACACTATGAGCAGAAATTAGGGTTATCAATGGGCAACTCACTTTCACCTTTTTTTGGCAAACTTATTTATGAGTGCATATGAAACACAAATTAAAAAGCCATTCCCATTGATCTTCAAAGTTTGGTATAGATATGTTGCCGACATCTTTGCAATAGTGCCGAATAAACATTTAGATGCATTAAAATTGTTCAATCTGCAAGAAAGGACTATGAAATTCACAATAGAAAGGGAAATCAATGCACAACTCTCTTTCTAGGATCTAAATATCATCAGGAATAACACAAAAATAAAATTTGGAATTTACCAGATTCCAACACATTCAGAAAATTAGATAAAAAAAATAGCTACAACCCAATTATACATAAGCATGCAATAATAAACAGCCTTACACACAGACTAGTCAACATACCATGGATAGAGAAGAATACTTCAAAGAACAAAAAGCCATACTACACATAGCAGAAGAGAATGGATACAACAAAAGTCTAGTGTTTCAGAGAAAATTAGAAAACCTAAACTAAAGAAAATGATTAAGGAAGCAACCACATTTACAAAAGAAAAAGGAAGCAACAGCATATTCAGTTCATTCACATATCACACAAAAACATTTTATATATTTAAAAAGATATTCAGGGAACAAAATATAATCTTGGCACCTACTAACGGACACTAAATTTTAAAATTGTTAAATTCAAAAACAAAAGATGAAATCCCATTAGTTAACAAATCCTGAATATACCAAATAAGTTGTAAACATTGTGAAAAATGCTACATAGGTCAAACTAAAAGAAATCTAAAAACCAGAGTCAAAGAGCACTTTAAAAACATCAGACTAAAACAAGAAGAAAAGTCAGCAGTAGCATTTCATTTTTGGAACAAAAATCATGATATTGATCCAAATCCAAAATTATTAAAAGGAGTGATAAACAACAACTGACATGGGGGAAAATTCATATGGAAAAATAAGGCCACATAATGAACTTTGAAATCCCACCAGTAGATAATTTGACAAAGAAGTTCATAGTTCCAACACCATAGAGAGGAGAGCAGACAACAGATGCTAGCTGGAGAGAGGTTGAAAATGGAGGCAATGGCCTTTGAAACTAGTCCCTCAATAATATAAAAAAGTAAGTGACGAGTATCAATAAACCAACTACAAATAGTTTTTATGATTAAACCATAAGAATATAGTATCTAGCGACTAAGCTGGTTGAATGGAACACATAATTGTCTGCATGTAAAAGTTTAAAAATAAGATATCTTGTGAAGTACTGGCACCAGAATCCTGCAGTAAACACAATTAACATTCTAATTTACCATACTTCCGATTTGTTTATGTAATTAGGCATTCTTTCACTTAAAAAGGTGAATGTTTGCACCAAAAATACACCTTCTAAGTGTTGTGAAAACTGCACATCAATAGCACTTTCCATTTCGAAAATATTGGCAGTGCAAGGTTTAGGTGATTCATCCTGTATATATATTTTTCTTCTTCATCAACTATCCCCATGTTCACATACGTTCATACCTGAATCCCATAACACTGAAAACTGGTGGTCTTGTTCATTTTTATTCATGCATATATATTGTTTTGCCAAATGTATTGATTGTTACTTATGGAATACTGGCATTGTCTTTGATATGCTTTCAATTGTTTCTAGTTCTTTTTATTTCCTAATGTGCTGCTATTGTTCTATTTATCAAATGCACCGTTTTTACCTTTTTTAAAAGCACAATAATCCAAAATACTAGGTGTTGAACTAGATGTGGAAACATTAAATCATGTGTATAAATACAGTCTAACAAGCATGGTAATAACTCAATGGCAAATGAAACTAGTAAGAGTGTCTGCAAAATTGAACCCAATGTCTCAAGCTGATGTAAACCACCAAATTTGTTGGCGGTGGAAAGGTAGTGGTGCACATAGAAGGGAAGTCAAACAGAAACCTTAAAAGCAAAATTATTCTATAAGTTGACAGTACTATTACCAATGATGTAAGGAATACTACGCAGGTGACATACTCCAGACACGTGAATGCAGCCACAATATCAGTTCAAAATAGCTGCCCACTTGCAATAGGTGTCAAGGAACAACAGTGTTCTGTCATGTTTTTCAGACAGTGAAGGTACAAAACTTATTAAAATCCATCACTAAATGAAGATCCATAAGGTGATACATGTCTAATGTCTAACACTTCAGCAAGTGGAGTAGAAAGTTCAAAAATGGTTTGACTTCCCTTGCAGATGTCTGTGCCTGAGTCAGGTACATTGTATTATGATGCCAATAAGCCATGGTGATGGGAAATCACCATGTGATAGATGAAATATCTGACCATTATTCATACCTCAGCACATGATATTGTTCATGTGTTCAAATTTTGCAAAGGGTCTGCAAGATGGATGCCACTGCAGCTCACTCAGGAACTCACTTCTATAACCAAACTTATCAGACCTCATACCAAGTGATTACCACATGTTTGCACCACTCAAAGATGCGATAGGAGTAAAGATATTATGTTCCAATGAAGAGGTACACCAGGCTGTGTATAAGTAGCTACACGACCAAAATCTTTTTCTTTTCAGAGGAATTCTGCACTTCCTACATACTGAAGGAAGTGTATTTAACAACAGGAAGACTATGTGGAAAAATGATACACTATTGATTCACTTTTGTTCAATAAAAAATCTTTGAAATATTTAAGGTTTTCAATTTAACTCCCCGTAGTTGCGTGCCGGACAGGAAGGGTAGTGAAAGCTCTGAATGTCTGTAGAGATCTCAAGTAACTTATTTAATTTTGCTTTGTCAGTGATGGGACATATATCACTTCCACTATGTTGAATATAGATTGCAGAACTTCTTTGTATTTAGATGTACTGATGACACACATTGTATTCGAGGTAATTTGCAAATATAAAAACAAATGTACTAAAAAAAAAACGTTAGACAAAACTATTGTTATGTGTGATTGGAGGAATTTAGTAACTATGACGTCAAAATTAATTAAAAAAAACTATTTGTAGTTGGTTTTTTCAATTAAAAATATTGTCCTTTCTTACTGCATTACAATGTTGTGACACTGACAATGCAATGCACTATTATGTACATACTTAAAATTTCTATGCTGACAGTCACTTAAGCACATTTTAAACTCTGAAGCACTCCTCTCTACATCATAAAAGGTAATAGGTGCAAAACTAAAATAATTTATCCATTGCTAAGGATATGACTTGAATGTCTAGTTTCAATGTCTGTACATATCAACAATCTATTATCCCACAAAATGCTTAATGTCCACTGTTCCTCCGTAAAACTGAAATTAGTTTCTACTTGATGTTTTCAGTCACAATGTATCGGAGCTTGATTAATTATTCTAGATATGTTATTTATAAGTTTCAAAAGCTTCAGACATCTCAAGACCTCTTTGCAAGTAAGGTCTATACAATTTTGCATAATGCAGCTTTTTTTTTTTTTTTTTTTTTTTTTTTTTTTTTTTTTTTTTTTTTTTTTTTTTTTTTCTTTTCTATCAAGCATATTAATAATACAATTTCTTTCTTGGAAGTGTTAAAAACAGTGTTGTTGTAATAAATTAAATTTAATACTAATAATAATTTCACTAATCTTAGTACTGTTGTGGGCATAACTACATACTGCATCCAATTATGTACTCCTCCTTATTACTGCTGGTTGTGGTGGCAAAGGAATTCCAGGAGCCAAATTTGAATTCTTATATTCACTCGATGGTTTGTATATTTGTTTTTCACATTTACAATGAATTTATCAACATTGCTAAATGAGGGTGCTCCTTCTACTACTTCATCACATCCATGTGCCAGGCACCTCAAGTATCTCAAATTAAGTAGTTTAACACACTGGCCATCATTCATGCCAATTTGATATTAAACAAATTCATTGATAGCCGCATACACACAGTTTATAACCAGCTTTGTTTATTTTTTAGGTGATGGTATTTTAAGTATAGGGACACACAAGGTTACAAGAAAAATATTTTACTATTAATCATGCGGAAGCTATCATTCCATTTGACCAAATATCAAGCAATGGCAGGACGAGTATAAAGCTTGTAGAGCTTGTCCTTTACAGCATATTTCTGCTGAAGAGTGCCAAGGGTGCATGGTTGTGAGAAAACTGAAATAAAGTGCCCAAATCTGATTAGGTTATTATGCACTAAGATACTGTTGAAGAAATAAAATCTTAAATGAGCCTGTCATGGAGTTAAAATTAAGTCTTCACAGGTAAGAAAATAACCTTAATGAGAGAAACCTAACATAAGTGTATTTAATGGTTTCTGATCTGTATGCTTTAAGGCACTTGAAAATTACTAACCTGGAAACCTATGCGAGTGATGTGAAACTTTCCTGATGAATAAAGGCTTCAAATGAGCAAAGGAAATGTTTCCTGGAACCACTCACCCTCTCACTTTGGAAAGGCTGCTTGTATAGGTGAAGGAAGCACCATTCGAGAGACAACTAGGTAAATAGACGGCAACCAGAACTGGCAAAAATTGCAAAATGAGTGTTGCCAGAATTGGAAAACACTTACATTTACCAATCCTGAGGTTTTGGCTATGCTTTTAGGGTTTTGCAGAACTGCTACTTCTATTTATATGAAAATATCCCTTGATTATGCTTTAGACTTAGAGCTCTCAATATCCCAGTACGCTTTGTGACTTAGGGACACAGCATGTGTACCTTCAGCTATGCTTTCTGTGGTGCAAGTGTTGGCAACAGGTGGAAATGCTGCTGGGCACTCTTAACCCTCTGTTACACGAGCTGCAGACTGTGAGTCCGCAGTTTTCATTTTCTATCAACAAGTAGCTAGAAATCAATATTTCCATTAGCAATTTCTTCTGCCCTTCACTCCACCCTTAACGAATCACTGCCAATATTTGGAGCAAGTCATTATCTGAAGCAGCATACTGGTGAGGTGCGGAGTGTTATTCCATGTGTGTGTGTTCCGTGAGTCAGTTCCATAATCAATTCTTTAAATTCTGTTCTGATGTTTGGCTGGTAAGAGAGGCTTCTCCCTTATTACAAAGTATAAATCATAAGGGTTGGAAAAGTTGTTTATTTATTTTAAATGAAGGTCATTCAGCTAAATACTCCTAAAAGCATCAAGAGCCCCATCAGGGAAATATTGGGTTTACCGAAAGCTGAATTTACTCCAACTCCACAACTAAATATTCGAGGAAGATACAACTTCTGTGACAGGAAGAAAAACAGACCAACAAGGTTTACTTGCAAGCTATACACTAAATTTGTGTGCCTAGAACATCTCACAGCATATCTGTGCAGTGAGAACAGCAGCCACTGTGAATGATTTGCTTGAAATTGACAGTGAGAATTATTTGTAAAAAGAAACTTTCTGTACAATTTTTCTGTGTTTTAATGTGTATTCATAAAAACAGTTAAAATAGAAAGAATGTTAATATCAGTGACTACAATAAATGTTCTTATTGGTTTAACAGTAAATTATAACTTAAAATTATCTTCACCAGTGATGCTTAAATATATTATGTTTACGAATTCGCTGCATTTTTTATATTGTTCAGATCCAAATATATACTTTGAAATCATAACATTAAAATGGTATATCAAACTGTGTAAAAACTAATGCGGACTCTCTGGAGGTAAAAGTAATGCGCATTTAGCGAAGGGTTAAACTCACCTACCTACCTTCAGTTATGTTGTGTGGTAGTTGTGTTATAGTGCAATCATTGAATTTCAAACTCTTTATTCACAAACATATATAATTACACATGGGCTATCAAGAGTCCTTAGAAGTGACTTTAGTGCATTTTAATGCATATTCAGTGGTCAATCATTAAAGTAAATAATACAGTTAGGTGGAATTCGGGACTTTGAAGCATACGGAACACTACTCCTCCACTTCAGTATGAGTGACAGTTACTAAGGTGATTGTAAGATTTTGGTACATTGGTGTTTTGGGAACTTTGTCATCATTCCCTGTTGCTGCATTCATTCTTATACAGAAATTCCAGATTTTCTTTAGAACATGTTCTGTAAGAAATTTTGTCTAAGTCCAACATCGGATGCATGCACGAGAGCTGGTGAAACCTACCGAAGTGACCACGCAGTTGTAGTGCTCCTGACACGGTTATTGGCGTAAGCTTCTATTGCCAACCTTTGCACCATCACCCAAGCATCTGTTTTGCAGATATTTGAAACTTCACTGTTAGCAAGATAGCAGCTTAACTGTAAAATCTGAAAATGAATTTTCCACCGTGGCCCTGGCATTCAGTAAAGAAATATATTCGGTGAAAGTTCTATCTGAAACCAATGGCTCGATTTATAAGTTTTATCGATCTTGTGCCTTTATGCGAAAATGAGGAAAAGTGCAAGCAGTTTTTGTATGACAAAAGTTTATTAACAACTAGAATGTTGTGCCGGGAGTGCGATGCCGTCCTACATCCCGTACCAAAACGGGGGCGGAAATTCCAAATATTTTCCTGCAGGAGGACATAATGAGCAGTTTTCGTAGTGCGTCACTAAAGGTTTGAAAAATGAAACTGCCACCTGCACAAGTGCTCTTGATTACATACAGTTTAGCCAGCAAGCTATCTTACGAGCAAACTGTTGTGCAGTGTATGTTCATTGACTACAGCTTTATTTATTCTTTTTTAAATGTAGATGTAGATTTTATATGATTATTTTTATTATTTTTTTGTGATTTACGTCCTCCAAAGTTAAGTCATATGGAAAGTTAAGTCACATCGATCGATTCTTTTTTAAATATAGATAAGAAAAAGTAATTTAAGTAATATCGAAAATTAACTTTTTAAAAGTAGTGTAGTTGTTAGATCAATGTTGGTAGTGTTGAAAATTTTCTGCTATTGACATCGGCGCATTTCACTTCATCAGGTTCCGTCAACGCTCGCGCGTGCCACCGATGTTGGACTTAAGACAAAATTTTGTTGGGGGACTTGTTCTAAAAAGCCGAATTTCCTTGGCTACACGTTACAGCTTAGGGTGCTCAGTTTACCAATTTCATGAACGTCCTTGACATTTAACTAAACTTACCTAGGTTGAGAAGATGAGTGGCTACGAGAATGACGGGTGTTAATGACGTAAACGTAGCAAGCTACTGCCAACTGCACAGTGCTGAAATATGCCAAGACAGTAAAAAGATGTTGCCAACCCACATTCTTTTTTTGTTATTCTTGTTCCATGATCACTATCATCATGATCATCAAACATACGGAATTTTGCCCAATACATTTAAATGGATCGATAAGATTAAGTACCGATTTGTTTTTATGTGTTACAGATTTCGCATTTGCCAATAAATTTTTGGCTTTAAACAATCAAAATATGCAAAAAGAGCGAAAGAGCAAAATTTTGATTTTTTAGCCCATATTTCACAATAGCCTTAATGGTTCTTGTGCAATGGGATTTATCTTGGTAAAAGTGCAGAATGAGCGTGCACAGTTATGTTGGTAAAGCTTTGTTTATTATTATTAGTATTATTATTATCATCATTATTATTTATATTATTGTTACTATTATTATTAATTATTATTACCGCTATCATTATTATTGTTGTCGTCATCATTATTAGCAATGCCCACCTCGGCAGCATAGATGGTAGCATGTCAGCTTCACGTTCAGGAGGTCCTATGTTCGAACCGATATGACTAAAATTTGGAGGGCGTAAATTAAAGAAGCTATTCTTCTTCTATGATAATATTAACTTTGGCAATTATCCAGTAATCTTTACGTCAGTTTATTTGGGTGTTATAGTATCACTGATTTGCTTACGGTTTTTCTTTTCTCTCTCTTTTTTTTTTTTTTTTTTTTTTTTTTTTTTACGTCCGCCCCAACGTTAAGTTATATCGGACGGTGAATGAATTGGGTGAAATGATGCTCAAATGAGTCCAGGGTCCATGGAGCTTAGAGTTACCCGACATTCGTCTTGAAGGGTAACGGAAATCCCGGAAAAAACCTTATCTAGGTAACTCACCCTGACCGAGATTCGAACTCGGGACCTCTTGAACGTGAGGCAGACATGCTACCATCTACGCTACCGAGGCGGGCTTTGCTTACGTAATGTTCACTATTCCAACATTTTGTGCTAGATTCCTTTAAGTTTTTAAATAATTATGATGATAATAGAAACAATATAATAATATATAATGAACTCTGGCAATGGTCCATTCATCTTTACGTCGCGTATTACAATATCGCTGGTTTTCTTGCGTAATGTTGGTACTTTCCGCGGTAGCGCGCTCTGGACGTTAGCAACGCCCGTCAGAGCCACGGTATCCGTTCGCATTCATTCTGCACTTGTAACAGTATCTGTATTATAATTTTATTGGTTTTTATTACAGCTTCCTTTTATTAGTCGTCAGTTTCCTTATGCAATATAGTATCGCTAGTTTGGTTACCCAGTGTTGGTAAGCTCAGCGAATGCATGTTGTCACTGTTTTCAACGCTCATCAGCCACCGCTATCACACCCGGCATCCTCGTAGACACTGATCTGCAGTTAAATCTTTTCTTCTATATAAATGTTGCACTCACATTAATATATGAGTCTTCACTCCTACGCCAGCAAGATCAGCAAGCTTCATGAGCTCCAAATGATTACTTTGAAACGACATTGTTACTTGCCTTAAATGCACAAATAAATTTTAAACTGTGGGTTTCTTGAAGAGCACCAATAATTCTCGAAATAGAATGGCGCTGGAACCTTAACTTAAAATTTTATATTTTAATTTTGAACATCAACGAAATATATATAGGTTAACACACCTTATTCAACAACACTACTGCCAACCATCATCATGTTGTTATTAAAATGTCAAGATTACATAGTGGCCAACTCGGGAAATGAAAATGCACCGAATCCTTCTTTAAAAAGGACTATAAAAACTAACAAGAATTATAAAATGTCGATATCTCTCCCGCCATATAAAGAATGTTGATAAAATAGAACACTGGTTTATAATTATAATATAATAAGTATATAACAAATATATAAAGGAAACAATTAAAACCTCTCACTGGTATAATGTAACAATTATATAAGTTAAACTGGCGGACACTATATATTGAACGTCATCGTGTAGAGTTATGTGAAATACCTATGTTATCTTCTGTTTAAAAAACTCTCTGTTGATAAAACCTACCAAGAACTTCATTATCCTTCGAAAATGATGGTTTTCTGAAACTGCGGCTATGCATGCTTTGAATTTTCTCAACTATATCTTTGGATGAATCATAGTTGCAGAAACATTTCCTTACATTTATAAGTCCAAATCTTATTGCCAAAAAGAAAAGCCAGGTTCTCACTTGCATTTTATACCTGCCTGGCTGAAGACCCCTTCACAGCCTCACTCGAATATGGAAAGAATACAACATATTTATATGACACAACTTCATTACGTAACTGAAAGTCATTTACTTCGATCCATGTTACGTTACGTGAATTTTGCTACTTATTAACTGATAAATAAACTGGGAGCATTTGCATTTCGATGCCCTGCGCTTCAGATACCCATTTGGAGAAAAGAATGACGTAGCTTAAGCTTTTAATGTTCTCGGGAAGTTTTTGTAATTATTTTTATAAATACTAGAAGAAATTGAACACACATATGACGCAATTGTGTAACTTTATCAAGAGAACGTTTACTTCATTAAGGTTTTAGCTTACAAAACAAAGATAAATATGTGGGTGCAAGTGATCCTAAACTTTGTGTTAAAAAATGTCCCACTGGAAGCCACAAATCGTAATTTGGCAACATATTTATTTGATGAGAAACATTAAGTCACTCAATGAGGGATACTGAATTTTGGAATCAAATTTCTCATTTCCATTCTGAACTTCCTGTTGAAAAATAATTTAAAGGTGATGTGTATTAGATTCGTTCTTATACATAGAAAACCAAAAGTAAGCCATATAATAGCATTCTCCCAATTTTGAGATTTTAAAATAAATTTATAGTTCACCTAATGGATATTTTGATGCACTTTTAGAGATATAATTTTAAAAGCTACTAGGCGACGAAAAAGAAGGTAGTGCTGTTGTGTGGAGATTAGGACATTGACTTTTTAGTAAACAATGAAATGCTTACTAGAGCTGAAATATTGTTATTCCTCATATGGGTTAATAAATACAGTAAACACAGCTACAAGCATTATTGAAATAAAATCAACTTTATTAGATGTAACACTAATAAGCGAAAACAAGTGTAGACAAGCAACAGCTATAGATATAGCCTTTTTAAACCATTAATCACATATAAACGCTCAAAATATTATATCCTATACAAAATTAGAACCTTCAAGTGCAAACAAAGAATTCAGAGGCAAAGATATGAAAAAATGTATTCACCTATTACAAAGAGAAAAATGAGAAGGTCTCGAACACTAAACAACGTTAACAGTAAGTGTGCTATATCTGAAAGTATGCTTTTATTTTGGTTCAAAATAGATTTTCCCCGTAGGAATGAATATTTTAAAGAAGCTAAAAGAATTTGGTTACCAAAGCAATGAATATCAATTATAAAGGTAAGAATATCAAACGCTCATAAATGGGAAGACCAAATGAATCAGTCACATTAAGTTAGAACTGCGTGGTAAACAGTTGAAAAGGAAACAGGAAGTCATAAAAATAAAACATGCAATTGTAAACAATGGATATGAAGGGAATAAAATTTAATTTTTCACACCTTTAATCTAAATTTATTAGAATTAACTAAGTATATTAACTGTTACTAGGTCTTTTCCACCCATTCGTAGTAATATAGTTGTAAATGTCGAAATGGTAAGTAGTGATGTTTGCGTTGTCCCAGTACCCGAAAAAGAAACAATGTGGTGAGAGGAATGAAAACCAAACACTCAGCTGGAATGGAGGACATTTCCTTATTGGGTTATCAAAAAGTGCATAGAGTTTTATCACAATACACGTTCACACTTGCAAAAGAAGTGTTCAGACAAAACAGATCTATAGGATTAGCTATAGGTAAACTCCAAAAACTTGGTACAATTGGCAGTTGGTAAGAAATGTTTAACCATGGGTATTTTCCCTGACTAGGCCGGTGGCCTAGACCCAAGAGACGAGGAGAAAGACCGCATTCTCTAGAGGTCAAGGGCTTTCGCAGTTCACAGTTATGCCCTTTGGTCTCTGCAACGCACCAGCTATCTTCCAACGCTTCATGGATTCAGTAATAAGAGGATTGACTTATGACGCCTTTCTGCCATTCCTGGACGCAGCATCATCGTCAGCAAAACATTCGAAGACCATCTCGACAACCTGAGCAAGGTGCTACCGAGAGAGCAGTTGAACAGCCTGAAGCTAAACCGTGAATTAATGCAAGCTCTTCCGCATGGAAGTCAACTACATGGGCCACATCACCAACCGGAATGGCCAGAGACCCGGAGGAGACACAAGTTGTGAAAGATTGGCTTCGCCCAAATGATAAGTGAGAATTGCGCATTTTCCTGGAACTGTGCAGTTATTACTGTCGCTTCCTAAAGGGCTTCTCCAAAATCTCCAAGTCCCTCACTCGCCTAACAGAAAAGCGCCATCCCTAAATGCGGACGGAGGACGCAGAATGGGGTTTCCAGCAGCTAAAGAACACACTTTGCAATGCTAGTATTTTGGGATCCTCACAACCAGACGGCGGCCTTCATTGTGGACTTCGACACCAGCGACTATTGCATTGGAGGCGTTCTATCCCATGTCCAGGACCGCCATGAGCTGGTCATAACCTTCTGCACTAGGCAGAGAAGAACTACTGCGTCACCCGGTGAGAGTTACTGGCGGTAGTGAAGAACTTGGAGCACTTCCACAAGTACCTGTACGGTCAGCCATTCCACCCGAGGACTAACCACTTTGCCCTAACTTGGCTACTTAGCTTTAGAAACCTGGAGGGTCAGATATCCCGTTTGGTTTAGCCCGTTCAGGAGGACACCAAGGAGCAAACCGAAGGATCGACAAACTCTCAGAACGCTACTACTGGCTGAGGCTGCCAGCAGACTCTGAGAGATGGTGCCATCAAACCCATGTGTGCACGGCGAGTCGAGGCCACCAGACTAGGTGCCAGGGTCGCATGCGGCAATGCAATGTCAGAGAGTCTTTCGAACGCATCGCTGTTGACATAGTTGGACAACTGCAAGTGTCCGACCGAAGCAACAAGTGGTGGCCGTGAACTAATTCACCAAGTAGGCGGAGGTGTATGCCATCTCGAACCAGGAGGCGAAGACAATCACAGACTGCCTTGTGGTGTAGCTGTTCTGCCGTTTTGACGTGCCGTTAGAGCTCCACAGCGACCAGGACACCAATTTTGAGGTCCACCTGATGAAGAAGGCACTGGAAGGACTTGGGGTGTACAAGACCATCACAACACTTCTACATCCGCAGTCGGAAGACATGGTCGAGAGATACATAAAAACTCTGGAAGGTCGTGGACAGTCATCAGCGAGACTGGGACTAAAAGATGCCACTGTTCTTGCTGGCTTACCTCTTGTCAACACACAACCCTGGGTTGACGCAAGCAAGCTTAATGTTCGTCCGAGAGCTACGCTTTACTTATCACCTGTTGTTTGGAAGACCCTGGAAGCGACGCGGCCAACAACCGAGTATTTGGAGAACCTCGCAGACCATCTCCACGACATGCAGGAGATGGCTCGTCATAACATCCAGATGGCGAGCGACCGCATGAAGACCCGGTACGATAGACTAGGAGGATTCCAACAGGGTGAACTGGTCTGGTTGTACCGCCCTACCCGGACCAAGAGACGCTGTCCAAAACTTCAACAAGCTTGGCAAGGACCATAATGGTTAGTAGAGAGAATTTGCGACGTTGTTTACCGCATCCAGAAGCTGCCACGGGGAAAGATGTTGGTGGTACACCTGGATCGTCTGGCACGTTACGATGTTGCTGTTCGGAACGACTAGCTTCGATATGGGAGCAGTGTTACAGTATAGCATTCTTGGGCTGCTGCCAGCCAGAGCTGGGCGTTTGCCAGGAGAACTGGACACTTGCCAAGAGAACGAAAGGGACAGAGAGAGGCGCCGGAATATTCTGTCTTTCTCCTGCCACGGTGTATGTTATCGAAAGGCTTTCTAAAAACAATGGCTGGGGGTATAAAACTCCGCAAGATGTTAGAGCGGCAGTTCTGTGGTGGTTATTGAGTCAGTGGACGTTTGAAGCGTACTGCAGTGATCTCTTTCATTTGTTCACGTGCGGCGGAGCAGCGAGTCAACATTGAAGACAGCTGATTGTCAATGTTACGTCCTTTTACTGCAATTAAAGGTGTTCCAAATTTCTGCAACCCAAACTTTTCTCTACGTAACGTTTGCAGTCACATTAATAATAATTATGGAAACCCTCTTCTATATATTTTCACATTTGTCAGAACAAAGCATATCTTAAACAGCAAATTCATTACAAAATTCTGAGTATTAAGTATATCTAACCAAATAGAACCTTCCCGGGATGCATCATGTATGATAACTGAAAATGGAAAAATCACTGTGAAAAATTAGCTACGAAATTGAGCTCATGTGATTCTTTATTAGTATCTATCCATGATAACATAAATCTGAAAACACAAAGAAGTGTTATAGTATGTAAATTGTCATTATTTTGTTCCGAAATCTTTTGTTTTGCATGCGGTCAACGTTTGCAAATATTTAAATAGAAGAAAGAAAGCATTTAACATAATGTGCACCAAAAGTCATGTCATCCTGCAGAATTATCTTTAAAGTATTAAAAATAGTGCATCTTGGATGTGTAACTATTTAAGAGATATTAGTCAAGCTTAAAAAGTTTAGGAACAGCTTAAAGTGAATGAAAGTCTCCACTAGCATAACACCCAGAAAATGAATGATCCTTTTATACAATTTTGTAGCACAGGTACTCTCAAAAACAGGATGTAGCACCTGGCAATTAAACTATATAACAAGTTGCCGGAGAAAATTACGGAAGTTAATAACATTTGCCACTTAAAAAGAATAAAATCCTTCCCACTACCGCATGTATATGACTTCATAGATCAATACATAATAA
Source organism: Mantis religiosa (assembly GCA_030765055.1). Classification (NCBI taxonomy): domain Eukaryota; kingdom Metazoa; phylum Arthropoda; class Insecta; order Mantodea; family Mantidae; genus Mantis; species Mantis religiosa. The sequence continues at coordinate 136,775,091 of CM060959.1, forward strand.
ATCCGGCCGTTCATTGGTGTTGGCAGCCTTCAGTAAGCCTGAATCAATTTCCTGCGTGCCCACCTTCAATAGCGTTTTAACGCAGATCGGAAATTTAGATTCGGGTATTGTAGGATGACTTTGGGAATTTAGGTTTGTTGTGCGAAAGGAGAATGCTAGTTGCCCTTCGAAACTATTGTTTGTAGAACATAGTACCGTTACACCTTTGGTGCATAAGTTAGTGAATTTTGATTTGTTAACTTAGAGGCCAATAATCTCTGAATGGGAATATATGGAGCTGTTAGGAATTCTTCCAGTGCCATCTCGGGTGCCCACATGCAATGCGGAGTACTCGATGTTGCGTGAAGCGACGTTCCCTGCAATCATACACTCGTAGAGTCCTAACAAGCGTGCTTTGATGTTGTGGTAAACCTACGTATACTTTTTCGGCGCGTCAACTAATTCATCCTCAAAATATGGAAGGGAAGAAGCTACACGAAGTATACTTTTTTCCCTATAAGTTGTAAATGGAAATAAACGCTAAACGTCACTTTAATACGTAACAATTTTATTATTTACGTGTTATTACATTTAATTTATTGATGTGTTACGTTTTATTATTCACAATAAAGAGAAATTGTCAATAAAAATAACCAGTTCTTAAATGAAACATCTCTTTCACGAATCCCTAACACTTTTATTTCCAATTTTTTCACTTTTTTTATTAAATAAACAATCAGGATCACAAAGGGGAAAGGTAGAGTGGGAAGGCTGGTTCTACTTTATTTATTCATGTGTGGTTACATTTTGTTGCAACATTTTAGAAAGAATCGGTGTGCGCACCCGTGCCAAAGTTAGCAAGTGAGATCTAGTTGATCATTTAAATCGCTCCACACCTCATGATATCTACGCATTTTGTATCGCTCTGCTCTGAGCCACTGTTTGAATGCAAATAAATTAGGATAATCTGCACTCAGGCAATAATGGTAGAAAGCCATTATCAACCACATTTGAGACCGTGCAGTGTTGCCTTTCTTAATGTTCCAGGATAGAATTATTGACACTGTCGTATATTCCGCCCTGCTTCCAACCAGCACGCCGATTTTATGCTTAGGCCATTTCCAGATCTCAGATATGTTTTTGCAGGTGGTAATTCTGTGTATCTGCGTGTCCACTTTTCCACAGCGTTTACACCATGGGACTGTTGCTAAATTATGTTTACATTTCTTTAATTCCGTTGGGATTAGTTCATTCCCAAAGAAGTACACGGACACTTTCCAATCAAGTGGAACGTAAGTTTTTTGAAAAAATGTCCATATGCGATCCCATGTTGTGTTTGGATATTTTGCAACAATTGCTGGCACAGTCAAATACTCTTTTAACAAATCGATGTACAAGTGTTTGGTCGTAAGGCATCCTGACTCCGTTGGAATCAATGGCAATAGATGTTGATACATCTGTTAGATTCCAGCCTCCTTCAGTTATTTTCCGGCGTAACTGAGTTCGGGCTACTTTGTAGAACTGATTCCGCCAAATATAATAACCGATTGCCCGTTCCAAACGCTGAGAGCATTTTTGGTGCTTTGGTATTACCTGCGCTGCGTACCATATTTTGGCTAAAACAAACGTGTTCACATGCCAATTTTTTTTTAAACTAGACTTAAGTTTCGTGTTAACTGGGACTGCATGAGGTAAATGAAGGTATTAACAATTCGCGTCCAATTCCTCTCAATTAGGTCTTCCAGCTTTGAGGTGCAGGTCAGCCCTAAGACTTTTAACGCCCTACTGCGGGTAAACAGAGCATCTTCCATTGTCCAATCATTCAATGTTAGTAGCTGGGATCTGTCAAAGTTGATCTTTTCTCCGGACGCCCTTTGGTATTCGTTTAACAATGGTGTAATAGCATTAAAGTCCCCCAAATGAGTAAGTATCAGGGTGACATCATCAGCATAAGCGAAAATTCTCTCACCACTCGAAGGATGGGCTCTCTGTGCAAGGATATTTGTCATACCTCGAATGAGCGGTTCTATACACAAGGTGTAAAGAAGCATCGATAATGGACATCCCTGCCATATAGATTGCAGGATCGGTACTGGTTGCGTGTAAAATCCATTTATTTGAATTCTTGAATGCGCCTTGTCATAGATGCGTTTAATGAGGCTTTGAAAGTCCACAGAAAATCCAAATTGTCTTAAAACTCCCCAAATATAGCCATGATGAGCCTTGTCAAAGGCGCTTGTGAAATCCGGGGCTAAAATTGCCGCAGTCAAGTCTGGGTTCTGCTCACAAGCAATAATAGTATCCCGGAGAGTCATGAGAATGTGCGTAATTCTCCTTTCTGGAATACCGCATGTCTGTCCCGGTCCAATGACATTTGACAGAACTGCCCGCACACGATTGGCAATTATCTTGCTGAACAACTTAAAATCGGCATTAAGTAGTGTAATAGGACGATATTCGGTGAATGTTCTTGCCGCTGAATGTTTGGGTATTAAAACAATAATTCCTTCGTTGAAACCAGACATTTCACTCTCGTTCCGTTGCAACTCTAACATTACTCCAAGCAGTGTGTCTTTTACAGTCTCCCAGTTCTCTTTGTAAAACCGGTAGCCGAGGCCATCTCCTCCCGGTGCCGATGTCATGCTGGCTGATGTGAGTGCCGTCCATAGTTCTGTCAATGTTATTTCCGCATTTAATGCCTCATTATCTTCTGGTGATAGTTGTTCCACAATGTTCTTGTAAACATTTTGCTGTGCTGCAACATCGACTTCCGTTTTCCCAAATTTGGAAGAAAAGAAATTGTAGGCCTCTGCTGAGATATCTCGTGTTGTGGTCAGTAGTTCTCCAGATGTGGATTCCAAAGCAGAGGTATATTTCTGCGTTCCGCGGCACTTTTCAGGCGCAATGTGATAGAGCGAGGTTTTCTCTTCACCCTGTAGCGAGTTCTCTCCCGCTCGTTGTAGTGTTCCCCTACAGAGTTCTTCCTGAAGTGAACAAATTTTCTTCTTTATTGCTTCGATGTGATGCGTCACAGTTTCTCCACCTTGTTGCCTCCTTTGTTGTTGGTATCTATCGTTAAGCAGTTCATAGTAATAATGCAAATACTTTCTTCTATCCTTTGCCTTCTCTATGCCTTCACTCTTGTAAAAATTGCGTATGGCAGGCTTCAGAGTGAACAGCCACTGATGTAACTTGTTGGCGGTTCTACTCTTCGCGGTTCGAGTCCAGCTTATCCACCTCTGTTGAAACTTGGATTTAAGCATCGTATCCTGTAAGAGGGCATTGTTTAATTTCCAGGAACCTCTTCCAATGGGTGGTGGTCTTTCGGTGTGCATTATTTTCATGATCAATGCATGATGATCGCTAAATGGCACTGGTCTCACTTGGATGTCCTGAACCTGTGATGTCATCGTCTCACTTACGTAAAATCTATCTATTCGCGAAGCAGCAGAGTTACGATGGAAGGTAAACTCGACATAGTTGGCATGTTTCTTTTCCCATGCATCCTGCAGTTTTAAGGACTTACACAGGGGTAATATTGGCCCTTCTGGTCTTTGGCATTGATGATACAATTGAAATCTCCTCCGAGGATCAAGTTGTCGAATTTATGGCGCAAAAAGAAAGGCAATTCCTTAGCTAGGAATTCTTCACGTCCCTTTCGTCTGTGGGACCCAAATGGCAAGTATACGTTAACTAATAGGGTGTTATTTTCAGTCAATAAAGATGTAATTCTACCACTCGCGTTCGTTTCTGTGAGGCGCACTCCACATGTTACACGATACACTATTGCTGTACCACGCTGTTCCTCTCCCACGTTTGATATGTAGGTATATTGGGGCCCAGAGAAATCCAGACAATGCTCGTTATTTTCTTGGACAAACAGAAAATCAATTTCATAATCAAATACAAAGTCGCGCACTAATGTTTTCTTTGTGTAGTTTCGCAAATAATTTACATTCACTGATGCCTAGGTTAGGAGGAGGAGTGCCATCAACAACACCGGAAAAAGAAGTTGCTAATACATAATGCCGCCACTAATTCACTCTTGGTCTACCGGCTTGCTCTTCTCTTTAGATTTCCTTGTTGGTGATTCCTCCTTTGTATCCGGATCTTTTTTCTTACGTTTGTCTAATCGAGGGTCACGATTGCTAACTTGCACTCCACGCACACAGGGCTGTATTATTATATTACTATCTTCCAAAGTATCAGCTACTGCCATTTCCTCCGCTAGGGGGGCCGAAGTTGCTGGTTTAGTCGCTGCTGAATAATGCTCAATCTTGTCGTCCAATACTGTCGTTTCGCCATCTGCTATATATTCACTTCGTGGTGCATCAACCACCACTGAATCCGTCGAACACTGGGACTCCAAACCGTTAATGTCACCGATGACCAAAGTCTGTGGAGTTTCCGCGTCATTCTGCCTCGTGTCAGTCATCGTTGCGGGTTTGTCATCCTCGCTGCTTATGCCTGCCTGCCGGTCGTCTACTATCTCCGTATCGGCTGCCGGTAAAATGGGGTGCGCATCTTTTTCGGTGTCCACATTTTGATTCACTACCCTTAGTTTCGGTAAGGCTCCAGATGCCAGCTTGGCCCATGTAAAGGTATCCTGTGTACTGTTCGGTTTACGTGGTACGAATTTACGTGGACATTGATTAAGTAAGTGGCCCGCTGAATGACAAATTGCACAAGTAGTAGGTTGATCTTGATAACTAACCAAAGCCGAATGTCCCTCAATATTTATGAATGACGGGATATGTTTCTTCAATAGTAGATGAACCGTGCGCATTCCGTTTGTCACCTTATAACGATAATTCTCATTCCATGCATCATCAGTTACCTGTAGTATATTACCATATGGTTGCAAAGCCACGTTTATTTTCAAATTTTTTATATGTAGTGGCAAATTGAATATCTTAACCATACGTCTTCCGAATCTGGCAACATCAATAAGCACCTTGGTCCGTTGTCCATTTGACAGAGTGAAACTATCTTCCCCATTTGTCTGTTTTAACACTCGTTCTACCAAATCTTGCGAACTGCATTTAATAAAGATCTGTCGAGAAATTCCATTTATTTGTAATGCTGTAACCTCATCTTCTTCTAACTTAAGCGTGTTGAATATCCATTCATGTATCTCGCATGCAGTCGGTCGACTAATATCTCTTTCTACAAAACTTATCACCAATGTTGTTGGACGGTCGGCCATGTCGATTATGTCGTATTAATTACCGTATTAAACAAAAAAGAATACTAATATTACGACGTTAACGTCGTCACTTCGCAGAAATGTGTACTGTAAACAGCCGTAATATCGCCGTAAAGTAAACACTACCCGCGAGCGCAACACCACTTCCCTCTGTGCCGGCGGGCAAGGGACCTAACTCGACCTTCACCGTACGGCAGCTGAAGGCCGACTGGGAAAACTCACAGGAAAGTAACGGCCAACAGAAGAGATGGAATGGAGTCCCCTGTTCTGTGCTGTTTGGAGGTAGCATAGCCAGCTGTCTGCAGCGAAATGTCTTTAGCTTTAGGCCAATAGGCATCCCAGTGCCATGAATGGGATACAATGTGGCAATTGCACCCTGCACCCGCGTGGAAAGACCCCGCGTGTGCTAACGAAACGTCAGACATCCATCCAACCTCACTCCTAGGTAAGTGCTGGAATTTCTCCATTCTATTCATCTACCTTTAAAAATAAGTGTGGGTCAGTCGTCGAGGTTTTGACGTTTGGTGAATAGTATTGCATGGCTGTTGTCCGAGTGACCGCACATACAATGGCATTTATACCACTCTCGGACGAGGCGGAGGTGTTGCTGGATAGGGTTGACAGCTCTGAGAAATTGTATATCTGTGCCGAACAGGAGCACATCAATGGCAAAATCGGCCATTTTGACGTTCGGCTGGTTTGGGAAGTCCGCCATAAATGCGCTAAATAGCGTTGATGAAAGCACGGAGCCGTCAGGGACACCACCTCTTACTGGCCTAAATATTGACGTTTTCCCTGCGACTGCGGGCTTCGATATTAAAAGTGCGCTGTTTTAGAAAGCCGTGTACTATGTAATTAATAGCGGGTTGGACGCCTAATTAAACTTCAGCTGTTTTTAAAGTATCTTGTCTGAAAGATGATACTAACCTGTGCTATAATGAAGTACAAGATGGAGATCCATAGTTAGATGACATTCAGAATTTCAAGCGGACTAGCTGCAGGAACCTCCGCTCCGAACAATGCGTCTTCATTCTTAGGCTGCTTCCAAGCAGGCTCCCATAATAAAGAGGCCGCGCCGTGGCTCAGTGGTTAGACCGACTGGCTCTCACCAAGGTGGCCCGGGTTTGATCCCAGGCGACCGCAAAGTGAGATATTTGATAGACAACACGGCGCTGGGGCGGGTTTTCTCCGGGATCTCCGGTTTCACCCACCATCTCATTCCACCGGTGCTCCATCTTCATAAAATGTATCATCAATGTCACCGCCTGCGGTACCGTATTTATTAAAAGTGGGCGTTAAACACTACACATTTAATTTCATTTCACATAATAAACTGTGCGCAGTCTATATAAATGAGTATATAATTGTAAAATTTTGTTCTGGTTTGCCCAACATGATAGTAATGATCATACGGATAAAATAAATCTGACTCGTAACTAAAAAAAGTTATATTTTCCTCTTTCCTTTTGTTTAATATTCTTAAGATTTAATTTCTTTTTAACTCGCTAGGTCAAATCGGACGATGAATGAATGGGTGAAAAGATGCTCAAATGAGCCTAGGGTCCACAGAGCTTAGAATTGCCTGATATTTATCTTTCAGGACAAGGGAAAACAGGGGAAAATGGTATCCAGAAAACTCCCGATTCATACTGGGGACCTCTTAAATGTCAGCCAGACACCCTCTGACCTATATGAAGAAGGTGGTCTTAATATATCTTATTGTTGTCTCATGAGATCGAGAAGACAAACTTGACTACATTATGTTTACCACTTTACCAGGACCACGGCACCCTTTTATTTCTGACCAGTTAACGACTCCTGATACTTTCAACACATTAATATCATTACAAGTTTGTTCATGCAGTTCTGTAATAGAAAATTAAAAATAGAAAACTCTTGACACTTACCTTTGAGGATAAACTTAAGGTTAACTTTATGTTTGTATATATATGAAACTATAGAAACTAGCCTAAGTAGTTTTAGTACATTAAAATTTTTTTAATCATGTCGTTTATTTTCAAAGTAGGGGAAAACGCTTTGGACATGCTCAGATTTGGACAATCTTCATAATTTTTACAAATCACAAAACAGGCAGTTTGTTAGGGCTGTTTACATTTTGACTTTGAAGAATTTAACAGGGAATGGAAAAATAAAGCCAAATTCATTCTTGGTGGTCAGTATAGGATTTCCACTAAATGATATGGAGCATAAAATAGAACAGAAATGTGCTTGCTAAAGTGATACGGATATTTGTTTATTATCACGACCTGGGTTATCTTTGCGTGCTAACAAGATTAACTTTAAAGCGGCAAGCACATAGGAATATTAAAACATATTTCCTACTATGATCCTGTATAGCAGTTAATTTTAGAATTTCCGTTTTATATCCCGACATACAGATATAGTTATAGCTTCCATATCTCAGCATATAATTGAGGAGATAAAACAAGAATTGTTGAATTTTTATATAAACGAAGACTGGATGTTGCGATGATTTAGACCTACATGGTGATATTGGAAATTTTTCTACAGAAGGCAAGACATTTGTGCATTTTAATCAATCCTAAAGTTTTCACTGCACTGAAATTTTGACTAAACTTAAATACAATAAGGACAAGCTCCTTTCTATTTATCTACTTCAGCCTTAGCAGATATTAATCAGATGACCGACTTTTTTTTTAATTTACGTCCTCCAACGTTGTCATATCAGACGATGAATGAAATGGGTAAAATGATGTTCAAATGATCCCGGGTTCTATGGAGCTTAGAGTTACCTGACATTCGTCTTTCAGGATAAGGTAAAATTCCGGAAAGAGCCTTATCCAGGTAACTCACCCTGACCGAGATTCGAACTCGGGACGTCTTGAAAGTGAGGCAGACACGCTACCATTTACGCTGCCGAGGCGTGCAACTCTGAAAATCTATAGATCTTTCAAATATACATTAGGTTTTTTGAACCATCTTTAATTTAAAGGTTTGAGATTCACCATGTAAACAAAATCTCGGAACATGTTTCTATTGGAAGCAGACAAAATGATTCACAGAAATTCTTCAATTACCAAATAACAATTGCTATCATGTGTACCTCTCAAAAATATAAAGGTCTTTCAATAATATTAACGCTTTTTGAATTAAATCTTTAACAACTTGATATTAACATCCAGCTACAATCATTAAATTATACAGGTGTCATCGAAGTGCGCAGTGATGTAAACCCCATAAAATACTTTATTTCTGCTGTACAACTGGAACAATTTTACATTAAAAATTTTCAGTTTTTTAAGAAAGACCTTACGGGTATTCGTAACAATATAAGGGGAAAGATGTGGAGCTGTGTTCAGAAGTTATGGTGACAAACACTTGATAGTTAAATAAAGAGACTCAGACCTGAATGAAAACATTGTTAAAATGAAAGTAATGACAGCTTCAGTTTATAGTATTCCTGAACGATGCTAAGCATTAAACATGCAAACAATGTAGTGAATACCATACCTTTCCTCACGTGCTCGGAATGTCCTTAAAATTAAATGTCGCACCATTATTATATCCATTTTTCAAGTGCACTACTGCAACTAGAATTCACTGCCTAATTTATGATAGTACTGCTTTTCATTCAGGTATCATTGAAATAGAATAAAATCGTAATTGGCTCAACCATCCTCTTTTAGATAATTAAAGACCAAGTTTAGCAAGTCCATCTAGAGAACCAGAGAGTACAAGTATACGTGAGCAAACCATTCCAGAGTTACTGCGGGATTTCTGAGGCGGTATCGCCTGTGACCTGCATTCTGCAGGTGTGTGTTTTATTCCGCGGCCGACTCTCTTGGCCATATACAAGCTGAGAATTTCACGGCCGGAGGAGTTCAGAGCCCGCGCATCGGATAGCTCCCAAGCATATTGGCTTTCAAGCTTTTTTCAGCCTGTATTGGAGAAACTGCTTCGACCAGGAGTGTGTCATTGCGAGATCGAGTACATGACTTCACAGGACCAGCAATACTATCTAAACCCTTCTGAACAATGAACGGGTTCACGGTACTAAACTTTTGATCTTCCTCAGTTCTACAAATAACTAAATAGCGAGGACCACAAGACTCAGCTATTTCTATTCCATGTTTTTTTTTGTTAAGGTGTGCCATAAAAAATAAAATAAGTTTCATCCTCCACTGCTCCCCACCCACCACGGAGCCGAACAAGGGGTCATCCCACTGGGATTACAGGGCTACACAGGGGATATAGCAGGCTCGCCGTCCCACTCACCCTGGAGTTCGGTACAGTACCTAGTCCTGGCCGTTTGATTAGGGTTGGGTTAGTCCCTAACCTCCCGTTTAGGCGAAGCAGAAACCAAATTAGTGTATTGGAAATGCGCACCCTCCCCAAATTCAGAAGAAGACTGGAGCGAGCTCAGATGCACATCCCTCAACCACCAGAACAAACTCTTCAAAGGACACGGGTCTCCACGCACGGCGTACACGTGGGTGGGTGCTTTGTCTAACCCCTCACCACCAAGAGGAACCCACATCGAGGGTGACAGGGTGGCTCGGGGCCTCGGGATCGCCAATTCCCGTACCTACCGCAGTAGGCCTCTGGGGGGATGCAGTCGGCCACTCTACTTAATCAGCCGGAACTTACTGTCTATGGGTCGCTTAATGTCTATGATGACCTGATGAGTCTGTTGACCTGAAAAAACTGCCAACATTTGTTGGGTTACCACCGTGGCTGAAGTGAAACTTTGATCGATGCTGGCTCCCTGCTGGACATTCTTCCTCTTCGGTTTTAACGCTAAAGTACCGGAATCCCCGCCGTGAATAATGCCTCATTATATAGAAAATTGAAACTTCAAACGGATAAATGTTATGCCAAATTTTTTGATCCCTAAGTTCAATTACAAATATGTCTGTGAAATGGAGAGGGAAATATGTACTAAATGTATTCAATATAGAACAACAAATATTATACAATATTCCACAGCCGTCTTTAGGAATCACGCATATGGTTTAACCAGAAGGTACAATGTATTACGGTTTTTAAGGCATCATATTTTTATAAATGATCTTAGCTTTTACTGTTTCACCTTTTTGAATTCGTTATTAGGAATATTCCTCAAAACTCGCTATTTATATGTCTTATAATTTATGATAAAACATTTTTTTCTAATATTCAATATCATTTCTTGCTTACACCGCTAAATATATGGGTTTATTTTACGTTATCAGGCATATTCATTTGTGAGTCAGAATAATAAGTAAACTTAGACATAATTAATGCATTTTTATTAGTTGGTCATGATAGAGAACGGAATTTAAAAAACCCATCACTGATTCTTGGGATCGTGGGGTCGTTTTAACCTCAGGGTGCTGAACTTTTCCGTGTGTAAGAATTCTTAGTATGTCTTCTTTCAGCAGAGAAAGAAACGGGAAATCACGTGTCGTACATTTATGATACTTAAAAGAACCTTAATACCGTGAGAGGGACCTTTGAGCAAAATCGAATCCCTGGTATGCTGGCGGGCATGCGAGGTAACACCGGAACTAATCGAAGTAGCAGGAAAAGTGGAGTTTTAATCTGTGCTTAGAGATAAATTGCCTCTAAATTTTACAACATTCATCAAAATCCAGTACATTAAACCACTTTCTCCAGGATATAGTGGCTTCTGCATATTTTGATATAAACTTTGAAGGGCAATGTGCCCGCTCTTTAAATCTTCAAACCTAAAATCTAAAGGCAGCTTACAAAACCCCTCTCCTTGGTAATGCTGTCTGTGATAAAACCTTGCAGTATACATCATGGCGCTGGGACGGGTTTTCTCCAGGATCTCCAATTTCTCCCACCATCTCATTCCACCGGTGCTCCATCTTCATCTCATATATGATCAGTGTCACCGCCTGCGATGCTGCATGGAATAAAAGCGGGCGTTAAACACTACATACGTCATAAAACCCAATTGAGTTTGGGCCCTCGCCGACTATATCCAGGCTGACAAGGCCTCCCAGCAGCCACGGATGGACTGATGGACTGACGGAGAGAAGCTGTATGCTTTACATCATGGAAGAGACCATTACTTCAGCAGTAATAAAACACAACCAGGGCAAAACTTTAAAAAGTAACGAGAATCAAATAATAACATTTTGATTCGGGGTTCTTACAGAAATAATACTCAATTTTCCCACAAAAATATTGAAAAAGAAACCAGCAATATCCTTGGTGTTTCCGCGAGCAGTGTACATTGTATTACAATGGATCACTTAATAATTAAAGGTCTAAAGACACTTGTAAAATAGCGTTATGAGAAACACGACGATTTTGCAAAAAGTGCTACTCTCAGTAGTGATTTATTTGTTTTCGGAAATAAACTGCCAACTCTAAGTAACTTTTTGATGCTCTAAATTGCTCTAAATACAGACCTGCTGATTGATATTGGGACGAAATATCAATAATAATGGCGATATCAATTATAATGGACGGGGACGATGTTATGGTGTGGAGTCTTATGTAGTTGTGCCAAATCAAAGCTTTTTATGATGATGACAGCAACATTCACTTTCTGGATAAAACTATTTAAATGATGGATATAGAACATCTGCAGCTAGCGACGATATAACTCTCACAAGTATTTCTCTATGGTCTCTTTCCTGGTCTGCTGGCTTGAAGGAACCGACAAAGGTTCATATAGTTCACTTTGGGAATTAAGCTGGCAAGGTAGACGTTGGTTAGACGGACCATTACATACAGAAGACCTGCAACCATCATCCACGACAGAAGAGGGGTATTAAAAAGACCTTGACAGAACGAGCAAAACGTCTTTGTGAACCGATTGCCCTGAGACAAGCTTCTGGGGAAATTCAACATCAGGACAATTTACAAGTCCACAAAGGCTGGCCCCGTAGCTCAGTCGGTAGAGCACCTGCCTGCCGTGCTAGGCGTCCCGGGTTTGATTCCCGGCGGTGGGGATTGGGATTTTTCTCCGACCAAGATAATTCCCCATCTTCCCCAGATTCTGGAAGTGTGAATGAGAGTGTGAATGTGTGTGTGATGTAATGATTAAAAAAACCTAACGAAAAACGAGTTAACAGCTTCGATATATACCAAAGGAAAACGGCCGCCGATATGACCATTATATGTAGTTAAAGGCGGGGTATAAATGGAACAAGAAAAAAAAAGTCCACAAAGAAGATAAACGGACATCTGGGATCAGCTAACGATAAGCGAGAGCCACTTTGCACAAAGGGGTCTACCGAATACCATGCAGTTGCGGGAGAGACTACACCAAGCGCAGCATTTACACCCGAAACAATGAGCATTTAAACAACTACCCTCGGGGAGAGACTGACAAATCAGCTGTTATGCTGGCAGAACACGACATTAAGTTTTATGAAACTGAGGTTCTGGACAGGATTTATCGTGAGACAATAGAGATATATAAGCACAGAGACAATTTCAACAAAATAGAGGAAGCATCGCGGATAAATAACATTAGGTTAATAATTTGGTGTTTAGGCTTGGCGAGCATGCCAGGGCTGATCAGGGCTATTCCTTCTTTAGCCTAGAATATGTTTTTATTGTGTGGAAGGGCAGAGATCTTTTGGCTTAATTTGGTTGTTGTGGCGGAGTCAGACTTACTATTAGGAATATCTTGATAACATTAGTTATCCCGTCTTATGCCTATATATAAACTATAACATTTTTATTATTATATTAATACATATTTTAATTATTTTATTATTTTATTTATACATATTTTTATAATTTTTATTTTATATATATCTTTTGTATATAATATATTTTGACTCCGTTCCCCAGTCGCATCCATCGTCATTTTTTGCGTTTGCTGCTTCAGTTTTTTTCTTCTGTTTGTTACGTTTTTCTGTTGTGTTGTTATATGTTCATGATGGTGTTCTATTTCTGCCTTTTCTTTTTCTTGGTGTTTGTCGTAGACTTGTATTAGTGTTATCAGAGGGGGATACATTTCTTTTTCGTTTGGTGTTATGTTTTTCATTTTTTGGGCTGTGTTAATTAGTTCCCTTCTATATGCTCGGGTATGGGCATTATGTATGTATTTCAGCATTAGTTGAGCGATATGTTGGTCTATTAGTTTTGTGTGAGTGTCTTGATAAATGGTGTTGTTGCGGAGATTCAGCAGTAGTTTGGACGTAGACACTTACACTCGAATGCTTGTATTTTCTGTATTGTCTCAGTGTTAATCAGAGGCATTGTTGCTACCGCTGCGTAGGTGAGGACTGGGCGTACTAGACATATGTAGAGTTTCCGTAGGATCTGTGGTGATAGTCCTTGTTTATTCAGCTTGGCTAGGTACGTACGTGTGGGGTGAATTGGTTTTGTTTTTCGTAGGACTTCACCTCGTTTGCTGCCCGAGAAGAAAGGGAGCATGTTAAATTTTAGTGAGATGTCTCTGTGTCGGTGTTTCATTTGTTTTTTTTTATTACTGTGGATTGGTCTTTTTGGATGTTTAGTGAAATTCTCCACCTTTTGATCCATTTCAAATACACTTTGAGTTGGTGTTGAAACTTTTTCCTGACTATTGGCATTCTGGGATCAGTGCTCCAGTATGCTGTATCATCAGCATATTAGGAAAGTTATATTGTTGGATGAATTGGCGGCGGAGTGTCCCCTGTGTATAGGATAAAGAGCAGTCCAGAGATGGCGCTGCATTGTGAGGTACCTGCTTTTAATTCTGTTGCATTTGATAGTGTTTTATTTATTTTAATTTCCGTCAGGAATGTTGCTACCCATCTTGTTATTCTTGGTGGTATTTTCTATTGTGTAAGCTTATAGAGCAGGCCCTTAATTCAGCATTTGTTAAATGCACTTTTCACATCAAGGAAGGCGGCGATTGTTTTGTATCTTTTATTGTAGCCGTCTTGGAAACTGGACAGGACTCTTACCAGCTGGTCTTGAATTGTAATGCTACTACTGTATTCAGTTTCTGTGTCTGGTAGTAGGTTAAGTTCTTCGCAGGCTTGGGTTAATTTTGTCATCATTATTCGTTCGAGGATAAGGTTGGAGTAAGCGATATAGACCAGTAATTTGTGTGGTTAGTGTTATCTTTGCCTGATTTTTCTGTTAGGATATGTGCGAGTTTCCATATTTGTGGATGATAACCGTATTTGTACATGGCGTAGATATTGACTATTGCTTTGATGGCTGTGACAGGTAACTGTTTCAGAAGCTAGTATATTATTTCATCTTGACCTGGGGTTGTGTTTTTAACTTGCGATATGATAATAACCTCAGTGGTAGCTATTGGTGTATTGAGATGTCTGGGTTAAAGTCTGCTTTGCGTTGTTGTGGAGTGTACAAATGCTGGAACTTTTTGATGTAGTTGATAATTCTTCTGAAGTAAAGTTTGTCAAATGTTGGGTGCTGTGGCGTTTGGAATATGTCCTGGTAGTGTAGCCTGAATATTTCCAGCTTTTCTTTGGTCGTTGCGATGTATTGGTTGTCCTTTATTGGTTATTGGCCTGCGACGTTTCTCTTTGTGCTTTTTATAAGTCACCAGAATTGAGCAGGGGTCATTTTATGTGTTTCTGTAATTTTATCTAGTAAAGTGTTCCAATGTTGGCAGTTGTGGTTGAATATTTGATTCTTTATTTGTTGTTGGATATGGTTTAGGATTCTTTTGTCTTCCGGGCTGTGGGTTTTCATGTGCTGCCTTTGTGCGTTTCTTTTTTCTTTGATGGTTTCGAGTATATGTTTAGGTAGTGTTCTGCTCTATGGAATTGCGTGTATTATTTTCAGTGGGATGGCTGAATTTCTTGTTTGGTGAATGATTGTTGTGACTTTCTGCTAGGTTGTCTATATCTTCCCTTTTGTGATTAGTTGTTGTGCCATGTTTGCTGTTAGTTGTGTGTAAGTTTCCCAATTTGCTCCTGAGATGTCATAGATTTTTTCCGTTGTTTGTATTTCGGTGCGCTATGGTTGGGTTCTTAGTGTGTCGATGATGGGCAGATGGTCCGAGTCTGGGGCAATGCCAGTGATAATATGAGGGCCGTTCAGAAAGTAACCGCCGGTTGATTGCAAAAAATTCACCAAGTTAAATAAAACTATTTTAATATATACATCTTAAAACTACATCTTTGCACTATTTTTCTACATAGTCTCCATAACGATTGAGGCACTTATCGTATCTGTCCACAAGCTTTGAAATTCCTTCTGCATAAAAATCACCCGCTTGTGCCTGGAGCCAGCCTGTGACCGCATCTTTGAGCTCTTCGTCGTCATCAAACCGCTGGGACCCGAGCCATGTCTTCATATGCATGAAGAGGTTATAATCGCTTGGTGCCAGATCTGGGCTGTAAGGTGGATGGTTGACAACGTCCCACTTGAAGGACTCAAGAAGGGCTGTTGTTCTGCGAGCAGAGCGAGGACGGGCGTTATCGTGAAAAAAAAAAACGATACCGGAAGTCAGCATACCACGGCGTTTGTTCTGTATAGCCCGTCGTAATTTTTTTAGTGTTTCACAGTACACGTCTTGATTAATGGTCGTCCTAGGTTCCATCAATTCAACCAACAACACCCCTTTTGCATCCCAAAACACCGTTGCCATCAATTTTCTGGCAGAAAAAAACTTGCCGGGCTTTTATTGGTTTGGTAGGCGAATTTGAATGTGCCAACAGCTTTGATTGTTCTTTTTTCTCAGGGTTATTGTACTTAATCCAGGTTTCGTCCCCGGTCACGATTCCGTTTAACAATGGTTCACCTTCGTTCGCATAACGTGACAGAAAGTCTAATGCAGAGGCCATTCTTTGAGTTTTGTGGTGGTCGGTAAGAGTTTTGGGCACCCATCGTGCACAGAACTTACGGTAACCCAATCTTGCTGTCACTAACTTGTACAAGAGAGTCTTAGAAATCTGTGGAAAATCAGCGAACAACTCCGACATTGTGAAACGTCGGTTTTCACGAACTTTTGCATCAACTGTCTGAACGAGTTCGTCCGTCACCAATGATGGTCTACCACTCCTCTCTTCATCATGAACGTTTTCTCGTCCACTTTTAAATAAACGTACCCATTCACGGACCACTCCTTCACTCATAACCCTTGGTCCGTACACGGCACAAAGCTCACGATGGATAGCTGCTGCAGAATATCCTTTGGCTGTAAAAACCTCATAACAGCACGCACTTCACATTTGGCGGGGTTTTCTATTGCAGCACACATTTCAAACGGCCACAAACATTAAACTAGCGCAGATACCACGTTCACTCGACCACAGCTTCATGCCGACTGACCTGCTGAGTGCGTGAATGCACAGATGGCGTCGCTACTCCCCCCACTACCCGCACTGTGACCGATCGGAGGTTACTTTCTGAACGGCCCTCGTATTTTCAATTTTTATACATGCTTTTTGAGGATATAGCCTTTTCTGGTGAACTAGGTTTCTTTTTGTTGATGTGGCCTATTTGAAAAATCTTTTCCAATGCAGCGTCCATCGTCGAACTAATTGTCACTTTGTGGGTTTGTAGAATTAATTGTCAAATTGCAGAAGTTTCAAAATGCTATCTATTTCCGTAAAAACACACTTTGGTCACCCTTACAGTAGCAGATTTACGTAGCACACCCAAATACAATGCTCAAGATCGTTGATCACAAACAAAAGAATTCACATTGAAAACACGAGGACGATTCTGAAGTTCCAATTCGATTCTAACTTTACGACTGTACTCCAACTAACCGCGGTCATTGGTCATTCATGATTCCAGTCGGTTGTGGAATGTTCTTTATCAATCAAGATGTCACTAGAAGTTTCCAGTTATCCATCTTTATCTGTTTCGGCAAGCCCTTTTATTTCCACGCTGCACTATCTCTCCTTTGTGCGCACAAGCCGCGCTATCGTAATATTGGGTTCGTGACAGTATCTTGGTTTTTTGGATTTAGATCTGGACTATTAGGGCTTCGACATTTTGGAAGGTTTGCGGCAGGTATATTTGTGTCGGGGTGAATTCTTTCCTGGCCGGTATCATCATCCCTCCATAGGGGACTTTTTCTCTGTCTTTCCTGAAGATTATTAGTGGTTGGAAGGAGAAATTTCGTCTGGGAGTCGGTTTTGTCTCATTGATGGTTATCACATATGCTATGTGGTGATTTAAGAGGTACTGTAGCTCTTTTCGTTTATTTGAAATGCCATTTAGGTTTAGGTGTACTAAGTTGACTTTGTGGTTGTTTACGGTGTGTACGTTTGTGGCTGCAATTTTTGTTTCTTACTGATGGGAATGGACTTCGTGTGATTTTCTGCTTGAGGTCGTGGATGAAGTTGGCTATCTGGTTACCTATCTTAGCAGTGCTAATGCTTTTCTGGATGGTCTTCTGAGTGGTCTGTTTGATGTTCTTGAGTAACGTGGCTCTATGGGCTGAGGGTGTGTGTGTAGTGTTTAACGCCCACTTTTACTACATACGGCACCAAAGGCGGTGACACTGATGATACATGAGATGAAGATGGAGCACCGGTGGAATGAGATGGCGGGAGAACCCGGAGGTCCTGGAGAAAACCCGCACCAGCGCCATGTTTTCCACCACAAATCTCACTTTGCGGTCGTCTGGGATCGAACCCGGGCCGACCTGGTGAGAGCCATGCGGTCTAACCACTGAGCCAAGGCGCGGCCTCTATGGGCTGAGATATCACGTAGTAGAGCGGGGAATGATGGTGGTTAGTAGGTGCTGTGCGACTATGTCTGCGATTTGTTTGACGTATTGCATGATGTTTTTCTACATGGTGTCGATTTGTTCTTGGATAGTCTTGATGTATTGTTCTGTGTGTGTTGTAAGATCTTCTATTGCGCCAGCTGCTTCTTTTGGGCTGATCTCCCTCTTTGTGGAATATGTGTGAATATAAACTCAGGCCACTAACTGGGAGGATTTGGTTGCTGTGGGGACGGGTTGTTGTGTGGGAAGACTTTTGTCTTAGGTGCCTGGGTTGGGAAAGCTGGTTGTGGGGGTTCTAGGTATAATGGACATTTAAACTTGATCAGTGCAGTGGCCGGCGGTGTTGCATGTAGCGCAGAAAGCTTTTATGTTTCTGGCATTGTTGTGCTTCACACAGTCCTCCGCAGTAAAAGTATTGTGCTTGCTCTGTACATTCGGTTTAGTGGTGCCGATATTGTTGGCCTTTTCTACTAGGGATATGTCTTTGTGTATGCCGCGACAGCTCTGCTCAGAATATCTGTCTCTGTATAATTTGCGCCATGTGCTATGATGGTTGTGTTTGCAGGTACATCTGTGCGGAATACTCTGACTAGTGGATTGGTTTATTTCTGCTTATTATTCTGGTTGTTCTGATTATTTCGGGGTAGTTTTTCTGAATATTGCGGAGTAGTATATCATCCGGAATGTCATGGGGGATATCTTTAAGTACGGCAATGATAGCTTCGGGCAACTTCCCTTGGTACGGGTAGGGCGATACAACCAAACCAGGTCATCTTGTTCTAACCCTTGGCTGTTGGCTTGCTGTCGTATCAGGTCTTCATGCGCTTGCTAGCCTTCTGGATGTTCTGACGGGCCATCTCATGCATGTCATGGAGACGATCTACCAGGTTCTCCAAATTTTCGGTTGCTTGCTGTTTTGCCTCCGGGGGCTTCCAAAAGCCAGATCACAGGGGAAGCGTAACCCTCGGCCGAACATTAAGCTGGCTGGCGCCATCCCAGTGGTGCCGTGCGTTGACGAGCGCTAGGTCAGAAAGAACAGTGGCACTTTGACATCCCAGTCTCGCTGATGGCTGGCCACGACCTTCCTCAGGTGTTCTTCTAAGGTCTTGATGTACCTTTCGACCATGTCATCTGACTGGGGATGTAGGAGTGTTGTGCGGGTCTTGTACACCCCAAGTCTTTCTAGTGCATCCTTCGTTAAGTTGGACTCAAAATTGGCACCCTGGTCGCTGTGCAGCTCTAACGGCACCCCAAATCGGCAGAACACTTGCTCCACGTGACAGTCTATGATTGTCTTTGCCTCCTGGTTCGGGATGGCATACATATCCGGCCACATGGTAAAGTAGACCCCGAGCACCATCGGTACTTATTGCCTCGGTCGGACACTGGGAATGGTCCAGCTATGTTGATAGCGATCCTTTCCAATGGCGCTCCGACGTTGTACTGCTACATGCGATCCCGGCTTCTAGACTGTGGGACGTGACTCGCCGCACACACGTGACACTGATGATGATATATAAGGGCGCTCAACTACGGTGGTCGTCAGCGTCCTTTAAAAAATTGGCCATGGCAAGAGCCAGATATAAGACTTTCTAAAAACTATACAAGTGTAACAAAACCTATTGAAAATACACGTACATAAACAAAATCAGTCAAACTCTACTAAAAATTTCGTTCACTATATCCTAAACTCTAAACTATAAAAGAATCTACAAAGAATCTAATCGTCTCCACGCACGGACTACACGTGGATGGGCCTGTTGACCGTCTCCCTCAGCTACGATGAGGAGCCCACATGAGGGAGACTGTTGGCTCGGGACTCCGGGTGCGCCAAACCTGTACCTACCGAAGTAGGCCCCTGGGGGGACACGTGACACTGACGGCACCATCTCTCGGTGTCTGCTCGGAGCCTCAGCAAGTAGTAGTGCTCTTGGATTTTGTCGATCATCCGGTTTGCTCCCATGTGTCCTCCTGAAGTACCGGCGTGCACCTCTAAGACTTCCGGGACCTTACTTTGGGGAACTACCAACTGTTCTCTGTGCGTCTTCCCAAAAGACGATTCCCGTACCCGGAACATCACTGAGTATCTTGTCTTCAGTGAGTCCCATTAGACCGAGTGCGACTTGTAGGTGGCGCTCCTCGGTGCGATGTCCTCCCAGGTTGGTCTTGTCCCTGCCTCCACTTCCCTCAAAAGTGACCTCAAGTCTGTGTCCGCCAACTGCTCCCTCCTCAGACCTGCGCTATCCCAGCCGTCCGTAGGCACTGTCGTGACCACTCTGGCAGCTCCGGCACGCTCCTTCTCTTCCACTCTTGTGCACTTGCCCCACTCTTCTGGACAGGGTCTTCGGGACATGGCGTCTGCGTTGCCGTGGCTCTTCCCTCTACGATGTTCAGAGGTAAAGTCATACTCCTGCAGCCTCTGTACCCAACGTGATGTCTGGTCTTCCAAGTTCCTAAAGCTGAGCAGCCAGGTTAGGGCGGAGTGTTCAATCCTCAGGTGGAATGGCTGACCGTACAGGTACTTCTGGAAGTGCTTCAATGTCTTTACTACCGCCAGTAGCTCTCGCCGGGTGACGCAGTAGTTCTTCTCTGCCTTGGATAGCGTCTTACTGTAGTAGGCTATCACCCGTTTCTGGCCATCCTGGGTTTGGGATAGGACGCCTCAAATGCAACTGTCGCTGGTGTCGGTGTCCACAATGAAGGTACCACCTGGCTGTGGAAATGCCAGAATAGGAGCGCCGCACAGGGTCTTCTTCAGGTGCTGGAAAGCGCCTTCGGCGTCCTCCGTCCACACGTAAGACCGGCGTTCCTCTGTTATGCGGGTGAGGGTTTTGGTGGTGTTGGAGAAGCCTTTTATGAAGCGGCGGTAATAACTGCAGAGCCCTGGGGCGCAATTTTCGCTTATCCGTTGGCCGAGGCTAATTTCTCACGGCCTGTGTTTTCTCTGGGTCTGTGGCCAATCCGATTGGTGAGATTATGTGGCCCAAGTAGTTGACTTCCTTGTGGAAGAGTTGACACTTCTTTACGTTCAGCTTCAAGGTGGTCGCCTGCAGTCTCTGAAGCACCCTACTCAGATTCTCGAGATGGTCTTCGAACGTCTTGCTGACGATGTCCAGGTAAAGGAGGCAGGTGTCGTAAGTCAGCCCTCTCCTCACTGATTCCATTAGACTTTGGAAGGTGGCTGGTGCGTTGCAGAGGCCAAAGGATATAACCGTGAACTGCCAAAGTCCTTGGTCTGTTTAGAATGCGGTCTTCTCCTTGTCTCTCGGGTCGAGAGCCACTTGCCAGTAACCCGACTTTAGGTCTAGGGTCGAGAACCACTGCGCAGCAGCAAGCGTGTCGCGAGTGTCGTCAATCCGGAGTAAGGGGAAGCAATCCTTTGAGGTGAAAGCGATCAACTTCCTGTAGTCCACGCAGAAGCATAGCTCGCGTTCTTCTATATCACAGGGGAAGACCAAGGGCTGTCAGACTCTTCAGTCACTCCCCTGGATTTCATGTCATCTAGCATATCCTGCACCGCCGCTTGTTTTGCCAGCGGAACGCGTCTAGGTGGTTGCCGAATAGGTCGGGCGTCTCCGGTGTCGATGCGGCAAAGCACCTTGTCCTTACGGCCGTAATAACTGTTACCTTGGCTGAAGATGCGCTGGTATCGCCTCAGCAGTTGTCGAACTTTCTCCAGCTGTTCTGCGATCAGGTGATTGGCCGCCCTCTCCAATAAGCCTTCCAGCCGGGGCCCCTGGTTTTGCGTCGGCAGAGACTCCTGTGTGTTGTCGATTGCTTTTACGCTGACCACGGTCTCGCACGTCTCCAGTTCCGTTCCGGCCTCTATGTCGTTATCGCTGTCTGTCATATTGAGCAGCCTCACTGGCACCTCCTCTCGGCACGTCAATAATGTCCTAGCTACACAGAGGCCGTACACAGGCGTGTTCTGGTCCAGCATCATGTTTTTCGTGCGCTGGCCTTCCAGTCGCGCCGTCACCATTACCTCGCTTCCTGCGGCGACAACCACGTCTTCCTTTAAGATGACCCTGCAGATTCCATGGCGCTCTTTGGGTTCCTGGAGTATGACCTCTTCTCCATTGAGTCGCACGACCTTCTTGCCGACGTCGGCTGGCACCTCGTGGCTCCTGAGGGTATCCAATCCTAGTATCACCTCCTCAGCCACCTTCGCGACGAACAACCACTGATGCACGGCACTCCGTCCCAAGGTCAACTTCATCAGAGCCTCCTTCTCCAAAGGCAAGGTGTCGCCCGATGCCGTCTCAAACTGGTATGGTGTGCTCGGCTTCCTCGTGGACAAACCCCTGGCTATGTCAGGTCTAATGACGGTCACGGCTGCCGCAGTGTCTACGAGCACGCACCACGGCTTCCTTCTCATCCAACCGTCCTTAATGAGACTGTCATCCATACGCCGGCCAACGGCGCGCAGCGTCACTCGAGGGGATGGCGATGACGGCGGCGAGGTGTCCCTCGCCACGTCGGTCCTTACTGGTTCCTCCGGCTGCTCTTTCTGGTGTTGGTTATCTTCGCGGTCATCGTCGTGGCCAAGTTGCTATTTGCAGCTTCCATCTTCGTTGTTAATTCGGTCTTCATTTCTTCCATCTTCTCGGTGATGTTGTCTTTGTTCCACTTGCTGACAGCAATTGTGACTTTGTGGTTTCTTAGATTTAAAAGTCCAATTTGCAGAAATTCAAATTGTTCTTTATTTTCGTAGAGATTCACTCTGCTCAATCCTTACCTAACAGAATTACGTCACATACACAATCTACCAAGGTCGATGATCACAAGAACAACGCTCTGATTACATCTGTTTACAACACTCCTGTTACAACATCTGTACAGCTGTTTACTCTCTTTCTACGACTAACTCTTGGCGAATCGTCGCTCCCTTAAATACCTCAGCTGATAATTCCAGACTGTTCCAGAACAATCAAGAAACCGAATAATCTCAATCAATCAAGATGTCACCAGAGATTTCCATTTATCACAGTTTGTTTGTTTCGGCAGACCTTTATCTGCGTGCTATCCTTATCAGTTCCTTTGTGTAAATAGGACGCGTTGTCGCTCCGCCCGAACTTTTTATGTGTGTCGCCGTGACAATATTTAAAATGTTTCAGTGATAAGTGAAGAAACTTAAATGGTTAGAGTAGCATTTTAGATAAAAAGAATTTGTAATATATAGAAAGGATTTATGCTTTTGTTTAAATAATTGTAATATTTAATAATTAATATATTAATATTTAATATAAATTTATAGGTAAAGGCATTTAAGTTAAAAAATGTTTCTTTTATTAATGCCTAATAAGTAGAGATGTTTCGTAGAATTTTGTTATTTAATGTATAATGTGAGATGTCAGATTTTGTTAGGAAAGAGTTAAATATTTCTTTTCTCTTGTTTTTGGTTTTAAAGTAGAAACGTTTAGAAATAGTTATTTTGTTTGTTTTAGTTAAGAAATTGAGCTGTTTGTTTTTGTGGTTCTAAATTTTTTTGCTGGATACCAGTATAGTATTTAGTATTATTTTAGTTTTTCTGAGTAGATAGAATTTCTTAGATATTAGACATTTTTTTTTTTGTTTTTTGATTCAGTTTTGTTTTTTTCATTAATCTGAAAAAAATATGTAATTATATATTCATGTATATTATGTTATATTTTGGAAATAAATAGAAAATTTGAATATATGCCCCGGTATAGTTTTACAAGGTGCCGGGGTGGTCTATTCAGATTTTATTTATTTTTTATTTTTTTTGGTTGCTTGGTGTTAGTGATGTTAACTGTGATGCACGTTTGCATGATTTTATTGCACACCTACAACAGAACCTAGATGCCTTTGTTCTTCTACTTCACGGCTTTGGACTTTTCAATTTGTTCCGACTCCAATATGGTCTAACCACCCTTCCTTCGGTTTTCTACTTCTCTATGTTGTAATAGGAATAGGAGAGTCCACTTGTTTTAAGATGATAGGTATTATTAAACCAACATTGATTAAACTGTGAATGATAGTATGTCTGGTAGGAAGACAGTGTGAGACTCTTAACAAAATGTACCCAACTTTTCTCCCTAATGTATCTCGTTGCACATCGAATAGTTTCCCTCACTATAATAACGTTGTTGACACTGTCAAACACGATCGAATAAGTTGGTAAACGTGGTAATTGTGTGGCGGGTAGAAAGGACGAATTTAATGTCTTTACTCTTTCGTGGTAAAACTTTGCCGTCGCGTAAAATTCGCATTGGGATTTGTGTGATTTGGGTCTTTCTGTTTTCTGTTCATCCCTGAACTTAGTTTAGCGCTATTAGGATGTACAAGAGAAGAACGCGAAATAAAGGTGCTACACCAACAGGTTTCAGCACGTCTACACCTGCTAATGAGGAAAGCCAATTTCCTGCGCCTAGTCAGAGCCCAGTACCTCATAGTTCACAAAAAAAGCGTAATATATTGCAAGTGGAAAAGCCAGTTCTGCCTACAAGTAAGCACGCTAAAGTTGCAACGAAACAAAAGTTTAATTCGTACTTCGATGAAATGGTTATTACAGCTGGATTGATTCTACAGCCACAGGATAACGTTCCTCATTTATTAAGTAAGTGAAGTTTTTTTTATAGTCTTGTGAGTATGAGTGTACGTGACGCGCTGTCAAGTTGTTTACGCCACTTTGCACACTGAATTGTCAATATGAGACAAACTTGGCAATCCTTAGGCGAATAAAACATCAAAGAACCATGAGCCTCAGTGTAGCTCTAGAATCTGTAAAGCTTAACCGAAAATATACACCTATGTAGCTGTTTTAAAGGGTTAAGCTATAGTCCCTTCTCAGCAGTTACTTGGCATATAAAAGAACAGCGTCACAAAATTCCAGCACCCAGCAGTGAGATAGGAACCTGACAATTTTCATTGTTAATAAGTACTTTTCTTTTACTGCATTGCATCTTTGTTCCGTCATGTCAACTGTTTGCTTCGTGAAGTCGAGGGCACTTGCAATTACTTCCCTTTCCTGCCCTTGCCAGTTAACCTTCAAAATGTAGAAGCCACATTTATAATAATCACAAAGATATGATAAGCGTTATTTACCTTCTCTCTAAAAACAGAACCAGGTGCAGACTGTTTTGCTGTGCTATGAGTAAGCAAGGTGTATCATTCTTTTTAAGTAAAGAAATAAAAGCTCCTAGGCAGCCAGGTAGGCAGTCATGGTCACAGTTCCAAAAGTTTCGAGGCCATAATCTTCTGTTGTGTACATTAACATGTACATCAATCAATTTATTATTGTTCACTATAACATAATACAGACATTATATATATAACGTCAATAAATTGTCCATTCATTCATTCTCTCTCACACACACATATACAAAACATAATCTATTCAAAATCATTGAAGTTGTCATTAAAATATTTGGTAATACTGCAGATAAGCGGCGTGGAGTTATGTTGGTATGGAATGACGGCACAAAAACAAGTTGTTGCCAACTGCAGCGCTCCGATATATGTGAAAACAACGGAGCGTTGCAAACACATTTTCTTTTTCGTATTATAAACTAGCTATACTGTATATCGAGATTCAACTGTATTGGAACACCACAGTGAAGCGAAAAATTATTAAATTTTAGATGAGTCGCATTTTTTAACACATCTGCTTCACTTTCACTTTCGTACGAAAGTGAAGCAGATGTGTTAAAAAATGCGACTCATCTAAAATTTAATAGCTATACTGTAATGGGAATAGTGCATAGTAAGCTTCGTTTACTAAAAACCGAATTTCGGGTAACTCTTAAGTTCTATGGACCCTGGGCTCATTAAGCATCACTTCACCGATTCCATTTAACATCCGATATGCCTTAAATTTGGAGGACGTAAATTAAAAAAGATCTTATTCTTTTTCTTCTTCTTCTAATTATGATAATATAGTAATATATAATAATGATAATAACTCTGGCAATAATCCACTGATCTTTGTCAGTTTTTTTGGGTATTATAGTATCGCTGGTTTGCTTACATAATGTTGACTATTCCAAAACTGTGTGCTAAATTTCTTTAAGTTTTTAAATAATTATGATAATATTAGTAATAATATAATAATATATAATAATGATAATAATAACAACTCTGGTAATGATCCACTGATCTTTGTCACTTTATTTGCATATTACAGTAATACTGGTTTGCTTGCGTAATGTTGGTATTTTCCACGTTAGCATGCTGTGGAAGGTGTCAACGCTCGAGCTATGACGTCAGAGCCTGGATATCCCAACACTGCTTGTCTGCAGTATTGCCAAATATTAATCTATACTATAGTAGGCTCTGCTTAACAAGAGTTTAGTCAGTTTAGATTTAAACTTAACAGCTGACACAGTATTTTTTTAGGCTTTCTGGAAGCTTTAAGTAGTTTTGGACCAAAGTATTGGGGCTTATGTTCAAAAGGTTTTAGCCTGTGACCTTTAACTATATAGTTATTCTTTCCCCTTGTTTCATATGTGTGGACATTGGAATTTGTGGAGGTTGTATTTCTGTTATGTACAAAAAGTATTGTTCACAAAATAAATATGCAGTGGAGAGTAAGTATGTTTAATTTTTTAAAATAGGGTCTGCATGAACTTGTACATGTTATTTTTGCCAGGTATCGTATAGCTCTTTCTGTAGGAGAAAAATTCTGTTAAAGTTTAATTTGGAAGTGTGTCGCACAGCTCGATGCCATAAGAAATATGTAAATATATTAATGCAAAATGTACTAACTTACTAGTATTCTATTAAGAGAAAATTGGCTAAATATATCAACACAAAAAACCTGAGCTTAATTTACTTTCTAGTTTTTCAATGTGGTTGTTCTAAGTTAACTTGCCATCGAGGATTAAACCTAAAATATTTACACTTTTTACACTCTGGAGTAGACTATTGCCTATATAAAGCTGAAGTTCGAAAGGACGTCTCTTAAAATCAAATAGAATTATTTTGCCTTTTTGTGCAGTAGTACACAGTCTGATATCATTAAAATACTGTGCCACGATATTGGAGCTGAAATTTGCACCAATTTCTAGATTTAAGTAGTCGCTGTTGCTGAAGCCCAGTGTGGCATCGTCTGCTTACAGACTTAAAACATTACCCTTTACCACAGTTTTTATATCGTTTATATACAGAATAAACAATAAAGGTTCCAAAATAGACCCATGGGGCATGCCAGACTGTACCTCTGCAGATTTTTAAACGGTCACCTTGTTTACATTTCACTTGTACGTATTATATTCTGTTAGACATGTAGAATTGTATCAGATTATTACTTGGACCTCTGAGTCCAATACATTCAAGTTTATTTAATAGAATTGTTGTATCAACACAATCGTAAGCTTTTGATGGATCTAATAAAACCCTGGCTGCAAAATTACGTGCATCAATGCTATCAACTATATACTCAAGAAATGTTGAAGCTGCAGATATGGTAGATTTTACATGGACAAATCCATTTTGGTAATCTGATATGAGGGGAAAGCTGTCAAGGAAAATAACGATTCCAGAATAAGTTACTTTTTCCACTACCTTAGCTAAAGAGGGTAATACAGAAATGAGCCTATAATTGTCCATCTCTACTTTATTTCCTTTCTTGAATACTGGAATAACTTTAGCTATTTTGAGACTCAGGGAAAATTCCATTTGCCAGTATTGAGTTAATAATGTCCACTAGAGGACTAGCTATGGATTCTTTGCAAGCTTTTATTAGTTTTATTGGGATATTATCGTAGCCAACACGATTTTTAGTTTTGATGCTTCCTATAATGTTTATTATTTCATTTTTATTGGTTTGATATAGGAACAACGTATGAGTAGTTAAACTATTGAATTTCACTGTTTGAATTCTACCGTTATGCTGCCTCAGTGTTTTGGAGATACTTTGACTTATAGAAACAAAAAAGTTATTAAAGATGTTTGCCAACTCTGAAGGATCCCTTATAACGTTCCAGTTGCACTTGATTTCAAAGTGATTTTCTTTTTTTGGTTTTATGTTACTTCTGAAACTATTAATAATGTCACAACTTGTTCTGCTTTTGTTATCTGAGTCAGATAACAGTCTTGTTTAGCTTTAAAAAACTTATCACACATTTTTGAAATTACTGAAGTTTTTAGTTTCAAATTACCTGATAACATTTTGTCTTTAGCAATATGTAAGAGAGTACAGAGTTTTATTTCAGGTGTGATCCAATCACCAATTTTATTATTAGAATTTTGAATAGTATTATTCCTAGCTCTTGTTTTTGGACAATATAAATCAAAATAAAGTATTAATGTACTGTGCAAAGCATAGAATTTCCTGTTGGTATCTGATTCACTATTCATTCCAGTCCAGCTCCCTTAGGACTCTATTTAGGGCTGACAAGTTTGATTCATTACAATTATTGCCCCATTTGATACTTTTAGGTGTTGTATTTTTTGTGAGCTTACATATTAATTTAAAATCTGATATGACTATTCATTGAGCAGAATGATCTGAAATTGCAGTATGAAGTACTTGTGAGTTTAACAATTGGGAAGAAATATTAGTAAGTATTACTAAAATTAGGCAAGTGAGTCAACCTTATATATACTTTTCTCCACTTACAAGTTTTTTATGAAGACTAGTTTCTGGGGACTTCTCCCCTATCGTCAGCTCTGTGGTAGACTGATGATGCATCCGGTGTCTGCATCTGGCTTGGTGTTGTGCTGCCATCTAACGTCCAGGATTGTGACAAGATATACATTGGTAAGACCAAAAGGAATCTAGGAACAAGAATGAAAGAACACTTCAGAAATATTAAATTCAAACAAATGGACAAGTTGGCCGTAGCACATCACTTTTGGTCTGAGAATCACAAAATAAAACAAGAAATAGAACTGATCAAACAGGCAAAGAAACCTCTGGAACTACAGATTTGGGAAAACATATTTATTACGAAAAAACAGGACCTCTTGATGAATTTTGAAATTCCTGCGGTAGATGACGTTATCAAACTTACCAGGACGTTAGATGGCAGCACAACACCAAGCCAGATGCAGACACCGGATGCATCATCAGTCTACCACAGAGCTGACGATAGGGAAGAAGTCCCCGAAACTAGTCTTCATAAAAAACTTGTAAGTGGAGAAAAGTATATACAAGGTTGACTCACTTGCCTAATTTTAGTAACAATGGCACTCCACTTTCTGAAATACTTCTTTTTATTCTATTAGTAAGTATATTATCAATTGTAGTTTTATTTGTGTCTGTTATTTTTGTGGGTTCCTTTATCATGTATATTAGACCAAACTGGTTTAAAATGTTAGTGAGGTTTCTATATTCACAGGTATGTATTTCTAAAACATTAAATTCTCCAGCAAGCAGCAAGCATCAAGTGTTTGTGACATTAAATTTTCTAAGTGTTCAATTAATCACTCTAAGAATACCTTAAAACTACCACTAGGAGGTGTATATACTCCTATAATAAAAATGGTAGGGCTCCATATTTGAATTTAACACCATATAGTTTGATATTACCTTCAACACAGTACTTATCCAAATAGTTGTGGGACAGTTGCCATTTAAAAATAGTTTGCAGTGATTTTTTGTGTAAATAGCAACACTACCTTTGTTCTTATTTGACCTGCAATATCTGGCTATTAAGCTTAGATTATACAAAATTACACATTCAATTTCAGGGCTTCTTAGCCCAGATTGTGTACTCTAAACAATTAGCTAGAATGGACTAAATTTAATGTATATAGTGTCTAGAAAAGAAAATAATTCAATGTAAAATTGTTATGTTTACAATTATTAATTCATAAGTGGATATGTATCTATAAAGCATGTAGTATTACTATGTAATGGGGCATGCTGTTGATATCAATAAAGCCCCTCCCCTCCCCCCCAAAAAAGGTTCATGCTCGATGAGCACTAAAATATCAGGGTTCTCTTCTTTAATTAGAAAGTTTAACTGGTCTATTTAGTTGGTTATAACATTGATATTTTGATGAATTACTTTTAGAGTTTGATTACACTTCTTCAAAAGTCAGTCCCTCAATATATATGAAAACAAACATACTCAACAGTAAATAAAAGAGATTTTGTATTTGTATTTATTTCTCATCTTTCTTCTACATACAATTTCATTGATACATTGACATTTACAACGTTTCTTTCACACAATAACAAAATGACTTATTCACATTTAACATACCCTTTCTATCTGCTTGCCTCGAGTCTTGGTCTCAATACACATAACCCCTGGTTTTCCGTGTATTGATGACCCTCCTCTCCCTTGTATCCCTCGTTCTAGTTTTCCAGCCCTTAATTGTTATTTATTTTTCATCAATCTTAACCATTTCTCTCTAATTTTCCCCAGATATTCACCTATATTTCTTACATTCTTTTCTCCTTTTACCAGTAACATTTTTTTTTATTAATAATAATACCCCCCCCCCCCCCCCATCCCTAAAACTGTCCCACTTTTGTTGCCAAATTTGTTCTCTCCATATCTTCTTTTGTTTGCAATAAAGTATACTATGCCAATCTGTATCCTCTTCTCCACACATTGGGCATTTCCCTGTATCCTTTTCATATCTAATACCTCTCAAATTTCTAACTCCTGTCCTTGCCCAGGCAAATCCTTCTCGCCCTAACTTATTAGACACATCTATGTACTTCTCCCTCCCCCACACTGTCTTTATTTCCCTATATTTCCTCAGTGATGTTTTCTCCCTTACACTGGTAAATATAACTTGGCTATCTAAATCTTCCAGCCTTAATTCTACCTCTTTCCAAAAGCCCCTATAATAATATTCCTCGTTTCTCCAAATATGTTGCATACCTATCCGTTCCATCAGTTCCCTTACTTTTTGCGCCCAAGACTCTCCCCATTTGCTTCTCATCTGCAAAAGAAAACATTCCTTGATGGTATTGTTTTCCTCCAAATTAGCAACTCTGTATGGATATTTCAATGCCCTTGAGACAATTTTAACCCTTGTTGAATGTCTTCCCAACTCTAATTGTGCTGCCCCATTGTGTGAAGCTACCGGTAAGCCCAAAATATATTTACAGAAAGATCTGTTAATAACATCCACCTCTTCCCATGCTTCATCCTTTCCCCATATCTCTGCCCCATGCAACATCTTATTTTCCACTATGGCAGTATAGATCCTTTCTAGCCATTTGACATTAATGCTCTTACAATACTTATGGCCATTTTACCTTTTGCTAGAGCCAAATTTTTTCTGTTCAGTCCATTTACCATCACAGCTCAGTCTTATCCTCAAATAATCAAATCTCTTTACGACCTCTATTTCTCTTCCATTTATCTCCCATTTCTCATCTTTACGCAATCTATAACCTTTCTTAAAAACCATGATCTTCATTTTCTTTTCGTTAACTCTCAACCCTCATTTTTGGCAATAACTACTTATTGCTTCAATTGCCCTTCTCAGCCCTCCAACAGATATAGAACCAACTACTAAGTCATCTGCAAATAACAACCCTGGGATTTCTTTGTTGTGAATAATGGATGAGTGAACCCTATTTTTAGCAATCTCCTCTAGAATATCATTTATAAAAAGGTTATATAGCACCGGGCTGAGTTTACATCCTTGTCTTACACCCACCTTGCTCTCTATACAATCAGTTGCTTTGTTTCCCTGCAGCTTGATGCAGAACTCATTATCGTGATATATTTTGCGCAGTATTTCAATAAATTTACAATTTACCCCTTTGTTATTTAATTTTATTCACAATGCCTCTCTATTAATTGTATCAAATGCTTTCTCTAAATCAATAAATGCCATATAAACCCTCCTCCTTTTATTGCTTAAATATTTGTCTATGACTGTTTTGATAATGAAAATATTATCAGTTGTTCTCCTCCCTGGTCTAAATCCTGCTTGCAACTTTGATAGCTTCTTCTCCTTTTCTACTCACTTCTGTAGTCTATTTGCTAAAATATCTGTAAAGATCTTCCCTATAACAGAAAGTAAGCTTATCCCCCTATAATTTGCTGGGTTGCTTTTACTTCCCTTTCCTTTGTAAATTGGTGCTACCATGCTTATCCTCCACTTCTTGGGAACCTCCCTCGTTTCCAATATTTTATTAAATAGCCTTATTACTATTTTTCTACGCATCCCCTCAGCTACCCATACCTTCCAAACCTCCCCTGGTATACCATCAATCCCACTGACTTTGTTGGCTTTTAACTTCCTAATTTGCTCACATAACTCAACGTCTGTAATTTATCCATCTAGATCATTTATTAAATACTGGCTTCCCTGGAATCTCATTTCCATTACTTGTAAACAGGTCTGTCCTAATAAATTTTTAAAATGCTCACACCATTGGTCTGAACTTATATCCTCATTTCTTGCCCCCTCTTTATGTAGGCTTTTAACTATTGACCATATCTTTTTCGTATCATGAGTTTTTGCTGCCTTATATGATATTCTACCCATTTTTATTCCCCATTCCCTCTTCTTTTCTTCCATCAGGCATCTATATGCCCATCTAAGTGTCAAAAAATGTTCTCTCTCCTCTCTTGCTCCTGACTGTCTCCACCTCCTTAACTCTTGTCTGACTCTCATTTTGGCCATTTTACAATTCTTATCAAACCAACATCTATTTTTATCTTGAAAACCTACTATCTTCATTTCACCCCCCGCCCTCTTTACACAATATTCTAATGCTTCAACAGCTTGCTCTATTTTATTGGTATTTACTAAACCACTTACTCTTACTTGCAGTATTTTCCCCCCTTCTGAGTTTAGTTCCTCACAATAAGTATCATGCTTTTCCTCTCTCCACTTATAAATTTCCACAACACTTAGACAATCAGTGCCTACTTCTGTAAAGTTTCTACTAACTTCTCCTAATTTCAATTTCACAGGAAAATGGCAACTCCCTAATATAACATTCATAACCTCAAAATCTATTATCCATTTGTCAATCCCCAGCGAGCACATTACCATGTCCACCACATTCTGGCCATTTCTATTAATAAATGTATATTCCCCTTCTGTATCCAACCCTTTAAACTCATTACAAATCATAAGATTCTGCTCCTCACAAAATTCTAAAAGCTTCCTCCCTTCGCTATTAATGACCTTATCTTTGCTCTGTCTCCCATCTGATGCATACTATTTATCATATTCTCCACTTGGGTTATTCAGTTTAACCTGGTTATCCCCAATTCTTGCATTTAAATCCCCTGCAACTATTATTTCTACACTTCCATATTTATTTTTCAGTTCCTTTATTCCCCAACTTAATTTCCTGAACACATTTGTATCAAAATAATCTTATGTAGATGGTGGATTATATACTACACCAATACACACCATTTCTCTTTTCTTAAATATATCACTCATGGATAGCCGCAACACCGATTTACTCCATAGGTCCTTTTCTTCTCTCACTTAGCATCTCTTATCTACCCTTACAAAGCATCCTATACCACTTGAGGCTCTGCCCCTTCTGTGGCTCTTCACGCCCTCAATATTATAAAAAAGTAAACCCTGGAATCACTATATTTACTTCCCTTTCTAACCATGTTTCCACCACCAATAACATGTCACATCCTTTCAACACAGTTTGAACCTCACCACTGCACACTTTTTTGTATAAACCTTCCACATTCCAAGCAACCACTGAAAATTCGAATCCCTATACTGACCCTTTTCTTTCAAGTGCGTATTTTCCTAAATTCACTTGCCGTCTAGTCCGCAACGGCTCTTTTAACTTTAAAATACTGCCCGAAGGCATTGAAACTACATTCAGATCTTCCTGATTCCAGCTGACTCCTTTATCCGTCGTTCCACTAGTCTCCCCTCCCACAGTTACAACCAGCTGATCTCTTGAGCCATGTGTTTGTTTATCTTCTCTCATGTATGCCTTCATCTATTTTGCCGGCCTATCCGGTGACGTCACTGGTGACGAAACTGCACTCCCCTTCCTATGCTGTTGTGACGTTGATGACTGGTGACGTATCTCCCCTCTCCCTGCTCTGTTCTGAGGTTACCGCCATTGTCTCTGTATGTATTCGCCTTTCTTGACCTGTGCCATCTGCTGACGATATACCATTTCTGCCACGCGCCGTACGTAGGATGTATTTCCCCTCCCATGCTATGTAGTGCTGACTGAGTTTCTGTTTCACACCGTCTATCCATAAATCCATTCCTTAAACAAAGGCTTTTTTACCGGCTTCTCTTGCTTTTTTCATTTCCATTAGAGCTATTGATTTTAATTCCCTCTGTTTCTTTCCCAGATTGTGTTCAATGAATATTTTTGTCACTTTTAGCTGTTTACTGCTTCTCAGCACTCCCACTTAAATTTCCTTGCTGCAGTTTTAACTATAATGAGTCTTGGTCTTGGTGCTTTTCATCCTATCCTGAAAGAGTCCACTATTTCCCATCCTACCAGCTTCAACTTTAATTTCTCTTGGAATAGCTCTTCTACATTCTGCCAGGCTCTTCTGTCCCTTTTTTCTTCTACACCAAATATAATCAAATTCAGTTTCCTGTTTCCTTCCTCCAAGTTTTCTAGACGTAGTAATCTGCCTTTACACTCTTTGATTTCATCATTTATCTCGTCCTCAAATTTTCCAAATACTAATTTAACCTCGTCGAACTTTTCTCCCATTCTTTCTCCTAGTCTGTTTTCCATACTTTTCATTTCCTTGGTGATATTTTCCAGCATTTTGCCTATCTGTTCCATCGGCGGTCCCGGATTTAATTCTACTCCTCCAATAGCCAAAATAGTGCATATTACCAAGATAAACCACCAATTTATGCCCATTGTGCCTTGCTCTTCTTAAATTTAATTTTGCTGGCATCGAAAGCACCTATCCTCGCTCGGTACATTTATATATCTATCATCTTCGTTTACGAGCACGTGCACTAACACGTCCGACCTCTCTCGCGTCCGGCAAGCAAGTCAAATAAAAGGGATACAAGCACAGCTATAAATAAATGTATGGTTTTCCTACACAGAGTTGTTGGTCTGGCTAGGTATGCTGGTAGTTTTATCAGCAAGCTACTGATTTCAAGGTTGCCAGTTCAAACCCAGTTAACATGGATGGATGTTAAATGTGCATATTTATATGCACATAAAAGAGCTCTTTTGTCATGAGGTTGCATCATACTGGTGTTTTTTTTTAGTGTTGATGCCTGCTTTTACTACATCAGTATCCCAGGTGGGATGATACATGAAATGAAGATGGAGCAATGGTGGAATGAGATGGCAGGGGAAACCAAAGGACCCACAGGAGGAGGAAAACTATTCCTATGCAGCTTTGTCCACCACAAATCTCACATGTGATTGCCTGGGATTGAACCTGGGCCGCCTTGGGGAGAATTGAGTGATCTAACCACTCTGCCATGGCCGGCCTATACTGGTGGTGCTGATATGGTCCAAGCAATGGACAGCATTGTTAATAAAGAAAATAAGTTTTATTTTGCACAGAATCTATAATGTACATATCAACACACTTAGCTTTATACTTTCATGAACCTGTATGTCTCAACTATATATTTATGATAAAATTTCTTTATCATATAAAACAGCATCACTGCAGGTGGCACTTTGCCACTCCATGTGTAATGCACTACTGCTACTTCACATCTTTCACAGTCCCTTTTGGAACTCAGCCTCCCACAGTTTTTGCCTCCATTCATCTCAATTTTTGCCTTCCCTCTGCACATTTGGAGTTCCAATATGCTTAAGACATCTCTTCTTACTGCAGGTACAAAAACAAATCCTTTGCATTGGGTTGGTTTTCATTATTTCTTCCAACCTGAAGCTTCTCTGTGGTTTCTTTTAACAATATTGCCTTTAAGTTATGATGATACCCAACTATCCAGAACAGATAGTGCTCAATATCTTGAAATATTGTTTGACAAAAAGTGAACCTGGAAAATACATGTTTAAAAAATCAAATTAAAACGTTCTAGATGATCTTGAACCAACTGATTTAAGAAATAGAAAGACTTGCAGGAACTAAATGGGATTGTTCAAGGTCTACATTAAATACTAAATATAATAAATATTACAAATAGAAGCATTATTAACAATAGAATTATTGAAGCACTATTCAACTATTATTATTATTCGATGTGCCTTCGAAATCGATCTTTCCTTAAGAAGAAGGAATT
Source organism: Mantis religiosa (assembly GCA_030765055.1). NCBI lineage: Eukaryota > Metazoa > Arthropoda > Insecta > Mantodea > Mantidae > Mantis > Mantis religiosa. Next base: position 136,811,051 of record CM060959.1, read on the forward strand.
ATCAACTTCTTAAGTTAAGTGGAGATTGTTACAAATATTTTTATTTGTGTAATAAATATAATAATCTTAAGTATTCTGGAGAATCACTGATAAAACCTTCAACTTCCATGATACTTGTGCACACAAAATCAAACTCTTAAGTTAATAATTTTTTATTTATTTATTTTCAGTTCAGTATAGTGTTAAATACACAAAAGAACCACGTCATATGAATTTATACAGTTTAAGAACACAGCTATAGTGATCTTACAAGCATTTAATGTAATAGACCTGTAATGACAGATTTAGAAATCCAACACTTTAACATATGAAAAAACCTTGTGAATTCTAGAGAGTAAAAAATTGGTAAAAAGCCACACATCTAACCTCAGTTTGAAAAGTCATTTAGGCTTCATACAGAAAGCTCAACAACTAGGAAATAAACTAGATTACCCACCTGAAATAGGTTTCCTCATGCCTCTTTAACAACCCACTGATCATTTAAGTAGCATACCACCTTTATATTGCAGATTTTAAAAAGAAAGAAAAGTTCATTTATAGAAGCTAAAGCATATGCCCTTGAAACCATAAATGTAAAATATCCACATGATGAATGGATTCATGTTCATACACATGGCTCTTTTACAGCCAAGAAGTTGGAGCAGGAGCTACCTATAGAATCTTTTCTTCTTATAAGCATGTTGGAAATTATTTCACAAACTTTGATAGTGAAATTGATGCAGTTTATACTTCCCTACAAAATCTGGACAAATAAGCTTTCCAACTTAGTTTTCTTGTCAGATTTTAGAGTAGCTATTCAGGCTATTATTTCAACTGACTGCTCTAAAATGGGGGGGGGGGGGGGGGGGGAAGAAGAAGAGAAAAGTGAAATTTGTAATATGATTAAATATTTCCAAAATTTAAATAAATATATAGTTTTACGATGAATTCCATCCTGGTATGGAATTTCTGGGAATGAACAAGTGGATATGGTGGCCAAGAAGGGTTCAAAAATTGCTCAAACAACAAAGCAAAAAATATCCTCTATAAAACAGTTAAAAGATTAGTTAAAATCATTTTCAGAACTGATTATGAAAATATCATACTATCTCTGAAAAACTTAATTGGAAGGTTCTTCAAGATAAACTTAAATCCAGGTCTACCTAGAATATCATCTGTTGGAAAGTTCAGATTAATCATGGGCCATGATTGTCTGAGTGGACATTTATTCAGGGGCATTCCGTGGGAAAGTGAGCCTGAGGGGCATTTTTAAAAAATCATTTGAAAACACTTATTTTATTACTAACTTGTGTTATCCCATTTTAGCATGAATCTAGGTTGGCATTACTGCACTTCCAAACAAATTTAAAGATTATTAATTTTTAGATGAGTCGTATTTATTACACATCTGCTTCACTTTCGTACCTATTTTGAGGACATGTTTAAAATTTTACTATTAATGATGTACAAAAAAACCATCATTAATAGTAAAATTTTAACAACTGCAGAACAAAAAACTATCAAACCGGACAACCCTGCTCTTGCAAGACTATATGGTTTGCCTAAAATACACAAACCCAACATACCCATGAGACCCATTGTAAATAATATAAACACTCCTACTTACCTTCTGGCAAAATGGCTGTCCAAAAAATTTCAGTTCTTTCCACAATTCCATACTCTGAGCATAAAAAACTCTTTAGACCTGGTAGAAAAAATTCAAAATCTTAAACTAAAACCTCATGACACTTTAGTATCCTTTGATGTCCGCTCCCTCTTCCCTAGCATTCCATTAGACAAACTTTTGATTCAACTGAAAAAATGGCTAAATTCTATAAACCTAGATGCCAATACAATAGAAGAATATTTGGCAATGACTGAAAGATGTATACATCAAAATTATTTTGTCTTCGATGGAAAATATAAACAAATTTCAGGACCAGCTATGGGAAGCCCGCTATCACCATTTTTGGCCAATCTATACATGAGCTTTTTCGAAACACATATAACTAAAGCCTTCCCTCATATTTTTAAAACATGGTACAGATACATAGATGACATCTTTGCAATAGTGCCCTACAAACAAATAGATGATGCTTTGAAACTACTCAACCTGCAAGAACCCAGCATACAATTCACAGTGGAAACTGAAGAGGACTGTACTCTACCTTTTTTAGACCTTAAAATCAAAAAAAGCAATGAAAAACTAGAATTTGGTATCCATAGAAAGCAACACACACAGATAATTACATCAAAGCAAATAGTTTCAACCCAATTCCACACAAACATGCAACCATCAACAGTCTCACACACAGATTAGTAAATCTACCTCTCAGACAGCAAGAATATCAAAACGAATACCATCAAATCTTAAAAACTGCAATTAAAAATGGATATGGAAAAAACCTTGTAGATAAAAAACTAAAATCATTCAAACTTCAAAAGAGATTAAAACAGATCACAGCTCTCACACCAATAAAACAAGAAATTAGATTTGCTAAATTTACTTACCACCCCTGGGCCACAAAAAAGTTCCAAAAAATATTCAAGAAATACAATATAACATTGGCACCAAAAAACAATTACAACATTAAAAACCTACTTCACAGTAATAATAGTGATAAGATAAAACCAGAGGAAAAGTCAGGCATTTACAAGATTAAGTGTAAAGACTGTGAAAAAATTTACATAGGGAGGACAAAAAGAAACATAGGCACTAGAAAGAAAGAACACTTCAGGCACTTAAGATACAAAAATATTGATAAGTCTGCAATAGCAGCTCATTTCTGGTCTGAAAATCATGAAATTGAAGATAGCACAGAATTACTAAAATACGCACAAAAACATAGTGAACTCGTCATATGGGAGTGGATATACATAGAAAAACATGAAAACCAACTTATGAACTTTGAAATCCCGCCAGAAGAGAATCCCACATTTAAGTTCATCACTAAATCAACAGATGGCAGCAGCAACCCCAGAATTACCCACACCGCTGGATCAAGCTTTAGTTACATAAGAGCCGTAGATGCAAACGATGATTTGCGAAACATGTCCTCAAAATAGGTACGAAAGTGAAGCAGATGTGTAATAAATACGACTCATCTAAAAATTAATAACTTTTCGCTTCACTGTGGTGTTCCAATACAGTTAAATCTCGATAAATTTAAAGATGTTCAGTGTATTGCTGGTGTAGCTGAAGATCTGTAGGACATATTGCAAAGAAATCAAATTAAAATATTAAGTGAGTGATATAAAATTTAATCTTCAGGCACTTCATGTTTTAATGTAACATACATAACATAAAACTACAAATAGTTTCTAAAATTAGGCAAATGAGTCAACCTTGTATATACTTTTCTCCACTTACAAGTTTTTTGATGAAGACTAGTTTCTGGGAACTTCTTCCCTATCGTCAGTTCTGGGGTTGACTGATGATGCATCCAGTGTCTGCATCTGGCTTGGTGTCGTGCTGCCATCTAATGTTCTGGTAAGTTTGATGACGTCAACTACGGCGGGAATTTCAAAATTCATCAAGAGGTCCTGTTTCTTCCTAATAAATGTTTTTCCAAATCTGTAGTTCCAGAGATTTCTTTGCCTGTTTGATCAGTTCTATTTCTTGTTTTATGTTGTGATTCTCAGACCAAAAGAGGTGTGCTACGGCCGACTTGTCCATGTGTTTGAATTTAATATTTCTGAAGTGTTCTTTCATTCTTGTTCCTAGATTCCTTTTGGTCTTACCAATCTATATCTTGTCACAATCCTGGCAGCTCATTTGGTAAATGCCTGATAATTGAGTTTTCGGTTTGCTATTTTTTAGAGGGTGGTTTAGTAAGTTGCGGATGTTGTGTTTGTTCTGAGGGGCTAATTTTATGTTGAAGCTCTTAAATATCTTTTCAAATTTTTTGAATTTTTTGAACACTGTGGTGTTCCAATACAGTTAAATCTCAATAAATGGTAATGCTTTTGTGTAAATAACAAATATTGTGTCTCTTATCCTATAAGGTAGTTTTCAGCAATACAATTATTGTTTCTTTTGAGAAAATGGCAGCTAAAAAGTGTAACACATGGAACAACCTCCTTTCAGACAATGGGTTCAAAGGAAATAGTAAAGAAATGGAGAGAAAAATTAATGCAGAATAAAGATTTGCACAGAGCATATTTAGAGAAGGAAAGAGAAAGAGGGAAGAAGAATAGAGAAGCAGAGAAAAGAAAAGTATTGCTGAATTCATCAAAATTAAAGCTAAAGAGGCTTAAGACTGCTGAGAGGGTAAGAAGATGGAGGCAGGAAAAGAAAGATGAAGACAAGAGAAATAAGCATAATTTCCATAGTAAAATTGGAACTTCAAAACCTCTCAATCCTTGGGCAAAGCAGTGGACAGGGTCAAGAAGGTTTTACCACACAGTCCAAACAAGAAGGCAGCAGTGATATGCAAGTTAATAGGTGATGTACTCCCTGTTTTATCCCCAAGTCATTCACAGGTGAAAATTAAAACTACCACTTCAAAGTTTTCTGAAAATGGCAGGCAAAAAGTAGAATTTTTCATTCGTGATGACATTAGTCGTCAATCACCTAACCTGAAGGACACAAAATCTGTGAAAGATAGTCTTTTGGCAAGAGAACAGTGTTTCAAAAGAGATACAGGATAATGATTGCCAAGGAAGCTTATAACATATTCAAAATAGAACATCCAGCAATTGGTGTTAGCTTATCTAAATTCTATGAACTTTGGCCTCAACATGTTCTTTCATCACATATGCCTCATGAGTGTTTGTGCAAATATCATGCAAACTTGCTGTTGTTGTTTTCAAATGCTGGCCTTTGGCAATGAAGTATAAATATAGTATGTTGTGATACCAGGAATGAAAAATTTTTGACAGGTTTACAAATTGAAGAAGCATTAGAAGTCAGTTGTGTTCTTGATGAAGTGATTACTTGGAGGCAGTGGAAGGAATCTAATGGACGACTTGCACTTCTTACTGTTGAAAGTACAGTAGAAGATGCATTAAATGATCTTAAAATGCAGCTTCCAATATTTAAAACTCACTGTTTTGTGAAGACTGCTCAGTCCAAACATTTTTATGAAACAAGAAACAATGTATGTGATGGTCATGCTGTCATGCAGGTGGATTATGCAGAGAATTTCTCACTTATTCACCAAGATGAGATACAATCTGTTCATTGGAACCATGCCCAGATAAGCCTGTTCATATGTTTTGTTTGGCTTGAGAAAGGATGTTTTCGTTCTTTTGTTGTCAGTGACGAGTTATCACATGACAAATATACAGTATGGGCATGCATGAAGATGATCATTTTTGAACTCGAGAAAGAATTTCCTACTTTGGGTACACTGACAGTGTTTACTGATGGCTGTGCAGCCCAGTTAAAAAATAAATATGTATAATTTGTCAAACTTATGCTTCAAAAAAAAAAGTTTGTTTGGACAAAGGAGAATGGGTATTCTTTGCAACTTCGTATGGGAAAGATGCAGTTGATGGAATAGGCAGCCTGCTTAAGAGGCTTGTATGGACTGCAGTGTAGATTAGAAGAGTAATCGTGATCTGGTGATTTCTGGAAATTTGCTAAAGATACATTGATTTCTGTGCTTCTGTTGAAAGATGCTGATATTGTAACCAGTAGAAAGCTGTTGTCTAACAGATGGCGTGAAGTGCAGCCAATTCAGCAGTTGCATTCAAAGCATTACTTTAAAGGAGAAAGTGAGAATCGCTTGATTGTGGACATACTAGGAGTCTGAAAAAGAAAAGATGTATATGTTCAGGAGGTTGTTCATCTGTTGTTGTCTGCTCTCTCCCACCACCAGAGAGAGAGCAGACAACAACAGATGCCAGTTGGAAAGAGATTGAAAATGGAGGCGAATGTCTTTGAAACTAGTCTCTCATAAATATAAACAAGTAAGTGACGAGTATTAATAAACCAACTACAAATAGTTTCTGAAATTAAAAATAACTCAGTATATTCTTCAAAGTATAAACTTGAAAGAAGCGTAGGGACAGTGAAGCACAAATTAATACAAAATTGAATCGAGAATATATTGACACATTGCTTCACAGTGGCTTTTCATTTTTTGAATACTAGACATGACATCAATTTGGAAACATCTCTAATAAAATACGTTAATCACCCCATAGACCTTTCCGTATGGGAAAAAATCTTCATTAACAAAAATCGTCATAGAGTCATGAATTTTGAAACTCCACCACCGGACATCTTTGACAAGTACATCACACCATCTATTGACAATACGGAGAAAGAAGAAACCACTACAACTTGCACTAGTCGAGTATCAGCTGAGGATAGGAGCAAGAGCTCTTGAAACATGTCCTGTGAATAAACAGTGTGAGAGTGTGAGTGAAGCAATGTGTCAATATATTCTCGATTCAATTTTGTATTCAGTATATTCTTTCCTGGAAACTCCTATTTAAAAATTTTGAGTGTAGGAGTTTTTTTTCTCTATGAGTGAAATGTAACATTTTCCATTAAATATAATAAATTAGCAATAATTAAAATAGAATTCATGAAGCATGTTGTTAAAAAGTCTTTCAGTTGATTTTATTAGTTCCTATCGTGGTCCTATATTTTAAAATAAGGCATTGGGAACCCTAGAATAGTTAAGATTTTGCACACTGTAACATATGTAACAAATGGTGTAACACACATAACTGAAGATTTAAATATGTATATTTCAGAATATGTTGTTTTCAAATGCTAGGCTTTGGCAATGAAGCCATTAGCTCTCTTGCTCTCCAATATTTCTGTGTAGTGCGTTCGGCAGATAGGGCTTCACAGGTTAAAAGATGTTCTTCAGTCATTTCCTCTTCTTTGTTGCACAGAGGACAATTTGGACTTGTATAAATTCCTATTCTATGTAAGTGTTTGGCCAAATAATCATGTTCCGTAAGTGATCTAAAATTTGCTACTGCAGCTTTACGTGGGATTTCTGGAAAATGATTATTTCAGAATATTCATTATATAGGATAACCTTATATAGGATTACAGTAAAATGGTTCCAATATACAGGAAAAAATTATTAACATTATAAGTATACATTATTCACAGAAATTTACAAAGTAAGTTGCCACTGTCAAGATCCATGTCCATTTTTTGTAACATACATAACACACAGTTAAAACAGAATAACACACTTCCATTTAGAAATCATGTAAAATAAACATATTCCCTTTATACAAATCGTACAGTTATATTATTTAATTTTTAGATGAGTCGTATTTATTACACATCTAAAAATTAATAATTATTTCGCTTCACTGTGGTGTTCCAATACAGTTAAATCTCGATGTACAGTTACATGTTTATGTTTATCAAATTTTACCAAATATTTATTTTAATGTATAATTGGAGATAACTGTCATGTGGATGTAACATATGTAACCATGGAATGCCCCTTCAAGATTGGATTAACAACTTCTCCATAGTGCTTTTTATGTATTAAAGATGTGAATATTGATTACCAGAGCTAGGAAGTTCGTACCGATTTCCCTGAGCAGTGTAAGAGCGGCCAGGCATGGCTACACAATGCAGCGCTACTAGTAATGGTAAGGTTCATCGTAGAATGCAACTTATTACTGCAAAACAGGTGTAACTGCATGACACAGAGCACATTGATAGGAAGAAAGACATTCGAATATCTTTGTTGTGTTTCAAAGATGAGCAACTAAATTTACTGCACAGCCATTGTATGTTTTCTAGAAGTGTACTTATTCATGTCGTTATTTACTTCATTATTTACATTTACATTTCAGTGGGATACTTCAGTAAACATGGAAAAAACAGAAGCCAGATTGAGAAACTAAATTAGCTGAAATCATTAACGAATTTGGGACAGATTATCAATCAACTAAATCTTATTTTACGGGACATAGAATGAGTTTTTCATTTGAAAGGCTTTAGAGGTACATTATTGTTTTTAGTAATATGGCTGCATATGAGTAAATATGTAGTAAAATTCCTGCTTTGGCATTTTGTCTGGTAAGAGTCTTCAGATATTTAAGAAATTAATTTTATTATTTGGATATTATTTTACATTCGATCAGGAAATGTTACAATCCGTGTTATAATTGCTTAGTGTTGCCACAATGTGACTCTTTAAATAATGAGATCAGCCAGAGACAAACCCGTATGTACTATATAAGAATTTGTATGTTGTGCATAATGATCTAAATAGATGTGCATTTACGAATATCTCATAAGGCATTTTTGTCTCTGGGCAAACGGTTTCAATGTCTCTTTGGTGTATATTTCTTATCTATGACTTGTTTGGATGCTGGGAGAAGGTCGGTCGCAACCTACATCGGGAACGGTGAGCGGTACAAACTTCCTAGCCCTGTTGATTACTTAACTCTATGTGAAATTCTCAAAAATCAAGAAGACAGTTCTCTAAATATTGTGAGGCACAAAGAATATGATTTCATTATCAAATTCTGTGCATTAATCACACACATACACACTTTTATATTAGTGTATAAAGTTATAGCTCTGCAATGGTATGGAAACTTTGTACTTCATATTCTGTACATATAGTAGATAATGTGGGAGAAGACTAATAAGTTTATGTTGTAAATGAAGCAAGTGGTAGCCCTACAGTGTGTGGATATTTGTATGTTGTATTCTGGACAAAATTGGAGGAGACTAATAACTATATTGTAGATGAAGTATATTAGACTTAATAGACTTTTCTGTTCCAGCCAAAGATCAAGCTCTGTTTATTCGAGATCTTGATTCAGCACTAAAGAAGAGCACTTCATATCCAGAAAATGTTGAAGAGTTTCTTAGTGGCCTTGAGAAGCATTTTGATAACAATGAACAGTTTTTGAAATTGTTGAAACCTGTTAAGGTTAGTATGATGCATTATTAAATAATTGGGCAGTGTATTTCTGTTGTGACATTAGGTTTAGCTAAGAAAGCGAACTGTTTACTTTTTGAGTTTGTAGTAAATACCCCAATTTTTAATCCCATTCAAGTATTCGTCCTAACTTTCTGATTATGTTATTCCTTTCCCGGTCCTGCTTCCAGTGAAAGGTAAAATATGAGTCCCTATTGAAACAGATACTTAGCATGTTTAAACACAGAGTTGGTTTGAAATCATGCCAGGTCCATTTTCCCTGTCAGATTTTTCCTCCGTACTTGTAATTAGCAAGTACTGGAGAGTTGTGCTCGAAATTTAAGTCTTACACATTTCTATATTACATTTCTTTTGACAGTTATCATTTCAATTTTGTGTATCAGGACTGAAATAATTGGATCCCTTGTTGAAATTTCTAGTTTTAATTCTGCAAGATAAAAGAATACTTAAAAACTGAGGCAGTTATAATATGACGAGTGTACCTGTTCATTTATGTTGTATAGTTGATTTGATTATACTTCCATATTTGATTTGTTAGTTTATGTTTTCCAATTTGTCATAATACAATGAATGAAATAGGTGAAATGAGGGCTCAAATGAGCCCATGGTTCACAGAGCCCATGGTTCCAGTATTCACATTTCAGAATAAGGGAAAATGCGAGAAAAGATGTTATCCAGATAACTGGCATTTACCTAGATTCAAATTTGGGACCTGTTGAATATAGGGCAGATATGCTACCACCACACTGCAGAAGCAGGCATAGTTTGTTACTTATGAATGCAAGGTGCAGTGTGATGTGGTATGTGTCTTTGTTTTAATTTTGCATATGTTCAGAATGATTAATAAAAGTATTTAAAAATATACATTTTAGAATTTTACCAGTTTCAAATGTAAGTTGTACAATGAGAGGTCTATATTAGTTAGTTTTCTGTAGTGATTTGCTTTTTCGGATTTTAACACAGCTTTTTCAGCAGCTAATTGTTCTCTGCTGTTGTGGTTAAATGTTACTATTTTTCTTACAAATTTCGGAGAAATGTTTTGTTTTAGGCAATTGTTGATAAATTTTATGTCCGCTGATATTAACCTTCTTTTTGTCTTTAGTTTCAAATATTGTTTTATTTCTTTCTTGTTGCCGAAATGTTCGTTGAAATTTTCAAATGTGAACGTTCTTACCTCCATGTTGTCCGGTTTTTAAAATTGGCTGGATCTAACTTTCGCGTGTTCCTCTTGACTTGACGTTACTTCAATATATCAAGATTTAACTGTATTGGAACACCACAGTGAAGCGAAATAATTATTAATTTTTAGATGAGTCGTATTTATTACACATCTGCTTCACTTTCGTACCTATTTTGAGGACATGTTTCAGAAATCATCATTTGCATCTTCTGCTCTTATGCAACTGTTTGCGAAGATGCAAACGATGATTTGCGAAACATGTCCTCAAAATAGGTACGAAAGTGAAGCAGATGTGTAATAAATATGACTCATCTAAAAATTAACGACTATAAATAGTTTTTAAGAATAATATGTCCTTTCTATAAAATCTGCTATTACTCAACATCACATGATATCTGTGCAAGTTAATGTAATATTTACAACAGTATACATTCATTTCATGTAAATAAAAACTAGTGGACTTTCTCATTAAATGTACAACAAAATGTTAAATATAAGGGGAAGAAACAGAAGTAAGCAGCTCCTAGAGAGTAATAAATTAAGTTTTATGTTAAGTTTGAAGAAGATAAATTATCATCATCATCATCATCATCATCATCATCATCATCATCATCATCATCATCATCATCATCATCATCATCATCATCATCATCATCATCATCATCATCATCATCATCATCATCATCATCATCATCATCATCATCATCATCATCATCATCATCATCATCATCATCATCATCATCATCATCATCATCATCATCATCATCATCATCATCATCATCATCATCATCATCATCATCATCATCATCATCATCATCATCATCATCATCATCATCATCATCATCATCACCATCATCATCATCATCATCATCATCATCACCATCATCATCATCATCATCATCATCATCATCATCATCATCATCATCATCATGATCATCATCATGATCATCATCATTATCATCATCATTATCATTATTATTATCATTATTATTATTATTATTATTATTATTATTATTATTATTATTATTATTATTATTATTATTATTATTATTTTTTTTTTTTTTTTAAATCTGTGAATGAAATTTCAAAGCCATCATACAGTTACTAGCTCTTAAAAGACCTATCGTTTAAAGTCTACTGTGTTTCCCTATCTCCCTTGCATCTACAAAAAAATAATTTATTCAGTGTTATCTCCATTAACATAAATTAGACGATGAACATTTGTAGGAATAGTTTTTATGAGAGTAGAGAAATTCATGTGTTTGGGGCATATTAGATTTCTTTCTAAATGTATTATTGAATATCTTTAAGTGTATTATAAATTTAAGTAATTATCTGCTTACTATTTTATTGTCATGCCCAAGGATATGCTAACTTCCTGAACAATGCAGATTTAATAAGAGTTATGTTCAATGAACAAGGGGAAATATAATGCGTCATTAACCCTTTCACTGATATGAATGTCTTATGACATCCATGTTGAAATGCAGGAGAATCGATATGGACATGTATAGATGTCCTGTGCTTACATGCGTTTAATGCTTATTTAATCTTCCTCTTTTACAGTTAAATTCAATAGTAATAGTAATTTATTTCCTTTTACATCAACAAATGGAAATACAAAATCAAGATTACAATTATAAAATCCATACTGAAATATGCCATATATTCCTAAATCCTGAAAATCCTATCATGTTATCATGTTGCCCACCACTGAATAGTAATTCAGCCCCCATACACCTAACCCTAGGTTTTTGTGTAATGGAGGCCCTCTGCTCCTTTTTACACTTTCTGCCATTTCACCTATCTCACTCTACATTTTTCTCTTAATTGTTCTTAGCCATCTCTCTTTAACTTTCCCTAAATAATTCCCTATATTTCTCCTGTTCTTTTCTCCTTTTACTGACAACATTTTTCTAATTACTACTTCACCCCCCAAACTGTCCCATTTACGTAGCCAAGCCTGCTCTCTCCATATCTTTGTTTGACTACAATTTAATATACAATGGAAATCTGCATTCTCTTCTCCACACAATGGACATTTATCTAGCTCCCTCTCTTGACCTATACCTTTCAAGTTTCTCACTCCTGTTCTCGCCCAAGCAAAACCTTCTCGCCCTAACTTACTACATATATCTATATATCCTTCCCTCCCCCAGGTTATTTTTATTTCTCTGTATAATCTTAGTGAGCTTTTGTCACTTATATTGGCAAAAATATCTTGTCTGTCAATATCTTCTAATCTTAGCTTAACCTCTTTCCAGAAACCTCTATACCCATACTCTGCATTTATCCAAGAATGACCCATACCTATCTGCTTCAACAAGTCATACATTTTATGTGCCCAAGACCCATCCCAGTTACTTCTCTTTTGAATATGAAAACATTCTTTAATTATATTGCCATCTTCCAAGTTAGTGATTCTGTATAGATATTTCATTGCCCTTGACAAGATTTTAATTTTAGTAGAATGCCTGCCTAGTTCTAATTGTGCTGCTCCATTAGGTGATGCTATTGGTAATCCCAATATGTATTTACAAAAGGATCTATGCACTCTATCAGTCTCTCTCCAAGCCTCATCTATTCCCCAAACCTCTGATCCATGTAACATTCTATTTTCTACTACTGCCGTATAGATCCTCTCCAACCATTTGACATTTATATCCAGTAGTTTACTGTAGCATGATCTTATCACTCTCATGGACATTTTACCTTTTGCCACAGACATCTTTTTTTGTTCTTTCCAGCTGCCATCTGAACTCAACCTTGTACCCAAATAATCAGATCTCCTTACTACCTCTATTTCTTTTCTATTAACCTCCCATTTCTCATCCTTACGCAACCTGTATCCTTTTTTGAAGACCATAATCTTTGTTTTGTTTTCATTCACTTTCAAACCCCATTTATTGCAATAAGAATTGGCTGCCTCGATTGCTCTTCTCAGCCTTCCACTTGATATGGACCCATAAATTCAATAAGAAATAAAAGCTTACCTTTAAAGGTGTCCTCTTGAATAGTAAATCTCCAAACATAGATAAACATACAAGCGCACATCTTCACATTCACAGAAAATCACACTAGTTTCCTTGCGAACTCCTATTTTGCAGCACAGAAGAAATTTTCTAAATGAGTGCGACTTTTTCGCTGTGGATAGTATCCTTTTAGGAAAATGTTTTCTCTCAAGTATAAGAGGTGCTGTGGTGGTGAATTTCTTGCCCCCATTCAGGCCTTTGAATGTTATATGTGCTAATTACGCTGCAAACCATTGATGTGTAAGTCCAGATAGGTCATTATCTTGTGTGAGTTCAGAGCTCTCCAAATTACTATACAATTGTATATTATATCGAGCTGGTGTAAAACTACTTTTCTATACCATTTAACTGTTTTTTGTAAAGAGGGATATGCTTGTACCTGATCTAGTAGATCCACACCACCCATATTTGACCTGTTATTTCCCAAAAAGTGGAGCAGCTAACATGTCACCTGTAGACCAGTACATGTCTATTGTAGGTTTATAATTAACACACACACACACACACGCACGCACGCATGCACCCACGCACGCACACACACACACACACACACACACACACACACACACACACACACACACACACACACACACACACACACACACAGTCCACTTCTGAAATCTCCTCGTTGGCCCTAAATTGTCTTTAGAGGTCAGGGTTTCCTTCACTCTACTCACATATACATTTGTTTCATAACAATGAGAGTGTAAGAAAAATTTATGAAAATGTCAGTTGGTTGGCTGTCAGAAGTTAGCTCTACACCAGAGCTATGTTCGTGAAAATAATATCTATTTGTGTTCAAGTTATTTTGACTGCACCACAATGTTGATTCTTCACGAATATCTGAAGAAAGTGAATAATTCTGTTCCTCATTGCTACCTATATCCTTAACACCCCCTCAAAATTTGAAAACTCGCCATCAATATCCAACAGCAAAAAGTCCTCCACAATTTATGGTGATATTAGAAGCCTGTTCATGTCCTACACAAGCTAATTTATTCGCTACATTACTAGGATAAACCATGCTAACACTGTAATATAAAAATTTCAAATGTGCTAATCAATTAACTACCGATAGCTAAAAGAAATCACTATGAATGCCGGGAGAGTATAAATAACTAAATTACTGAGTAAAAAGCAGCTCCATAAGACTACCATTTACTTCGATTGTGAAATAATTTAAGAAGCGCATACGTATGCTGATAAAGGTTTTATCTTGCAGCCTGTTTGTGACTCAACATATACAAAGATTATCCATGTTAGAATAAACTGAAGCAGAGAACACTTTACTTATGCAGATATACACACACACACACACACACACACGCACACGCACACGCACACGCACCGCGCACCGCACACCGCACCGCACACCGCACCGCACACCGCACCGCACACCGCCCCGCACACCGCCCCGCACACACCCCCGCACACACCCCGCACACACCCCGCACACCCACCGCACACCCCACCGCACACCCCACCGCACACCCCACCGCACACCCCACCGCACACCCCACCGCACACCCCACCGCACACCCCACCGCACACCCCACCGCACACCCCACCGCACACCCCACCGCACACCCCACCGCACACCCCACCGCACACCCCACCGCACACACCACCGCACACACCACGCACCACGCACCACGCACCACGCACCACACCACACCACACCACACCACACCACACCACACCACACCACACCACACCACACCACACCACACACACACCACACCACACACACACCACACACACACCACACCACACACACACCACACCACACCACACACACACCACACACACACCACACACCTTGGACCAAAAAAAAAAAAAGAGCAATGAGCAGACTGGAAGTATATATTTTTCTAAGTCCACATCGTTTCCATGATCAGTTTACAATGATGTCATGGAATGCATCTTTTTAGCTTCGTTCTACTTAATCCTCTCATAATTCAGCTTTAGTTATTACTAAACTGATTATTATTATATAACTACTGATGGCCGAGTAGTTATAGACAAGTATGTAGGAGCTAGACCTACAAAGGTTTGAATCCCGAACATCATTTTGATTTTTTTTATTGTAGAAATACAAAATATGTATTATGCACATTGTAATATTACCTCCAATAGTTAAGGTTTACTTGATTTTAGGCATTTATGCTCACAGATAAAAACTGAAATATTGTACTCTGTTTTAAACTAAATGAAATAATTATTGTGACTGCGTGGGTTATGTAGATTTAGATTATATGGTTTGCAGAAATTTAGAACAACTTTTGCGGCAGTAAAAAGACGTGAAATTGACAATCAGTTGTCTTCAAGGCTGAGTCGGTGTTTTGTTGCTCAAAAACAAATGAAAGAAATCACTGCAGTACACTTCAATTATGGACTGTCGCAATAACTAAACAAACAACTGTCGCTTTTAATACCTCTCCAGTATTTATACCTCCCCAGCCATTGTTTCTAGAAAGCTGCAGACCTTCCGAGAATTTTCGCGGCAACAACAATGGACAGAATGCTTTGGAGCCTCTCTCTGTCTCTTTTTCTCCTGCCCACGTGCCCGGCTTCGGTTTGTGATAGCTGCACAACAATGCCACGTGCTGACAATACTTTATTCCTATATGTCAAATAAAGTAAAAATGGAAATGAACTTGGTATTGGGTGTATAAACCATGTGCTCATATTATTGCCCTCATTCTGCGGGGCATGGATGAGACCAAATGCCTAGTGAAATTTTCATGAGGACACTTTGATTATATGCCAGCCCATTCATAACTGATGAATGAACCTGATTGTTTGCACAACCAATAATAAGGTAATTTCCTAATAACATTGCATTTATTTTGAAAACGACAAGAATATGTTATTTGCACTTTTACAAATGAATGTATTTACAATATTATTAATCTTCTGCAAGAAAAACATACAATATATATAAAACATGCATTTCAAGGATTCGAACTGCTGTTGGTCCACTTAAGAGACACGTTCATTTTACCGCTCTGCTTCCATGCATATGACCAAGCCACAAAGCATCTCCCTATCATTTAGCTTTGAAATGAAGCCAGAGTGGTCTTAAAGCATATATTGTGAATGCAACGTCATCAAATGCTTCCAATGTTTTCTGAATCAAACTTTGTTTCTGTTAGCTGCTCATTTTTTATTTTGTCTAAGGCTGTACATATTGTTTGTATGCACAAAAAACAAAATGACTCACAAATTAGATGTGTTCAATGCAAAGAATGGCTTTTGTTACAATGAAACAAACTAGTGAAATTTCAATGATTTTTTAAATGTAATCTGTAATGATACCATAGTTGTACACTGTCTTTAATGGGTTTTAAACCAGTTTTTGTTTTATTAAAATAATTTAATAAATATGGAATATACAAATGTGTGTTTATGAAGCATTTTTACAGCATTTAAACAATTTAAATGTCTTGTGCTGTTTATTGGGTATCCATTCTGGGCCTGTGCATGGTTTAAATGGCCATTGCTGAAGCGGTTAATTGAAGTAACATCACTTTTCATGTGCATGCTCAAGTCATATTGATAAGGTAAAGGATAATGGAAGTGAATATTGCGTCTTTTACATATAGTGGTAAAACCATTCTTGCTTTTCATTTTCTCTACACCCTTTGCTTATAATTTTCCAGAGCATTATATCATAAATGTTGAGTTGATGGACTCTGATATTTACAGTACTGGTTATATTCTTATGTTTTTCACTGTTTCAGACTTCTGCAGACTGTGAAATTGCAAGAGGACAACTGCAGGACAGCTTGATACGTCATTTGCTGCAAATAGAATGCCTACAATCTAAAATAATTGAAATGCTCCTGGAAAAGCTAGCAGAATTTGTACTTAATGAGTCAGAGTGAGTATTCGGCATATAGGAGTTGATCATTATATGTAGAATATTATTTTATGTTTATACTGGAAACTATTGCAGAATGTATAAAATACAAAGAAGTTTATGGTTAGAGTCAACATGAAAAATTCAATGCAGTGGCCGGGATTTGAACCATGGATCTCCTGGTTTCCATCCAGGATTGAGCTACCATGGCCAACGTGCCGTTCTGACATTAAACTTTCCATTTGACTCTTAAATTTCCTCGGTAAACACTACGAGTCAAATGGAAAGTTTAATGTCAGGATGGCACGTTGGCCATGGTAGCTCAATGGGTTAGAGCAACTGGACGGAAACCAGGAGATCCATGGTTCAATTGCCGCCCTATTTTTGTCATGTATTCAAAGCTACCAAAATATATAACTGATGCTACCAGAATAGGAACCTGGTAAAATGTACATATCTGGAAGAACAAAGATAAACTTTTAAATTGTGGTGTCTTACTACGAAGATTCATCTATCCACCACCAAGGGGAAAGGTACATATCTACTATGAGCAATGCTGGCAGTTGACAAGAAGTTAGCAATTAAAACTATATGATAAATTGTATTATTATTTATGTCAAATCTTCGTTTGTAATCTTTTAATTTCCATGTATTCAATCTGAACCTCTCTTTGATCTTGGTAACATTTGTAAATAATCCAAATCTTAGCCTACACACAGCTAGTGTGGAAGAATGATTAAATTTGAACCTTTGTAAAGTTATTATTTGTTTTTGTAGAATGCCGTAATATCATAAAACAGTTAATTTAAATAAAAGGTAAATACTTCAGTGGATATCAACGCATTGCAGCATTCATGGTAATGAAACAGTTGACTGTCTAGCCAAAAAATGCAGTAAAATTAGGTTAAGTTCATTTAAGCCACTGAGTTATCTCTTTATCAAAAGAATAATTATATCAACTTAAATAAAAATTAAAGAAGATAATATATTACAAACAGGAGGAAAACTATGGGAAAATTTATGAAACAGCATGACTAGAATCAATACACTACCAAGAAAATCCTCTGTAGCAACTTTTAGACATATAACAGGCTATGACTATCTCAAACATTTATTCAGGATTGGTATAGTGAAATCTCCTCTGTGTCCTATCTATACACTTAAGATATGGATGGAAACCACTTATTCTGCTATCCAACCTTTAGTTGATGTATCAACGTAACATCAAAATACTGGAGTGCAAGAGAATGAATGGCTTCATTGTCAACTGCTTAACATTAGATACCAGCCTACCTGACCTATTTTTCATTTCATCCAGAATTCTTACAGAATTTGAGAGAATTTCTCTTTTCCATCATTACCTACATATAAGTAGGAACATAACTTACATAAATTAAATTTAAAGGAAGTCGATGAATGACACTAAACAACACTTTTAAATTTTTCCGGAACATGTTTCAGAGACTTTGCCTCTATCCTCAGCCGGCCATCGACTGGTTCTCATTGGTGTAGTTGACGATATTTTGTCACAGGTCTCCTCTGGTGGCGGTTCAAGGAACTTGCTGAACAAATCTTTCTGGGAGATGTCGAAATTGAATACTTTGTTCCTATTTTTTGAAATGAAGATCTGTTCCCATGTGGATAGTTCTTGTTTTTCACTTCTTAAAGACTTCTTAAAGACTGCAATTCCTTTCTTGGAAGTGTTGAAAACAGTGTTGTTATGATAAATTAAATTTAAAAGGAGTCGATTAATGACACTAAACAACACTGCTTTTAAATTTTTCCGGAACATGTTTCAGAGACTTTGCCTCTATCCTCAGCTGGCCATCGACTGGTTCTCATTGGTGTAGTTGACGATATTTTGTCACAGCTCTCCTCTGGTGGCGGTTCAAGGAACTTGCTGAATAAATCTTTCTGGGGGATGTCGAAATTGAATACTTTGTTCCTATTTTTTGAAATGAAGATTTCATGGGAACATGCAGTTAAGCGACTTTAAATAAATGGTTAAAAAAAGTAGGAACATATAAAATTTGCATTTGCGAAAAAAATATTTAATGCTAATTTAGACAAAACATTTAAACGGAACACAAGTATTTTCTTTTTAAAAATATAATTTTTGTCAAAACTCTGCTGTTTCGAATTACATGAAATGTGAACCATGTATTTTAGAATGGAGTAAAGATGTAAAAAAACCATCTAATTGACAGTGAACTACTCCATTGAACTTTCATCCTTGCCGTCAACTTGTTACCCAATTCTCCATTCGCAGCAGATAGCATGCACGTTGACTGTTTCGAAGACCCAGGTCGGGAAGCCAGATGTAACAGGTTTACTTCGCTGTAGTTTGAATTGTTTCTTGATGATTGAGTTTGATTAAATAAGAGTCATGAGATCTCTTGTTTTCAGGTGTGGTTTCTAGTGACATAAATAAAATTTTAGATAAGTCCGATTTCGTAATATATAATTTAATTGTATAATCTGGGTTACATTTTACTTGAACTTTCTTTTTTAATCTATCACTGCAGGTTACCTCCAATACATAGATAAATCCCTATTTTCCTAATAAATCATTTCTGTTAATTACTTAAAATTCCTCACTTCTGCACGTCCACTCATCGCTATCAAGAATACTGAATATCTCTTTCTGAAGGTTATTGATTTTCCGTTACTATCATTACTCCTCTATTAATTTTATGATTGGCCGATTTAATGCTACGTCATCACATTATGTAATACAATTATTACTACGGCCAATCACAAAATTACACATATTTTTACACATTCAAACTAAAAACTTTTCGTGTTCCACATCAAGTAAGATTATTGATTTTCTTCTTCTTCTTCTTAGCAACCATTCATCTTTTTTTTTTTTATATTGTCATTACATGGCCCACTAATAGTCAGATCAGAAAACAAGAATTTCCAACTGGATATTCATATAAAAAGTTCTAACTAAAACATATCGTTACAAACTTAATCAACAGCTACTGGGGCAAGACCCATGTATAAAGACAAATATTGCTAATCTCAGCTTCAGTGAGAACTCGGGAACTGTTACAGTCTCAGGTTTGACATGCCAAGCCATCACTAATACTTAGCTGCCCATCTTAGCATCCTAGCTTTTACATAAGAGTGCTGCTTGCTTGCATAGCTGTTGTATATTTTTGGAAATTGTACGAGGGTCATTCAAGTCAATCCGGGACATTTCTTTTTTTCAGGTTTAAATGGATGCCTAGGTTGGAGCTTTTGTATGCAGTAGACAGTGGCACCTGTGTCCTTTTACTGGTAGACAGCGCTCATTTTCCGTGCTTCTGTATAGACCATTATTCAAGATGGCAGACAACAGTGTGAACATCCACATGGAACAGCATGTTGTGATGAAGTTTGTAGTAAACGAGGGCATAAAACCTGCTGAAATTTACTGAAGACTTCAGGCTCAGTACGGTAATGAGACACTCACTTGCAGTAAGACATTTGAATGGTGTAAGCGCTTCAAAGATGGCTGTATCTCGATCACTGACGATCCTGGTCGTGGTGGATCACAGCACACGGTAGTCATTCCTGAGAACATTTAGCGAGTGGAACAGCTGATCCTGGACATAATCTGTCATGAAATTGCAAGGGTATGTAATCTGTCTTTAAAACAGTGAACACAATAATTCATGATCATTTGTTCCAAAAAGTGAGTGCACGCTGGGTCCCAAAGCAACTGTCTGCTTTCGACAGACGCAGTAGGGTTGAAGTCTGTAGAGAACTGAAGGACCGCTATGAAAGCAAAGGCTAGGATTTTCTGAATCACATCATCACATGTGACGAAACATAAGTTCACCATTTCACTTTATTACAACACGCTGTTCCATGCGGAAGTTCACAATGTTGTCATCTTGAATAATGGTCTATCCAGAAGCACGGGAAATGAGCGCTGTCTACCGGTAAAAGGACACAGGTGCTGCTGTATACTGCATACAAAACCTCCAGCCTAGGCGTCCATTTAAACTTGAATAAAAGAAATGTCCCGGATTGACTTGAATGACCCTCGTAGTTTATTTGAAAGAATTTTCTAAAGGCGCAAAAGATTTCTGTAACAATAAATGTTTGCAAAAGCGTATTTGGAATGTTTGGGTTTGAAATTGCTAAGGATACAACTGACACTTCCATCAGAACATCCTAGTATGCACAGTTATAAGACTAAAAATGTGGAAGGTAAGTTTATGTAATGGATTAAAATGAGAAGTTGATATATTCCAAATTTAAGCTAATTTTCAAGATTGAAGATCACAAAAGTAGAATTAAGTTTTTAACATTTTTCATAATGCATTTTTTCGGGTGCTAGTGATCTACTTCATGTGAGTGTTCTGAGAAAATTTATATCCAAGAATTGGTGAATCCATGGCTACAGCCATGGCATTGAATTTTTCATGTTGACTCTATTAAAAACCTTAGCCTATATATGGCTATTGTGAAGAAATTATTAATTTCAATCATTTAACTAAAATAATAAGAGTTAAATGATGAAGCCTTGGACTCAAGTACCTACAACAGTAAATCACCACAAACGGTGTTCCTCCTAGTGGTTTACCGGGGAAGTCCAATGGAGAATTTAATGTCAGGACGGCACGTTGACCATGGTAGTTCAATGGGTGAGAGCGACTGGACGGAAACCAGGAGATCCGTGGTTCAAATCCCGGCCATGGCTTTGAATTTTTCATGTTGACTCTATCTATTGAGTAATCGAATGTTCTATAAAACAATCAAGACGTCACCAGAATGTTCCATATGGGAAACATCTGTGCCGGCAAGTCCTTTATCTCGCACTAAATTTATTTGTTCCGGCATACTCTTTGTGTACACAAGTTGCGCTATCATAGATAATGGGTTTGCGACAATATATATACAAAATTTTTAATAGCAAAACAAAATAAAAATAGAAAAAGATAGCCAAACAGAAGACAGAACACAGTAGAGGAAGAGGGAAATGCTGACAGATATAGAGGGAAAAAGAGGGATGGCTATAGCAGAAACTTAACATGTGTGAAGTTTACATGGCTATATAGTAATGTTCCTGCAATCCCAAAGACAATTGACAATAAACATGGAAGCGAAGAAGAAGTAATATATGACCAATTTGAATGGATGTATAGGATAAAGGAGGAGAAGGAAGGAGAAAAATTGAGTAAAATATGGTGTACAGGATATGAAGCGGTGAATAAAGATGAATGATGAAGAGAAGAGGGAAGTGATGTCAGATTATATAAGGAACCAAAGAGCACAAAGAAATATGAAGTAGTATCTCAGAAACTATTTGTAGTTGGTTTATTAATACTCGTCACTTACTTGTTTATATTTATGAGAGACTAGTTTCAAAGGCATTTGCCTCCATTTTCAATCTCTTTCCAACTGGCATCTGTTGTTGTCTGCTCTCTCTCTGGTGGTGGAACTATGAACTTCTTTGTCAAATTATCTACTGGTGGGATTTCAAAGTTCATTACACGATCCTTATTTTTGCATATGAATATGTTCTCCCATGTTGTCAATTTATTTTGGTATGTCACTCCTTTTAATAATTTTGGATTTGGATCAATGTCATGGTTTTCATTCCAAAAGTGAAATGCTACTGCTGACTTATCTTCTTGTTTCAATCTGATGTTTCTAAAGTGCTCTTTGACTCTGGTTTTTAGATTTCTTTTAGTTTGACCTATGTAGCATTTTTCACAATTCTTACAACTTATCTGGTATATTCCGGATCTGTTAACTGATGGGATTTCATCTTTTGTTTTTGAATTTAGCAATTTTAAAATTGAGTGTCTATTAGTAGGTGCCAAGTGTATAACCCACCTACTGTATCAGAGTTCTATGATACAAATGTGTTTAGGAAACTAGGTTGGGGTATAAAAGTGTTGGAAAATAAGTATGGGAAAGTTGAAATAATTATTGTAGGTGATTTAAATGCAAGAATAGGGGAACACCAGGTTAAGTGGATTAATCCAAGTGATGAAGCTAAGAAGGAGCTTGAAATAGAGATTAGGCATAGTAAAGACAAAGTTACCAATAATGAAGGGAGGAAACTTTTAGATTTCTGTGAGGAGAATAATCTTATGATCTGTAATGGCCTGAAAGCGGGTGACAAAGAAGGGGAATTCACATTTGCTAATAAAAATGGCCAAAGTGTGGTTGATATTTTAATGTATTCTGTAGGAGTTGATGAATGGATCCTAGATTTTGAAGTTATGAATGTTTTAACATCAAGCTGCCACTTTCCATTAAGACTAGAGTTAGGGGAAGGCAACAAGCGTATGAAGAAGCTTGATGAAGAATGTCTCAGTGTGGTGGAAGTGTATAAGTGGAAAGAAGAGTTGCATAAAACATTTGTTAATGAATTGAATTCAGAGAGTAGTAAAATCTTACAAGTGAGGGTACAAAGCTTAACTGAGAATAAAATAGAGCAAGCCTTAGAGGCACTGGAATATATTGTTAAAAGGGCAGGGGCCGGTATGAAAATGGGGGTTTCTAAAGGCATCAGTAGGCAGTGGTTTGACAAGGATTGCCAGTTAGCAAAGGCAAGAGTAGCACAGGAATTAAAGAACTGGCGGCAATCAGGGGAAAAAGAGGAAAGGGAAAATTTCCTGATCTTGAAATGGGCATACAGGTGTCTAATGGAACAAAAAAAGAGGGAATGGGGTGAGAAAATAGGCAGAATGCTAAATGAAGCAGCAAGAATACATGACACTAAGAAAATTTGGTCAATAATAAGAGGGCTATATAAAGATGTGGGGAGAGATGAGGATATAGGCGCAGATCAATGGTCTGCGTACTTTGAATCACTGTTAGGACAAGATAATTATATCAGAGTGGAAAGAAGTTTGTTAGGGGGTCCGCAAATAATTAATGAATTAGATAGATATATCTCAGATGCTGAATTTTGTGAACAATTAAGGAGGTTAAAAGCTAACAAAGCTAGTGGTATTGATGGTATACCAGGAGAATTTTGGAAGGCTTGGGCACTCGATGAAACTAGGAGGAAAATAGTGATCAAGTTATTCAATAAAATAATGGAAGAAAAGAAAATTCCTAAGAAATGGAGGACAAGCATGGTATTGCCAATTTACAAGGGAAAGGGAAATAAAAATAACCCAGCTAACTTCAGAGAGATTAGTTTATTGTCTATTCTAGGGAAGATTTTCATGGGAATTCTAGCAAATAGGTTGCAAAATTGGGTTGAGAAGGAGAATAAACTATCGGAGTTCCAAGCAGGTTTTAGACCGGGCAGGAGAACATCGGACAACATCTTTATTATTGAAACAATTATACACAAATATCTGAACAATAAAAGGGGAAGGGTATATATGATATTTATTGATCTAGAAAAGGCATTTGATTCTATTAATAGAGATGCATTGTGGATAAAATTAAGCAGTAAGGGGATAAGTCAGGCATTTATAGAAGTAATTAAAATGATATACCAAGAGAATGAGTTGTGTATAAAACTACCAGGCAACAAAGTAACTAAATCTATATCGAGTAAGGCAGGAGTACAGCAGGGATGTAAACTTAGTCCAGTATTATTTAATCTTTATATCGATGGAATTTTAGAGGAGATATCAAGTTGTAGGGTACATTCACCACTTATTAATAATAAAGAAATACCGGGACTACTGTTTGCAGATGACCTAGTAGTTGGGTCCATATCAAGTGGAGGGCTGAGAAGAGCAATCGAGGCAACCAATTCTTATTGCAATAAATGGGGTTTGAAAGTGAATGAAAACAAAACAAAGATTATGGTCTTCAAAAAAGGATACAGGTTGCGTAAGGATGAGAAATGGGAGGTTAATAGAAGAAAAATAGAGGTAGTAAGGAGATTTGATTATTTGGGTACAAGGTTGAGTTCAGATGGCAGCTGGAAAGAACAAAAAAAGATGTCTGTGGCAAAAGGTAGAATGGCCATGAGATCATGCTACAGTAAACTGCCAGATATAAATGTCAAATGGTTGGAGAGGATTTATACGGCAGTAGTAGAAAATAGAATGTTACATGGATCAGAGGTTTGGGGAATAGATGAGGCTTGGAGAGAGACTGATAGAGTGCATAGATCCTTTTGTAAATACATATTGGGATTACCAATAGCATCACCTAATGGGGCAGCACAATTAGAACTAGGCAGGCATTCTACTAAAATTAAAATCTTGTCAAGGGCAATGAAATATTTATACAAAATCACTAACTTGGAAGATGGCAATATTATTAAAGAATGTTTTCATATTCAAAAGAGAAGTAACTGGGGTGGGTCTTGGGCACATAAAATGTATGACTTGTTGAAGCAGATAGGTATGGGTCATTCTTGGATAAATGCAGAGTATGGGTATAGAGGCTTCTGGAAAGAAGTTAAGCTAAGATTAGAAGATATTGACAGACAAGACATTTTTGCCAATACAAGTGACAAAAGCTCACTGAGATTATATAGAGAAATAAAAACAACCTGGGGGAGATATATGTAGTAAGTTAGGGCGAGGAGGTTTTGCTTGGGCGAGAACAGGAGTGAGAAACTTGAAAGGTATAGGTCAAGAGAGGGAGCTAGATAAATGTCCATTGTGTGGGGAAGAGAATGCAGATTTCCATTGTATATTAAATTGTAGTCAAACAAAGATATGGAGAGAGCAGGCTTGGCTACGTAAATGGGACAATTTGGGGGGTGAAGTAGTAATTAGAAAAATGTTGTCAGTAAAAGGAGAAAAGAACAGGAGAAATATAGGGAATTATTTAGGGAAAGTTAAAGAGAGATGGCTAAGAACAATTAAGAAAAAAATGTAGAGTGGGATAGGTGAAATGGCAGAAAGTGTAAAAAGGAGCAGAGGGCCTCCAATACACAAAGACCTAGGGTTAGGTGTATGGGGACTGAATTATTTTTCAATGGTGGGCAACATGATAACATGATAGGATTTTCGGGATTTAGGAATATATGGCATATTTCAGTATGGATTTTATAATTTGTAATCTTGATTTTGTATTTCCATTTGTTGATGTAAAAGGAAATAAATTACTATTACTATTAGTAGGTGCCAAGTTGATATTTTGTTCCTTGAAGATCTTTTTAAATTTATTAAATGTTTTTGGGTGATATGTGAATGAACTGAATGTGCTATTGCTTTCTTTTTCTTTTGTAAATGTGGTTGCTTCCTTAATGGTTTTCTTTAGTTTAGCTTTTCTAATTTTCTTCAACACTAAACTTTTGTTGTATCCATTTTCTTCTGCTATGTGTAGTATTGTTTTTTGTTCTTTGAAATATTCTTCTTTTTCCATGGGTATGTTGACTAGTCTGTGTGTAAGGCTGTTTATTATTGCATGTTTATGTGTAATTGGCTTGTGGCTATTATTTTTTATGTAATTTTCTGAATGTGTTGGTTTCCTGTAGATTCCAAATTTTATTTTTGTGTTATTCCTGATGATATTTAGATCCAAGAAAGAGAGTTATCCATTGGTTTCCTTTTCTATAATGAATTTTATAGTCCTTTCTTGCAGATTGAGTAATTTTAATGCATCTTCTAAATGTTTATTCGGTACAATTGCAAAGATGTCGTCAACATATCTATGCCAAACTTTGAAGATCAATGGGAAGGAGTTTTTGATTTGTGTTTCAAATGCACTCATTGATAACCCTGATTTCCAGCTTGTAATAGCTGGAGAAGTTTTGTTCAATGCATATTTTTGTTAGAGAAATTTTTTCTTCTGCTTCAGGTAGAATTCTGGTTACTGTAATGCACTGGTAGAGCTTTAACAGAAATGTTTTTAAATGCTCTAGGTCTTTTAGATTTACCAATCATTAGCAATTTAGCTTTGAAGTTCCTCGTAACATTACTGCAGGCAAGAATAGTAACCTTTTCCTTACTGTGCTTGTACCCAGGTGCAAACACCATCCTTGGGCTGCAAGAGTTTTAGATGGTAGCATCTTGAAATGTAGTCCAGTTTCGACACAATTAAAAATCTGATCACCAATTAATTCTTGGAATTCCTTTTAAAATTTGAAAACATTGTCAGATTTAGCAGACAGTTCCTTTCTTGGAAGTGTTGAAAACAGTGTTGTTATAATAAATTAAATTTAAAGGGAGTCGATTAATGACACTAAACACCACCACTTAATTTTTTTTTTTTTTTTTAGTAAGTGTTGTTTAGTGTCATTAATCGACTCCCTTTAAATTTAATTTAGCAGACAGTTTTTCACCACAGTTATTAAGCTAATACTTTGTTGTTTCTTCCAACGATCAAACCACCCAATGCTAGCAGTAAAATTAGGATCCCCTTTATTGAACACTTTCCGAAAATATAGCGCGGCCTGTTACATCGTAGACCCTTTTCTCGTTTTTGAGTGAACCAAAGAAACAGTGCTTCGCTAACTTTTTCATATTCACATTGTATCATTGTTTTCCTGTGTTTTAGTGCATCATGTGTTGCTCTAGTAGCACACCACTTCTTAATTTCTTCTCTCTTTTTTTCCAGTCCCCCACTGTAACACGACCAACACCATAATCTGAACCACTTTTAAAAGAATTTCCCCCTTGTCCAGTCTCTTTAATTCGGTCAAATTGTCTTCCATGGAAACAACCACTTTCTTCTTTTACTTGCCATAATGTACTGACAGGAAATGAAAACGATATCGTCCGCACCCAAGCTATACTTGCACACTCACTGAAGGTCAAGGATGCACAGCCTGCTGACCAAACACTGGTGAGAGTTGGATAATATGGAATGTTGGATTACTGAAGGTCAGATAACCGAGACTCTACTGTATATCCACTGTGTTTGGCTGTATGGGACTGTAAGATAAATTTAAGGCACTCTAAATCTAAGGAAAATTGTAACACATGTAAATGTAACCAAATAGAGTCAACAAAAATTTATTCATTCATGTATTAAACTTTGAACTTCTGTTGTTTACCAGTCTTAATTTAATGAAAAAATATATAAATGTAATGTGATTATTTTAAAGTGTGTGTGTGTGTGTGTGTGTGTGTGTGTGTGTGTGTGTGTGTGTGTGTGTGTGGGGAGGGGGGCGGGCAAGTGTTTCTCATATTATGATAATACAGTAGAGCCTCATTTATCCGGATCAACTGGAACCAGGGTGATCCGCATTAACGAAAATCTGGATTACCCGAAGAATGATGGAAACCCCCCCCCCCCAAAAAAAAAAAAAAATTACAAGACCACCAGAATATTTTTAATGGAGTTGAGCAATTACTATCGGCACACTTTCACCTAAAAACACATACATTGTATATACGGTAATAGTCTATGTATTAGCACTGTACACAATAGCTTCAAACTAATTGGTAGTAAAAATGGTAGTGAGCTTCTGCTGTTTCAGTTTAGCATATTGCTTACGAGCAGTATGATCTCGCTTCCACTTTCAAAGTAGAAGTTCATTGGGCAGTGTTTCAGCTTGACTCTTGAAATAAAGCATCAATTTCTCATAAGTTAATTGATAGAAATTAATTGTTCCTCCATACCAGCCGTGTATAGGCTAAGGTTTTGGATAGATAGTCCACCTGAAATATTTAATGCCATGGCTGGAATGTGAACCACAGCTTATGGTAGCTCAAAAGTTAAGAGCGACCGGATGGAACCTGGGATATCTGTGTTTCATATCCTGGTCATGGCATTGAATTTTTCAAGTTGACTCTATCCAAAACCTTAGCCTATTCAGGGCTAGTATGAATGAATGATTAATTTCCATCAATTAGCTTAATAATAATGGTTTAATGATGAAGCCTCGAAATCAAGTACTTACAATAGTAAGTCGCTGCAAACAGTGTGTATCTTAAATACAAGGATCCCTAGCAGTTTACCGGAAAAACATACAAATCAATTGGAGAATTTAATGTCATGGTCATGGTAGCTCAAAGGTTAAGAGTGACCAGATGGAAACCAGGAGATCCGTAATTCAAACGCTGGCCATGGCATTGAATTTTTCAGGTTGACTGTTCAGGTTCTCTGTTTGCTACTGCTTGTTAATGGGTGATAACCACAGGTGGTTCATCAACACTGAATCTGAATACTCTTCATTTTCAGTAACTGCATGATACAACAATGCCATCCTGTGTAATTGTCAATGTCTTCTTCACCAACATTGGAACATGCAGCGTGTTTGTATTTAACCTTTGTCTAATGCTAGAAAGGCTTATCTTAAAAGATTGTGCTATCAGAATGTTAGTACAGTAGAAGCCCGCTTAACCGAACTTCGCTCAACCGAAACCCGGCTTAACCGAAATCTTAGGCCCAGAAAATAAAAAACATAAAATAAAGCAAAAATAATTCTTTAACTTTACCAGACCAGTGCTCAAAATCAAGTTGCCATTGATGCTTGTAGTAAGTGCCATATTTCAGTTATTCCTCCCCCACATTGTTTTGTACTAATACTTGTTAATTTCACCCTCTACCGCATATTCCATACATTATTTGCCTCCAGAACTAGGTCAATATTCTTGCTTCTAGTGCCATATTTCAGTTATTCCTCCCCCGCATTGTTTTGTACTAATACTTGTTAATTTCACCCTCTACCGCATATTCCATACATTATTTGCCTCCAGAACTAGGTCAATATTCTTGCTTCTATAACTGGACTGTATTTTTTAAAAGGATTTTGGAAGCAGGTACACGAGAGAAGAAAGATGAAAATTTCCACATTTCTCTGTTTACACTTCAGTTCCGTGGTTTCGAGTACACCACTAAGTTAATTATGTAAGTCATAAAAACTATTGGTAGTCCTGTAGGTGCGAAGGCTTCCACGGCCTGTGTCAATGTGGATATCTTGAGCTTCCGGAGAAGGCCGTGTCATTTGGCTTGTTGCCGACGTTTCCCCCACCATGTGGGCTTCCTCAGGGCACAAGGAAGCCCACAACATGATGGGGGAAACGTCGGCAACAAGCCAAATAATGATGCAGCCTTCTCCAGAAGCTCAAGATATCCATATTGGTAGTACGTTTATTGGCACTCGTCACTTTTATATTATCGAGGGACTAGTTTCAAAGGCCATTGCCTCCCATTTTCAACCACACACACACATAATTTTTTAAAGTTTAAATTTTTTTGTTTTGTAATTACAGTAGGGTAAGATGTCTATGAAAAGAAAATGCATGGTTATAAGCATAAAAGAAAAACTCGAAGCAGTAAGGTGAGTAGAAAGTGGTGGGATTTTACAAAATGTTGCTGCCAATTACGGCGCAGGCAAATCAGCTGTTTCTGATTGGGTAAAATCAAAATCATTATTATTTGAACATTTTTCTAAGATATACTGCAAATCTATGAAAGAAGCACAGTTTGAGAAAGTTAATGAAACTTTGTATCTTTCGTTTATTCAACAATATGAGAAAGGGATAGCATTATCTGGACCTATCACATAAGAAAAGGCAAAACAGCTTGCGGAGATGTTAAGAAGATGGAAAATATTCAGTGCTAGTTGTATCTGGCTGAACAGATTCAAAAGTAGGTATGGCATATGTCAATTACAGTGCAGAGAAATCTGCAGATGAAGGGTCTGTGGATGTTTTTAAAACTGAATTTTAGGACTTTACAGAGGGATTAACAAAAGATCAGATTTTTAATTGGTAAACCTCAGTTTGAGATAATTGTTATTTAGCTTAGGTGTATTTATTACAGTGGCTTGGTAAAAGGATAATGTTTTGAAAATTCAGCATTACTATACATTTCAAGCGAATTCTATAAATACTGCTGGTTGCTGTGCAGTACAATTTCTGAATGAATCTCCATATACTCCTTACAGTTGTCATTGTTAATGCCCATTGTAAGCAATAGATGCTAAATGGCATCTGCTCTTGATATTGTATATATAGCTGAAAGTCATATATTGAGTATTTCTTTGACATTTGTAAATTTAAAGACTTTTATTAGGAATGCTTAAATTTTTCTTGGGAAGCAAGCTAGGTGAAAAGAGGATTAGAAATCGTTTCGGGAGAGTAAATCGCTCCCATCATCAGGTCTTATTTGCTTAAGAACTTTATTGAAAAAAGCAATGATTATGAATTTGATTTGGTGACATCTCAACAAATCAATAGTAACCAGAAACTTCAAAGGGTCTGGAAAGATATGAGGTAGAGTTAAAAATTTTCAAGATCTACTCGGGCAGCAAGCCAGGTAAAAAGAGGATTAGAAATCAATGTTTCAGGAGCGTGCATCGCTCTCATCATGAGGATGTTTTAAGAAATGTTATAACTACAAATTGTATAACTGGATATAATGCAAATATCAACAGTTCAGTGATGTTCAGCAATGCAAGTATTGGTAGTTTTTTTTTTCTTTGTTGATATTTGTGTTATATCCAGTTATACTATTTGTGGTTATAAATTTCTTAAAATACCTGATGATGGGAGCTATGCACGCTCCCAAAATGTTGATTTCTTTTCACCTGGCTTGATTCCTGAGAAGATCTTGAATGTGGTAGAGTTGTAAATTTCCAAGCACAGCATCCTAAAATTGACCTGGGATGATATAGCCTACACTTAAAACTAACCAAACAATTGGCTATAA
Organism: Mantis religiosa; assembly: GCA_030765055.1. Classification (NCBI taxonomy): domain Eukaryota; kingdom Metazoa; phylum Arthropoda; class Insecta; order Mantodea; family Mantidae; genus Mantis; species Mantis religiosa. The sequence goes on from CM060959.1 coordinate 136,842,518, forward strand.
ACATGTAGTAAACCTTCAAAATAAGTATGTATGATAAATTAAACAAAATTATAAAAGTTAGTCTTGAAAGTCAGGAAGTTGATTTTTTAATTTCTATTGGAAGCTTGAATTTGAAATTTAAAACATGTTTAATAAGTTTTTTCTTGTATTTCACAGTGATCAGGATAGAATGAGTATGCCCTGGGTGCAAATGATACTTCACCAGATGCGTCTTTTGGACAACATTGTTGATGGAAAAACATTGAATGATACACTCTTTGCTGTTTTGGAGACAGCACCTGTTCCAGTAAGCTAGTTTTTTCTTTAAGAATACTGAAGAAAGTACAATTATGTTTAAAGTATTATAAAAACTGCATTCACAAGTTGCTTGCATTTGTTAGGGAGGAAGGTTGGGAGCTTATAGAACATTGAAATCAAGTATACTCATAGATATTATTTGAAGCAAAAGGTTAGAAACAGTGATGTATTTAACATTTGAAAGTAATGAGTCGGTATTCAAACACAAACATCACTTAAATTATCCTTACTTGGACTTGTTTCGGAGAACGGTTTGTTCCCATCAGCAGTTATCCGACTGGTTGGATCTGTGGTTTCCTGAAGTGAGCTGGTTGTCTGTGGTGGCATCTGTTGTCTGTGAGATGAACTTCCAAAGAGAGTTATGTAAAAAACTGAAGCTGCTGACAGTGAAGTAAACTAGGTTATTAATAATAACTAAACACTAGTAACACAACTTCACTTATCTTATTTAAATCCTGGGGACCGGTTTCAAAGCAAACATCTGCTTTATCCTCAGCCACTCAGCTTGACACTCACCCACTAACTGACTGACTGACCTTGACCACTACCGGAGTTTGAAGGATAACTCCTTATCTAACTGCCATCTACCGGGGACAACACAAACTTATTGATGATGTCTATAGGAGGTATATCAAAATTCATTACGCACCTCATAATAATTACAGTATAAAGAATTTGCTACAGTTTTCTAAAAAAGACAAAATTTCAGACAGCAAAAAATCTGGTATTTATCAAGTTAACTGTTTAGAATGCGATAAGATCTATATTGGCAGAACCAAGCGTAATTTAGAAACCAGAGCGAAAGAAAATTTGAGAAATATTAAATATAGACAGACCGAGAAATCGGCAGTGGCTGATCATTTTTGGTCATATAATCATGAAGTAAATCCAGAAGTTAAATTATTGAAACAATTGAAGGAACCGATAGATTTAATGGTTTGGGAGAAGATATTTATTTTGAAAAATAAGGATCGCGTAATGAATTTTGATATACCTCCTATAGACATCATCAATAAGTTTGTGTTGTCCCCGGTAGATGGCAGTTAGATAAGGAGCTATCCTTCAAACTCCGGTAGTGGTCAAGGTCAGTCAGTCAGTTAGTGGGTGAGTGTCAAGCTGGGTGGCTGAGGATAAAGCAGATGTTTGCTTTGAAACCGGTCCCCAGGATTTAAATAAGATAAGTGAAGTTGTGTTACTAGTGTTTAGTTATTATTAATTCCAAAGAGAGTTTTCAGGCGGCAATTCAAAATTTAAAGTATACTGTTTGTTTTTTTTACTGCATACGTGAAGCATGTGAAACAGCCATACTGGAAATACAGAAAGACGTTGGAAATAATTTCCCTTCCAAAACAGTAATCAAGGCCCTCAAATCAAAATCGGTAATATACACAAAAGCGGACAAAGGCAACCAGATAGTAATCCTAAATAGATCAGAGTACATCTCTAGAGTAGAAAACATGTTACAAAGTAATGAATTCACAAAATTGGAAAGTGACCCACTAAAACTCTGTATGAAAGAATTCGAGAGAACCTTAAAGGAAGTCTGGATATTATCTGATATACAGAAATCTAAAGTCAAACCAGGCCACCCAGTATTACCGAGACTTTATGCGTTGCCGAAAATTCATAAACCAGGAGATAAAATGAGGCCCATAATCAACAACATAGATGCACCTAACCTACAAGTTAGCCAAACATCTAGCACATACATTTTCATCACTGCCACAGTTCCACAGCCTAGCCATTAGAACTTCATTAGAATTAGTAGACAAGATCTCAAATTTGCATTTGGACACAGAAGACAAACTAGTATCATTTGATGTCAATTCTCTTTTGCCCAGTATTCCAACAGATGAACTCATGCTACTCCTCAAGAATTGGCTCCTACATTGCAATTCCTTTCTTGGAAGTGTTGAAAACAGTGTTGTTATGATAAATTAACTTTAAAGAGAGTCGATTAAAGACACTAGACAACACTTACTTTTAAATTTTTTTAAAAGTAAGTGTTGTCTAGTGTCTTTAATCGACTCTCTTTAAAGTTAATTTGGCTCCTACATACTAACTTTCAGCTGAAGAAATAGAAGATCTCACAAAACTTACTCATTTATGCATACATCAAAAAATCTTTACATTCAACGGTAAATTCTATCAACAGACCTCAGGCCTAACAGTGGGCAATCCACTTTCACCTTTCCTAGCCAACCTCTTTATGAGCTACTTTGAAACACATATTACATAATCCTTCCCATACATCTTCAAATACTGGTATAGATATGTTGATGATATTTTTGCCATTGTTCCACACAAATTCATATAAGATTCCTTAAAATTATTGAACATACAGAATAGAGCAATAAAGTTCACAATAGAGATAGAAAAAGATGGCTACCTACCTTTCTTAGATCTGAAGATAATCCATGAATTAAATAACATATTGTTTGGCATCTACAGGAAGCCAACACAAACAGATAATTACAACAAGAACGATAGCTACAACTCTACATCCCACAAACATGCAGTTTTGAACAGCTTAGCACATAGACTAGTCAACATCCCATTGAAACAAAATGAATACAACAAAGAATATAATCACATGATTAACATAGCTGCAATTAATGGATACTGTAAACAATAGAAAAGAAAATTTGGAAATTCAAGAAACAGAAACACATATTGGATACCACAAAATTAACAGAATCAAAATCCGAGACACAGTTCAGGAAATTCACATATCATCCCAGAGTGCATCATAAATTCAAACAAGGTATTCAAGAAGTACATCATCACCCTAGCCCCAATAAATAAATTCAATTTAAAAAACTTATTATGCAACAACCTGAAAGACCTAGTACCTGAAAACAAGAAATCAGGTATATACAAAATCAACTGCTCAGACTGCAATAAGTTCTACATAGGAAAAACCAAAAGAAGTTTACATATTAGATTACAGGGACATATGAGATGTGTGAAATACAAATAGAGAGATCAGCAATAGCCCATCATTTCATATCTACCAATCATAAAATTGTACCAAATATAAAACTATTAAAGCCAGCAAAGTAATGCAGCCGAACTCGATGTTTGGGAAAAGTTGCTAATTGTAAAAAACAAACAGTATACTTTAAATTTTGAATTGCCACCTGAAAACTCTCTTTGGAAGTTCATCTCACAGACAACAGATGCCACCACAGACAACCAGCTCACTTCAGGAAACCACGGATCCAACCAGTTGGATAACTGCAGACGATGGGGACAAACCGTTCTCCGAAACATATCCAAGTAAGGATAATTTAAGTGATGTTTGTGTTTGAATACTGACTCATTACTTTCAAATACTCATAGATATTAAACTTTCAAAACTTTCAGGCTTGTAGGAATCTCATCTTAGTGCTCAGGCAGAATATAGGCCAAATGTAATTTAGTTGCAGATTGTATTGTTCCATATCAAGTCAGAAATGAATGAATTGTGTACATAATCTTACCATAAATACTGTCACAAATTTTCAATAAATTTACACAAATTGGTATGAAATACTTTAGATACTGGTTACATGTATGTATGATGAATCAAACTCACATACTCCTATAATTATTCAAAATTACTACCTCTGTCATACACATAGTCCTTAAGTTTTAGTGGCCACTCATCTATTGAATTATTTAACGTTTCCAATGGGAAATCTGCTGCTGTCTCTCCTAAAAGAACAATTCAAATTTTCAATATTAGGATGTCTCTTCTTGAAGCTTAGACCACAATTTGAAGTTTAGGTTCAGGTCCAGACTTGCAGCAGGCCAATCTGAGGTCTGCTTTAAATAATGTACGGGGTATTAGCCCTGAGCCACTCTTGAGTTATCCTTGCCATATGTGCTGGGGCTGAATCTTGTTGGAAGCTCTAGTTTTGCCCATGGAAGTAGGTATTACTGATAGGCTTGACCACTCTCTCCAGCACTGTCTCCTGGTACACTTTGGCTGATGTTTGCACACCTTTTTCGCAGAAATGAAGCTCCATGGTTCTTTCGTAGCTCACACCCCACCAAATCATGACAGATGCAGAATGATAGCCCCTCTGGACCCTTGGATACTTTTCGGCAGCTTCTTTAGATGATCTGGCATATACATAGTCATTTTGGGCATTGAAAGCCTCCTCATACTGTACAGTTTTTCATCAGTGAAAAGGGTTCTTCTGTGACCATTTGCTGCATAACTCTGCAATAACCGTTTTGATTTTAGAAGCTTCTGGTCCTTCAGGTCACTTAGGAGCTGCCCTTTCTGCCATTCATAGGCACACAGAGCCAGGTCACTATGCAATTTGTGCAATGTAGACATTTTAGAAATTTGCTGTTCCTAAGCCATCACTGTCTCTGTACTTTGCATACCAGCTGCCACTGCTTTCAACAACTCTGGAGTGTGCACAGAGTATAGTCTGCCCTGTCTGTGGCGGTCTTCCACAGTTGCAGTCTCAAGGAAGTTGTAGATATTGCTGCATGTGAACCTCTTATTTATTTTCAACTTCTGGAGAAGTTTGAAAATATCACCTGGAGATATGCCTACCTTGTGCAAGGCTACTAGAGCTACACAATTTTCGTAACTACCCCATTCCATTGTGACAACGCAAACAATCTTCTTCTGCCGTTGAACTCTCAATGACTCATTGCTGAGTAGCACAACAAAGGAATATGTAGGCAGGTAGAGGCAGGAAGTGCAGCCACACTCAAAAGTTGTGACAGTATTTACGGTAAGACGGTGTATATGTGTATGCTTCGGTAAGGCTAATATCAGTCTGTTTATTTTTGTACCATTATTACTGTTAGTATTCTTTATCTATGAGATTATATTTCTATGTATTTATATAAATTGTTACATTATGTTTCACTGGAAAAAAAAAGAATGAAAAACCCTTGTTAGGGGTTACATTGGCTCCAACTTTCATGTTTCTGAGAGAGAAATTTAATTCATTGGAGCTTTTTAATACTCTCAAGGTTACCTCAGAAATCTGATTTAAGTTCCTGTAGAGTTTTTGAGGGAATTTTAAAAATTCTTATAAAATCAATATTTTATCCTAAAATTTTACAACCATTATAGTGACAGCATTTACTTGGCAGTGTTTGATAACCCAATAAGACTGTTGGGTGTGGTGGACCACAAAATTGTTCACCAAACCGAGAGCTACACAGCACTTTTTGCATTGCCAAGCATGTTCAATTTTTCACTAACATTTTTTTGCTATATATTTTCCTGTTTGTAGATGGATGCATTGTGCATGGTAAAGTGCACATTATGTACAACTGTTTTTAGAAAACAATGATACAATTGATTACAAACAGATATTTTTCATGTCTAATAAATGAAAATAATGCTTAGCTGTGTGCTGCAGTATAGGAAATAAAGCTGACACCTGATACTGCAAATCAACACCTTCCATTTCTTTTTGGTACTCTGGGTTACACTTGCCTTTTTGTACTTCCTCTCTCAGTGGGTGGCTTTCCCTTCTCAGCTCTCTTGTTCTATTATTGTCAGTACCTTCATATTAATTTGATAGAAAATAAATATATTTGTTATTCTCCCACTTCATGACCTTTGCAAACTGTGATTCATGTTTGCCATGTTTTAGTCCATTATGAAAATTATCATATGCTTTCCTTTTTGTCTTTCAGTTTCAACAGCATTGGTATTTTATGTATTTATATTTAAGTAATAGGTAACCAGCTATTTCATTTATTAATGTTAAATGATACATACTTGAGTATGACGGACATTTGGCTCAGGCTCCATTAGTATTTAGGTCCTTTAGTCTTTTGAATGGATCTGGAGACGAATACCAACTATCCAGATAGTGTTTAGCCTTTGTTTAACAATTGTTCATAGTGTCACAATGTGGCATTGTTGTGCTGCTGTCACAGGCCGGAGCCAAGTGCGTGGGCAGGAGAGAAAGAGGCTCCAGAAAGTTCTGCCCATTGTTGCTGCCATTAAAGTTCCTGAAAGGTCTGTGGCTTTCTAGAAACAATGATTTGGGAGGTATAAATACCCGCCAGATGTTAGGAGCGGCAGTTGTTTGTTGGTTATTGCGACAGTTGACGATTGAAGTGTACCACAGTGATTTCTTTAATTTATTTTCGTGCAGCATAACATCTAGTCAGCCCCGAAGACAGCTGATAGTCAATTTCACGTCATTTTAATGCAGCAAAAGTTATTCTAAACTTCTGCAAACCAGATTTCCGAATCTACGTAATCCTTGCAGTCACAGATGGTGTCATGAGTGGGATCACGACGATGGAAGCCGCATTGGCGAAGATATTAGAAGAGCTAAACGAAATAAAGACAGCAAACGACAACCTCGCTGCGACGATGATCGAAATGAAGGCCGAATTAACCACGGAAATCAAAGAGGCGAACAACAGCCTGGCCACAGAAATGAAGGCCGAATTAACCACCGAAATGAACGCGGCGAGCGACAGCCTGGCCACAGAAGTGAAGGCTGCGAACGAGGCCCTTGTCGCCAAATTTGAAGAGCGGTTGGTCGGCGTGAGGGATGACGTCACGGAGTTGGGCAAGCGGATGGGTCAAGCTGACGAGCGCGTCGAAGACCTGGCGAACCGCGTTAACAACTTAGAGGGAAAGGCCGACACCAACACCAAGTCCCTGAACTCCATGGTGCAGGACATCGTTGGCAGAAGACTGAAAGATCTGAAGGCCGACGCGCCGGCACGCGACACAACATCTGCGCCCGTTAAACCACCGAAGTACGACGGCACATCAAGGCTTCCGCCGACAATTCGACATAGTGGCCAAGTACAAGTGGTCGCCAGAGGAAGAGGCCGCACAGCTAATAGCCCATCTCCAGGGATGGACCGCAGAGGTGCGGAACACGATCCAGACAGCGGTGGCGCCCAAGGACATCTGGGAAGCCCCGGAAAACCGGTTCGAAAACCGCTTGGCCGCAGCCTACCGCAGCCAGCTGAAATCTAGGACGCAACATCCAGGGGAGACGTTGCAGGAATTCGCCCTGGCAGTCCAACAGCTGGCCAACAAAGCCTTGATCGACCTCCCAACCGGATTCGTATCTCGAAAAGCCGCCTACTCCTTCGTCGACGGGATACGAGATGCCGAGATACGTCAGCGCCTAATGCTCGGCGACTATAAGACCATCCACAAGGCCCTAACTGCTGCATTGAGGATGGAAGCGGCCAAAGCGACGGCTACCCCGACCTCGAAGACAAGGAGTATCCGCTACGATGGAGACCGAGACCAGTCCAGGGACGCCGACGAAGACCAAGTGGCGTGTGATGCGGGTGTGGCCAGCCGAGACACCTGGAGAGAGACTGCCGACACCAAGCCGTCCAGCATAAAAAACAGCCAAGGGCCGGCGTGGCGAGGGGCACGTCGTCGCTGTCGCCATCCCCTCGAGTGACTGTGCGCGTCAGCCGACGTACACACAGTCTCATCGCGGATGGTTGGGTGAAAGGGAGGCCGTGCCACATGCTGGTGGACACCGGTGCAGCCGTGACCGTCATCAGAGGTGACATAGCCAGGGGTTTGCCGTCGAGAAAACCGAGCCGACCGTACCAGCTAGTGACGGCATCGGGCGACACCTTGTCCGTGGAGAGGGAGGCGCTGCTGTAGTTGACCTTGGGGTGGAGTCCCTTGCGGCTGTGGATGTTCGTCGCGAAGGTGGCTGAGAAGGTGGTACTGGGATTGGATGCCCTCAGCAGCCACGAGGTGACGGTCGACGTCGGCAGGAAGGTTCTGCAGCTCAATGGAGAAGAGGTGATGCTCCTGCTCCCCGAAGAACGCCTTATTTGCAAGGTTGTCTTGAGAGAAGACATAGTTGTCCCCGCGAGAAGCGAGGTTGGGGTGACGGCGCGACTGGAAGGCCAGTGGAAGAAGAACTGGAAGCTTGGCCGGAAGACGCCTGTGCACGGACTCTGTGTAGCCAGGACATTGTTGCCGTGCCGAGAGAAGGTGCCGTTGAGGCTGCTCAACAGATTAGACACCGATCACGACATCCAGGCCGGGACGGAGTTTTGAACTAGGGAGCCCATTGTCAGCGTATTGCCAATCGATAATACCCAGGAGCCGGTACCGACGCAACACCTGGGGCCCCGGCTGGAAGACTTACTAGAGAGGGCGACCGGCCAACTGGCTGCAGAACGGCTAGAGAAGGTTCGACAACTGCTGAGACGATACCAGCGCTTCTTCAGCCAAGGCAACAGCGACTACGGCCGCACGGACCGAGTGCTCCGCCACATCGACACCGTAGACGCCCAGCCTACTCGGCAACCACCCAGACGCATTCCACTGGCAAAACAAGTGGCGGGATGGGACTTGCTGGAGGACATGAGATCCAGGCGAGGGATCGAAGATCTGACAGCCCTTGGTGTTCCCCTTTCGTCCTGGTGAAGAACGGTGAACTACGCTTCTGCGTGGACTACAGGAAGCTCTACGCTGCCACCGAGGACTGCTTCCCCTACACCGGATTGACAACACCCTGGACGCGCTTGCTGGTGCGCAGTGGTTCTCGACCTTAGATCTGAAGTCAGGTTACTGTCAGGTGACTCTAGACCCGAGATACAAGAAGGAGACCACTTTCTCGATAGGCTAAGGGCTTTGGCAGTTCACAGTTATGCTCTTTGGTCTCTGCAACGCACTAGCTACCTTCCAACGCCTCATGGCGTCAGTAATGTGAGGATTGACTTATGACGCCTGCCTGCTATGCTTGGACGGCATAAGGGTTGTCGGCAAGACATTCGTAGACCATTTCGACCTCAGCCAGGTGCTATAGAGACTGCAGGCGACTAACCTGAAGCTGAACATGAAGAAGTGCCAGCTCTTCCGTAAAGTAGTCAACTACTTGGGCCAAATAGTCTCAGCAACAGGAGTGGCCACAGACACAGTGGCAAAGACACAGGCTGTGAGAGATTGGCCTCGGCCAAGGGATAAGCGAGAAATGCACAGTTTCCTGGGGCTGTGCAATTATTACTGCCTCTTCATAAAGGGGTTCTCCAACATCACCAAGCCCCTCACTCACCTAACAGAAGAACACCAGTCTTGTGTGGACGGAGGATGCCGAAGACGCTTTCCAGCAGCTGAAGAAGACACTTTGCAGTGCTATTTTGGAATTCCCACAGCCAGGCGGCGCCTTTATTGTGGACAGAGACGCCAGCGACCATTGCATTGGAGGCGTCTTATCCCAAGTCAAGGACGGCCACGAGCGGGTGATAGCCTACTACAGCAAGATGCTGTCCGAGTCCAAGAAGAACTACTGCATCACCCGGCGAGAGCTGCTGGCGGCAGTGAAGACCTTGGAACACTTTCACAAGTACCTGTATGGTCAGCCATTCCACCTGAGGATTAACCATTCCGCCCTAACTGGCTACTTAGCTTTGGAAACCTGGAAGCTCAGTTGGGTCTAGAGGCTGCAAGAGTACAACTTCACCTCCGAATAATGTAGAGGGAAGAGCCATGGCAACGCAGATGTCATGTCCCGAAGACCCTGCCCAGAAGAATGCGGCCAATGCACAAGAGTGAAAGAGACAGAGCGTGTCATAGCTGTCAGAGTGGTTACGGCAGTGCCTGCAGACGGCTGGGATAGTGCAGGCTTGTGGAGGGAGCAGCTGGCGTACGCAGACTTGGGGCCACTCTTGAGAGAAGTGGAGGTAGGGACAAGACCAACCTGGGAGGACATCGCACTGAGGAGCGCCACATACAAGTCATACTGGGTCCAATGGGACTCCCTGAAAACAAGAGGTCGTGCTGTTCTGGGTATGGGAATCACCCGATGGGAAGACACAGGGAGCAGTTGTTACTTCCCCGAAATAAGGTTCCGGTAGTCTTGGAGGAAGTGCAAGCCAGAACTTCAGGAGGATACCTGGGAGAAAACCGGACGATCGACAAAATCCGACAGTGCTACTTCTGACTGAGGCTCCGAGCAGATGCTGAGAGATGGTGCCGTTGAGATGAGAGCTGAGAGATGTGCGCGGCGATTCACGGCCCCCAGACTAGGAGCTGGGGTTGCATGCAGCAGTATAACGTTGGAGCGCCATTCGAATGCATCGCTGTCGACATAGCTGGACCATTCCCAGTGTCCGACCGAGGCAATAAGTACCTGATGGTGGCCGTGGACTACTTCCCCAAGTAGCCGGAAGTGTATGCCATCCTGAACCAGGAGGCGAAGACAATCACAGACTGCCTTGTGGAGCAACTGTTCTGCCGTTTTGGGGTGCCGTTAGAGCTCCACAGCGACCAGGTCACCAATTTTGAGTCAAGCCTAACGAAGAATGCACTAGTAAGACTTGGGGTTAACAAGACATGCACAACACTTCTACATCCCCAGTCGGCTGGAATGGTCAAAAGGTACATCAAGACCTTAGAAGAATACCTGAGGAAGGTTGTGGCCAGCCATCAGCGAGACTGGGACATCCAGGTGCCACTGTTCTTGCTGGCCTACTGCTCGTCAACACATGACACCACTGGGATGATGCCAGCCAGCTTAATGTTTGGCCGAGTGTTACGCCTCCCTTGTGACCTGGCTTTTGGGAGCTCCCCGGATGTAAAACAGCCAGCAACCGAGTATGTGGTGAACCTCGTGGACCATCTCCATGACATGCATGAGATGGCTCGTCAGAACATCCAGAAGGCGAGCGACCGCATCAAGACCTGATACGACAGGTAAGCTAACAGCCAAGTGTTCCAGCTGGGTGACCTGGTCTGGTTGTACCGCCCTACCCGGACCAAGGAATGCTGCCCGAAACTTAACAGCCGTGGCAAGGACCGTACCTGGTGGTGAAGAGGATTAATGAAGTGGTCTACCACATCTAGAAAGTGCCCCGAAGAAAGATGTTGGTGGTACACATGGATCGTCTGGCCCGCTACTATGTTGCTGTTCGGGACCACCAGCCTTGAGGAGGGAGCAGTGTCGCGACACATCATTTACTACTAGCCAAAGCCAGATGGCAGGAAGAGAAAGAGACAGATAGCGTTCAAGCCATGCCTACTCATTGGGCTGGTTGGCGCTCGCTGAGGGAGTGGCAGAGAGGGAGAAGAGAGTCAGAGATGATCAAGACAATTTTCGCCCCATCGTGAAAGACCGTGATGCTTCGTCAGATGTCGGGAAACTTCCAGAACCAGCGATTGGTGAATAAAAGCGACTACGCTGGTTGAGGCCAGTCAGTTTACAGCAAGGAACTGAGATAGTGACTGCAGTGTAGACCTGTGGCAAAGGAACTGGAAGATTGTAATTGTGTATGTGACATAATTCTGCCCATGTATGAAGTGTATTTCTACGCAAATAAAGAACGTTTGAATTTCTGCAACTTGGACTTCTAATTCTACGAACCCACAAAGTCACAATACAAATTTAATTCACCAATAATTAATTGGAAGTTTTTAAACAGTTAGGTTAATCATGTTAATTGAGCAGTTGGTTATGTTTACATTACCTCATTTACTTTTGAAAAATTAAAACATATTTTGGGAGTAGTTGTGTCATACTATGATGGTGGTGGTGGTAATATGAATTTGCTATGTAGAAGTTTGAAGTTCATAATTTGATCTTTGTTTTTTGTAATGTGGATATTTTTCTATACTGAGAGTTCAATTGGGTATCTTGTCCTGAGGAGATTGACTTCTGGAGTGAAATCATAGTGATGGTCCCAAAAGTGTGCTGCTAGACATGATTTGTTGGTGTCTTCGTATTTTATGCTTTGGAGGTATCCTTTTAGGCTGGTCTTCAGATTTCCTTGCCTATGTATACTTGATCACAGTCTGCACAATTTACCTGATAAATACCTGATCACTAAATACACAGAATTTTGTCCTTTAAGGATGTGCAGAATAAGTTTTGTATGCTGAATCTGTTTTGAGATGTTAGAATGATGTGCTTTCTGAATATTTTCTTTAATCCTTGGTCTGTCCATGGATTTCTTGTATTGCAAAGTTTCTTTTTGAGATTTTTGGTGTGGTAGTCTCCCTGGTGGTTTTAACATTTTTTGTGTTTGTTGATCTTTTGTTGTATGGTGTTTGGACTATAAGGTTGACTGATGCTATATGTAGCATATGCAGGTGTTCCTTATAATGATCTTCTTAGTGAGGGGAATATTGAATAGTCTGTATATTAAACTGTTGGAGGTTGCAAGTTTATGGGTTTTGGATTGATGTATTATTCTTTAAGGGTTTACAAGAAACATGCACTCACACACTTCCCCCTTTTAAAAAAAAAAGTACATATTTTCTAAAAGTGCTTCTTTTTTATTTTAATATTCAGGAGACCTTAACACATATTGCCAGGGAGATCTCAATTTTATATTTATGGTAGAATGCAATACTTTCCTTACTTATTTGCACTATAGAGAAACTAAAAATAGCAGAGTTTCCAACAGCAATTTTCTGTCGATTTCACCATATTATACTGTAGAACTGAGTTAAAAGTAGATTTTAAATTATTACTTTGTTTACGCTATACTGTGTGTGTGTGTGTGTGTGTGTGTGTGTGTGTGTGTGTGTGTGTGTGTGTGTGTGTGTGTGTGTGTGTGTGTGTGTGCGCGTGCGTGCGTGCGTGCGTCCAAAATTAAATGTTTAAATATTAAACTTGGTAGTTCAGCAACTTTCCAGGGATGCAACATAAAAGATTTTCAAAACACTCCCCATTCCAAATTACCCATTAACTGCAAATATTTTTAATGTTGATTTTCTCAAAAAAGACTAAAATCTTGATTAAATTACTGCATGTTTAAGATATTTTTATAATAAATGAAACACATCTTGAATATTCTGCGAATAGCTTCTGAAGTCCTCTTCTTTCATAGTGATTTTTGTTTAAGTGGTAATCTGTAAAATACACAAAATCTTAGTATACAAAAAATGTAGATCTTGCTAAGCACATAATTTATTTCAAATAAATTTTTTCTGGACTTTACCATTTTTAGATAATTCTTATTCTTGGTTGTATTTTGAAATATGTATATTTTTCTCAAACAGGTAATCATTAGCGTTTTATATCTTAGCCGTGCAAAGAAATAGGAATGTTAAAGATATCACGACAACCGGTTTTTAAAAGATTTGTCAATCATTTAAGTCTACTGTATTCCTTTATACACCGCTTGGCTCTCACCAAGGCAGCACGGGTTTGATCCCAGGTGACCGCAAAGTGAGATTTATTGTGGACAACATGGCGCTGGGGCGATTTTCTCTGGGTCCTCGGGTGCCCCACGCCCACCCAGCATTCCACCAATTGCTCCATCATCTTTCTTATCATTTCATCTCACTCTCATTCTGTCATCCACTTCCCTCACTATCATACCAGACATCGGGCTGATCACCCATCCTGGATTCTCTCTCTCACTGATCCAGAGATTACATTTCTCAATCCGCAAGAAGGTGAAGAGGAACAAGAATACCCTGTCAGCATGTAGTGGTAGTGGTAGTGGTATAAGACGGCAGTTAAAGAAGAAGTATTCCTCTGTTCCCATTCTGCCTTTAAGAAAATATATAATAAGCCATTTCTACATGTGTTTATTGCAGAGGAATAAGCAGAGGGTGGTAGAGGAATAAGCATTTATAAGAATAGTATGTACAAGAATGAATAGAGAAAGTTATGTGAGTGCAATACATAAAGATTTTTTTTTTAAATTGCACCACTATAAAGATATAAGCACTCTCAGAGGTAGTATGTATTAATTGTTCACTCAAATGAGTATCATAGGTGAAAGATTAACTTCTCACCTCTCACTAACTCAGATTTTATCCAAGGAAGATGTTAGATCATGTGGATAAAGCAACATCTGGAGCATTCTCTGGTCCTCCAATTTCCCCCGCTATTTATTCCATCAGCTGCTCTATTGTAATCTTTTATCCATTTTGTCATAATTTCATATCTTCCTCCACATTCTTATTCTAGGTTTCGGACTGATCATTGGGAGTCAAGAGTGTCAAGATATTGACAATGTTGTTAATAATAATATTGTGACTTTGCAGATTCGTAAAATTAAAACTCCTGTTTTCAGAAATTAAAAATGCTCTTTATTTCATTAAAAAGATGCTTTTTACACCCCTTACAGCAGCAAAATGACGTAACATACACAAATGCAGTCCTCAAGATCGTGTGCCACATGTAAACAAACAAAAGAAATTACTGCGGTACACTCACTAATGTACACACAGCTGCACACTCAATTAACAACTGACTCTTTGACTCTCACACTTTGTCAGCTTTTATACCTCCAGTCATTGTTCTAAAATTCAGTTGGTTGTGCTATAACAATCATGATGCAGGGAAATGCCGGACTATCTCTGTCTCTTTCTTTCTGTGTTTCTCTCGACAAGCGTGCAGCGCTCGCCCACGTGCCAGCTGCAGCTTGCGCTAGCGGTATAACAATGCCTTAGGGACACTGCTCCCTCCTCAAGGCTGGTGGTCCCGAACAGCACCATCGTAGTGGGCCAGACGATTCAGGTGTACCACCCAACATCTTTCCTTGGAACACCTTCTGGATGCTGTAGACTACGTCGTTAATTCTCTTTAATACCCGGTACGGTCCTTGCCACGGTTGTTGAAGTTCTGGCAGTGTCCTTTGGTCCGGGTAGGGCAATACAACCAGACCGGGTCACCTTGCTGGAATCCTGGCTGTTGGCTTGCCTGTCGTACCGGGTCTGCATGCGGTCGCTCGCCATCTGGATTTTCTGACGAGCCATTTCATGCATGTCGTGGAGATGGTCCACGAGGTTCTCCACATACCCGGTTGCTGGCTCTTTCCATTCCGGGAGGGCTTGCGAAAGTCAGGTCACAAGGCAGGCGTAGCTCCCGCCAGAACATTAAGCTTGCTGGTGTCATGTCAGTGGTGTCGTGTGTTGACCAGTAGGCCAGCAAGAATCAGTGGCACCTTGACGTCCCAGTCTCACTGATGGCTGGCCACGACCTTCCTCAGGTGTTCTTCTGGAGTCTTGAGATACCTCTCGACCATGCCGTACGACTGTGGATGTAGAGGTGTTGTGTGGGTCTTGTTCACACCAAGTCTTTCCAGTGCCTCCATCAGGTGGGACTCAAAATTGGTGCCCTGGTTGCTGTGGAGCTCTTAACCGGACCTCAAAACGGCAGAACAGTTGCTCCACGAGGCAGTCTGTAATCGTCTTTGCCTCCTGGTTCGGGATGGCATACACCTCTGGCTACCTGGTGAAGTAGTCCACGGCCACCATCAGGCACTTGTCGCCTCGGTCGGACACTGGGAATGGTCTAGCTATGTCGACAGCGATGCGTTTGAAAGGCGTTCCGACATTGTACTGCTGCATGCAATCTCGGCTCCTAGTTTGGGGCCCACGACTCCACGTGCACCTGTGACAGACGGCACCATCTCTCAGCATCTGCTCGGAGCCTCAGCCAGTATTAGCGCTGTCGAAGTTTGTTGATCATTTGGTTTGCTCCCAGTTGTGCTCCTGAAGTACCGTCGTGCACTTCCTCCAAGATTTCCAGAACCTTACTTCGGGGAAGTACCAACTGTTCTCTTTGCGTCTTCCCATAAGGTGATTCCCATACTCGGAACAGCATGCCCTCTCTGATCTTCATTGAGTCCCATTCGGCCTAGTACGACTTGTAGGTGGTACTTCTGGGTGCGATGTTCTCCCAGTTTGGTGTTGTCCCTGCTTCCACTTCTCTCAAGGGTTGCCCCAAGTCTGCGTTTGCCAGCTGCTCCCTCTTCAGGCCTGCGCTATCCCATCCGTCCGCAGGCACTGCCGCAACCACCCTGTCAGCTGCAGCACGTTCCTTTTGCACTCTCATGCATTGACTACACTCTTCTTGTCAGAGTCTTCCGGAGATGGAGTCTGGTTGGCGTGAATTTTCCCTCTACGATGTTCGGAGGTGAAATCGTACTCTTGCAGCCTCTGGACCCAACGGGCTGTCTGGTCCTCCAGGTTTCTAAAATTAGTAGCCAGGTTAGGAGGGAGTGGTCAGTCCTCAGGTGGAATGGCTAACCGTACATGTGCTTGTGAAAGTGCTCCAAGATCTTCACTACCGTCAGCAGCACTCGCCGAGTGATGCAGTAGTTCTGCTCTGCCTTGGACAGCGTCTTGCTGTAGTAGGCCATAACTTGCTCTTGGTCATCCTGGACTTGATATAGGATGCCTCCAATGCAATGGCCGCTGGCGTCGGTGTCCACAATGAAGGCGCCGCCTGGTTGTGGGAATCCCAAAGTGGGAACACTGCAAAGTGTCTGCTTCAGCTAATCGAAAGTGTATTCGGCGTCCTCCGTCCACACATAAGGCTGGTGTTCTTCCGTCAGGCGGGTGAGGGGCTTGGAGATGTTGGAGAAGCCCTTTATGAACCGGCGGAAATAAATGTACAGCTCCAGAAAACTGCACAATTCTCGCTTATCCTTTGGGCGAGGCCAATCTCTCATGGCCGGTGTCTTCTCCGGGTATATGGCCACTCCTATTGGTGAGACTATGTTGCTCAAGTAGTTGACTTCCTCACAGAAGAGCTAGCACTTCTTCGCGTTCAGCTTCAGGTCAGTCGCCTGCAGTCTCCGTAGCACCTTGCCCAGGTTGTCGAGATGATCTTCGAATGTCTTGCCAACGACGATATTGTTGTTCAGGTATAGCAGGCAGGTGTCCTAAGTCAATCCTCGCATTATTGACTCCAAAAGGCATTCGAAGGTAGCTGGTGCATTGCAGAGACCAAGGGCATAATTGTGAAATGCCAAAGCCCGTGGCCTGTCAAGAATGCGATCTTCTCCTTGTTTCTCGGGTCTAGAGCCACCTGCCAGTAACCCGACCTCAGATCCAGGGTCGAGAATCACTGCGCACCAAGCAAGCGTGTCCAGAGTGTCGTCAATCCGTAGTAAGGGAAAGCAGTCCTTCCTGGTGACAGCGTTCAGCTTCCTGAAGTCCATGCATAAGCGTAGTTCGCCGTCCTACACCAAGACTACAGGGGAACACTAAGGGCTGTCAAACTCTTCAATCACTCCTCTGGATCTCATGTCCTCCAGCATGTCCCGTACTGCCGCTTGTTTTGCCAGTGGAATGCATCTGGGAGGTTGCCGAATAGGCCTGGCGTTTGTGGTCGATGCAGTGAAGCACTCGGTCCTTGTGGCTGCAGTCGCTGTTACCTTGGCTGAAGGCGTGCTGGTATCATCCCAACCTTCTCTAGTTCTGTGGTCAGGTGGTCGGCCGCCCTCTCCAGTAAGCCTTCCAGCTGGAGTCCCAGATGTTGTGTCAGCACCAGCTCCTGGGTCTGATCGAGTGGCGTTACGCTGACAACGGGCTTGCATGTCCGTCGTGATCGGTGTCTGTTAGATTAAGCAGCCTCACCGGAATCTCCTCTCGGCAGGTCAACAATGACCTGGCTACACAAAGTCTGTGCACAGGCGTGTTCCGGTCCAGCATCATGTTCTTTGTCCGCTGTCCTTCCAGTTGCGCCGTCACGTAAATAAACAAAAGGAATTACTGCAAATGTCCACACGGCTGTACACTCAACAACTAACCGACTAGCCACTCACTCTTTGCCGGCTTTTATACCTCCAGCTATTGTTCTAGAATTCAGTCGGTCATTCGATAACAATCACGATGCAGCAGGAAATTCTAGACTATCTCTGTCTCTTTCTGTGTTTTTCTCTGTCTCGGCAAGTGTGCAGCGCTTGCCCATGTTGAGTGCCCTTAAACACAAATCAACAATATATATATATTTAGTCTTTGCAGAATGAATTTAGGGATGTTGTCTCATACACACCAGCACATGGTACCTATGACACTGTTTTCCACATAATCTGCATTGGTAGACTGTCGTGCATGTGGATCTTCTCTGTCTTGCACACTCAATGGTGGAAGCCATGAACTGCTAGTCTTGTCACCAGATGGCGGAAGTCATTCTGCTCTCATCCATTCTTTGTTGATCATGGCATCTGTGTCATATCTTGATGTATGTTAATTCGTTTCCTTTCCAGCTCTTTCAGTAGATTGTATTATGTTGCTCTGCAGGGTAAAACCATGTCAAATGAAAGTTCTTCAATGATGAAATGTTAGCTTGCCAGGATATATACCAGTCGAGGTGGAGTACATTTTGACAGGCATTATATATATATATTTTTTTTAAAAAAAGTTCCTTTTATATTTTCTATGTCTTTCAGATTCGATTTGCCAAGGTGTTTCCATATAATCTCTATACCACACATCAGTATGGGCAATATTTTTAAATGGAAGAGGGTCAAAAGCTGTAGTCTTGATAATCGTCTTAAATTTCCTATGCTGCTGCAGTCCACTCTTTGATGTGCATAGTGTATACAAATCCTTTGGTTTGAAGGGTGCTTCCTAGGTACTTAAAATGTGTTACATGTCTTAATGTTGTCTGTTTATATGTGATATTGTTGCTTGCTGTCTGTCTTCCTCCTTTCCTGAAAGTCATTATAACAGATAGAGTCAACATGAAAAATTCAATGCCACGGCTGGGATTTGAACCACAGATCTCCTGGTTTCCTTCCAGTCACTCTAACTCATTGAGCTACCATGGCCAACTTGTTCTTCTGTCCATTTGGTCATTTTGTTATAAGCTACCTGTAGGTGTTTTATGCTTGGTGATACTAGGGCCGTATCATCACCGTACATATATATTTTTATATTTTCAGTGTGAATGACTTTTGGAATTTCAGCTGTGGTTATTATGAAGAGGAGGGGGCTGATTGGGTCTCCCTGTAGTACTCCATTTGTTTGCTTGATTGGGTAGTTCTTGTCACTGCATCGTCTATTTCAGTAATGTTTCTTGCTAGTATACTCTTTAATAGTTTTCTTTCTCATGTTCTTCCTGTTATCTTTTCTACTTTTTCCATTATTAGCTTCCTGTTCATTTGGTCAAACCACTTGTAGTTTCCCTTTTGTATATTGCAGTTTGGTTTGTAGACATTTTACCTTCTGAATTGTTGATCATCCCTTCATGAAGCCAAATTGCTCTTCTGGAATAGCCCTGCTAGTCATATTGTATAAGTTTCTTGTTAGTAGACTTGTTAGGATCTTGAAGGCTATACTCTCAATGGCTATGCCCCTGTATGAATTAAGATCTCCAGCATCTGCTTTTCCTTTATACAACATTTTGAGAGTGGCATATCACCATTTATCTGGGATACTGCCTTTTTGTATGCATTCAGTTTTCTATCAAGGAAGGGGCTGTGACTTTCAGGCACTTGTTAAATATATTGTCAGGCTCACATGTTTGTTGTCCCTTGTGCGTTGAATTTCTTCTTCTACTTCTTGATAGGTAAAGGGTTGCATTGGATAGTCGGTCTCATAGGTTTCATTTTCTGATGTTGGTCTTGCATCCTTGGCTTGCAGTACTTCTCTAAAATGTGTTTCCCATCCATCAGTGGGTATGTCTGTAGGGAACTGGGGTTGTTAACAATAATAAGCTACTTCTTTACAAACCATTGTATTTGCAATGTGACAATAATTCTTAAACATTAAGTTACTCATGTATAAATGTTGTTTCTGTGATTTACCATTATTTCTTACACCACACACTATTCACCATCCATAGAAGTATGGATTTTACAGGATTATAAAAATGAACTTAGTATCCACTTAATACAGATTTAAATGTTTACCATTTAATATAATTAAATTCCAAGTTCTTTTTTGTTGCATCATTATGACTGCTCAGAACTAATTTATGTGTCTGTTTTTAGCATAAACTGTGATATTTAAACATGTTATTCTGTATAGTTGCAGCGGTTTCTTTTGATTTAACCTCTCTTGATTTTACTATAATTGCTAAGCTGAAGTGTATCTCTTATTTAGGTTATCACAATTAATGCAAATGAATTTAAATCATACCATCACCCTTAATTAACTTCTCCATCAGAAGCTGTTCAACATGCATTGTTGCAGGCACAGCGAGAGATAATATACTGTCTCCCTGACATTCTAGCAGATGAAGAACACCATGAAGCAGCCCTAAAACTCAGGTATGGAGTAAAAATCAAATTACATTAATCTATACAAACCATATGATTTAGGTATACTGTAGTGGTAGACAACTTTGAGCTAATAGTCAACATGAGAAATTCAATGCCATGGCCGGGATTTGAACCACGGATCTCCTGGTTTCCGTCCAGTCGCTCTTAACCTTTGAGCTACCATGGCCAACGTACCATCCTGACATTAGATTCTCCATTTGACTCATATATTTCCCTGGTAGACCATTAGGGGCTCTCGCATTCGAGATACACCATTTTTGGTGACTTACTGTCGTAAGTACTTGAGTCCCAGGCTTCATCATTTAACTCTTATTATTTTAGTTAATTGATGGAAATTAATCATTTCTTCACACTAGCCATATACAGGCTAAGGTTGTTGTAAGTCAACATGAAAAATTCAATGCTTTGGCTGGGATTTGAACCATGCATCTCCTGGTTTCCGTCTAGTTGCTCTAACCCATTGAGCTACCATGGCCAATGTGCCGTCCTGACATTAAATTCTCCATTTGACTCGTATATTTCCCTGGTAGACCACTAGGAGCTCTTGCATTCGAGATACACCATTTGTGGCGACTTACTATCGTAAGTACTTGAGTCCCAGGCTTCATCATTTAACTTTTATTAATTTAGTTAATTGATGGAAATTAATCATTTCTTCACAATAGCACGTTGGCCATGGTAGCTCAATGGGTTAGAGCGACTGGACAGAAACCGGAGATCCATGGCATTAAATTTTTCATGTTGACTCTATCAACAACCTTAGCCTATATACGGCTAGTGTGAAGAAATGATTAATTTCCATCAATTAACTAAAATAATAAAAGTTAAATGATGAAGCCTGGTACTCAAGTACTTAGGATAGTAAGTTGCCACAATCGGTGTATCTCTAACGCGAGAGCCCTAGTGGTCTACCAGGGAAATATACGAGTGAAATGGAGAATTTCCTTTATACAACAGGACGGCACGTTGGCCATGGTAGCTCAGTGGTTAGAGCAACTGGAAGGAAACCAGGAGATCCATGGTTCAAATCCCGGCCATGGCATTGAATTTTTCATGTTGACTCTATCTATCAACAGCCTTAGCCTATATATGGCTAGTGTGAAGAAATGATTAATTTCCATCAATTAACTAAAACTTTGAGCTTTTTATACCATTCTTTAAATTAATGAGTTATATATAATTTTAATATTTAATTTGATATATATTGTCGCGAACCCGATCGCGATAAGGCGGCTTGGCACACAAAGGAACTGATAGGTGTAAAACGAGAGTCAGCTTTGAAATTGTGTAACAAGAGTGTTGTTGTAAAGAGAGCTGAACTGGACGCTGTTATTGTGATTGACCTTGGTAGATGGAAGGTGTATGTAACGTAATGCTGCTGTAATCTATAAGAGTATTTCTACGAAAATAAAGGAGATTTTTAATTTCTGCAACTCGGCTTTTTAATTCTACGAACCCACAAAATCACAATATATATATATATATATATATATATATATATATATATATATATATATATATATATATATATATATATACAGGGTGAGTCACCTAAAACTTGCACCGTAAATATTTCTGAAATGGTATGTGCTATTGATATGCGGTTTTCACGGAATTGAACTATAGGCAGGGGCTCGCATTTTCAAATGATACACAGATTTTTATAATTTTTAGAAAGTGTATTTATGTACAAAAGTTACATTTTTTTAAATGGAACAATGCGTATTGACATTAAGAAAATAAAAGTAGAATAAATTAGAATGTCAATGGTGTTTTTTGCACGATTCTAATGTAAGTAGTTTACGAGAAATCGTCATTTGAAAATTGAACGCACCGGCAGTTGTTTGTTCCATTCAATTGCTTAGTTGCTAGGCTAGGATGTTGTTATGTTTGTTTACAATGTGTTTTGTCTACACTGGCAGTTATTTTGTGATAGTTGAAGCAGTAGGACGTGCTTGGAAGATGGTATTTACCAATGCAGAAAAAGCAGATATGCTCATAGTTTATGGTGAATGTAGAAAGAATGCAGTTCTTTCTTGTACAGTGTACTTGGAAACATATCCGAATAGACGTCAACCATCTCGTCAATTATTTGTGAACCTCTTCAACCAATTACGTGAAAGTGGTAGTATAACGTCTAGAAAATGCACCAGAAACAAACGAGCAACTGGAGAGCAAGGAGAAATTAATGTTCTAGCTGCTGTTGCAGTAGATCCCCACATTAGTTCTCGTGCAATCGCACGAGGAAGCGACATCAGTCAAAGAAGTGTAATCCGCATCCTCCATCGCCATAAGTTCCATCCGTATCACATCTCTCTCCATCAAGTGCTGCATGGCAATGATTTTGAGAATCGTGTGAACTTTTGTACATGGGCATTGAGACATGATACTCCAAATTTGTCATGTATCTTGTTCACTGATGAAGCAACATTTACTAATCATGGCCAAGTAAATCTAAAAAATATGCACTATTGGTCTGTTGACAATCCTCGTTGGCTGCGTCAGGTAGAACGTCAGCATCCATGGAGTGTGAACGTGTGGTGTGGAATAGTGAACCATCACATCATTGGCCCTTTTTTCATAGAAGGAACACTGAATTCACAGAAGTATCTCAACCTCCTAACAGACGATCTTCCACAGATGTTAGAAGACGTTCCCCTTCAGACTAGGAGGAATCTGTGGTATCAACATGATGGCTGTCCGGCCCATAGTGCACGAATTACTACAGCTTATCTTCAAGGATTGTTTCAAAATCGGTGGATTGGACGAAGGGGACCTGTACCTTGGCCGGCCCGTTCACCAGATTTGACTCCTTTAGATTTTTTTCTGTGGGGGAAGCTGAAAGACCCTGTCTACAAGGACATACCAACTACACCAGAAGATATGAAACGGCGTATTACTGCTGCCTGCGCTGAAATTTCCACTGAAATGCTAGAACGTGTACAGCAATCTTTACATACTAGACTGGAAGCTTGTATTGAAGCTGGTGGTGCTCATTTTGAACACAGGCTTTGAGGGTACAGTTTTGTTTACTTGTCAGAATCCTCATTTTTCTTCATTCACTTGTTTTTCTTTAGTTTGTCCTAGCCATTGTCCCGTTTTGTACAAATGACGATTTCTCGTAAACTACTTACATTAGAATCGTGCAAAAAACACCATTGACATTCTAATTTATTCTACTTTTATTTTCTTAATGTCAATACTCATTGTTCCATTTAAAAAAATGTAACTTTTGTACATAAATACACTTTCTAAAAATTATAAAAATCTGTGTATCATTTGAAAATGCGAGCCCCTGCCTATAGTTCAATTCCATGAAAACCGCATATCAATAGCACATACCATTTCAGAAATATTTACGGTGCAAGTTTTAGGTGACTCAACCTGTATATATATATACACGAGGGCTTTCCAGAAAGTAGATTACGTTTTCGGCTGTTTCCGCTAGGGGCGGGGCTAGTGTGGCCATCTTGGGGTCAGAGCGTTGCGCAGCTCAGTCGGCATCTAGCCGTGCTAGTGAGAGGTTCGTGCTGTTCTCCGTTCAGATACTGTGACGGTTTGAAATGTCTGCGTTAATTGAAAATCCCGCGAGCTGCGAGGTGCGTGCAGTAATAAGGTTTCTGACTGCAAAAAACTGTAAACCGATAGAAATCTATCGGCAGCTTTGTGAAGTGTATGGGGACAACATTATCACTGAAGGTGGAGTGCGTCAGTGGGTCATCAGATTTAAAAATGGCCGAACCAATGTTCACGACGAAGATCGAAGTGGGAGACCCAGCATAGTGACTGCCGAACTTGTCGAAAAAGTCGATGCTAAAGTCCGTGAAAATCGAAGGTTCACAATAACGGAACTTTCTTTGAGTTTTTCACAAATTTCGCGAAGCAGCGTTTTGATGACGACGCACAGCTGCAAGAAGAGGTAACGAAGTGGTTGAAGGCGCAGGCGGCCGAATTTTTCGACGAAGGAATTTCCGAGCTCGTACATCGCTACGATAAATGCCTTAATTTGAATGGTGACTATGTCGAAAAGTAGTATTTGAGTGTGGCTTTCATCTGTATATAATAAAATTTGTTTCCTATACTTTGTTTACTTTTTATTCCAAAACGTAATCTACTTTCTGGATAGCCCTCGTGTATATATATATATATATATATATATATATATATATATATATATAATTTTATTTTGAAATGTACCTATTTTGTTACTGTTTTAGCCAACTCATGAAAGATAAATTTGAGCTAACATCAGCAGTGATTGAAGCATTGGATAGCCTTGACTTGCAACCTGATTTAAGAGCAGAAGTGTGCCAACATATGCTGGTTACATTAAGGAGAGCACCACCAGAATTTCTGCCATCTATCATTGGTTTCTTAGTGTCTTTTCAGGGGTCTCATGATGACCTAGTGGAGGTAAGATTTATCATTCCATATTTTAATTTAGTGTTTATCAACAATAGATGCACATATAAATAATTTTTCTTAGAGAAATATTTGTGATCAAGTACTGCTTTTACTTGAGCAGAAGCTAGATCATGTGCTCCAGGTTAAGCAAGACCTTTTAATACAAAATAGTTACTGTGATATGGGTGGGCTTCAATTTTTCATGGTATTTGCTATGAAGCAAAAGCAATTCCTAGGTTTATGCATAGTGTTGTTTACTAATGCTGTGGATCTTAGACTTTATCTATTCTCCACACACAAACAGAGAAAAAGGTTTGTTCTTAAAAGACTTATTGAGTCATACTTTATTAAAACTTCACTGATATCATTAAAAACAGGAATGTTTTCGGGACCATTCCAGTTCCATCCTCAGCTAATAAGCAACTGATCACTGTCTTGACAATCGTTTGTCATGTGAATTTCTTGTAATCGCCTCCCTCCCGCAGAAAATTTTCTACATAAGTTCATTAGACCACTCACATCAAAATTTAAAATACGTGGAATGTTTTTTTTACAATAAAAGTTTTCTCTCATATTGTAAGTTCATGTTTTATTTTTAATGGTTTTATTAATTTAATCTACTCTCGAATGTGGTGGTTCTTGTTCCAGAAATAAAAAGCAGCTACCAATTTTTCTATTTGTTTATATTTTATGTTCCTTCGGTGTTCTGTTAATCTAGCTTTTAAATTCCTTTTTGTCAATTCAATATAAATTTGTTACAATCCTCACAATCACTCCTAGATTCTTTTCCTCTCCAGACATATTAATGAATCAATCTGTCCTTTTTAACAAAAATATAATATGTATTTCTCATTGGTGAAAAAAGTTGAGTAAATACATGTAGTACGATGTTTCTCTCTCTCTCTCTCTCTCTCTCTCTCTCTCTCTCTCTCTCTCTCTCTCTCTCTCTCTCTCTCTCTCTCTCTCTCAGATAAACTAAAGCTTATTGAGCTTAGTCTGGATTATTTAATCAGTTATTTGTATTTAAATGCATACTACAATATTGATAAGTCTGCGACATATAACAGAGTTCTAAATTATCCCTAAAGAATAATTTATTTTTACAAGTAACATGGTCTGCAATACAGTAGTTGTTATTTTGAAAGTTGTGCCAGTCCAGAATTGTATTTTATAGCAAAATGGTAAATATTAATTTGATGTATTAGAACCAGAGCATTTACATTTGTTTACTCAATAAATTTTTGGATCCACAATAAATGTTAATAATCCAATTTACTCTAATTTCAAGTGAAACTTCAATTTGATTTCTGGCTTATATACGTTTATTATGCACTGGGAGATTATATTTAGAAATAGATCGGCATAGTTAATCTTGATTCATTGTAAATGCTTTCACTTATGCTTTTGAAGGCACTAGGCAAGTCTGGTCATCTTCATTTCATAGGGAAAGTTCCAGCGTATGAATGCAACACTGAAAAGTTTTAGAAAATCAAACAGGTATTAATTTTAATAACATTTAAATGCTTTTACTGTTTTTCAAAACTTTTCCTGTTAATATTAACACATTTTTGTATTTGATAAAGCCAGTCCTTAAAGGAATGACCCGCCTCAGTAGCATAGATGGTAGCGTGTCTGTCTCACGTTCAAGAGGTCTCAAGTTCGAATCTCGGTCAGGGTGAGTTACCTGGACAAGGTTTTTCCCGGGGTTTTCGCTTATCCTTAAAGAAGACGAATGTCGGTTAGCTCTAAGCTCCTTGGACCCTGGACACATTTGAGCATCATTTCACCCATTTCATTCCCCTTCTGATATGACTTAACGTTGAAGGACATAAAATTACAAAAAAAAAAAAAAAAAAAAAAAAGATAACACTCCAGAAACCAGTTTTATTTTATGTTCTACTGCTTCATGTGATAAAATCATAAAATCATTCCATGTATTTTATCTCTAAATTTTGGAAACAAAAAGAAATCACAAGGTCAGGGCTGTATGGTGGAAGGTCAGTGGTACTGACTTTTATGACATTTAGATACTTAATTGCTAGTTTTGGTGTATGTGACAATGAAGTTTTCTTTTGTATGCCTTTTTAAAATTGTTTAAAACAATTGTGGTATACAGACATTTGTGTACTGATTGACATCTATCTTCTATGTAGTAGCAGCAATGTGACCCATTTAGGAGGGAAAAAAGTAACATCCATCTTTTCATAGTAATATTATTTTGGAGGGGCAGGTTTCACAAACTCTTTAAAACATTTGCAGTAAACAGATAATCATGTACTTATTGGCAGTAATGGTACTATCTTTCAAGAAAGTAAATATACACTTTCCGTCGGTCAGTATCATATATGCATTCCGTTACCAGAGGGTATGAAAACTAAATCGGCCATGCTTGTACATGTATAGTGTCATAGTTACCATTTTAACCTGTTATTCACTTCAAAGACTTCTAGAGCCATATTAACCCAATATGACAAAAGATTGACTAAATATCACAGAGAAGTAGCAATTGTCTTACATCTGAGCTATTAACTATATAGCATGGGATAATATGTAAGAAAATGGAAAGCACTCGGAATTATGATTTTAACAGAACAAATAAGGAATGTTCTTTCAACTGCTATTGTAGCTCAGTGCCTAAGCACAGGCTGTGACAACTGGTAGGAAGATTCATTATTCAAATCTTAACGTGTGGCTACACTTTTTATCTCCAAACCTTTTACTTTGTTAGACACTGTAACGAACTAATTTACAACTGTGCTCTTGTAACAAAGTTCTCTCTACATGGCATTGCAGAATATCACAGAAAATGGAAAGCAAGTGGAATGATGATTTTAATAGAACCAACATCTATATTTGGATATAAGCGTCATCCAAACAGTGGCTCCTGTAGCTCAGTGATAAAATGCACACTGTATAAATGGGACAGAGTTCGAGATTCGAACCGCAGTTTGGAGTCAAAATTGTTATCCTAAAAATATTTAGTGTGGGTGTGGGTGTGGGTGTGGGGGGGTGGGTGGGTAGTTGCGCGTGCACGCGTCTGCCTGCCTGCCTGCCTGCCTGCCTGTGTGTATGTCTGTGTGTGTGTGTGTGTGTGTGGGTGTGGGTGTGGGTGTGTGGGCATGTGGGCGTGTGGGCATGTGCGTGCGTGTGCGTGCGCGTGCGTGAGCGTGCGTGCTTCGTGCGTTTTTTAATGCTCAGAATTTGATAATAAAATCATTTTTCTTCTTGCTTCCCAATATTTGGAGACTAGATCTTGATTTTGGAGAGTTTCACATACAGTTAGATGATCAATGTTCATTAAATCGTCTTTACCACATAAACAGCACTCTGGAGAAGTTGTTAATCCAACCTTGAATAAATGTCCATTCAAACAATCGTGGCCTGTGATTAATCTGAACATTGCTACTGAAGATTTTCGAGGTAGTTCTGGTAATTCTAATTTTGTCTTTAGTTTGTTTTGGAGATCTTTCCAATTAAGTTTTTCAGAGGAAACTAGATAGTTGTTATATAGTGTTGTGAAGATGTTTTTGATTAATCTTTTAACTGTTTCATAGGGGATATTTTGTTTCGTTTGAGATATTTTGGAACCCTTCTTGGCCAACATATCTGCTTGCTCATTGCCAGAAATTCCAGTGAGATGGTATCCATTGGAAAACTATACGTATATTTAAATTTTGAAGATGTTTAATCATATTATGAATTTCATTTATCTTTTCGGTTTTTGGGCTGTCATTTGAAATAATAGCCTGAATAGCTGATTTAGAATCTGTTAAGAAAACTATGTTGGAAAGCTTATTTGTCCAGGCAAATAGATTTTGTAAGGAAGTATAAATTGCATCAATTTCTCCATCAAAACTTGTTAAGTAAATTCCAACTTGCTTATAGAAAGAAAAGAATTTACAGGTAGCTCCTGCTCCTGCTCCATCTTCTTGATTGTAAAGAGCCATCTGTATAGATGTGTGTCCATTTGTCAACTGGATATCTTACATTTATGATTTCAAGGGCATATGCTTTAACTTCTGTAGATGAGTATTCCTTCTTTTTAAAATCTGCAAGTAAATCCAGGTAGTATTCTAATTCAATGATGTTCAGTGGGTTATTAAGAGACATGAAAGGTTCTATTTTGGATGGGTAATTAAATTTATTTCATAGTTGTTGAACTTTCTGTATGAAGCCTAATTGAGTTTTCAAACTGAAGGTGGATGTGTGTTGTTTTACCCATTTATTATTCTCTGGAATTCTTAAGAGCTTTTCATATGTAAAAGGGCTTGCATTTCTAAATCTGTCATTGTGGGTCTGTTACATGTAAATGCTTGTAAGGTTATTATAGGAGTAGTTTTTATAGCTCCAGTAATTAGCCTAAGAGCTTGATTTTTGTGTGCACTCCAGTATCATGGAAGTTGAAGGTGATGATGTTATCAGTACTTCTCCACAGTAATTAAGAACTGGCCTTATATATGTATTATATGCAGTATTTAATGTAGATCTTGAACAACCCCGTTTAGTTCCTGCAAGTCTTTTTAATATCTTAAAACGGTTAATTGCTTTATCTCTAATTTTTTCAATATGTTTTTTCCAGGCTAATTTTTTGTCAAACAATATTCCAAAATATTGAGCATTTTCTGTTCTGGTTAATTTGATTTTATCATAACTTAAGGTAATACTGGGTTGTTTCTTTCTTAGAGAGAACATCTGATAGTTAATTTTCACAGTGTTTACTTCCATGAGGGTTTTAGAACGTCATTGTTTAAGGGTATTCAAAGAATTTTTAATATTTGTCTTTAGAATTTCAAGTTTGCCTGATTTCCAAATTACTAAGTCATATGCGTACAATGCTGTGTTGATGCCTGTTTGTTGAAGTTGTTTGGGCAGATCATTTATATAGATATTGAATAGAGTAGTGCTAAGTACTGCTACTTGAGGTAAACCTAGATGGATTTTTTTGAATCTTGATAATGATGAACCATAAGAAGTTGCGCAATATCTTTCTGAGACAAATTCTGATATCCAGTGAAGCATATTGTGACTTTGTGGGCTCGTGAAAATCAAAAGTCGAGGCTTCAAATACAAAAACTGCACTTTATTTTCCTAGCAAATACATTCGTCACATCACAATTTGCTAGCTCACCTAAAACTGTTTATTTTACCAACTCTACATTCAACTGTCTGTCGCTACCGGTAACGATTGGTTCCGAAGTTTTCCGAATCTCCATCGGCTTCGGCTTCGGCTTCGCGAGTCTACCGCCAGGGCGACAATATTATCTTTAATTCCCATCTGTTGTAGTTTCTTGATAAGATTACATCTCCATACAGTATCATATGCAGATTTCAGATCAACAAATACCGCTAAGGTGTCTTCTTTTCTATTAAATCCCTCTTTAATTTCTTGACTGAGTTTAATTACTTGTTCACTGGTTGTATGGTTTTTCCGGAATCCGGCTTGGCAGGGTGATAGAAGATTATGTTGTACAAGATACCAATTTAATCTAGCTGAAATCATTCTTTCCATAATTTTTGCTAAAACTGGTTAATGATATAGGTCTATAGTTGTTTATATCAGCTGCTGATTTGCCGGGTTTGAGTATTGGAATAATAATAGCTTTTTTCCAATTGGATGGAACAGAAGATTTCCAGACATGATTATAGAAGTTGAGTAATATAGTTTTTGCTTTTTTACCTAAATTTTTAATGAATTCTGGATGAATTTTGTCTGGTCCTGGGGCTTTTCTATTAGGTGTTTTACAAATAGCTATATCAAGTTCAGAAGCTGTAAATTCATGATAAAATATTTCATCTGTTGAAATTAAATAAGGTTTATTTTTTTTATTTTTCTTTATTTCATTTATTTCCTTCTTTATGTTCTTCTCTATCTTTTTATATATTCTTGGAATTTTGGATGATGTAAAATTTGAATTAAATGCACTGCCAATTTTTTGGTTATCAGTTAGTTCTTTATCTTTATATATAATAGGATGTTTAGAAACATTATTATCTTTATAATGTGTTGAAATGAACTTATGTATGGCTTTATCATCTTTCCTATAATCAATAGTTTCAATAAATTTATTATAGGAGTTTCTTTTTGCACAAAGAATTTCTTTTTTGAATTTTGCTGTTTTGATTTTCCAGTTGAGAATTATTTTAGGATCTTTGTTAATTTCAGCTAACTTTCTAGCTGATTCTCGTTCATTTTTTAAGGTCTCTAAATCTTTAGATCAAATGGGTTTGTAAGGTTTTAGTTTGTTAGATGCAATAACAACCAATCTACAAATAATCTGTTACTGCTAAGATATTACTACATGACAGTAGTGGATATGCAAGACACGTAAAATATGGTAAAAAAATAGGATGAACGTCGTCCAGATAGTATGTGAGTGAATCTGGCTGTTTACGATGGAGTTATGGTAATACAATCATCCTGTGTTCTGCGCTGGTTTCAAAAAATGCATGAAAGAATAAGTGATGTAATAGTGCGAGCGATTACACCAGATTTTAAAAGACAAGTTTTTTATTTTCCTTTCCATTCTTTGTTTCAACAAATTATTTATTGTAGTAAAAATACCTTTTCTGCAACTGAAGTGCTTCACAGTTTAATTCTTTTATCAATCTTATATGATGTGGCTTCATAATTAAATAACAGTCTCTTAACTGGCTTTCTAAGCACCATTTTTCTTGGGTATCAGCTTCCTTTTGTAATTTCTAACAAGTGGAAGGACTGTTTTGTAACTGGCCTTTCAGTTTTATACTCTATAATCAGTTTGATTATACAGAATTATATTGCAGCTGTAAGTTTAAATGAAAATGAAAATTCTTCAGTTCTTGTTACCTTATGTGTAAGTTTGTTATGATCAGATGGATTGTATAAGAATATAGCAGTTGGTTCCATTAAACTAATCATTTAACCTACAGTCATTCTCTTTGAAATTATGTAGTAATGACTTAGCAGCAGGAGCAAAACTGTAGTTTGATTCGCTACTGTGTATTACAAAGAAAAAATGTTGGAATCAAAAGCATGATCCTGTGCTAACTTTGAACGCTAAAACCTTCTGTGCCCTTCATACAGTGTGCATTTTACCACCGACCAAGCTATACTCCTCCACAGGAGAGAAAGTCTCCGAGGGGCGAGACTTAGGGGGGTGGCCGAAGGTCCCCACACCCTCCCTGGACAGGTTTATGACACCCCATGTCAGTACAGTTACAGACTATTCAAAAACATTCTGACGGCTTCTACTTTTGTGAATGAATCTTCCCGGCTTTAATGTACAGAGTGAATAGGGCGCATGTTTCTTTAGCGGTCTGCTCCTTGTATAGCAAGCGTTCTTTGCCACACACATTCGCTGTCCTTGTCCCACAGCACATTCCTTACAAGGATTTTCTTTGCGTTGCTATACTATACAACAACAGATATTTGAGCGGAGGTTATTTATAACAGTGGAAATTAATTGTTCTTTCACACTGGCCGTGTGTAGGCTAAATTGTGGAAACGTAGAGTTAGAATGAAAAATTCAATGCCATAGCCGGGATTTGAACCACGGATCTTCTGGTTTCCGTCCAGAAACCAGAAGATCCGTGGTTCAAATCCTGGCTATGGCATTAAATTTTTCATTCTGACTCTACGTTTCTATAACATAGTGGTTCTATAAAAACGATCATTCCATGAGCTCAGTGGTAGAGCGGCTGGACAGAAACCAGAAGATCCGTGGTTCAAATCCCGGCTATGGCATTAAATTTTTCATTCTGACTCTACGTTTCTATAACATAGTGGTTCTATAAAAACGATCATTCCATGTGTTTTTCCTGTTTTTGCATATCTTCTAATGCCATATAAGAATTAGTTAGCCTTAGAGAACATTTGCAAATTAGTTGTTATTGCATGTAACAAACTAAACATTTTTGGAATAAAAATTTGGGCTCCAGACTGAGATTTGAACCCTGAACTCTTCATTCCATTTATACAGCGTGCATTTTACCACTGAGCTATGAGAGCCGTCGTTTGGATGACGCTTATATGCAAATCTAAATGTTGGTTCTATTAAAATCATCATTCCATTTGCTTTCCATTTTCTTTGATATTCTGCAATGCCATGTAGAGACAGCTTAGTCGCAAGAGCACAGTTGTAAATTCATTTCAGCGTCTAACAAAGTAAAAAATTTGGAGATGAAAAGTACAGTTACATATTAAGGTTTGAAACATGAACCCTCGTGCTGGTTATCATGGCCTGTGCTTTGGCACTGAGCTACGATAGCAGTTCAAACAATGTTCCTTATGCACACTATAGAGTTTGGTTCTGATAAAATAAAAAATCCTAGCGTTTACCATTTTCTTGCATAGTATACAACGCCATATAGTTAATAGCTCAGATGCAAGAGAATTGCTACTTGCTTTGTTATATTTAGTCAGTATTTCGTCATATTGGGTTAATATAGCCATGGAATACTTCAAAGTGAGTAACAGGCTAAAATGGCGACAATGGCACTATATATGTACGAGCATTACCAATTTAGTTTTCTTACCCTCTATTTATGGAATGCCTAAATGATACTGACCAGTGGAAAGTGTACATTTACTTTCTTGAAAGATAGTACATCTCTGTTTAAGTACTGTGAATTTATCACTAGGCTTAGGTTCAGTTCAAGCAATTCATTAAGCCAAAAGCCAATTAACTTTTCTTTTTATCATAGTTTAATCAAAGTTTTATTACAATAATGATATTCCAAACCAACTAGTACTTCTCCAGTTTTTCTGCACCTGATTGGCATTTGTTATTTTTGATTGGGAGTCCGTTTATTTGGAATCCATCAGCAACAAAGTTTTTTCGCATCTGTTGATGTAAAATGTTTTGGAGTTGACTCATACCAATGCCCATTGTCACCTAAATAAATTCATCAAATGTCCTTGTATCTTCTAGCACTGCTTGAACAGTGGCAGTATTTTCATCACTAACAGGAGCTCTTAAGTGTCTTTCACAAAATTTATCAGTAAGAATAAACCACCTTTTTAACTCACTGTCACTCCCATTGTTAGATAAAATCTAACAACTGATAATATATTGCTCTTAATTGTTTATTTTTTCATTCAAATAGATGTATAGCGAACAAAGGCTCACTTGCTATATCTAAATATCATTCAAGTGGAGTATTGTGTATAATACAAAGCAAATGTTGTTAAGAGGATATTATTCAAAGCAATGTTAGATTTTTTTCTAACACAAGGGTTATTAAATATAAATATAATTTTGAGTGAAACTAGTACTCAATGCTCCATTTATTGCTAGTATTTAACTAGAACGCGTTTCGTTAGGATCTTCCTCTGTCGGTATCTTGATGAACTTGAAGTTTGGGTTCTCTTCCAAGGTAGTATCGAAATTGAACAATTTTCTTTCATATTTCTTTATGAAAATTTTTTCCCATGTGGTTAATGCAGTTGGACCCTGAAGACTTTTTAATAAGTGGGTTTTTCATTCTATATTGTAATAATGTGTAGTGTTTAACGCCCGCTTTTACTACATACGGCACCGCAGGCGGTGACACTGATGATGCATGAGATGAAGATGGAGCACCGGTGGAATGAGATGGCGGGGGAAACCGGAGGTCCCGGAGAAAACCCGCCCCAACGCCGTGTTGTCCACCACTAATCTCACTTTGCGGTTGCCTGGGATCGAACCCGGGCCGCCTTGGTGAGAGCCAAGCGGTCTAACCACTGAGCCATGGCGTGGCCATTCTATATTGTGATTATCCTTCCAAAATGGTACGCTAATGCTGATTTATCTATTACTTTGTTCCTGATGTTCCTAAAATTCCCTTTAAGCCTAATGTTCAAATTCGTTTTAGTTTTTCCATTGTAAAAGTTGTCACAGCCTTGGCAGTTTATCCGGTACATGCCTGACTTTTTGTCTGTAGGTATCTCCTTTGTATTAATGTGATTCCAAAAGTTGTTGTACACTGAATTTGTTCTGTGGGGCCAAAGTAATGTTGTGCTGTTGGAAGACTTTTTGGAAAAGGTGTGTAGCTCTGGGATAATATGTAAATTTTCTGTATGAAGTTTTATTGCTGATTTGGAAAGAGTAGTTGTTTGCATCTTTGTTTTCTTTTGAAATTATCAGGTTTCTTTTTGACCAATTCAGCACTGAATTTAATTTAATTTAATCCATTGTATTGTGCAATGTGAATGATATTATTGTACTCTTTGATATATTCCATCTTGTTTAAAGGTACATTAACCAACCTGTAAGTTAAACTGTTGATAACAGTATGCTTGTTGTCTTGGGTTATATCCATCAGATTTTATGAAATTTTCTGTGTGTGTTTCTTTCCTATGTATGCCAAATTCAAGTTTTGTATGTTTTCTGGTAAGTTTCAAATCTAAGAAAGGGATTTCATTGATAGATAGTCAACATGAAAAATTCAATGCCATGGCCGGGATTTGAACCACAGATCTCCTGGTTTCCGTCCAGTCGCTCTAACCCTTGAGCTACCATGGCCAACATGCCATCCTGACATTAAATTCTCCATTTGACTCATATATTTCCCCGGTAAACCACTAGGGGCTCTCGCATTCGAGATACACCGTTTGTGGCGACTTACTATCGTAAGTACTTGAGTCCTGGGCTTCATCATTTAACTCTGTATTATTTAGTTAAATGATGGAAATTAGTCATTTCTCCACACTAGCCATATATAGGCTTAGGTTTTTGATAGAGTCAACATGAAAAATTCAATGCCATGGCCGGGATTTGAACCACAGATCTCCTGGTTTCCGTCCAGTTGCTCTAACCCTTCAGCTACCATGGCCAACATGCCGTCCTGAACTTAGCCTATATATGGCTAGTGTGGAGAAATGATTAATTTCCATCAATTAACTTAAAAAAAAAAGTGATATGGGTTTCCAGAAAGCTCATGAAGAGGTCTGCCAGAAATGGGGACAATGGGTTCTGATATTTTTTGAACTTTTTTTATTGAATGTAAAAAAGGACTGTTCAATGCAGATATTTGTTAAGTGAAGGTATTCTTCTGATGTTTTGGTCTAATTGTAGGGACTGACGCCATATTTGCATGTACTCCATGAGTTTGTCTCTTGGCACACTTGGGAACAAAGAGATTACATCAAAAGATACCATTCTGTTGGTGGGAGAAAATTCTAGGTCTTTAGTTTTGTTGATAATTCCAACAAAATTGTAATATTGTGGCTTTCAAATTTTGATAGCTCCTTAAATTTTTTGTTTAGCCATTTGGACAGTTTGTAGCAGGGTGTGTTTATGTTGTTAATGATTGGGCACATCTGATTTCCTGTTTTATGAATTTTGGGTAATCCGTATATATATATATATATATTAGCTACTGTAGGTTGTCCAGTTTCAAACTTTATTTTATTTCTTTTGGTATGATCATTTTATCCTTGTTTGTTTTATTTAACTGTTTTACACACTTATTTAAAGGATCAGACTTTATTTCCTGGAATTAATCAGTTGCCAATAAATCTGTCATTCTAGAAATGTAGTTCTGTTTGTCCATGATAACTGTCTTGTTGGTGCACGTTGCATAAAGCAAGTATATCATGCACCTGCATTTACTTTTCTTGGTCTTAGTGGAAATAAAACTGAAAACTTATCAAGTAAGGTGAATATAGCATTCTTAATATAATTTTGATTCAAACTAATACTCAATGCTCCACTTACTGCTAGTATTTACCTAGAATGCGTTTCGTTAGGGTCTTCCTAACATCATCAGCTGTTGTCGACTAATGGACGTCGGTTCAGTGAACTCCTCGGAGGTGATAGTTGCGTCTCTGTTGGTATCTTTCATGTTTCTTTATGAAGATTTTTTCCCATGTGGTTAATGCAGCTGGACCTTAGACACTTTTTAATAAGTGAATTTCTCGTTCTATATCATGATTCTCCTTCCAAAAATGGTACACTACCGCCAATTTATCTATTTCTTTGTTCCTTATGTTCCTAAAATGCTCTTTAAGCCTAATGTTCAAGTTCCTTTTTTGTTTTTCCAATGTAAAAGTTGTCACAGCCCTTGCAATTTATCTGGTACACACCTGATTTTTTGTCTGTGGGTATCTCGTTTGTATTATGTGATTTCAAAAGATGTTGTACACTAAATTTGTTCTGTGGGGCCAAAGTAATATTGTGTTCTTTGAAGACTTTTTGGAAAAGGTGTGTAGCTCTGGTATGATATGTAAATTTTCTGTATGAAGTTTCATTGCTGATTGGGGAAAGAGTAGTTACTTGTTTGCATCTTTGTTGTCTTTTGAATTTATCAATTTTCTTGTTGACCAATTCAGCACTGAATCCATTATATTCTGCAATGTGAATGATATTATTGTACTCTTTGATATATTCTATCTTGTTTAAAGGTACATTAACAAGCCTGTAAGTTAAACTGTTGATAACAGCATGCTTGTGTTGCCTTGGGTTATATCCATCTGATTTTATGAAATTTTCTGTGTGTGTTTCCTTTCTATGTATCCAAATTCAAGTTTATTATGTTTTCTCTTTTTCTATGGAAAATTTTATTGCAGGATTTTGTAAATTAAGTAGTTTTAATGCGTCATCCTCTTGTTTCTCATTTACTATTGCCCAAATGTCATCCACATATCTATACCAATGTTTGAAAATTAGTGGAAATGCGTTTGTGATATGGGTTTCCAAAAAGCTCATGAAGAGGTCTGCCAAAAATTGGGACAATGGTTTGCCCATAGATAGTCCTGATTTTTGTTTGAATTTTTTTTTTTAATGTGAAAAAGGACTGTTCAATGCAAATATTAGTTAAGTGAAGGTATTCCTCTGATGTTTTGGTCTAATTGTTGGGACTGAAGCCATATTTGCATGTTTTCTCTGAGTTTGTCTCTCGGAACACTTGGGAACAAAGAGATTACATCAAAAGATACCATTCGGTCGGTGGGAGAAAATTGTAGATTTTTAGTTCTGTTGATGAATTTCAACGAATTTTTAATACTGTGGCTTTTAAATTTTGGTAGCTCCTTAAATTTTTTGTTTAGCCATTTGGATAGTTTGTAGCAGGGCGTGTTTATGTTGTTAATGATTGGGCACATCTTATTTCCTGTTTTATGAATTTTGGGTAATCCATATATGTTAGCTACTATAGGGTTGTCTGGTTTTAAACTTTGTTTAATTTAATATAATTTTGAGTCGAACTAATACTCAATGCTCCACTTATTGCTAGTATTTACTTAGAATGCATTTTGTTAGGATCTTCCTAACATCATCAGCTGTTGTCGACTCAATACTAGTAGACAATACTAGCAATAAGTGGAGCATTGAGTATTAGTTCAACTCAAAATTATATTATTTTTGTGCTTCATTGTATCATAGTCCTTACACAATGGAATTTGTTTAATTTATTTTGGTATGATCAGTTTATCCTTGATTGTTTCATTTAACTGTTTTACACACATATTTAAAGCGTCAGGCTTTATTTCCTGGAATTCATCACTTGCCAATAAATCTGTCATTCTAGAAATGTAGTCTTGTTTGTCCATGATGACCGTCTTATTTCCTTTGTCTGCTTTCATATAAACAACATCTTTTTTATTCAGAGATTTAAGTATTTTCAAGTATGGTTTGGGTTTACCACTTTCCCTTTCTATTTTTTCTAATATCCTCCCACATTTGCTTCTAATTGCTGATTTCTGCCCAGTATTTAGACCCTCAGTAGCTACTTCAATGTCAACTTCATAGCTAACAATAACATTAATAACTAATTAATAACATCGCACTCAGATCATAATCAATTAAAACCTTTAGAACTACATAACTTTAATACTGCAAAGAACTGGTTTACTGCTAATAAGTTAATGTTAAACAAACAGAAAACTCAGCATTTTACATTTAGTTTGTCAGATATGAGGGTAAATGAATTGCCATTTGTTAAACTCTTGGGTTTCTGCCTAGATTCAAAACTTGGATGGAAAAAGCAAGTTGAAAATGTGTGCACTAAGTTATCCAGAGTAATCTTTACTTTTAGGAAGCTTAAGTCACTCGTGTCACTAGATACTCTCAGACAGGTATACTTTGCATTATTTGAGACACACATAAACTATGGAATACATTTATATGGACATTCTTCTGAGGTTCATAAGATTCTTCTATTGCAGAAAAAGGCACTACGAATACTTTTAAGTAAAAATAGCAAAGAACCATGTAAACCACTATTAAATTGAAGATTATAACCGTGTACAGTCTATTTATATACAGATCATTAATTTATATCAGAACAAATATTAACCAATATTCTCTCAGGACTGATCACCATAATTCAACACAAGAAATAAGCATAAATTAGACTATCCAAGATGCAGATTAGCTCATAGTGCAAATACTTGTTTTTATAATGATATTAACATGTTCAACAAACTACCTGAGGCAGCAAGAGTTGTCCCAATTAATAGACTAAAAGTATGTATTCACAACTGGCTATTAAATAGGCCATTTTATTCAATTAACAAATTTATGGATAGTACTGTTGACATTACTCTGTAATTTAAATTTATGAAATCTGTAGCCACATAGGTAATTATAGTTTTATATATTTTAGTATTGTAATTATGACAATGTCATTTCTGGATGTATTGTGGTCTCAGACAAATAAAGATTATTATGAATTATTCTTAATGTTTACTATTGATTTGGTTTCAGTTGGTTGCTGGGTTACGAAAGGAACTGGATATGACCCCTGCTGGTGGTATTGACAGTAGTACTCAGGTTTTGATTATGGCCGCCTTGCGATCTGGCGCACTGAGATGTAGTGGCTTGGCAGATGTATGGCTGAAAGCCATTTCATCAACACAAAGTCCTTCTGAAATATATCCTCTAGATGTAGTAATGTTGTTGGTACTCCACTCCACAGTCCAAAGACGTAAGAAGCAAGTGGAAGCAGTGCTTCGTAATCGAATAAAGAATGGCATTCTCACTGAAGCAGTCATTAACAAAACATTCACAATTCTCCTTGCGGTAATTCTAATTTTTGTATTTATTTGTTTTAGTCTTTTTTAATATCAGCCCAAGTAGTTGGGCAATATGCTAGTATAAGAAGGAATTAGTTATACTTTGTATATTTTTATTTATTTATTTTTAAATTTATTAACCCTTTCACCGATATCGACGGCATATGACGTCCAAGTTAAAATGCCCCAAACTGATATGGACGTGTATAGACGTCCTGCGCATACATGCATTTAATGCTCATTTCATGCCAATTATTTTAATCTTCCTATTTTACAATAAATTTAAATTAGTTCTATAAGGAATGTAAACGTACCCTTAAAGGTTTCTTTTTGAATTGTACACCTCCAAACCTGGATAAACACCCAAGGGCACATCTGCAGATTCACACCAAATAATATTGGTTTCCTTGCGAACTTCTTTTTCGCAGCACACTACACATTTTCGAAATGGCTGCAACTTTTTTGGTTATGGGTGGTATACTTTTAGGAAAGTGTTTTCTCTAAAGTATGAGGGGTGATGTGGTGAATTTCTTACCCCCTAGTATAAAGAGGCCTCTGAGTATTATAATACTCAATTAGGTTACAGCTCTTTATATGCACAAGTACAGGTAGAGTACTTGCATGAATTTAGAGTGTCTTGCATGAATTTACAGCTCTGAAAATTACTAAACAACTGTGAATAGTTACATCCAGTGGTATAAAAATACTTTTTTTACCATTTAACTGTTTTTTGTGTAGAGGGATAGCTAGTAATAGCTGATCCACATCACCCATATTTGACCCGCCATTTCCCCAAACAATGGAGTAGCTAACATGCCATCTGTAGACCAGCACACGTCACTGCTACTTATGTCCTAAAGATCTCCTTCATAATCGTACAACAAATCTTCCAGATTTTCTACAGTAGTATCAGAAGCCTGTAGCTAATATATTTGCTACATTATGGGAATAAGCCATGGTTAACATTGAAATTTAACTATTTCAAATGTGCCATTCATTTAGCTCTTGATAGCTATAAGAAATCACTCTGAACACAGAGAGAGTATAAATAACTAAAATAGAGAGCGAAAACAGCTGCGTAAGGCTACCAGAAACCTTGGTTGAGAAACACTGTAATAACAAATGCTGACAGAGAGTTTTCTTTCCATTGTGTGAGTGTGTAACGCAACATATTCTCGTATGATTATCGCTTGGTACAGCATAAATAAACTACACTTGAACAGGAGAAGTCGCTTGCGTAGCTATACATATATACATTCGTTCGTATACACACAAAACAAAATGATTCAAATGTTAGGTGTGTTCGGCGCAAAGAATGGCTTTTGCTACAGTGAAACAAAGTAGTGAAATTTCAGCGATTTATTAATGT
Source organism: Mantis religiosa (assembly GCA_030765055.1). Classification (NCBI taxonomy): domain Eukaryota; kingdom Metazoa; phylum Arthropoda; class Insecta; order Mantodea; family Mantidae; genus Mantis; species Mantis religiosa. The sequence continues at coordinate 136,883,503 of CM060959.1, forward strand.
AGTCTCTACTTTATTGTTACTGTAGATTTATACTGCCTTTAATGAGTTTTAAACCAGTTTTTGTTTCATTTAAATAACTTAATAAATATGGAAGATATGGAATTGTATTTATGATGCATTTTTACAGCATTTAACAATTTAAATGTCCTGTTCTGTTTATTGCGTATCCGTTTCCGGCCCCTAAAGGGTTTAAATGGCCATCGGTGAAGCGGTTAATCAACATATGTTCTATGATCTGAGTGTAATATTTTATATTATTTACCATTTATTAGTGTATTAATTGCCTGCCTCGGTAGCGTGGTGGTAGAGTGTCTGCCTCATTTTCAAGAGGTCCCGAGTTTGAATCTCGGTCAGGGTGAGTTACCTGGATAAGGTTTTTTCCGCGGTTCTCCCTTATCCTGAAAGACGAATGTTGGGTAACTCTAAGCTCTATGGACCCTGGGCTCATTTGAGCATCATTTCACCCATTCCATTCATTGTCCGATATGACTTAACGTTGGAGGACGTAAATTACACACACACACATACACACACACACACACACACACACACACACAAAAAAAAAAAGTTTATTAATATTTATGTAAACTGAACATAATAATGTTCAGGTTTGGAAAAATGGCAGTACTCTTAAATAAACCATAATGTGTTTTAGAAAAGTTTTTATTTAATGTTGCGTTGTACTTTGCATACAGGTAATTAAAGAATATCTGAAATCGGGAGTTGAAGTTGCATCAATACTATTAAGATCACCTGAGCCACCAGTTTCATACATAGGAGGCAGTTGGTTTAAGTAAGTAAATTATTTTTTCCTTTTGGAATCACACTCATTGACTTTTAAAGAGCAAATTGTAATAGCATTAAATTGAGATAACTTTGTGATTAAAATAATTTGTTCCTTATAAAGTACTGATCTTGCAATTCATGAATGTGAATATAAAAGGTAAACTATTCATTTCTCAATAGAAGGACTATTCAGACTTATGTTAACAATCACTCACCACCTTCCAAGTATATTGATAACATTGTCCTGCAAGACTTTTCTGGTTTTTATAAAAATGGAAGCAAATACACTGATTTTGAAAATGATAACAGTTTTTGCATAACATGTACTATTTTTTTGAAATGTGGTACTTTTTATATATTGAACACTATATGTAATTGTAGTATTTTCAAAATTTATTTTGTGGTTTGTGAGAAAACCTTACGTGAAAAATGGAAAGCACCATTGAATATAGCACATCCAAGTTAATTAATATGTCCTCTCAGATTTGAAATTTTGCATTATGTATTCATTTTATACTTAATGCACATGTTTATATACCAAAAACAGTATTTTCAAAATTCATTTTGTGATTTTTGAGAAAACCTTATGCAATAGAAAAGAATAGAAAGCACCATTCAATTTAGCACATCCAAGTTAATTGATATGACATGTCAGATCGCAAACCGGCAAACAAAAATTTTATTTTGCAGGACAGTGTAATTAATCAAGGCTTCGCAGGTGATCATTTGTGTCAAGTTTGTGAAGGTCGAGCTTTCGGCCATTCTATTCAGACCCTTAAGAAGGCAAAAGGCCATGGAGTATAGAATGGCTGAAAGCTCGACTTCATAAACCTGACATGCCCGATCATCCGGAAGCCTTTGTTAACACATGCCATGAAAGCTTCAAGTCTTACATATTGATAATTGATACCATTTGAAGGATCTCTATTTAAATCTCACATTATTCAACATTATGCTTCATGACTTACCTAACATAATCACCTCTCTAGTAACAATTAAAATATTTGCAGATGATATCACAATTTGGGCCATAAAATAGCTCCAAAAACATCAATGATACAGGTACATCTAGCAGTCAGTGAAATTATCTGGACACAAGTGGAATCTAATAATTTCTTATCAAACAAAATGACTGTCTTAATAGAAGATGAAACATTAAGAATTTCAAACCAAATGTTTTCTTGAATTATCAAAAGATTCAGTGTAACAAGATACCAAACATTTTGAACATTGCATTTGATAAGGTAATTTGGAAAACCTTCATTGAAAATGTGATATCTCAATGAACCAACAGATTATATTTACTCAAAATCTTTGCCATTAAAAATGGAGAATTTATATACATAATTGCATCTCTTTGTTTTGCTTTTATTAGAACAAAATTGCTACATGGCTGTGAAATATGACGAGACTCTGCTAAAACCAATTTTAAAAAGCTCTTTCAAGTTCAAAAATCATCTTTGAGATTATGCCTAGGAGTACGTGGTTGGAGCAATGGAAATTGAACTGTAAGGTCATTGAACTTTACCTACAAAAATGAATTTGAAGTACAGCAAAATCTCGTTAATCCGGACATTGATAACCCAGAGCAGTTTTGAAGGTGGGGGGGGGATGTGTTGTTCATGCCCAATTTCACCAACAGATGTTAACAAATGTAACATAACTTGTCACAGTGCTGATAAATTTCTTGCATTTCACCAACCTGTTTTCTGAAAACGTTAACAAGCACATGTTAATGCCAAGAGACTTGTAAATATTACAGCGATAGAAGGCTATGGATGAGTCATATTATTTTCTGAACATACTGAGATGCGCTTTTGTTTTCATTCTGCACACATTTGAAAAAATGGCGGGTGAACAAAATTGTAAGAGAAGCCGTGGGACAAATTTCTCATCAATGGAGAAAGGATTGTTAATTGAATTGGTGACGAAGTATAAGGATATCGTGGAAAATAAGAGGACTGATATAGTGAATGTAAAAGGGAAAGATGTCACGTGGGAAAATATTGGAAACAAATTTAATTCAAATGCATGTGTCACTATTAGAAGCACAAAACAACTTTGTCAGTATTATGTAAATTTAAAATGAGGTGCGAAGAAAAGAAGTGACGAGTGACTTTAATGTTTCAAGACAATAGATGGACAGTGTATTATCCAAATAATTCAGTGAATTATAAAATTGCAAAGTTTTCAATACTTGAAGCAAAGGCTAGATCGGTATATTCCTTTCAATTTATGTTCTGACGTCAGTATTATGTAAATTTAAAACGAGGTGCATAGGACAGATGTGTCGAATGACTTGATTGTTTCAAGATGGGAGGTGGACACTGTATTGTCCACATAATTCAGTGAATTATAAAATTGCAAAGTTATTAATACTTGAAGCAAAGGTGAGATCGGCATATTCCTTTTGATGCAAGTTCTAACCTCTTTTGTACTTTCGCAGTAACCTTCATAGCAACTTGTATCAACAGTCTATACCTCTGTGTAAAATTTTCTTCTGATAGCTTCTCAAAATCATTTCTCCTCATAGGCTGTACTCTATTACAAATGCCAGTTAGACGGTCTTCAATATAGCAAATTGACATTAAGAGCTGTGTTCACGCACACCATTTTGACTATTGCAGTTGTTAAGCACTTAATAACAGAAATATGGCTTGTTAGTTTAACAAGAGATTGTTGTTGTTTTCAAGTGCTAGGCTTTGGCAATGAAGCCATTAGCTCTTTTGCTCTCCAATATTTCTGTGTAGTGGGTCCGGCAGGTAGGGCTTCATAGGGTTTAACAAGAGATTTAAAGCGAGTGTTAAGCCAACACTTGTTGGTGAAATGCAATTTTTGTTATAACTACTGCTAAACTTGTGTTAAGTCTTAACATCTGGTGGTAAAATTGGGCATTAGTGTAATAAATGAAGGTTGTTTTACAGGCAATAAATTGCTATTCTCAGTAAGGTACATTACTCGAATTCCCTTGCCAGAATAAGACATGGTCAACACTGAAATTCCACAATTTCAAATAAGCTACTCAATTGCCTCCCGATAGCTAAAAGAAATCCTCTGTCACCCTAGAGAGCCTGAATAACTATATTACAGCTTGAAAGCAGCTGCATAAGCCTTAGGCTATAAACTTCAGTTGTGAAATACATGTATGTGTGTGTGCATGCGTGTGTGTGTGCGTGTGCGTGCCTGCCTGCGTGCGTGCGTGCGTGTGTTCACAGAGAAATTTCTTTCCACCCTGTGTGACACAACTTGTTATACAATGATTATTGTGTGGTAGCATAAACTGAGCCCTAAAACCTTGGCATGGAGAACTTGCTTGTGTAGCTAATATATAGATATTGTTCGTTTGCACAGAAAACAAAATGACTCGCAAATTAAGATGTGTTCGATGCAAAGAATAACTTTTGCTGCAGTGAAACAAAATAGTGAAATTTCAATGATTTGTGAATATTGTCTACTCTAATGATACTGTAGTTATATACTGTTTTTAATGTGCTTTAAATTAGTTTTTGTTTCACTAGAATAACTTAATAAGTACACAAGATAACAAATATATATTTATGAAGCATTTTTACATCATTTAACAATCCATTCTGGCCTGTGCAGGGTTAAAATGGTCATCTTAAAGCAGTTTAAAATATTTCAATGATTTTGTACATACATTTTTATTGTTTTTTTCGTCATTCTTTGGATAACTGGATTTCTGTTAACTTGGATCAGCCCTGGTCCCAGTTGATCCAGTTAAACGAGATTCTGTAGTATCTGAAACTGTCTAAACATTGCAGATCTATAAGGACTAATGTTTTGGAAAGTTGTATGAGATTCCTTTAGCAGTAAATAATATATTCCAAAAATTCCACTTACAAATGAAGTTCTATCATAGCTATAAAAAGTTCTTTTAGCTAATTTGGAATTGCCAAAAAAGTATACTAAAGAAATTTTGAATTCCTACATCCAACTAGTGGCCGCGCCATGGCTGAGTGATTAGACTGCTTGACTCTCACCAAATACAGGGAAAATACAGGCAAAACAGATTCATGTGCTCAGTGGGCGTCCTGCCTTAACTGTCCTTCCAAATTATGAAAATCCAGCAGCCAGGTTAGGGTGGAATAGTCTGTTTGGAGGTGAAACTTCTGTCTATAAAACCTTGTTACTCATTAGTTAAGTTTGGCCTTGGACAAGTTTCTAGCTAATTATGCCAATATTCACTCTTCTTTATCCTGCTCTTGTGATTAATACTCCCAATGCCAAACTCACTGATAACTGTGGGCACAATGAATCTTTTACCAGGTAGGGTTATCCTGTAGGTAGTATTGGTAATGTGCTCAGGGTATATTTCAGGTTCTGAAATACCTTGTCTTTGTTGGATAGTTGGAGGGCTTGTTGTTCCTATGTTAACTGTGTGAGTGGTTTAGCAATATATGCATACCACACCACGAATTTTCAGTGGTGTGCAGAGCCGTAAGTACTGTCACAATTCCTGTTTATTTCTTTGTCAGGGCCCTCCTTGATGGCCTCTAATTTTTAAATATCCATAGCCACTCCACCAGGTTTTAAGATATTTCCTAATAGTACACTTTCTTTTTAATCAGCAGGTACTTCTTGACTTTCAGCTTGATGTTGGTTTGGCAAAGCCTTTTGAACACCTTCCTCAGGTTCAGCTGATCAAATGTCTTGCATATAAAAATGTTTAGGTAGAGATAGGTGTCATATGTGAAACCCCTCATCACAGATTCCATAACTCTTTGGAACTTTGTGGGAGCTTTGCAGAGCCCAAAAGGCACTGCCACAGTGCATATCTGGGAGAAAATGCTGTCTTCTTGTCTTAAAATGAAATGCTACGTGGTAGTATTGTTGTAGACCGGGGTTGTAAGGGGGGTGAAAGACTTACAAACCTAATCTGCAACTGGGGGTGTAGCTACTGAAAGAGTAGAGCGAAAGAAACATCTAAGTCAAACTGAACTGAATAACTATATTTCAAAGAAGCCTAGTATTCCTACAGGGCACTCCCTGGATCTGGAAGAGATCAGGGGCGCTTTGGTAACATTTAAATACATAATAACATAATGCAACTGTACCTTTGGCGATGCGTTGTTTGTATCGCTTGAACCTTGTGACTGTCAAAAGGTGTACGATCTGGTACGCCCTGCAGGCTATCTTACTCGTGGTAGCACTTTGAAATAAACTCTTGTTGATTCTTACAGAGACCGGCAGCAAGTCCCCTCTGAAATCTCTGTGAAGTCTCTCCCCCGGGGGCTAACTCAACCAAGCTTAAATAGGGGTCCTACCAAGAAGTCAACTCAGCGATTCTCACGCTAACTGTTAATTTGCACCATATTGCACAATCATTGTTTACATCATTGAAAACATCTTTAAACCTGTTACTGACCAACTAAGCATTATTTCCCTTGATCAGCAGGATGTGTGATTCATTGTTTAAAACATGGAGAACAAGTTGAGACCTGTCGCAGGCCACCTATGAATTATTTCCCTAAGCCAGCAGGATGTCTGATTCAACAGTCCAAAGTACATGTTTTGCCAGTCAGCAGAATTTACGCTTGATCATACAGATTTTACATACAGATGTGCCCAGACTCAAGGCATTGAAAATAAATGTTACAGAATAATGATTACAGAAATTTCCAAATCTTGCTCAGCCTATACACGCAACAGTATCGTGACTTCAGGTTCAGAGTGAAGAACCACTAGGCTCCCACTAAGGTGTCAAGAGGGTCATCACTCTGTGATAGCGAGAAGCAGTCTTTTTTTGGTGGTGATGTTCAGCTTCTAGTAGTCAGTGCAGAAGTGCAGATCTCCATTTTGTATCAGTAGCTTTGCCGGTGTTAATGGGCTGTGTCGAATTCCTCTATTATGCCTCTGGTCTTCATGTCTGCTATCCAGTCCTCTACTTTTTTCTGCTTCTTTTTGCAGGACACAGCAAGGTGGCCGTCTAACTTATTAAGCATCACAAGTATTGATGTGATTATCACTATCGGTGTGGCCATAAAAGTGTCTGATATCCTGAAGATTATTGGGATTCTGCGAGAACATCAAAGATCTGCTTCTTCTCACCTCACAAGGGACACTCAGTTGCCTCCTCAACAGGGTTATTCAGAGGACTATCCAGCTCCTTGGTGTTCAGTCAGCCTTTAGTATTTTGGCTTTCAGTATGATAGAGACATCCGACTTAACTATTTTCAATCCTACCAAGCCGTCATGATCCGAATCGGCAGCATTACGAAGGTTTTCAGAAAGTTTCATAAGAGAAGTGCCCTCACAGTACAAATCCTTTCTCAGTGGGTTCCTCCTCCCTTCAGAATTATTTTATTTGTTGAGTTTCTTTGCTGATGCTATCACCACCGCATGTTGGATTCATCTTTTGTTTGGAAAATAAGAGCCTGGCTGTCTGTAATCTCCCCTCTGGCTGGTTCAACAAATGTCAGACTCTGTGCAGTATGTGGCATCTGATGTCTACCTTGGTGTCAAAGAGTCATGGGTATTCAGAACAACTTTGTTGATGATTGCAACAACAAAAGCCAACATATTTTGAAGCCTGCCTCAGTCATGGGCAGGTTTTCACCAGTGCAGTTTGCAGCTTCTGGCACCTGACCAGTGTCTTTTTGGATAGTACCAACACACCACATTGGGCCTGGCCTTAAGGTAAGAAGGAAAATTGTGAAAAGAATTTTATTTGAACAAAAAACTTTTGTTTGAAAGATGAAACCCTTATGTCCACCAGTAGCTTGCAGAGATGGTCCTGAGTACACCCAAGCAGACTATCCTTTAGCATGGTGAAATTCAAGATGAGTCATATTTTAACACATAAGTTTCACTTATGCACCTATATTGAGGACATTTTTTGCAAACTATTGCTTACATCTTCAGCTCTACTGCGACTGATGCTAAATCCAGTGGTGTGGGTAGTTTTGGAGTTGTTGCTGCCATCTGTTGATTTCTTGATGGATCTAAATGTGGGATTTACTTCTGGTTGGATTTTGAAATTCATTAGGTGATTTTTGTGATACAGGTATGTAAGTGAAGCTTATGTGTTAAAATACAACTTATCTTGAATTTAATTATGTTCTGCTTCACTGTGGTGTTCCAAGAAAGTAAATATTCTATGTCTCTAACACAGTGTTCAACATGATGGTGCCAACATGTACTTTTTCATGCTGTATATTAGTAGTTCTCCTTACCCTTGGCTGGTGTTCATTCACAGTCTATCCTTAGTTGTCCACTCACAGTCTGTCATCATTGCGATCTCCTGCTCCCAGTTCTGTGGTAGTGAGGCTGCTGTGGCTGTGGCTGTAGCTGATAGTTGTTTTCTGCCGTCACAGCTCTGCCTGGCTCCAGGTTAGCCATTTCAGTCACTATCTTTGTTGTTACAATGCAGAGGGCAACTGCTGGAGCACTAATGTTCAGCCCAAAGAAGCTGTTGTTTCACCTTTTGGTCTCTTACCCTACTATAATGATATGTAGACAGCCTCTCCAAAAGTTCAACAGGTCCCAAGTTTGAATTTCGGTCAGAGTTGTAATAAGTTTTCTTATTATCCCTCGGTGAGGCGATGTACCTTCCTCAGGATGGAGAACCGATGATCTGTCCAGCTTCCTTGTCACTGCGATGATGTAGACTTGACTATTCGCCGGCAGCTTCGTCGATGAGCGATGAACTCTGTAATCTAAGGCAGTTCCATAACTTGGAATGATAATAAACCTAGGCAATCTGTTGCATCACAAACAAAGCCATCTTTATTTAACCTTTTCATTAATTTCAGAGGGCCATGTTTGCATTACATCTCCATATATGGAAATTTTAACAAATTTCTTGAATTATCTGAAAAATCAGCTTCAGAGTGAATTATATGGATAAGGTTTCTTTCTGTGGTTTCTCTTATCCTAAGACATGAATGTCAGGTAACTCTAAACTCTATGGACTTGGGCATATTTGAACATCTTTTCACCCATTTCATTCATTGTTTGATATGACAGCATGGAGGACATTAATTAAAAAAAAACCTCCAAAAGTGCAATCTGGTGGTAATACGCCAGAACGCAGCTTATGTCTTCTCTGCCTCCTTAACTAAGTTCTTGTAAGGTGTCATTTGGTTTACTTTCAACTGGATCAGTAAGTGTTGGCCAGGCAGTGTTTTCCTTAGCAGTCCTCCAATAGTTTAATCTGCTGTTGGCTGTTTCTCCATCAGAGAATGGTATTGTTGCGAGCCCATTGTTTTGATAAGCGTGGCTGACGCACACAAAGATGAAAGATCACACCTCCTAACAACCTTGTGACATAGCTGCTGTATCACAGCATATACAATAAAAGGTTATCTTACATTGTGAAGCAAATACAATATAGTTAATGAACTACACCAAAATAAATATAATTTTGAGTCAAACTAATACTCAATGCTCCATTTATTGCTAGTATTTACCTAGAACGTATTTCGTTAGGATCTTCCTAACATCATCAGCTGTTGTCCTGATGTTATCTGTTGTCTTTTAAATGATGAAGCCTGGGATTCAAGTACTTACGATAGTAAGTCGCCACAAACGGTGTATCTTGGATGCGAGAGCCCCTAGTGGTCTACTGGGAAAATATACGAGTCAAATGGAGAATTTAATGTCAGATGGCACGTTGACCATGGTAGCTCAATGGGTTAGAGAGACTGGACGTAGATCTGTGGTTCAAATCCCGGCCATAGCATTGAATTTTTCATGTTGACTCTATCCATCAAAAACCTTAGCCTATATACAGCAAGTGGGAAGAAATGATTAATTTCCATAAATTAACTAAAATAATAAAAGAGTTAAATGATGAAGCCTGGGACTCTAGTACTTACAATAGTAAGTCGCCACAAACGATGTATCTTGGATGCGAGAGCCCCTACTTAAAAGTTTTTTAATGAAGACTAGTATCTGGGAACTTCTTCCCTATCCTTAGTTCTGTGGTTAACTGATGATGCATCCGGGGTCTGCATCTGGCTTGGTGTCGTGCTGCCATCTAATGTTCTGGTAAGTTTGATGACATCATCTACGGCAGGAATTTCAAAATTCATCAAGAGGTTCTGTTTCTTTGTAATAAATATATTTTCCCAAATCTGTAGTTCTAGAGGTTTCTTTGCCTGTATGATCAGTTCTATTTCTTGCTTTATGTTGTGATTCTCAGACCAAAAGTGATGTGCTACGGCCGACTTGTCCATGTGTTTGAATTTAATAATTCTGAAGTGTTCTTTCATTCTTGTTCCTAGATTCCTTTTAGTCTTCCCAATATATATCTTCTCGCAATCCTGGCAGCTCATTTGGTAAATGCCAGATAGTTGAGTTTTTGGTGTGCTAATTTTTAGAGGGTGGTTTAGTAAGTTGCGGATGTTGTGTTTGTTCTGAGGGGCTAATTTTATGTTGAAGCTCTTAAATATCTTTTCAAATTTTTTGAAATATTTTGGATGAAATGTATGGAATACTGCCTACTGATGATGTAATGGGTTAATGGGCTGCATTTAATGTAATTGTCAACATGTGTTGTTTTCCTATATATTTCAAATTGTAATCCTGTTGGTGTTCTCATGATTTTCAAATCTAGAAAAGGTAGCCATCCATCCTGTTCTACTTCACTGGTGAAAACTATGGATTTTTCTTGTAGGTTTAGCAACTTTATAGCATCATCGGTTAGTCTTCTAGGATCTATAGAAACACATCATCGACATATCTATGCCAACATTTGAAAATATGTGGAAAGGCTTGAGTAATGTATGTTTCCAAATTACTCATGAACAGATTAGCTAGTAATGGTGAAAGAGGGTTATCCATGGCCAAGCCAGCTGTTTGTTGGAAGATCTTGCTGGAGAACGTGAAGCTGTTTTGTTCAGTACATAGGATGGTTAATTTGATGTATTCCTCTATTTTATCATCTGCAACGTTGCTTTTGGATAACCAGCCTTTCATCAATTTTGGAATTTTCTCTACTGCGCTAATTTACATTAAGCTTAGCTGAAATCGTAATAGATGTTGAAATTTATGACCTACAATGCAAATATATTTCCTATATCTCCAAAAGAGTTCTGGTTCACTCGAAGTTCATCTTGACTGATTGCCTGTATTTCTCTTGTGATGTTGCCCTTCAATTCTGGTAACATGTGTGGGTTGAATGCGTGCACTTTATTCCTTAACATTCCCAATAAATAAAAGTCACATGGAGATTGGTCATGGGGACGAGATGGTCACAATCAACTATTCTGTCACCATACACACTGCTCAATTCATGCATCGAATTCTCAGCAGTGTGCGCTGTAGCTCAGTCATGCTGAAACCACCCAATCTTTCAACTCTTGTTAGTAGCGGGAAAAAAAATTATTTAAAATGCAGCTTACATAAACATGTGAATCAACTGTTTTGTAAAAATATATTGAATCGATAAGCCTACACACACATACTGCACACCAAATCCCAACTTTTGCAGCGTGGTGAGAATTTTCATGAACAATATGGGGATTTTCTGTAGCCCATTATCTATTATTTTGGTTAGAAACGTGACCTTGAAGATAAAAAGAACGCTTCATCAGTGAAGAACGTTGTCCTTGTCTCCATTATAAACGGACTGCAAAAGCCAGTTGCAATAATTAACCCTAGGTACAGAACATTGTGATGGAAGGCATGAACTACAGTTAGTTACCTTGTACAGCTTAAATTTCAGAAGTTTCGTTGCCCTAAACGAAATCTTGGAAATCTTGTCATGGAAATGTTAAGTTGTTGTGCTGCACGTCTCGGTGATTTTGGATTGAGTGCTCTAACCAGTTCTCTACTTCATCAAGTTTCTCTTCTGATAGCACACTGTGTTTTTAAAATATGTCGTGTTCATAAACCATCTTGTACACACACACACACACGCACGCACGCACGCACGCACGCACGCACCCACCCACGCACGCACGCACGCACCCACGCACGCACGCACGCACGCGCGCGCGCACGCGCACACGCACACAAAAAAGCAGTATACAATAATAATATTCAAAAGAAACTCTCATGAAGGAAATGCATATACGTTAAATTATATACATTTAATGCATGTACATTTAAATGCTGATTTCAAGTTTTAATTCAAAAATGTTATTATTCTATTCAAGAGTTTTTAGTAAGGTTAATGAATTCCATTATAGGTAGTTAAATATAATTTTATAAATTCTTTACATGTTGAACTATAAAGCTTTGTCTTTTCACTTTGCTGTGTATAATTAGGGGAAGTATTGCATTCCACATAAAAATTTGGTATCAAGATTTCACTGGAATTACATGTTCTTGGACTTCCTGAATCTCCAAAAAAAGGCATTTTAGAAAAAAATCAGTGTGTCTGTGTCTGTAAAAAGCATAATTCAAAAATGAATAGTCAGTAAACCCAAAGTTGATGTTCAGCATCTTCCAAGGATGCAACACTAAGATTTTCAAGAAAATCCTCACCCTCCCAGACTGCTTTTACATGAAAATTTTTCCTAAATTTTAGTTTAATATTTCTTTTATTAAAATAATATGTTTTAAGATATTTTCATAAGAAATTAAATATATACCTTGAGTTACTTGGGAATGTCCTCTTTATTTTGAATGCCTTTTGAATAACTGGTGAACATTAAGATATACACAAAATCTTACTGTACAAAAAATGTAGAGCTTATCAAAATACCATTTACATCCATATATTTCTTTGCAAAGATAAACCAATTTGGAGATACTCCTGTTATTTGCTGGAATTTACAAATATTTATACTTTTCTCAAGTGAGAAGTCATTCATTTATTTATGTCCAAGACATACTAAGAGAATTTGAATTTCAAAGACATCTTACAGGGAACAAGTTTAAAAGATTTTACTGTCACTTAAAGTCTACTATATTCTTATATTCCCCTTGCACATACAAGAAAATTAGCAAATGCAACAAAATGAGATGTTTTACCTTCTTCTTTATTTACCGAATAGTAAATACTGTCTCGACAGTAAACAACTGAAAATAAGTATTGGACAGGAGCTATTTCCCATGTAAAATTATATGCTAAGTCGAAAAACTGCCTAATGAGAAAACGGAAATATTTTTCTGGAACCATTTGCATAAATAATCTGATTAAAATGGATTACTTTATGTGTAATTGGTTACAACTTAGGTATTTTAAAAAGTGCAGTAATCTTGAGGGTACCAGTGCTTGCACCAAAGCTCCATAACATTAAAGTCATATAAACTGCAATCCTTGGAAGAAAAGGGAAAATAAATCATTAGCTCTCTCGTCTCTCTTCCAACACACATGGTAAGGGCACAACTGTTTTGCAGTGTGTTCATTCTTAGTTTTGTTGTTACAGGTGATCAAGTCATTTGGAAGAAAATTGAACTTCGATGATTTTTAAAAGCGTAATTTGTGTTCACTAATCCTGTAAAATGAGTTCTAAAGTAAGACATCACTGGAGGAAAAAATTAAGATTATTAAACACGAAAAGAACCAATGTCCAGCTAAAGAATTAACTGTTTTGTTTAAAATGGGGAAAACTCAAATTTGAGATTTTGAAAAAATAAAAATTAAAAACAGTGGTTAAAGGAAACAACAGAGCATGTGAAACACATCACAGAATCCACGGAGTATAATGAGCTAAATCGTGTGTGTTGGAGTGGTTTGTTAGTGCACATGCTAAAGGGATTCCCATTTCTGGACCATTGCTTCAGACTCAAGCTTCAGAGACAGCAAGAAAATTAGGCAAAGACAATTTCAGAGCTTCCAATGGATGTCTTGAGTGTTTCAAACATTGTCATAATATTGTTTTGAATCCTGGGTGTGGTGAAGCAAATGATGTTGACATGCAGACAGTTGCAGACTGGAAAGTGAAAATTGAAAACAGACAGAAACTAGGCGATAAATTATGATTATTGTGTGTAAGTTGGAAATATAGTACATAACACATCAGCTAATTATTATTTACACTTCCTTCTATATTATTCTTTCACTGTAAATCTGTGCGATTATTTTATAATTTCTTTGTACCCAAACACAACCCTCTGTAAGACGGAAATCTGTGTAAATGGCAAATAAATGCTGGAACGATTGTGTTCAAATATACAGCAAAACATTATATATATATATATATATATATATATATATATATATATATATATATAGCAAAATTATATATATAATTACTTTATTTCTTTGTTGATGACTTGGTCAGTTGCCAGGATCATATCAGTTTTGCTAGTATGCTGGAATTTGGTTCTGCAGGAGTTCTACCTACCAGTAAATCTACTGATATACGCTGTTGATTTTAGCATAATTAAACAATTGCTCTAGCCTGGATTTGAAACCAAGTATTAGCATAAACAGTTCAGCTACCAGACCAACAGAACAATATTTTCAACCATTATGTAATACTGATTTTCTGT